>CM062811.1:3349418-4580959 GCA_031772625.1 Pinus tabuliformis | reverse complement strand
CTAAATTGGCATGTCTTGCAAATTGAAATTTATTTACGTTCCATTCATTGAAAAATAAAACCTAATTTAGTGAAATGATATGAAATCAATGCCATATTAATTTAAAATAAATTACTTTTCTTTCCCCTTATGAAACCAATATAGTAAGTTTATCCTTTGTATTCATATTGACTTGTTATCCATAGTTTGTAGTCTTAATCCACACCTTATCCTAACCAAATAATAAGAAGGTGGAATTATCACGAGGCATATAACATGAGTATAAAAATTATGCACAATGTGAGGAATGGTCAATGGCCCCTACTTTATATTGATGAGATAATGCCAAGGATGTCACATGCTACATGGTGGGCCTAACACAACCACATTAAACCAATGTGATTGAAAACATGAATATATCGACTACAGTATAATAAAATAAAAATAATTAAAATTATTTATAATAATATTATTTATAAAAAAAATAATACAAATATAGTTTTTTTTATCAATATTAAAAATATTTATAATATTAATATAAATATTTATATTAAAAATATTAATATAAAAAATAATTTGTATCATATTAATATTAACATATATATAAACATAGATATTAATTACGTCATAAGGCGTTCTTCTCTCAAATCAATTCCCCCAACTTCCATCATGTAATCATTTGCACCATTTGATGAGATGTTAGACGATTGGAAATTTCAAGACCATTGGATTGATCGTTAAGACAAAAAAACCCTAAGGGTTAGGTTAAAACGAGCATTCTCGAGGGTTTTTACAACATTCACTTCATGGTTCTCTGGTCTTGGTGACCAAGAAAAATAGCCAAGAGTGTTTTGATTTCGACAGGGCTTTCAACTTTAGCTTGAGGATGAAGGGTTCAACTTTAGTTTGAGGATGTACGATAAGGAAAGTCGAATCCTTCATTCATGCAATATTTTTTCCTTATGCACGATGCTTTGCAACTTCTACAATGCTTAACAAGCACTTCGGGGGAATTTGGGTGTGATGTGTATTGTTCATCAAATTCTCTATTGTTTGAAACCTTCTTGGCTATGAGGTTGGTCTTATATCTCTTCTAATTATTTTTTCTAGTTTCAAGGTGGAGGATACAGAAGCGGCTGCATCTTCTGTATTTGATGAACAAAGTTTCTTTGGTCTTTATGCATATAACTAATTTTCTTGGAAGGTTTTCAATGATGGTCACTTGCACATGCCGAGGGTTGGAGGAAATTGCTCTGCAACACGGTTCTAAACATCGTACTTCAAGATAATGGACAATATTACCTATAACAGAACCATGTTCATACTAGGCTTATGCTTGCTGAATGATTCCGAAATAGCTCTTTTCATAGATTTAAGCCCTCATTGTCTTCAGTTCAGCTGCAGTGAGGAGTCCATGAGATTTAATTATATAATTTTTGAGGTAGTTTTGGATTCCTCCTATGATCTAGAACAGATAACATGGTTCATGTCTGCTCAGGCTTCTCATGTTTAGCACCACATGTAAGGGTTTTCTTTGTTTGTTTCAGTTTCTCCTAATTGATTTATGAATGAAAGGAATCTAACCAATGTAATTTCTGCTTGCAGGTTGAGCGACTACATAGCGCCAGACCTTACCAGTGAAGGAGGAGAACTTTTCAAATTTCAACCCTTGTCACTCTAGGTTGGTTTCTGAACCTATTTTGAAAAAAGCAATTACTTTATTTGCCCTTTCGGGCCTGTTGGAGTTGGCTAAGCTTGAAGAGGGTTTTCTTCTGCGTTAATCATTATGGGTTCTTTTTCTTTTCATGTTGAGTTTTTCGTACTGCAACCTTGAGGCCTTTGAAGGAAATGGCCACGGCCTTCCTCCATCTAATTCTTTTTTGCTTTGTTCTTCTTGTCATTACAGTTAATGAGTGACACATGTCCACTCTAGATTCCTCGAAGCTTCCCTCGTTAACAATATATCTATATCTATATCTATATGTGTGTGTGTGTGTTTGTGTGTGTGTGTGTCAGTTATAGTGTTTTATATCAATGGCAGAGAAGGAATGAGAGAAGTTTCTTTGATTTCATCCACTAAATCTGATTACAAGATTGATGATGTCCATGAGTTGGTAAAATGTCACCCTTAAGCTGTTCCGGAGAGATAGATTAGACCCAAAGAAGAGATCATGGGATCTGTAAGAGTACTGGAAGTTTCCTCTGAATTGCATATGTATGTCATCAACATGGCCAAACTTTTCTTATTTCAAAGCCCCTCTAGGAAGTATGAGATGGCCAGGTTATTCACCGCCTACAAAGATTGGGGCTTCTTTCAGGTAATTAGGCCATTATTATAGATTGTGAAATGTTAGTTTAATAAGTTACCAAAGTAATAATATTTATTTGATTTTCTAATTAACTTAAAATGTACGTTTTGAATCATGGGATTGAGGAAGGAACACTCAGGCATCATAATGGAAGTGGAGTATCAAATTCTTCATGAACAAGGTACAAATCGACAAAGCCAAAGCAGTTTACATAGTAATGTTCAAGCCCACAAACTACAAATCCCCATAGGGCTTTTTGCGATCCCCACCACACCTTCATTCAGTAACTACAATGAGGAGTCCACAGGATTCAATTCTACAATTTCTAGGGTAGTTTTGGATTCCTCCTGTGATCTGAAATGGGTGACATGGTCCAATTTTGCTCAGGATTCTTGTGTTGAACACCACAGGTAAGGGTTTTCTTTATTTCTTTCAATTTCTCCAAGTTGGTATATGAACAAAAGGAATCTAACTAATGGAATTTCCGCTTAAAGGCTAAGCGACTGCATAGAGGCAGATCTTAATAGCGAAGGAGGAGAACTTGCCAAATTTCCAACCCTTGTCGCTCAAGGTTGGTTTTTGAACCTATTTAATCGATTAAGAAAACAACATCTTTTGCAATCAAATCAATACGAATGTATGCTCTAAACATAGACACATTGATCAGAATTGAGCTACTAGAACTTAAATAAGAATTGGCTCAAGATAAAAATAAAGAGATAATCATCCATTAATCGGATTTCAAAAGGGACTTCTTAAAGTGAATAGATTGATGTCATTTAACATTAAACTTCATTTCAATTCAAGCCATCAAAATCCCATATGCATGTAGTAAATTCTAATAATTTCAACACAAAAGGAATTTTACTTGCATCAATCTTTCAATAGCCAAGAACAGCTTCCTTGCACTTTGGTGCAGTTTGAAGCCATATACAAGTGGTACATATATTTGCACAGTTTTGGGTGGATTCACTATCATGTAGATCATTAGATAACTAGTAATAGATGTCGACAATTGGCTCCATCAATATTGATATGATATTTAGACCTTGGGTAATACAAATCTTCAGTTTTTAAATTTGATATGAAAATCAGATTCCTTTGTATTAATCTGATTCTTTTTCCTTTATACTAATCTGATTTATTAGAAAAAATATCTATATGGAGTAAAGGGGAAGACTCCTAGGTCTGTACTGTAGAGAGAGAATTTGTATATTACATTTTTTTTGTCTGTACAATAGAGAGAGCAGAAAAAATATTGAGTAAAAAGGGCAGACTCCTAGGCATGTACAATAGAGAGAGCATTTGCATATTGTCATTTTTTAGGTCTATATATAAAGCATTTGAATATTGTGAATTTTTTTTGGCACATCACATCAATAACAATTCAATTAGTTCTAGTGTTTTTCATTCTCTTTGCATACAAAAAATTTAAATAATTCCTTCTTCTTTTTTCAGAAAATATCAATAAAAAATCAAAGTGATATATGGTCATTGGTAACTATGCAACATATTCTATTCTCCCTTGGTGTGAATTGTGGTTGTAGTTGATTATCTATAGCCTTCTTCCATATTCTTTTAATGGGAGTTTAGGCCTTGATTCGTATTGGATGGGCCATGTTGGTTTCATTGTAATTCAAAATAATTGAGGCATAATTCAACATCTTTAGTTTCATTTTAATTCAAGTGAACTAAGGCATAATTCAACACCTTTGGTTTCATTGTAATTGAAGGGAACTCGGGCATAATTCAATAGCTAAAGTTTCAGAATATTGAAACCCTAATAGACATGGAGAGATTAGGGGAAGCGAGTGAACTTGAATCCAATAACATCGAGGCACCTCTGCTACAGGGGATTACTAAAGACAAGGCCAGGAAGCTAGAGAGATACCATAATGGCTCGATAATGGTTGTTTTGATCAGTACTTATGTTGTTGTGTTGTATTCAATTGGATTCGGCTTTAGTGTTAGTATCTCAAATCCTTTAAAGGCACTTCATAAGGGGAAAAAATGATAATGAACTAGAGTTCAAATAAATGGAACAAGTTATAATCTTGTTGTCTTGTTGCAGGTGGGTTTCTCTTCTCGAGTGGAGATTGAGACCATAGAGGATCTTGACCACACCTTATCTTAGGTGTGTTGACAATGTTAGTAGAAACATTTTAAGGAATGAAATCTTTTAGAAAACTATAAATTGTTGAATGTTTTATTGTACAAATAAGAGTAAGGAGAGGTGTAGACATTTTAAGGAATGAAATGTTTTAGAAAACTGTAAATGGTTGATTTTTTATTGTACCAAGAAGAGAATATGGTAAGAATAAGGAGAAACACTTGGAGTTTGAGACTTATGGAAAGAGACAGAATCTGATTGAGATCTTCCTGGATATTGCTGCAGACCAGTTTCATTCTACCCACTTTTGCACAGTCTTGGGTGATGGACACAACCCAATAAACTACCCTACTAACCCTCATTCTACAAGAGAGAGTGTTGTTTTTCTTGGAAGTGCTGGGGGAGAGATATTTCTAGGATTTCTTCAATTCTTTTAATGAATTTTGACACTGACGGTCTATTCTTTGCTGGACCCATCGTAGAGATGAGGGATGCAAAGGCTTTTTCTGTTACTTCTGATTCTTGCTGGTGATCTATGGGATGAAGATCTTCCTCTCCTGGTGGATCCATATTGTTCAAACCCCAACAACTAGAGGCTGCTGAGGGCCACTTCAATCTGAGGCACTATTTGCCTATCAAGAACTGCAACTGCGATCTCTCCTTCTTCTTTCTCTCGATCTGACATGAGCGGAAAGGGCCACTGAGGTGCAGTAAGTGCTGCTTCACTCTGGTTGTTGCAGCAACAACTAGGGCTGCATGCTCTCCTAAGCTACTCTCCTTGCCATCTAGCTCCTATAACAAATTTTTAAACATTATTAATATTGTATTAATGATGTTATTAATGATTTTATTATTAATAATATATGGTTTATAATATTAATTTAAATGTTATTGGTATTATTAATGATAATTTTTATTTATATTTTTTTTAAGAAATAATATTTATCTATGATTATATGTATTATAAATTTTTAATAAATTATTTATAAACTAATTTCAAAATTTTCAATAAACCATTTATAAAAGTGAAAATTCAAATTGATGAATTAATTAATTATTTTAAATATATATTCATTTATGCCCTATCTTTATGTTATATTAAATTTATATTTTATTAATTCTATATTGTAGAATATGGAGATATAAAGTATTTGTCAAATAATAAATAGATAAAAGGTAAGTCTGAGCTCCGGTGGGGATGTGCGGGTGTTACAGTGGGGATCCTTTGGTATCAAAGGCTAGAAGCAGCTAGAATAGGGTGAATAGTGCCTTCTTTCTCATTTAAATGAGAATGTGGGCCTACAACTAACAACAAAACTGAGTTGTATATAGTATGAATGTAACAATAAAAATGAGTTTTATATAGTATGACTATTACAGTATGTTGTTACTCAAACCCAAAGTTCAAACTTCTTGTGGACAGAGGTATTAGCAATTTCCTAGTGTTGAGAAGATTTCAAACTCATAATTGATTAGGCAAAAGGTAATAAGGGTTTGGAAAATAATAGTATTGTTTATGGAAAAGTTGGATACAGAAATAAGCTTTCCAAGTAAGCTCTCATTATTTATATTTTGATTTTTCATTTGAATATTAATATAATATATTAAAATAGAGTTTACAACAAGTTAATAAATGTTTGAACTCATTTCATATAACACATTCAAAGATATATTTATTAAAAAATATTTAGCTGTAATAAATTTATTGGAAGAGATTGTTACTGACATAGAAATTCCAATTAAATAATGAATTAACAACATAACTATTCACAAGCAATTAAAATAAGATCTTGACTTAAATTCAATAAATATTAATAAATTAGAACAATATGAAAGTGAGACGCCTACCTTTCGACCTTCTTCCCCATTCAAACCTTCATTATTCGAATGGCTATTATCATCCCTCTGCGAATTCTTGTTGCCTTCGTTAGTTAAATCCTCAGGATCTTCGAGCTTTCAATCTTCACTGTCATTCAAATCTTCTTTGTTCGAATGATGAGAGTGATCACTACACTCATCACTTTGTGAATTCCTTTTCTCCCCATCAAATCTTCTGGGGTAAACTTGGATGGACCTCAGCCCAAAGCCATCCGATGGTGGAGCTATATCTCACCAATGACCGAGATCGTTGATCAATAGCACTAAATCTATAAGAAGTGGTTGCTTAGTCCAAACTATCCCAACCTGGGACACCAAGATGCTGCTAAAGTTTTGCGTGAGCGGTTTTAGCCAATTTATGATGGTTTCTTCTTTTCTTGACTAATTTTTTGCATAAACATCTACAATGCCGAATGATGATTGCTCATTTGCAAGATGCTTTAAGAATGTGAAGAAAAATCTCAACAAATAAATGGTGGTGTGAAGGTATTGTTTGGTTTTACTTTATGCGTAAAATTTCTACAGGTTATTCTCGTGTTGTTGGTGATAACCATGTGATGGTTTTGCAGCAAGTAATCATAATTTCAACCAAAAATTTGTTTAAACCTCATTTTGGTTCTCTTTTCTTTAGCCTAGTTCCAAACTGCTGAAATCTACCATCTTTATTACAGAGTCTTGTATCCGATTTTTTTTAAATAATAATTTGTTTATACTTCGCTGGTCAAAAGCCCATCACATGGTTTCTTTTTATACTTTGCATTTCATTTTCCCTTTGGTTTCCTACCTCGCTCAACTTTGAGTTTATTATTTGTATCTATTTGTAAGTGAGTTTATTATTTGTATCTATTTGTGACTGTTTTGATTTTTATTTATTTAAAATGTATATATTAAACCTAGCTTAGTAAAGCCCGTATATATAAAATTTTAATGCAACATAAACATTAACTTTATTCCATTTCCTTATGTTTATTTTTATCACATGCCTAAAACATTAAATCTAATTTATTTTACTTTCAGTCACATGTATATAATACTTTAGAAAATGATTTTGTGATTTTTGGAATAAATATCTCTGCACAAACATGTGATTATTGAATATTAAATCTACCTAAACGTTAAAATAGAAAATACAAAAGCATGGAGCCTGTAACAATGGAAAAATTGTAAAGTGGATTTATTAACTCTTATAAATCTCTCTCAGCTCTTTTTTTCCTTTTAGATTTCTAGCTCACTAAATGCATGTACATAGCTTATTAAAAAACCCATGTACCTAAAGAAACTATTTGACTCCATACATATACATGGCTTAATTTAAAAAGTTGTGGAAATATGTACAAAATATAACTCATTCCATATCAAAATGTCAAACACATGCCAACCACATCCCTTTTTCTTTGCATAAAAACTACATGCATATATTCTTATATCATTTGTCTCTATTTATTTTCCTACAGCTTCCACATCCCAACAATACACACCAAAATACCTTATAGTCTCAATGAGATTCATACCAAAATACACCAAAATATTGTACACTCGCAATCAGATTCATGAATTTGATCCAGATTCTAATATAACTTAAATAAGAATTGGCTCAAGATAAAAATAAAGAGATAATCATCCATTAATCGGACTTCAAAAGGGACTTATTAAAGTGAATAGATTGATGTCATTTAACATTAAACTTCATTTCAATTCAAGCCATCAAAATCCCATATGCATGTAGTAAATTCTAATAATTTCAACACAAAATGAATTTTACTTGCATCAATCTTTCAATAGCCAAGAACAGCTTCCTTGCACTTTGGTGCAGTTTGAAGCCATATACAAGTGGTACATATATTTTCACAGGTTTGGGTGGATTCACTGTCATGTAGATCATTAGATAACTAGTAATAGATGTCGACAATTGGCTCCATCAATATTGATATGATATTTAGACCTTGGGTAATACAAATCTTTAGTTTTTAAATTTGATATGAAAATCAGATTCCTTTATATTAATCTGATTCTTTTTCCTTTATACTAATCTGATTTATTAGAAAAAATATGTATATGGAGTAAAGGGGAAGACTCCTAGGTCTGTACTCTAAAGAGAGAATTTGTATATTGCATTTTTTTTTGTCTGTACAGTAGAGAGAGCAGAAAAAATATTGAGTAAAGAAGGCAAACTCCTATGTATGTACAATGGAGAGAGCATTTGCATATTGTGATTTTTTAGGTCTATATATTAGAGAGAGCATTTGAATATTGCGAATTTTTTTTGGCACATCACATCAATAACAATTCAATTATTTCTAGTGTTTTTCATTCTCTTTGCATCCAAAAAATTTAAATAATTCATTTTTATTCAGAAAATATCAATAAAAATTCAAAGTGATATATGGGCATTGGTAACTATGCAACATATTCTATTCTCCCTTGGTGTGAATTGTGGTTGTAGTTGATTATCTATAGCCTTCTTCCATCTTCTTTTAATGGGAATGTAGGCCTTGATTCGTATTGGATGGGCCATGTTTGTTTCGTTGTAATTCAAAATAATTGAGGCATAATTCAACATCTTGAGTTTCATTTTAATTCAAGGGAACTAAGGCGTAATTCAACACCTTTGGTTTCATTGTAATTGAAGGGAACTTGGGCATAATTCAATAGCTAAAGTTTCAGAATATGGAAATCCTAATAGACATGGAGAGATTAGGGGAAGTGAGTGAACTCGAATCCAATAACATCGATATTGGTTGTTTTTATCGGTACTTATGTTGTTGTGTTGTATTCAATTGGATTCGGCTTCAGTGTCAGTATCTCAAATCCTTTAAAGGCACTTCATAAGGGGGAAAATGATAATGAACTAGAGTTCAAATAAATGGAACAAGTTATAATCTTGTTGTCTTGTTGTAGGTGGGTTTCTCTTCTGCAGTGGAGATTGAGATCATAGAGGATCTTGATCTCACCTTATCTTAGGTGTGTTGACAATGTTAGTAGAAACATTTTAAGGAATGAAATGTTTTAGAAAACTATAAATGGTTGAATGTTATTGTACAAATAAGAGTAAGGAGAGGTGTAGACATTTTAAGGAATGAAATGTTTTAGAAAACTGTAAATGGTTGATTTTTTATTGTACCAAGAAGAGAATCTGGTAAGAATAAGGAGAAACACTTGGAGTTTGAGACTTATGGAAAGAATGGTAAAATAGCATAAAAACAGGCATTTAACACAAAAATCTCGAAATGCTCAATGAAATCAACCGAATCATTTACATAACTAAGGTCCATTAATACCATTATAACTGATAATAAATGAAGAAATGTGGGTCTCACATGTCTTTCGGACAGGTCAGCGTCTCGTTGGACTATATCACATTGCAAGCTTTTTTGATATGATCATTGATAGCTTTGCGAAGTAAGCCTTTTGCAATATGTGATTTTCCATATTCGCTAAGAGATATGGCGAATAACTTATTGTGTGTTTTATCACTATCGGTGTTTCTTGAAGTGCTAAAAATAGCATTGCTATAAATAGTAGTTTAGGCACAAGTGTTGGATTGAGCAACAAGGAATGAAAAATCAAAGTGCTAAAAATAACATTCTATTTTTATTAGTTCAGGATGGATTCCTATTTTAGTCAGTCCCTAGACTAAACATAGGAAATAAAATTCGAATTTGAACTTAACAGTTGTTTGAAAATAAATTAATTAATTCTCCATGAGTTAATTAGTTGGGAAAAATCAAGCATGAAGTCTATGTGAGGACATGCAACAATTTCTCTATTAATTGAGGAATTTATCCCTCAGTTAAAGAGATAAGGATGAGTTCTAATTTGAGTTGTAATTAGTTGGCTCAGTTAACTAAGTCAAGTCCAGCTAGATTGATTTAAATAGTTTGTTTAAATTAATGTGAGATCAGTTAGTTAATGCATGCTTTCATATAACTGCTGCACTTCAGATAAATAAATATTCTCTCATGAATAACTCATGCATGTTAGTTCAGACAGAGACCCAGTTGAGATCAAAGGAGGGACAATGTACTATCAGTTGGATGGATTTTTCCTATAAAGGAAGCTCATCCATGGAGAAGGATTTATCTCCTTCAGGACTACATAGTTGGATCAAAGATTAGTGAGTGTGTGAAGAGGCCAATTCACACAAGTGGTTGCACTGGACCCCAATCAAAATTGCGCAAAGAAATAGGAGGCTTGGAGGGTAGATTAGGAGGTTTGAGAGGCTTTTAACTGTCTATGAGCAGCAAAGGTATTGCAGAGAGAGTAGGATAGCTTTTGAGCTGATTCTTTTTGTAATACTTGCTATATTTCCACTTGTATGATAATACAGAGTTGGGGTTTTAGGCTGAGGATTTCCCCTGGTTATATCTTCTATGTTATGTGTATTGATTTCTCCATATCATTTATATGTGTTCTTGTTGATGTTTCTCATGTTCAATTAAGCATCTGCATAATTGTTTATAGAAGTAGATCAAGTATTTTTCTTTATAATATTGCATTATCTATTGATCTATAGTGGGAATTTCTACATGGTATCAGAGAAAAGGTGATCAAAGGAGAGAAGAGTATACTGAGAGGAGACTTCAAAGTTTTGAGTTTTGGGCCGAGAGTTTGCAGAGCAAATCTAAAAAAAATTGTACAAAATTTTCAGAAACAAATAGCAAATTTGGATTCCTTGTGGAAAAAGACCCAAATTCAAAAAAAAAATGGTTGAATCAGAGTTCGAATGAGGGAGATATCGTTGATTTAAAATCAGCTCATTTTCTAGAAAAGTTTATGACGGCGGGAAATATGAAAGAGATTGGTGTGCTAGCCAAGAACCTATATGCACTTGATGTACAAGATGCATGCAAAGCCTTGAGGAGCAAGGCAAAGGTTATATATTTGGTGGTTGAGAGGGAGAGTAAATTACCTCTCAACATGCAGCGCCAGAAGAAGTCTTAGACAATTGTGGAGGAGCCACAATTAGTGAAGCAACTTCAGGGGGTTGTGGAGAAGCCACAACCAGATAAGCTAAGAGGAGATCGAGTAGAGACATCTACTCATGCAGAAACCTCCAGTAAGGGGAAACCTCAAGCCAGGTGGGCAGAGGGATCACATGTAGCCATACCTCCAGGTAGGAGGTGGAGCAATGTGGAGTGATCATCCTAAGGAGGAGGGGAAGGATCCTTGAGGTACCCAACCTCTTTGATTTGACTTTGCTACAGGAGCCTCGATGACGAGTAGCAGGACTAACTGATTTGGTAGAGACAAATGTGGATGGAGTGGTAGAGAGAGCTACAGTGCAGGAGTCCCAAGACTGTGTAGAGCTAGCAGGCTGCAACAATGTGAGAGGCACAGGAGTGTTGCACCAGTCTAGAATGGCACAGAGAGGTGTGCAACGGTGCGAGATGCATGGAGTGTTGCAGCAAATCAGAGGTCAGAGAGGGAGAACTTGTCAGCAGCATGTAGAGCTTCAGCATCAGAGTATGTTTCTGGCCCAACAGAGAGGTCAGTGGGGAGTTTTTTTTGTTCCGATAGTTGTTGGAGCAACCACACTTGATAGAAGTGTTGCATGCAGAACATTCCATAGGTATAGGATTGGGTTCGAGTTGAATGCCTTTCTTGTTGAGAGGGAGTGTTGAAAATAACAACAAGAAATGCTAAAAATAGAAGTGCTAAAAATAACACTGCTATAAATAGCAGTTTAAGCACCAGTGCTGGATTGAGCAACAGGGAATGAAAAATGGAAGTGCTAAAAATAACATTCTATTTTTAGCAGTTCAGGATGGATTCCTATTTTAATCAGTCCTTGGAATAAACATAGGAAGTAAAATTCGAATTTGAACTTAACAATTGTTTGAAAATAAATTAATTAACTCTCCATGAGTTAATTAGTTGGGAAAAATCAAACATAAAGTCTATGTGAGGACATGCAACAGTTTCTCTATTAATTGAGGAATTTATCCATCAGTTAAAGAGATAAGGATGAGTTCTAATTTGAGTTGTAATTAGTTGGCTCAGTTAACTGAGTCAAGTCCAGTTAGATTGATTTAAATAGTTTGTTTAAATTAATGTTAGTTCAGTTAGTTAATGCATGCCTGCATATAACTGTTGCACTTCAGATAACTGAATATTCTCTCATGAATAACTCATTCATGTCAGTTTAGACAGAGACCCAATTGAGATCAAAGGAGGGACAGTGTACTATCAGTTCGATGGATTTTTCCTATAAAGGAAGCTCATCCATGGAGAAGGATTTGTCTCCTTCGGGACTGCGTAGTTGGATCAAAGGTTAGTGAGTGTGTGAAGAGGCCAATTCACAAAAGTGGCTGTACTGGACCCCAATCAAAATTGCGCACAGAAATAGGAGGCTTAGAGGATAGATCAAGAGGTTTGAGAGAGGCCTTTAACTATCTATGAGCAGCAGAGGTATTGCAGAGAGAGTAAGATAGCTTTTGAGATGGTTCTTTTTGTAATACGAGCTATATTTCCACTTGTATGATAATACAGAGTTGGGGTTTTAGGCTAAGGCTTTCCCCTGGTTATATCTTCTATGTTATGTGTGATTGATTTCTCCATATCAATCATATGTGTTCTTATTGATGTTGCTCATGTTTTCTACATGTTTTAAATATTTGCAATGCGATGCAACAACGAAATGTGTGATAGTGTTTTGTGATATCAGGAACAAATTAATCGAAGTTTTGAGTTTATAATAAATTGGGGGAGTGCGATATTTTCCTTTGCGATATTACGTGGCTTAACTGCGAGACCTGAAATATTATTCATATTTAAGGGGGGCTTTTCTTCACTTAAACTTAATTAAGATTTTTATTGCAGTGAGATAGGTCGAATTTTCTTGCATCACGCTTTGACTTAACATGATACTTTACTCGCTTGTAATTAGCGATATGCGAAATACTTGAGACCTATTCAACTTTAAGTCCTTCTTTAATATTAATGTAGTTAAGACCTAGGGTCAGGATTGACCTTTATTTTAATTTTTTGACTTTATTCTTACCCATTTTATTAAAATGACTCTATACTTAAAATTTAAAAGGGTGCCCATTATTCAACTAAGTTACTTATTTAATAACTATGGGGGGTTGTTGAGTGACACAATATGGCCACAAACCATACCTATTGAGAACGCCTCGGCTTGCGGAGAAGAAGATCTACAATTGTTGATAGCCAAATTACAAATAAATAATGAAAACTTAAGGAAAGGGCTCATAAGTATAAGACATTGTTTCGTTATGTTCGATTGGTCAATGATCAATATCGGAATCGAAATATATCCCTAGTATCCGAAAATAATGCATTAGTTATGAGGAACAAGCACCTTATTAGTTGCAATCTCAAAAAAATGAAGCCTATCAAAATGCTTAACGCACATGAATGAGCCCTAACATTTTGACAACCATTAATGCATAAAAAACATGGTTTGGAGGTCCTAGTCATCTCACTGGGAATTTGAAGGAAGGGATGACCTAATTTTGATGACTGGTTGAGTTTGAAATGGACAGTTACATGAGGACATGCATCCCCTATAGCATGGAGGATGTTGAGCCCTACCTTTTTACCCATTTTCACACCCTATTCTACTATTTTTACTACTTTTTATCCTACTTTGCTCCTTTTTGACACCATAAAAACACTCCACATTGGTTAAACTGTGTTACTTTACCATGGAGGTGAGAATTACTAATAAGTATTATTTTAATATATCTTTGTTTGGTTTAGGTAGATGTTAAATAAATTTATATTATTTACTTAATTGATTGATCTGCATATGGACTCTTAAATATAGGAAAGACATTTGAGTACGAGGACATGTCATTGGAGGTCCAACACCCAATCTAATGAATATATCAAGCGACCATTTTTGGAGCAGCTGTTTTGTACTAAGTTTTGTACTTAAATCGGTACTTTATTATAGGCAACCAATCAATTGTCAACACCCCAAAGATAGTTCTTTTATTTCATAAGCATAGTGTTAGTTTCCTTGATCCAAAATTAGTGTCACTAATGGAATAATTCAGTTATGATCTGATGAAGTGATCCGAGGATTTATCCTGGCTTAAATTATCACAGATCACAAATGTATTTTCTTTCTTTATCCATATTGTTGTAACTATTTGGAGGATTGAGTTCTCCAAAAAGGGCTGGGGTTTCTTTGAGAGGATACACACATACACATAGTTATACACAAATATTGAACTGGTGACAAAGGGATTGTGGAACGATATCTCTTGACTTTGTTTGGAAACTCTCAAAGTTATGTTTTATTAAAGGCTTTTAATGTAATTGTCTCAACTTTTATTTAAATCTAAGAATTTATGTTTACTTGATTTTTGAATTATTGAATTAAGCTAGACTTGTTTTAGGTTGTGGCAAGGGCCCACCACAAACCTTGATCAAGTCTTGTAACAATTTTTTCTAGATAGGAGGTGTGTTTCAAATTCATTAGGTAGAACTATACTTAATGACTCATTTTCTTTTGTTGATGGTTTCCAGATTTCATGTAATTAAAATCTTACTTAAGTTTCCTTGAATTCTTTCGTAGATCTGAGTCAAGATAGATAGTATAATTTTCACTAAGTTTTTGCAGACTTGTGGATCCTTATTATGAATATACTCTGCATCCATTAATTATTTTGATTACTTTGTCAATCTCGTGAATGTTGAAGAAGGAAGTTTCAGTTTAGAACATATTTCTAAGAAATAAATTCGTATATTTTAATCTCGAATCCTTTGTTCTGAATGACAGTGTTTTAGTTGCATGCGGATGTATATATTGTTGACAATAAAATCCCAAAGCTTATGCTCAATTGAACTCTCAGAATTGATTAGGAAAAATGTGTCATTTTTTGGTGTAGATCGTGTGTTAATGCTTGGGGAATTGTAACGATATTTTCAATAGATAGCTTGTCATCTATTTGATTTCGTAGTAAGCCTTAATTTAGATTTATTTTTTGTCATTGTCAGATAAATCGAAGTTGTGTTTTATCTAATTTCTCAGGTTGATTTGAAGTTAGGAATCCATAAGTTATGTGTCCGAGTGCTTAGCATGATTTGACTTAAATATTACATAGGAAATAGTCTAAGTTATTTTGTAACGTATTGTTGAGTTTACTTTTGAATTGTAGAACCCTCAGGATTAGTTTTTCATAATGATTTTTAAATGAAGTGGTTATTCAATTGATTTGAGAACATATCTTATCATAGTTTCCAATCTTATTTCTGGACGAGTTTTCAAGTGAGATCAATATAATTAAGAATTATTTGAGTTATGAACATGAAATAGATTTTATTATTAGTGATTCAGATTGCATAATGAACTAGGTTTCTTCACTTCATCAATTCATGGTGTGATTATCATAAACAAAGTGTGAGTATTTTGTACTTGATTTCGCACTAAATCTGCATAAGATAAGTTTGGATCTAGACTGGACTACATTGCATCTCAAAATTTATGAATCTCGGTTGACAATTTAAATGTAGGGAATTCAACGACTTATAAAAGCCCTAATGGGAGGAAAGGCTCAATATCTATTGATTGAAGGGGGGGAAGATGTGGATTAGCCCAAGATTCATCCAAAAAAGTGTTTAGATTGAGCAAGAAAGATACCAAACGGAAGAAGATATGCATGCATAAATACACCCAACAACAATTATTACTGATAGGTGAAAATACATGGAATGTAAAATAGCACTAGAAAATATGCATAAAAGGTTGAAACAACACTTTTAGAAGCTAATAATAGTTAAAATGACACTTTTTATGTAAAAAGTGAGACATAATGACACTTCTGAATGCAAAAGCAACAAAAGTGAAAGCAAAAGTAGCAAAAAGTGACAGTTGAGAAACTTAACTACAAAAGTACGACAATTGAGATCAAAATCTCCTACTACTCATGAGAGTAACTAGAGGATGATTGTGAGATTGATACCTAGGATGAATTCTTATATAGATGAGAACTCACGAAGTTAGGGTTACGGTTTTGGGTGTGCATGCCTAAAATATAGAAGCTAAATCTAGATAACTAACACATGTAAGGTAATCAATTTGGAACACATGCCATACTACCATCGAGAAGTGCTCATTGTTATCCTTGGGAAGTGCACACTTCCTACTTTCAAGGAATACATAGTTGATTATCAGTAGGAACTGGGCAATCCACTAGCTCAAGAGATTACATAGTTGGATATCTCAGTGGAGTACATAGTTCATTGCGACAAAGAAGTGTGCAATTTGCTTCTATTTATTGATGGTGTAGTTTCTTATCATAAAGGCTTGTGCACTTCATCACTCTAACAAGGATTTGTGCAGTTGACTATAATAGAGGATTGCATAATCTCAGAGATTAGGTTATGCAATCAATGTCATCAAGGCATTATGTAGCTTTTTTTCTCAAAAGTGCGTAGTCTATCTTTCAAAGTTGTGTAGCTATTGTCGTCAAGGGCTCGTTTTCATCATGGAGTTCCCAATAGTTGTTTGACAGAATGCACAGTTAAGGTATCACAAATTTAGCATGAGAGAGTAAGTGGTTGTGACATGTAGAAGTTTTTTAGTAAGTCAAATTCAAAACTAACCCACATGTTCTACCCTAGTAATAATGATTTTATAAAAAATTGTTTAGTATCATCACTCATGAAACAATCATCAATATAATCCTAGGTTACATTAGCATGGGCACAAAATTGTATGTGTATAACTACATAAACAACTCACTTCTTAATACTAGACTATTACACTTTTTCTATTATAAATTTCACATATAGAGGTACTTAATATCATATGATTTAGAGAAATGTAAACATGAAAATCTATTAAATATATATATATATGTGTGTGTGTGTGTGTGTGTGTGTGTGTGTGTGTGTGTGTGTGCATTTTTATGATGTTAAATGTATTTCACAATTTTAAAACATTATAAGTAAAAAAAAAACAAAAAAAATACACTCAAACACTACTATATTAGGAGCTGACTATATATTTTAAACTAAATTTCCCATGTTCTCATCTATATAAACACTGGATAAAATGGAAAAATATAATTAAATTTAAAAACAGTCATCAAAATTCAAAGTTAATAGATATTGCATTATATTTATTTTCAAAAAATATAATAAAAATAATTAAATGCATAAAAATAAAATTACTAATTTGTAAATTAGTACAAAATTAAATTATATATATATATATATATATATATGAATAAATTAGTGATAAATCATATGCATGGTAATAACTCACATTTTTTTTGAAAGCAAGGATTAAAAGATGATTAAATTCAAAACAGAATTAAAAGATCATTAAAGTCAAAACAAATTTAAAAAAACTTGAGGACAAATTGAAAAATTTTAAAAAGGCAATATAACATCTAACTGACCTGGTAAAAAAAACACCCATAAAGTGAAGGGTTGCATGAATCCTATCCATTGCCACAAAAGCGTGCAAAAAGTGAACCGTTGCTTTTTGCTTTTAAACGTGAGTAATCCGTAGAGAGCAGAATGTAGCCGTTGAAAGGACGCGGAATATAATATATATATATATATATAATATATATATATATATATAAATATATAATAATATAGATATAATCTTACATAACTCTTCCTCCATAACCTTACCTCTTCCTGCAGCAATGTTTTGTTGGGCATGTTTGTCTGGTTGTCCGTTACTGTAGATAGCCTGCTTGCTTCCATGTCGACTAGACTTCCAGTGGAGTAGATCGGAGGCAACCAGATCTTCCCCTCCTGTGGAGAAGTTCATTGGTTAATGATCGCTTCTCTTTTTGCCCTTCGATTTTCTGAGAAGTTCTTGATTTTTTTGGAAGTTCTTTGATTTCTTGATTTCTATGTCGACTACTCACAGAAACCTGGGAGGTTCTTGATTTCTGAGAAGTTCTTGATTTCTTTGGAAGTTCTTGATTTCTTGATTTCTGTGTCGACTACACACAGAAACCTGGGCTTCCGGTGGAGCAGATCGGAGGCAACCATAGGTTCTTGATTTCTTGATTTCTTTGGAAGTTCTTGATTTCTGATTTCACAGGTATGTATGCATCTACCTTATCTTTCCTTCTCTGTCAACAAGTTAACTCAACTTTTGCCATGACGCCAAGCATCTGCTGGTTTGAATTAATTCATTTTTGGATTAATACCTGATTTACTCTAGCAGATTAGTCATTTAATTCGTCTATTGTGTAAAATAATATCCCAGCTTTATTGTTATGGTTCATTTTAGATTTATTTGTATTTATCACTGAATTCAATTAAAGTATCTTTTAATTCCATTGCTTTCACAGTTATATATTCAGTGTATGTATTTTTTTGAGTCATTTTAGGTGAGCTAAAATTTTACTCATGAATGATTGTGTTTTTATGATGAAAATATTTGAATATTCTATACCATTTATATTTTAATTATTCATATTTATTATATTTTGGTTATAAATATTTTTATTTTTTAATATGGTTATATTTACTCAAATAAGAAATAGAAAATTCTGTTTTTTTCTTAATTGATATGGAAAGTTATTAAGTTTATTATATTTTTAATAAAATATCATTTTTTTTTAATTATGCTTTGATTAATCTGAATTGTCTTTTATAATTTCTTAAGCATTTATATATTTATATCCTTTTTAATAGATATGATTTCTTTTTGTCGATTTTTGTATTTTTAATAATATAATATATGATTTTATATTAGTGATTTTATGTTTTAAAGTATTTATTTATTTTTATAAATGTATGATTTAATTACTTAATTTAACGATTTTGCTTTTATATATGTTTTTATTGTGTATTGAAAAATTATTATATTATAGAATTTATATTTATTATGTTTTCATTCAAATATTTATATGTAAAATATTTTTTCAATAGACATAAATTTGTATTTTGTGATTTTCATAATAAATCTATTACTTATGTTCTCTACTTTTTATGTGAAGTTTTTTTACTTTCATGTGGGATGTATATTTATAATATATATTGAGACTTGGGATCTAGGTTTTGCTAGTTTAGTCTAGGTTAGGCTAGAGTGGGTTATAATAGGCTATGCGAGGTTAGACTATTTAGGCTACGCTAGGCTAGTTTAGGTTAGACTATTTAGGCTACGCTAGGCTAGTTTAGGTTAGACTAGGCTAGAGTAGGCTACTTAAGGCAAGGCTAGGATAGGCTTAGGCTAGACTAGGCTACGCTATGCTAGCGTAGGAAAGGGTAGGCTAGGCTAGGCTAGGCTAGCCCAGGGTATGCTAAGCTAAGCTAGTGTAGGCTAGGCTAGGCTAGGCTAGGCTAACGTAGGGTAGGGTAGGGTAGGGTAGAGTAAGCTAGGCCAGGGTAGGCTACGGTAGCATAGGGTAGGGTAGGGTAGGGAAGAGATGGTACCCTAGGCTAGGCTAGGCTAGGCTAGGTAGGCTAGGCTAGGGTAGGTCGAGCTAGTTTATGTTAGACTAGGCTAGAGTAGACTACTTTAGTCAAGGATAGGATAGGCTAGGCTATGATAGGCTAGGTTAGGGTAGTGTAGGCTAGCATAGGTTAGGT
Source organism: Pinus tabuliformis (assembly GCA_031772625.1). Taxonomy (NCBI): domain Eukaryota; kingdom Viridiplantae; phylum Streptophyta; class Pinopsida; order Pinales; family Pinaceae; genus Pinus; species Pinus tabuliformis. The sequence goes on along the minus strand of CM062811.1, from coordinate 4,561,150 downwards.
TAGGGTAGGCTAGGCTAGGATAGGCTGGGCTAGGCTAGGCCACGCTGGGCTGGGCTGGGCTGGGCTGGGTTGGGCTGGGCTGGGCTAGGCTAGGGTGGGGTAGGCTATGATAGGCTAGGGTGGGGTCGGCTAAGATAGGCTAGGTTAGGTTAGGTTAGGCTAGGATACGGTAGGGTAGGGTAGGGTAGGGTACGCTAGGGTAGGGTAGGGTAGGCTATGGTAGGATAGGCTAGGCTAGGGTAGGGTAGGGTAGGTTATGCTAGGGTAGGCTAGGGTAGGTGAGGCTAGGCTAGACTAGGTAGGGTACGGTAGGGTAGACTAGGCTAGGCTCGGCTAGGCTAGGCTATTTAGGCTGGCTAGGCTAAGATAGGGTAGGGTAGGGTAGTGTAGGGTATGCTATGCTAGGGTAGCCTAGGCTATGGTAGGATAGGCTAGGGTAGGCTAGGGTAGGCTAGGTTATGCTAGGGTAGGCTACATTAGGTGAGGTTAGGCCAGACTAGGTAGGGTGCGGTAGGGTAGACTAGGCTAAGCTGGCATAGGATAGGGTAGGCTACGCCAAGTTAGTTTATGTTAGACTAGGTTAGAGTAGGCTACTTTAAGCAAGGCTAGAATAGGGTAGGCTAGTTTAGGTTAGGCTAGGCTAGACTACATTATGATAGGGTACGAAAGGCAAAGCTAGTTAAGGATGAGCTAGGCTAGGCTAGGTTAGGTAAGCTTACGTGAGGCTAGTATATGTCAGACTAGGCTAAGGTAGTTAAGGCTAGGGTAGGCAAGGGTAGTGTAGGATAGGATAGGCTAGGGTGGGCTAGGCTAGGCTAGGCTAGGCTAGGCTAGGCTAGGCTAGACCTGGGTAGGCTAGTCTAGGCTAGGCTAGGGTAGGCTCTAGTAGGCTAGGGTAGGCTAGGATAAGATAGGTTAGGCTAGACCTGGGTAGGCTAGTCTAGGGTAGGCTAGGGTAGGCTAGGTAGGCTAGGGTAGGCTAGGCTCTGGTAGGCTAGGCTAGGCTAGGTAGGCTACGCTAGGCTAGCGTAGGCTAGGGTAAGGTAGGGTAGGGTAGGGAAGGCTAGGGTAGGGAAGGCTAAGCTAGGCTAGGGTATGCTAGGTTAGGTTAGGTTAGGTTAGGTTAGGGTAGGGTAGGGTAGGGGTAGGGTAGGTTAGGTTAGGCTAAGGTAGCGTAGGCTAGGGTAGCCTAGGGTAGGGCATGCTAGGTTTAGCTAAGGTAGGGTAGGTTAGGCTAGACTAGGCTAGGGTAAGCTAAGCTAGGGTAGGGTAGGGTATGGTAGGGTAGGATAGGCTACACTAGGTTGGGCTAGGCTAGGTCAGGCTAGCATGGGCTATGGTAGCTTAGGCTAGGTTAGATTGCTAAGGTAGGCTAGGTAGGGTAGGTTAGGGCAAGGTAGGCTAGGGTAGGCTAGATTAGGCTAGGCTAGGCTAGGTAGGCTAGGGTAGGATAGGGTAAGGTAGGGTAGGCTAGGTTAGGGTACGGTTCGGTATGGTACGGTATCGTATTGTATGTTAGGGTAGGGTGGAGTAGTGTAAGGTACGCTAAGCTAGGGCACGCTATGCTAGGTTAGTGGGTAGGTTAGGCTAGGCTAGGCTAGGGTATGATAGGCTCAGGTACGTTAGGGTAGGGTAGGCCAAGGTTGGCTAGGCTAGGCCAGTCTAGGCTAACCTAGGCTAGGGTAGGCTAGGCTAGGGTAGGCTAAGCTAGGGTCAGTTAGGCTAGGTAGGCTAGGGTAGGCTAGGCTAGTTTAGGCTAACCTAGGCTAATGTAGGCTAGTTTAGGCTAACCTAGGCTAGGCTAGGCTAGGTCAAGCTACTTTATGTTAGACTAGGCTAGAGGAAGCTGCTTTAGGCAAGGCTAAGATAAGCTAGTCTAGTTTAGGCTAGGTAAGGGTGCGTTAGGATAAGGTACGGAAGGCCAAGCTAGTATAGGCCATGCTAGGCTAAGCTAGTTTATGTTAGCTAGGCTAGGTGCTAAGATAGGATAGGCTATGATAAACTAGGCTATGTTATGTTAGGATCAACTGGTTTAGGATTGATTAGGCATGTGTTAGGATAGGTTGGATAATCTACTTTAGGATAGGTTAGGCTTGGCTACTTTAGGATAAGCTAGTTGAGATTAGGCAAGGCTAGTCAAAGTTAGGCTAGGCTAGGCTAGGCTAGGTTAGGCTAGGCTAAGGTAGCCTAGTGTAGGTTAGGATAGGCTAGGGCAGGTGGGCTAGGGTAGGTTAGGGTAGGAAAAGCTAGGCTAGGGTAGGCTACGCTAGGATAGGCTAGTTAGGCTAGGCTAGGCTAGGGTAGGATGGGCTAGGTTAGGCTAGGGTAGGCTAAGTTAGGGTAGGCTACGGTAGGCTAGGATGGGCTAGGCTAGGCTAGGATAGGCTAGGCTAGGCTAGGGTAGACTAGGATAGGGAATGCTAGGGTTAGCTAGGGTAGGCTAGGTAGGCTAGGGTTGGCTAGGGTTGGCTAAGCTAGGCTAGGTAGGGTAGGCCAGGCTAGGCTAGGCTAGGCTAGGCTAGGCCAGGCTAGGCTAGGTAAGGCTAGGCTAGGCTAGGCTAGGCTAGGGTAAGCTAGTGTAGGCTAGGGTTGGCTAGTGTAGGCTAGGTAGGGTAGGCTAGGCTAGGCTAGGCCAGGCTAAGGAAGGCTAGGCTAGGGTAGGTTAGGGTAAGGTAGGGTAGACACACACACATACATGTATTGGCACGAGGAGATATACAGTTAGGCTGAGTTGGTGATTGTGGCACAATCTCTTTGATTATGTTCTATTAAGATCGAACTCCTCAACTGATTTTTATTGAAGCTTTAATATAATTATTTCCTCTACTTGTATTCTCATATAATCATTATGTTTCTTTTATTCACAAAGTATTGAATTAGCTTAACACTTGGTCTAGGTAGTGGCAAGGGCCCACTGTAACCTAGAATCGAGTTGAGTAACCATTACAACATGTAGGAGGTTTGTTTTGATTCTGTAAATAGATTTACATTTCATTTCTAATCATTTTGTTAATAGTTCTTAGAATTCCAATTCATTTTGTACTTAAGTTGTTTCTTTGTTTTCATAAATCTGGGTAAATGATAATAAGTATATTATCGCTCAGTATTTGCAAGCTGAGGAACATTGTTATGAATATATCCTATACATGATTAATTTTGTGATTACACTCTTACATTCTTGAATGGTTGGAAAAAGGAAGTTTATTTTTAAAACAAATTCCTAAGAGACACAATCGTTGTGTTTCGAAATAAATATCTTGTTTTAAACTGAAATGTGTATTCATTGTTTATGATCATGTATATATACCAATGACATGAGGCTCTTATAGCTTGTGCTCTATTTGTAATACCTAGTGATTAGAGATGGAGTGTTATTTGTTAGCATATGCAATGTGTTAATTGTTAAATTATGGTATGTTCTATGCTTATAACAGTTTACTTCTTTTTCTTATTATATTCCACCGATTAGCAATCACATGTACATAAAGTAAAGTGCAGATAGAACATTAAACGATCGACAAAAAACAAGCCAAGACAAGAGACACAAGATGTGGCGGCTAGCTAGGGACAAACCCCACAATGTGTGGGGAAACCCTTTGATCAAATCTCCTTTTATCTTCAATAATTCAGCAGAGAGAAATAATATAATAAATCTGATTCATATCAGCAGTAGCAAACCCTAGATCACTAGCATCAGCATTAGCGGCTTCATTATCAAACTAGGGCAGACCATATCTCACAAACCGACAGTCGGATTGACTTCATTCCACCACCAAAAGTTTCGGCTTCCAAAGGAGGTTCAGATGAACCTACAGTGCAGTTCAAATGAGGAGATATTCTAGGCCATGCAAGTCAATCTTTACTTCTGCAGTTGCAGCTTCAGTTTCAACAGTTTCCGGCTTCAAACTAGGGCAGTAGATATCTTACAAACCGTTCGTCGGATTGACTTCATTCCACCACCAAAAGTTGCGGATTTCAAAGGAGGTTCAGATGAACCTACAGCGCAGTTCCAAAGAGGATATCTTCTAGGCCACGCAAGTCAATGTTTACTTCTGCAGTTGCAGCTTCAAATTCAACAGCTTCCGGCTTCACATGTGTGAGAGAGAGAGACCCATTTCAGCGCAGTAGAGAAGAGACTCATATCTGCGCAGTAGAGAGAGAGAGATGATGTGATGAGATGAGTGATTCCAAATGAGGAAAAGTCCTCTTATATTTATACACAACGTTGGTGGGTGAATAGATGCGACTGTTGGGCTTCTGAGCCTACATGAGTTGTAGGTCGGCTTGATAATAATTCCATAATCAAAATAAATTCATATCTCCATGAATACTTATCGGAATTGGATGATCTTTATATGAATCCTACACCTTTCTACGAGAGGAATCTAATAAAAATATTATTAGCCATGAATAAGATGACCCACATGAAGTTTTGCCCTGGTTGCCAATTTTAACATTAATACTTAAGGAATTGCATGCCATTTACAATGGAGTTGTTTGATTTCCCATGTGAGCATTATTTTTTAGTGCAATAATCATTTGAATAGATAGTTGGTTATTTTCTTGAATTTGTAGGAAGATTTAATTAGATTTATTTCTTTTCATCATTAGATAAATTAAACCGGAAACAATAATTCTGTACTAAGTAGTAAACTGATTTAGGAACATGAATTTCATACTCCATTTAGTAGCTTATTCTAGAATTTCTAAGATGTTAGTTTAAGCTAGATGCTCAAATCCTTCGTTACTTGCGCTTATGCCTCAAAGCTTACAAGCCCCATATTGATAATTAAAGGTTGGAATTAGAACATGTTGGCTTATTGGGCCCTGACCCAGGTCCGGAAGAGTTATTAGCCAAACAAATCCCGCAACTACTAGCCCTTTTGGCAACAGCCCACAGAGCGTGGACTGAGGTCTCACTCGAGGTAGCAAGGGAGGGTGCTTGAACCCGGGTTCCACACCCTTGGGATGTCTTGATGTGGTCTGGAGGGGTCGTGATCCGTATGTGGCCTCACACCACTCTGTACTACTCTCGAGCTTCTGCGTAGATCCGTGTAGATGCACTTTCTTATTAATCAAATTATTACAAATCCGAGCTTTTTATTACAGTATTTAAACAAATATTTAAGCATAAAACCCCATGCACGCAATTATAACAGATAATGCATAAACTCATAACATAAGCAATAAACAGATCTACAAGAAAACACACAATGATTAAGAACTTCTTATCTTTATTGATCTTCTCGTCGGTACAGCCAGATCCGTCCTATGCACTCAGTTGCAGGGGTCCACGCACTCAACTACAGACTTTACCAGGCCTCTGTGCACACAGCTGCAGAGTCTCTATCTATCTACCAACACCCCTAACTCAGACCTATAGACGCTCCAAGACTTCTTGCTTCATACAACCATTACATTCCAAATCCAAAAATACTTACTCAAAAACTGAATACTAACCATAGAGCCTTGCATTTTTTATACATTTCCATGGTCCGCGGACCATGGGCAAGCCAACTCATTTTACATTACTTTTGGGCGGACAACCCCTTGACTTGACTCATTACACTTTGTGCTCCGTGCATCTTGCAAAGTCTTTACCATACCTTTACCCAAAATTGCAGGCTTTGAGCCCCAAGACTATTACGTGGGGCCTTTGCTACCCAATAGGCCCCCAACACAATCATCGTGACTCATCCCGAGTCACTTGGCTGGTGCAGTAATCTTCGCGTAGAGGTCAGTTAGCAATTTCTGCGCGTTACTTGTTCTTGCAACAAACTCTTCTGCTATCTTCTATACCTATTCTACGCGAGCCACCGATGCATCAATATCACTTGCAGTTACCTGTCCGGGATCATATACTACCTGCATGTGTGCTAACTTTCCCTCGATGGTTGTGGAGACCGCGAATGCTTCATCAAACCAAGGCTGGATGCGTTCTTTAAGCGCTGCCTCCTTTTTCTGAGCGGCGTCAACTTGCACCTTGAGAGCCTAGGCCTCCCTCATTTTAGCCAACTGCTGCATGATAGTGACCGTCTGCGCAATCCCCCAGACCATGTCGTAAGCCTCCTGCAACTCTCGCTCTTCTCTTCCTACTTGTTTTATGGTTGGGTCTTCCTGGAAGGAGGTGAGCGTAAGGAGGGATTGATCTAACAAGCCTGAGCAATCTTGGACAACGTGCTTTATCATTTCTAGTCCTGCTTGAATTTTTCCATGGCGGCACTCCCAAACTTCCAGAGGTGTGGGCAGCTACACCTTCAGTCTTAGCTCTGCAATTTGTAAATTCAATTCCCACTGAGCCTGCGCGGCCTCCTCTTGGGTCGTACAGAATCCTAAGGCCATGTGATGAATCTTGTTAATTGTTGGAAGTTCTGCAAGGATAGCTAGCTCCAGTACCTTGCTGCAAGCTTCCTTCACAGCCTATTCCACTTCCTGGTTGTGTGCGACCAAGTCATCATGTTGGAGAGTTACTTTCTCCAGATTTTCCTTGTGCTCCGTCAAAGTTTGGAGAGCGCAACCGTCCTTGGCACGAAGCTTAGTGGTTACCCCATCCTATAGTTGGTATAGGGTTTCTCTAGGAAGAGTGGCCAAGTTCAAATCTCAACTACACACGTCACCTTCAGCTTCTGCTAGGACAACTCATGCTAGCAACGCTAAGGTGTTCATTGTGTGGATGTGCACCATTTGCTCGGTTGCGGCTATGTCCTCTAGTAGATTTAGGATTGCCCTGCCTGGGGGTCACACCTATAATGTCTGTAGCTGCGCTCTAATCTCTCCCAACATAGTTACCTGCTTGGTCATCAGTTCTGCCAACGCACCTGTAGCTACATTTCTCACTGGTTTTCCGCTATCAATAAACTCTTTCTCCAAAGCCTTTGTTGTTTTTAACATTTTGTGTCTATGTGGCGATTCCTTGTTGCGTAGCCTCTTGACTTGGGTCGGTTCTATAAGATGGTCTGTGAGTTCCTGTGTCTCCTTTTCCCTTTATGTCCTATTTCGAGGACATTTCTTGATCTACCATGATCTCTTTTGCTATCACTTCCTTGGTTTCCTCCTGCTGCGAGGCTGCCTCTTGTCCTTGACATGTCTTTTCTGCCAATTTAGTGAGTCGCAGCTGGATTTCCTTTTTTCGTTGTTGCGCTACCATCCTTTCTAGTATGGCCCTGTCTAGGGCTCACCACTCTGGAGGCCATGCTACCAATACCTCATAAATGGCATCATCCATTGCAATGAACAGAAGCGTGACCCATGCTCGCTTTAGATCCTTCTGTGCCCAGATATATAAGTTAAGCATGTCCACTTTGAACTCGGTTGTTCTTTGCAAATTGTTGTATATCATTGGAGACATCCGTGGTCTGCGAGCGATCTGTGTCTAGATACTCCCCTCCATGAAGGTCCAAAAAACCTTGATTTCACAAACCCTCACTGCATCCTTTGTAGCCCAAAGCGAAGTATACTGCACTGCTTTCGGGAGGTTGTTTTCAATGCTAGGAAATTGGCTACCTTGCGATAGTTCTCCTGCAACCAAAAGGATTGATAGTAACAACCATGCATAATGAAACGTCTTACCTTTGTCCTATGCTTCCTGACAATTTGTCAAAAAATCGTCGCATAAAAAATATGCCCAATTGAATTGAACCCCTTCTGCACACTGCTCTGCAAGTGCAATGACAGGAGCTGGCACCTCATCTACACAGAATTTCCTCATTAGTTTACTGTCTAGTAGCTGGGTGGTGATTCTGAAACAGAAAACTTCTGGATAACAGAAATATATATAGAAATAATTTATTAATAAAAGAATAGACAGATGATGTCTGATTACAATGGGGCTCCTGGCTTAAATACCGCCATGGACACCCTTTGGGAAAGGGCATGATCTTATGATCGTGCCCTTTCATCTAATTAAACCTAGAATTAAAAAATAACCTAAAATTAACTAATTTTTTACATAACATTGCCTTCCTCTCGAAAGAATGCTTTGTCCTCAAAGCATATGTAACGACGGATGTTGTTGAAGAATGATTCATTCTCCCAGAAAGCATCTTCTTCGGGTAAGTCCTTCCACTTGATCAGATACTCCAAGATGATCAAAGTCACACACTTTAAAAGGTCTTGGATTAATCTCTCTTTTTCTGCTTTTTGGAGATGTGGATATCGGTATGGCTTGATGTTGATGGGGTTTGACTCTGTTTTAACTTCTGTTCTACGCTCAATTTCTGTATTAGGCGGCATCTTCATAGGTAGGTCTTGAATCTCTGGTGATTCTTCTCTGGTCATATTTGCAGATAACATTTCTAATTGGTGACATTGTATTGCATAAGTAGGTGATCTTCTTCGACTCAGCTTCATCATCTGATGATGATACAACATGATTTTCTGGTGCTTGGAATCCATGAGTTTGTACTTCTGACCTCCCCATTTGAATTTTATAAATTGTACTTGATGGTTGGCGGCATAAGTACCTAAAGTTCGTAGCCATTGGATACCTAAGACTACATCTACTCCTCCTAACGGTACTGTGAAAAACGGAGACTCTAAACTGAAGTCTTGAATTTTTAATTTAACCTTATGGCATTTTCCCACCTTTTCAATCTTTTTACCGTTAGCTATCATCACTTTCATGTTTGGTAAGGGAAATGAAAATATATTGAGTCTCTTTGCCATGGTTGCATCTAGAAAATTGTGTGTGCTTCCAGAGTCGACGAGAACCACTACGTTGTTCTTCTTTATGTGTCCTTTTAACTTTAAAGTCTGAGGTTGTGATATACCTGTCATAGTTGATAATGATACTTGTGGAATACTTCCATCATCTAGTTCTGGTGAGAATTCTGGGGCATCTTCTGTGTCTTCTACGTCATAATCTTCACTGTTTGAATCATTGGTTGCTTCACAATTATATAGGTTCTTTGGTTCTTTTCCTTTAACACACCTATGTTTGGGGTCCCACTTCTCACCAAAGCGTTTACATTTACCTTCTTTTATCCTTTGCATTTCCACATTAGATTTTTCATCTTCACGACGATGTGGTGAACATATCTTGTATTATTTGAGTCCCATACTGGGGTATCCTTCGTCTTGCATAAGATTTTTCCGTTGTTGACCAAAATATTGGTTCGGATTTCTTTTCGGCTATTTTTGCTTTTTGTCTTGCTTCTTCTATAGATGTAATATCATGCATCTCAAGTTCTGCTTGTAAATGGGTTTTGAGTCCCGAGATGTATGACTGAATTAGATGAGATTCGGATAACCCAGGTACTCGTGTTACTAAGGTCTCCCATTCTTGAGTGTACTCATCGACACTTCCTTTTTGTCGTAGTTTGATGAGTTTTGAAAAGAACTCTTCTTCCTTTACACCTTGGAATCTTTTGAAGAATGCATCTTTAAATTTCCTCCAGCTAATGACATGTGTTGTCTTTTTCCACCACATATACTAGTTATATGCTTCTCCCTCCATTTTCATGGATGCATGTTTGAGCTTTTCGTCATCGTCAGTGATGTCATATATTTCAAAGTATTCTTCTGCTTTATTTATCCATGCAACATTGTTTTTTTCGTTTCCATCGAATTTAGGCATCTCGACTTTTGCCCTTCGCTGGTATGTTGCCACTGGTTGAGCGAAAAAAGGGTGTTGATTGGTAAAGTTATCCCAGAATTGCTTGTTTGTAAAGACTGTGTTACTTGCTTCTTGGTGGGGTGTCGCTGATTTTTTTGGGGATTCAACCTTTTCAAGAGAGTCTGTGGACTTAGTTGAATCCGACGAGACGTGTTCTTGATTCTCTTCACCTTCTTTCATTAGTTGTTCGGGCGTACAATTCGACCTTTTACACAGAAATTTTAGCATTGTTAAGACCTCATTGAAGTTTACTTCTGTTTGGACATGTTGACTTTCCATTTTATCTCTATTCGATTGTCGTATCTTCAAGATTTTTTTTTGTCCGCTTGCTCCCCCAGCTTGCTCTCGACTTCATTTAATCTTTTACTGACCTCGTCATGGTTGTTATTTATCTTTTGCTGTGCCTCCAACAACCTTTTCTGGAAATCCACCATTGTCATTATCGACATTGAGCGGGTTTGCGGCGTGTATTTACTTGCCAGTTTAAGGGTTTCCCTCTCTTTTCTTTTTTTTCTTTTTTTTTTTTTAAATAATTAAATTAATTTAATAATTTAATTTAATTAATAATAATTTTTTTTTATTATCTAAAATAAATTTTATACATATAACTTTTAATAATTAAATTAACTTTTATATATATATATATAACTTTTTAATTAATTAAAATAATTTTAATTAATTAAATTAACTTTATATATATAATATATATATATAAAACTTATAACTAAATTAAAATTAAAGTTATATGTTATAAAATTTATAAATACATTATATAACTCATATATATTAAATTATATAATATATATATATATATATATTATATATATATATATATATAAATTAACCGTTATATATATAACTTATATATAACTTAATTAAGTTATATAATTTATATAATATATATATATATATATATATATATATATATATATATATATTATATGGAAATTATATTATATATATATTACAGAACCGTCACGACTAGTCACTTTGGTTGATGAACCCTTTGACTATTCAGAAATATATCGAATATCACCGTAATTTTTTTTAACGGACGCTGTTTTTTTTTTTTTTTAAATCGTGAACAGTGCGGAGGCAGCGGCACAGTGCGGAGGCAGCGACAATTGGAACAGTGCGGGGGCAGCGGCACAGTGCGGAGGCAGCGGCAATTGGAACAGTGCGGAGGCACTCTGAACAGTCCGTCGATGACTGTACGGACAATCGACAGGAAGACGGGGGACTGTGGAACAGTTGGTTTTGTGGTACTCTGGTGCAGGGATGGAATGAACAGCGTCGGGGTGGAGGGTCGAGTGAGGATATGCAACGGAAGACACAGATAGAATGTCAAAATCTAGAGTTTGACAGGGTCAACGAGTGGTAAGGGAACAGCGGATGTGGACCAGTGATGGTGAGGGTGTGAGGAAGTATGGAATGGATGGTGAAACCAGCACAGGCAGGGAGGGGGATTCGATGGCTCTGATACCAGATGAAACAGAAAACTTCTGGATAACAGAAATATATATAAAAATAATTTATTAATAAAAGAATAGACAGATGATGTCTGATTACATGGGGCTCCTGGCTTAAATACCGCCATGGACACCCTTTGGGAAAGGGCATGATCTTATGATCGTGCCCTTTCATCTAATTAAACCTAGAATTAAAAAATAACCTAAAATTAACTAATTTTTTACATAACAGATTCACAACCCTTGATCTTTGATGTTTGCTATTGCATACCCCCGCTTCCGCTTCTCCAACTGATATTTAGCCTTCATTGTTTCTACGAGACCCATATCGCTGCTTGTTCTGGCTATGTTTGTGGGATTGTTCCCTTTAATAGGCAAGTGGGTAATCCGGTGTACTAAATCAATTATGATAGGAATTAGCTCTTCCAACCAGAGATACCCATCATGTACCAGACATAGTAACTACTAGATAACAAAGATGGTGATGGTCGCGTGGTGATAGTGGGTTATCCACCTTAGATTAAGTAATCCCACCTTCTCCACACCTAGTAACCACTTCCATGGCAGTAATTTTTCTTCGGCCAATTCAAGGAACTTGTCGCTATCTACAAGGTCCCAATATTTGAACTTGATGCTCAGAACTCGGCCCAGCGACAAACCATCAAACCTTATCTCATCTGAAAGAAGCGGGGTCTAGAAAATATTCTTTGCAGTGTCCAAGTCCTTTAGTATCTTGGTCGTCCCGGTTCATGGGGAGATATAAGGGGGTCATGAAGGGATTTTGAAAAAATCCTCTTCGTCCTTATCTTGTGCATTAATCTAAGCAATCAAAGCTTGCAAATCCTCATCATCCTCCTTAGGTTCAGTGGTGATTGATTTGCCCTCTTCAACTACTAATAACTTATTGAATCTTAGAGATATCCTGACTGACCCCATCATCTACTTGTTCTTTCGAGGCCATGGTGTGCATGGGGATTTTGGAACTTCGAGGACCGTAGCTGCTTCAACTGGCTCCTCCTGGGTTGAGTATAGTTCTTCCGCGAACTGTGCTTGGGTTCTCACCATGGTACTCATGGGATACCTGGTAGCCGAGTGTTTGCTAGTCTTTACTGGTTCAAATCTCAAATATCCCAGTGCCATCCACAGGTTGTTAGAGGAATACATAATTTTGAATGGATCCCTTCCCTCCACTTCCAGTTTATTAACAGTGTCTAGGTGGCAGATCTTTTCGTATCTAGCTCGGAACCCTCATCTTAATGGCCCGCCGCCCGCTCCTCCTTGTCGTAACTCAAATTTCTTGTCAGGAATAGTGATTTTAATGGTCACTTCTCAACCTTTTCACGTGCTAGCGCAACCCTTTGGGTGCAGCGGCAATCTTGCGGACCGAATGACTCTGTGCAAAACCTTTTTTCCGCGCCAGCCTCCTGCGGACTTGTTTATAGTACCACGCCTTCTTTCAACTGCTTGGGGCATTGAGACTATGCTTTCTAAAGCTAGTTAGGTGGTCGCACCCCCGGTGCGATGTCTCAGCTTTCCTGCTAGCCCAGGCTGCGAGCACCTTTTGAGTGCCTTTGTAGCCATTATCTCTTTGTGCACCGTTGTGTGGGGTGTATCCTCCCATAGGTGCGGGCACAACCATGATAGCAAGGCCGGGGCTCATTCTCATTCTGTGGGAGATCCGACCGAGCCTGATTCCCTTATGTGCAGACTCGCACGGCCTCCGTGGGTGTCGCTACTTTTCATATTGCGGATTCCCTCCCCAATTAGCGTGCTTTTATTTCTTAGCCACACTCATAGTTCATTGAGTTCGCGAGACCTACTACTAACCCACCTATTTTTGGGCTCCCTCTTGTCTAATTATTGACAATCTCATCTTCGCCTCCCTTCTATTATAGGCCCACCAAACCCGTGGTATCCACAACTTCTCAGTGGGTCTTTTTCTTGGACGAAGCTGTGCGTGCTTCCCCTTGTTCCCTTCTTGACTTTGTCGCAGGCCACTAGCAAACTGGATTGCTGTGGTGAATTCAGACTTGTGATTCTGATTTGGTTTTGTGTCTACAGAATATGCACCTACAGTTTGCGCCAGCGATGGATGCTTACCCCGTTTTGCCCTCTAACCCATATGCGCACTTGCCTCTGACATCCGCGCCACTTTCGCCAAATCTCTAGGAAGGTACCACATTTGTGAGCAATTTTCGTGCACGATGCCTCCGCGGGGGCATCCTACGGATTTTGTCTCAGATTCGTCATTTCGCATGGGTGAATTTATTACTCTAATGTTATGACTATTGTAAATAGTAAAAGTAGAACATAGAAATGATGCTGTAATTTTATTTCTGTAATTGTGATGACTGTTAAAAACAATAAAAGTAGAGAAGGGAGATAATACTATAATTTTATTTCTGTAATTGTTATGACTGTTGAAAATACTAGAAGAAGAACAAAGAAATGAATAATTCTATTGACAAATTTCTCTTATGGTTTATGTAGAATCCTTCTCTTATGATTAATCTGAGATATTTAATACTGAAAAGAAAAGAAGTGAATAAGTGAAAATTTAAGGGTTTTTCCCTCTTTTTCTTAATGAAACTATTCTAATGAGACCTCAAAATAAATGTATTCATTGTTGGAACAGTACAAATGCAATGTTAATCTTAAAGGAAAATGTAATCATTCTGTTAGGAAATCTCTAGGAGGAAAAGATAAGTATAACCCATCATTGGCAACCAAATGAGAAATTGGACATGGAATCTAATGAAGAAGATGCCCTAGGACAAGTACAATGACTGACATTAAACATAAAGTTATTCAATTTTTAAGAAATCATTCTTAAAAAGAGAATTTACCAATGAAAACGTAGGAAATTTGTTAGTTCATAGTCTAGGTGGTAGGTTAGTCTTGGAGGCTAGTTGTGACTATCCTATGGTCAGTCCCATCTCTACAGATAAGTGAATTGTACAGTATAAAAATAAATAAAGATGAGGATATAGGTAGTTGTGGAACTAAACATCATTCACCTCATGTACGAGAAATTTAGAATCGGGACACAATAAAATAAGTGCAGTGAAGAAATGAAGTGTTTCCAAGCTTTTAATGAATGGTAAAAAGGAAGATTACTATACAAGGCTATCAACTAAGAATATCTCAACCTTATGTAAAAAGGAAAAATAGTTTATCAAGTCTCAATTCCATTAATCTGATAAAACACAATTCTGAAACAACGAATGCTCTAATTGAGTCAATTGGAATAGTAACTCTACTAGAGCTCACCTGGGTACTTCATATAAGTTACATATATACAACCCAGATGCTTAAAATTACACATGTCTCGTTAACAGTAGTAACATAAAACCACCGCAATAATACCAAAATAATACTATAGCAGAACCATAGTAAACCTCTATTGAGCAAGAAAAACATAATGGACGTGCTCGGCCTATAGGTTAATTTAAAAATTAAGAAGCTATACAATTAGATAGGTTTAAATGCTATATTGTACAATCTAAATTGAAACCCTTAGGTCGACCCATAAAAAACAATGATAAAACAATGACAACCATGCCTTATCTTGGTCGAAATCGACACAAGGTTAACATTAACTTAGAAATGACATGTTTTACGATTAAAGTGGAGAGGTGACTTGACCACCATGGATGTTCATCGGAGACCATTGATGGAAAAATTCTAAAGATATCCCCTGCAAAGACAAAGACCACGAGTAAAAATGGCGCAGTGTCGCAAAAATGGACCAAAAATTCCAAACATGAGAACTACTTTTTGATACAAATTATTACCAATGACGGTTAGTAGGTAGTAGTCTAACCTAAGAAGAATAACCCGTGAGACTGAGGAGCGAGGTTAATATCAGAGTGTTGTGGTTCCATAAGTTTGAAAATAGTGAACAAAGAAAACATTAACTGAAGAAAGAAAATAACCCAAACTTAAACTTCTTACAAGAGGCAAAAAGATAGCAACCCTTGCGAATTTGGAAGCATGATGGCTACTAGAAGCCATGTGGAGAGCTGACATCCTTGTTGAAGGAAGAAATGACAAATTGACAAATGTTGGACTAGAATTCAAACAACCAACCAGACATGGGGTTTACATTGAATAGTGGTCTATTCAAATCCAAAAAGAAAGGTTAAGAGCGAAAACTAGGAAACCATCTAGTTTGATAGCGGTAGGTACACCCATACCTACAATGAAAGGAGGATGCAAGATTCACCAAATAGACAAGCCAGGGTTGCGAAGCGCGGAACTGCTGGGAAGGAAATGAATAAGAGTGTGTGCCAAGGAGTATAAGTGAATTCCATGTGTGTCAAGGACAAATTGTGTTAGAAGAAGTTGAGAATAGGATTTGCAGGAGGTAAGCCTACAGTTGCGATAAGTGGTTGGACAAAGGAGTTTCAGACAAAGGGAGACTTTGTGTTTGGCACAACAATATTTTTCCTTTGGTTATTATTTTTATATGAGATGTGGCACACTTCAATCATGTGGTCATGTTTTAAACTATTCTAGACTATTACATATTGTAAATTGTTAGGTATAAGTTTTGGGGCACTCAGCTTGTGCTGAATTATATCTTGTGTGTCATATGCATTTTTTGGTTCTAGCAGACTCTCAATTAATGCTCTGTTGTTTATATGAAGTGTAACTTGTGTTTCTTAGTTGTTTTATGGTGATGTCTAGATGCGATCCTTGTCTTCGTAACTTATTAAGTGGGACAAGTTGAGCATGGGCATGTGTTTCCTAAGATGAGTTATAGGTGGTTCTTAGGTGAACAACGCATATTCTAGTTGTAGGAGGTGCAATTGGTCAAGTTGATGTAGCTAAAGCAAGTCAATGTCACATGAACTATTGTATCAAGGACTTGATTGGGTTCCCAAGTTGTGAAAAATGTAAGGCAAGCTGTGAGGGGATGACTGCTAAGGCGTGCTATGGAATGTTAAGACAAGCTAATATGTGATAGATAATGAAAATCCATGTTAAACATGCTAATATGTGCCAAGTGCTAAGGCATGCGAATATGTGTAAGTGTGTCACAATGCATGGAAGGGAGTGTCAAGTCAACAAAAGGGAGAAACAAGTTAAACTACAAGGAAATGAACACATAACGGGTTTAATAAGTCATCAATTTACCTTTTCCTAGAGCGGCATGCTAGGCACACCAACACCAGGTTCTAATATATGCTGAGTGCCAAGTGTTAGTGCATTGTAAGTGCCAAATCATCCTTTATTGACTCTCTCCTACTTTCCTATAATTAATCTTAAACAAATTTAATCTTAAACCATGAAAAACCATTCCAACACATGAAAAAACATACCAAGGCATCTCAATGCATGCCAGGCATGCCAAGACTTTCTAAGTGGTTCCAATACGTGCCAATTGAAAATGTTCATCAAGGAGTGTTACTCATGCCATGGAATTGAAGGGCATGTTGAAGAGTGCTAATATGTTCCAAAGAGTGGCAATGCATGTCAAGGAGTGTGAGGGAGTACAAGGGAAACACAAGGGAGGATTAGATCAAAATGAATGGAAGTGAATGAACATGAGGGTGTGTCAGGGAGTGTCAAAGAGTGTTATTCATGCAAATGAGGGAGTGACAAGGTATGCTAGGCAGTGGTAAGGTGTGCTGGGGAATACCAGGGCATGTTAATAAGTTCCAGAGTGTTCTATCATGTGCCAAATAGTGCTAAGGGATGCCAAGGCATGCCAGTTGCTAAACTATTCCAGGATGTGTAGGGTGTCAAGGTGTGCCAACATGTGTCAAGGAGTGTCAAGCAAATAAAAAAAAAGAACCAAGCTAAAATGAAAGGAAATAAGACATAAGAGGGTTAATAAGTCAACACTTTATCATTTTAAAGAGGGACATGATACACACATTAATAATAGGTACCAATACATGCCAATTCTGAATGTGTGCCAAGTGTTAATGTATGTCAATGCATGCCAATGTGACTACAGGGAATTGCAACACATGGTAAGGGAGTGCTATGATGTGATAGGGCATGACAATATGTGCTAGGTACAAATGTGTTCTAAGACATGCTAGGTACTGAGGAATATTAGTGTGTGCCAAAGTGTAAAACCCTCCTCCCACATCTACCCAAGTAACTGACCAATCAGGGTAAACATGTGATGAGAGGTACTATGATGGGATTAAACCTCCTAGATGACCTTAAGGAAGTGGAACTAACAGAAGCACACCATAAAGACCTTCCACATCAGCAACAACGCTCCTAGGAACCCTCCCAACCTCTTAGGTAACCAACCCCTAGGTCCCACTGAATTTTTAGACCAATTAACCCTTGGACACTCCCATGATATGGGCATGCATGTGTCAAGAGGGCTCTGGACGCTCTCACAACATGGATGTCAATGTCCAAGGACATTTTTCTAGCTAGTGTTACACCTGCATCCCCAAAATTTGAGAAACTTTTTCATGCCTAGAGCCCAGGTCACTGCACGGAACTAAATGACACCCTCATAACATAAAGGTAATAGTGGAATGATGATACAAATGCAATTACTTAAGAAAGGGATTAACTGGACCCCTACTGATCATGACAAGGATTTCGTCAAACATATCACAAATATGTAATCTATAGGTGTAAATAAAAAATCTGCGCATTGGGGTCTCATACCTATCTGAGAATCTCTAAAGCATTGACCCCTTATATCATTAGTTGTGTTATCATCTATTAGGTCATAAATACACTATTTATTAGTTTACAGATAATAACATGAGGAGAGCCATACATCATCACTATCATAAAACATGCTTATAACTAGCATAATAACAACAGATATATCAAGGATACATTAGCCATACAATCCACATATAAACAAACACGTTTATACATTAGATATCAAGGAAAGAACCTCTTATTAATGAATGCAAAATCCAACTCGGGATGGGACTACCACATTCCACCCAACCATAGAATGGCTGACCCAATTCGCTTTTCATCCATTCACCCGTGTGCAATATTCCAAGCATGAATGTAGGACTCAAACCAAAAGAACCAACCAAGGCATTCCAAGGCTAAACCACCTCATCGTCTTCAATGGACACCAATTTTTACTGTAATCAAACCCAAATCACTCGGCCAACATAATAAACATGTAATAATAGGCTTTACCATGATCTCCACTAGATCACTAGGCCACCTCTTGGCTCTATTCCCAATTCATCTGTCGAGGATTCTGGAAGTCGAAACAGAAAGGCTAGGCTAAAAATACAGTCACACCTCGAAAAGCCCATGCCATAACAGCAAAGAACCACATGCAATACCATGCACGCCAAATCTTGCAAGGAAACCACACATGCAAATTGAAACCTTCAAAGAATCCTAATGTAGCTATTTAATCCCACTCTTCCTTGTTTGATCTTTGCTTCCCCTTTGCCTCCTTTTCCTTTCTTCAGCCAATGCCAAAGTGCTCCAAGAAAAATCTAAGTGTCCAAGAGTGAGAGAGAGAGAGAGAGAGATAATAATGAGAGCTCCAAAACTGAACTGATAAAAGGTACCAACTCATCCTCAAAACCCTTTTTTCAATTAGGCCTCTATTTTCTTCATTTTCCATTATTTTCCTTCAAGTTTCTCCTCACATGCAATGTGTGACCTTTCACCCTCATTTTCTCCTAATTTCCATTATTTTCATAAATGAATGTGCCAAAAATGCCATTTTTCCTTTCAAAGCCTTTGTTGATTTCCTTAGCCATAATAAAACAATGGACACCCACACTAGGATGTCTTGCCCAACAATCAACTTGAAATAAGTGTCGCATCAACCATGGTTATTATTTTAGCCTTTAGTAACTTTTATTACATGGAAATTTCACCAGTGTTGTTACAAAAAGCATGTTAAGTGTGCCAAGAGTGTTTAGGAGTTTCACGCATCTCTCATTAATATAATTTACAAAGCTTGATTATGTATTAAATAATATGGTTCCTACACACATTAGGGGAACTTCATCTAGAGGGACTTTTCTAAATAATAAACCTAACAGAGATGAATCATGTGTTGACACATACTATATTCTCGTTAATTGAGGGAAATGATATACACTAATTACTTCATAACAAATTGATTCACTCTAACAACTATGGCCTTGGACACATAATTATAAGATTCCATAACAATGGTCTTAAATCATTATCTTTTGACAAAAAATATAGTAAGAGTCACATAACGTCAAAAGAAACTCATTGGAATGATAAATGATGATGAACATTTTTTCGTCGTCACTAAAAGTAACCAAAAAGAGTATTGGTGAGGGCCAATAAAATTTGGTCACTAGAAGTGTCACCAAAGAAATAATCAGCGATGGGCCTTTAACAAACGTCACCAAAGTTGTCATTGAAAATGTATTTAGTAACAATCCTTAAAGGACCGTCACTATATGTACTTACAACAATGGTCTTTTAGGGGCCATCACCATATGCAACATTGGTGATTACCCTTAAAGCTATGTCATAGGCATGACCCTCACCAATGACCTTCTCTGTTGTAGTATGAGTTGAGAACAACAAATAGTATGAACAAAAAGAATCCAATGAGGTTAGTCTAGAGGGGTCTCCTTTTGTAAAGAAGCATCCATAGGATAGTTAGGGTCGGTATGAATCTTTCCTAGAAGTTGAGTAGTCTTCACATCACCAACCACATCCAATGGAAAGGTACCCAACCCTACAATACAAATGATATCTCCAAATAAGGTGTAGTCAATACCAATAATACCATCTTTTGATTATATTCTCAAACTCTGATGCAAAGAGGTCACCATCAACTACAATCATACCAACTAGATCAAACATGTTTGTCACTTCTTTATAGGAATTTTCACCATCATCAACAAGGTCTGTTGTTGGATTCATCATTCACAAGTCACTTTGTAGTCACCATCCACATGTGCCTCGCTACTAAAGTCCCACTGCACAACTGACCTTCCACTAGTTCCTCCAACAGTTGGAACTAGTTTATCTAAAAATAACTTCACATAATTTTCTTTGATTTCTACAAATTAGCAATCACACATGCTTAACTAAAATCTAACTCCTCCAGCTCAACTTTAGTGAGTAAACCGAGTGACACAAGTCATGTCACACAAGTTAACTGCATCCAAGTTGTCTATTGATGTGGAAATTCAAAGTTTATCAATTTAATCAAGGAAAAATCAAATTGATAATTTCTTGCTCCATTTTTCAATAATCCCTCTCAACAAGAAAGGGATTATCAACCACCCCTATCCTGCACATGTGGAACTCCAACTTCCCTCTTCACAAAGATTTTTTCAAATGTCAGTATCTTGTTCCTCTATCTGAAAGTAGTGTAGCAACATTATCTCCCTCTGCACATATTTTGTCAATGGTCGTACCAAATATCTATATGCTTTGATCAATCATGAAATACAAGATTCTTAGAGAGTTTAATGCAACTTTGATACCACAGTAGATCACAGTTGCATCCATCATCTGACCAAATAGTCCAACAAGTATCTTTCTAATCCATATTGCCTCACATGATGCTTGACTTGTAGCCATCTATTCTATTTTTGCCAAGATGAGCACCACATATATTTGCTTCATGTTGTACCAAGAAACAACTACAAGCCCAACAAAAAAAATTGCACCTGATATACTCTTTTGGTTTGATTGTCTTCATGCCCAATCTTCATCTATGAAGCCACACAGGTTCACTCCCTCTATCTGTCTATACCATGGTCCAAACTGGGTAGTGCCTCTAAGGTACCGTAAAACATGCTTAACCACCTTTCAAAATAATTTGGTTCGCCAAACTATATATTTTCTTAGCTATTTGACTGCATAGCGCATTATATGGTAATGTGTTGACAACGTATACGAGTGAACCCACTAACTATCGATAAATGGTAGCATCCACTTCTTCACTTGAAGTGGTATCCTCTTTCCTCAAATTGTTTGCTAGAGGTGTCTCCATGGGTTTACAACTCTCCATGCAAAATCTCTGTAGTATCACATTTGCATAATCTGCTAGAGACAAACAATTCCCCATCATCTTGCCACACTTCCAACCGGAGGAAGTAGTGCATGAGACCCATGTCCTTCATTTTAAATTCCCTTGCAAGGTCCTCCTTGCAAGATCTGATGAGATGCTCATCATTAGTTAAAATCAGATAATCAACATATAGCACAATAATAAGCAATACCTTCTATCAAGATGTGATTGAGGTTTGCATCCACTTCACTTATGGTGAAGCCCAAACAGGTCATATAATTATCATTCTTGGTGTACCAAGCATGAGGTGGTTGTTTGACACCATACAATGCTCGCTTGAGTATGCACACATGAGACTCCCATTCACATGTCTCAAAACCTTTTGGTTGCTCGATGTACACCTCCTCCTCAATAACCCCATTGAGAAATGTTGTTTTTACATCCACCTAGTGGATCTTCCACCCCATCCACGTAGCTGGAGCAAGAATTGATCTAATGGATGAGTAACTTATTACAAGAGAAAATGTATCCTCATAGTAAATTCTTAAATTGATATTTTTTTGCCTTAATTGTTAATTATCTTAAATGGGTTTCGTCTTATGTGATCATTGTCTTAAATATAAAGTTTTGACTTAAAATATTTTTATCTCAAATTGTTTTTGTCTTCAATATAAAGTTTTGTCTTAAACTATTTTTGTCTTAAATAAAAATTTGTTTTAAAATATTTTTGTCTCAAACTATTTTGTCTTAAATATAAGGTTTTGTCTTACAATATTTTTGTCTTAAACTGCTTTTGTCTTAAATATAATGTTTTGTCTCAAATAGTTGTTGTCTTAAATTTAATGTTTTGTCTTAAAATATTTTTGTCTTAAACTAATTTTGTTTCAAATTGTCTTTGTCTTAAATTTTATATTTAATACAATTCAATTTATATTAAATTTTAATGTAAAATAACTAAAATAAAAAGTGACTTTTTAAGACAAGATTTATTTTATCTTAACAAATGTCCTAAAAGTACCCTTGGTGTAGTAGTGAAATCCATCCTTTTTAGGCAATGTTTTAAATATTCTACTATTTAACTTAACCTACAATTTTCTCACTAGAGCCACACATTTTGAGCTAGAATTATGAATAATATGTAGCATCTATTGTTGGCAAGCTGCATCCTCATCGTAGAAATTTCCTTAATGTTACTGGTAATCATTGTACTTCTTGCAATAACTTCTATCATTTAATAGATTCTGACTAAATATGTAGCACAATATGTTTACTCCACATTTGGAGACAGATGTTATAAAAGAAACCCTTATCATTTTTTTGATAGTTGGGATGTCAATATCTTTCTCCATTACCTCTTTATCTATGATAAGAATACACTATTTCTATTATCACTTCCTTGTTTAGTCTCTTTTGAATGACGTAATTTCTCTTTCGACTATTGTTTTCAATTGATATCTTTGACTACTCTAATTCTTCTTTTAACTAGGACAAAAATACTTTCTGCAATAGAAAATATAAACACAAGTTTAAAAAATAAATGTGAAACACATAATATTAGCAAATCTTGGAGCTCTTTTAGGATACACTGAAACTCAAACTGGAACTTAGGCATCCTATCTTATGATAATTAAGACTTCGAATCAACAGTAAGAGAAAAATAATGATAATCACAATGGGTACGTGGTAGAGTGATCTGTTTTGGTATTTTCTTAGAATCCAATCAAGGTTGCAATACATATAATTAAATTTAGAAAAGCATATACATACATCCTTAATGTTAGTGCATCTAGGGATAAATTGGAGAAAACATACTAATGTATAAAATTTTAAATGCCTACAATTCAGGTTGTGAAAGCATAATAGTTGAAAAGGGCTTGAGATACCAACATTAAGACCTTAAATGATTTACAAAATGTAAGCCATCATTATATCATTTAATGCAAGAATTATGTGTACCCATCCAACATCATTACCATAGGTTGATTCTCATAAAATGATTTTGGCCTCAATGTCAATAGTCAAAATATCATCTACATAATAGTCTACATTTTTTATATCCCCTTCAATGGGATTCAATTTGAAGGATCCACACTTGATTCTTCTTTACCTTCACTATGTTAAGCCACTTTAAGTACATATAGGTTATATTTTTAATGTTACTATTAATGTGCTAGGTATTAAAGTTTATGTGTTGTAACATTTTAGGAGTTACAATGTCTTTATGATGATAGTATACTAAGGCTCGTAATTTCTACAATTCATTGTGTTAAAAATAAAATTGCACTATGGTTTGCTTAATATTAGAGTTAGTCCCTTAAGGATTATAAGGTAATCAATGCCATGTTTTCTTAATGGTAATAGTGGTTAGAAGTTGCATTTTAGAAGGGATTGTAATTCTCCATGAGTGATCAAAGTAAATTAAGCTTATATGGGATATGAGACATGTAAGTTTTTTGGCTTTCATAATGGTTTTTTTGTTAAGAGACACATATTGTATTTCATATTATAGTGACCATAGTGCTCTAACATTACATTGAAAAAGGGAAACAATTAATTGGGCTAATATATAGTGCAATATATAGGAATATCTAATAATAAATTCATTATAAGTAGTGAATTCATATGTGTGTGTGTGTGTCTTTTAAACTTAAAATATTATTTGGAAACCCAATAGATGCTTCCATATGATTGTTGTCATTGTTGTAATCACTAACTACTTGAGCATAGTTAAAGAAGCCGTCAAAAATTTAGTAACTAGGAATTTTCAAAACGTTATGATTTTGCAAGTCTCTCATAAATATTGAAAAAAAAAAAAGGTTAAAAATTAGTTTTAAGATAAATAATTTATTTATATAATATATCATTTATATTTTCTTATTCCAAAAATATTTAAAAAAAAAATCTTATTACTAATTAAAATTTTATTAATCTATATATAAATAAGTAAAATTATTATTAATCCATATAAAGAAAATAAAAATGTTATTAATCCATATGAATTATACTATGGAATTTTCTTATTAAATAACCTATCTTCAAATTTTATTTTGACTATTTTACTAACCAAAAACTATTTATAATTAAGTTCATTGCTCCTTAGTGATTTTGTGAATGCATTATGATGCCATTGACATGTTATGTAGATATTATGATGCCATTGACATGCTATGTAGATAAAATTTCAATAGTGTTGGCCAATTAGATAGGAATTCACATTTTAAATTGACGGGTTAACTTTAGTGAAATCAAGTTACATTTTACTTTTTTAAATTTCTCCCCTACCTTTCTAAAGTTCAAAATTCTTACTCTTTTCAAGTTTTGAAATTCTTACTATTTTTATTTCAAAAGCAATTAAATGCTCGCTTTTCCTGACTTTTAAATTCTGAAGTTATTTTAGTTCAAATGAAATTAATGGATACTTAATAAATTGAAGTTTTAATTTTTTACTTTGCCTTTTTTTAAATTTCAGTTTTAATTCTTTTTGTTGGCTTTTTTTAATTTAACTGTTTATTTTTTCTTTTTAGACCTTTCTGTTTTCCAAATTTATATTCTACTTCTAAATTTAGCTGTTAACTTTAGCCGTTAACTTTTTGTTTTTTGAGCTTTCAAGAATTTAATTATTATTTCTTAAATTCAACCGCTGATAGAATAATTCAAGCTCTGGGATTTTTTTCCAACCCCGTTGCAACATTTATCTTCCTCCTCTGTCCATCATCTGCACTGATACGTCTCTGTGATTGCTTCCTTGTGGTTGGTTGAGTATGAGTCAGTGCTGTCAATGTGCGATGGGGGAGGAGGAGGTTGGAGTAGATTACAGGCAGCTGAATCAATTTTGTAGGGGGAGGGGCCGCTGGATCATTCAATGGTTGGGCGGTTCAAATGGTTGAGCGAGTTTTCTAAGATTTTTTGCCCACGGAGATTAATATAGATTGTATAGCTCGTTTTAATTCTTGCATTCCATTTTATTTCTCCTCAGCTGTGTGAAGTTATATGATTCATTGTCTTCTTTTTTTTCAGCAGAATTGTATTAAAGAAGAGAAGAAGTTGTGTGGATGCTATTGCTTTTCATTGAAGAAGGGAAGGACTCTGTTGTTGTTGCTATAGTTCAAACCGTCAGTCGTTGAAATCCAGGTCTGCATTGTGCATTTGTCTTCTGAGATTATTAAATTCAAATTCTCATTAATTGATTTAAACCTAAATCCCCTGTGTGTAGATGATTGCGGCTCCAATTTAACCTATGTCTGGTGTGTTTTCCTTTAATCACTATAACCCAAGTTTACTCTGCCTTTACCGCTGTCTCTCACCTCACATTAGTGTAGTTTAGCCCTGTAGGGTTTAGCTCCTGGGTTCAATATGTATGTGCTGGGTTTTTCCTTTTATCACTCCTACCCAGATTTCAGATTAACCAAGGTTTTCTCGTCCTTGGCTTTGGCTTTGCGTCTCTCACATTACTTTAGTTTAGCCCTGCATGGTATAGTTCGTGGTTTATATATGCATCTGCTTTTTTTCCCATTAATCACTGTAACCCCGGTTTCTTCTGCCTGCTATGGTTGGCTCTGGCTCGTTCACCCTAACTCAGGTTT
This sequence comes from Pinus tabuliformis, assembly GCA_031772625.1. Taxonomy (NCBI): domain Eukaryota; kingdom Viridiplantae; phylum Streptophyta; class Pinopsida; order Pinales; family Pinaceae; genus Pinus; species Pinus tabuliformis. The sequence goes on along the minus strand of CM062811.1, from coordinate 4,535,509 downwards.
ACTAGCCCTTGTATCGCCGGATCTAGGTCTCTCACATCAATATGTATCTTCTGTGTTTACTCTTCCATTAACCAAGGTTTTCTCTGACATGGATCGCTGGTTGTTTACTCTGCCTTCTATAGCTGACACGGGATTCATTGCATTGTTTAATTTACATCTGCTTTACTCTCCCTCGTTGTGAATTCAATAATTAGATTAGCCAGCTTTTTTCTCACTTCATTATTTAATTCTCGTCTATCTTTTATGTCTTTTTAGCTTAGTTCATTAAATTAAAACCACTTTAATCAGCCTTCCCAACACTAGAAAAATTTGGGCTAGGATTACCATCTTAACTGTTATTCCACGCATGGTGAAAATTTAGGTTAAAATTTAGGTAACATCAGGTTTGAAATTATAGTAAAGTCTGTACTGCATATGAAATTAGGGTATCCCCGTTTTTTTCGATCACAGTAATTTCCTCATCAAAACCTGCATAAGTATAGATTGTAGTGTGCCCTACGGTGGTCCCAATTAGAGCAACCTGTTGTTGAGAAGTCATTAGTTGGAGGAGCGCAGAGGTACGAACCCAGTAGCACAATGGTAGCACTGGAGGTAAAATTAACGGGCTGTTCGATTATTAGAGAAAAAAATGGTAGCACAATTATTATGCAACTAATAGTGATCAACTAGTTTATGTTGTTGAAGTTTCCTTGTGTTTGTATGCAAATTATATTTGGGTTTTCAAAATTTATGTCTACGGTAATCGTGCTGCTTTTTAGTTTATTTTAGTTTTGAAATATTTTATATGATTAATATTTTGATTTTATATAGTTCTCGACTATAGGAATAAACCTTGATGCTCTGTTCTCTCTCTCTATACACGGTTTGATATTATCTATTTATATTATTTACATAAATTTTATTATATAAATTATTGTTTAGTCAAATAATTATTTACATTGCATTTTTTATGCATATTATTTGTTGTTAGATTATCATTGATGTATTGATATGTGAATTATCACAGTAAAGAAATGTAAAAATCTATAAGTGTTATTATAAATAAAGAGAATGAAATAACTTTTTTTTTCTTTCTAGGAGGAGGTAATGGCTGCTAGTGGCTAGTGTTTGTAAGTGTTATTATAAATAAAGAGAATGAAATAACTTTTTTTTTTCTTTGTGGGAGGAGGTAATGGCTCCTAGTGGCTAGTGTTTGTATCTTAATTGTATTGGTATCTTAATTGTATTTGGGGTTTTCAGATGTATGGTAATTGTGCTTTTCGTTTATTTTATATGATCAATATATTGATTTTATATAGTTTTGGAGCCAGCAGTTTGTGCTTGTATGTTAATTATATTTGGGGTTTCCAAAATTTATGTTTACGGTAAGTGTGTGCTTTTGGTTTATTTTATATGGTTAATATATTAAGGAGATTCATTTTATATGATTAATATATTGAGGGGGAGGGTGATGGGGGAGGCAGTGAAGTGGAGGAGGAGAAGGGTGAGGGCGGGTCGAGGCGGGAGAGGCGGGGAGGTAGAGAAGGGGAGGGAGAGTGGGAGAGGGAGGAGGAGGGAAACCAGGGGAAGTGGAGGTGGCGAAGGGGGAGAAGGAGGAGTGGGGGTATGGGGGTGCAAGTAGGAGGAGGCAGAGGAGGCAAAGGGGGTGGAGGAGAAGGAATAAGAGGGGGCGGAAGGCGGTGGCAAAGGAGGGGTACTAGGAGGGGAGTGAGGTGAGGGAAGCGTGGGAGGAGGAGGAGGAGGAGGGAGGAAAAGGACAAGGAGGAGGAGGGCAAGGAGGGGGAGAAGGTAGGGAGGAAGGGGAGGCAGAGCGGGAGGGGGAGAGGGGGAGGTGAAGGAGGAGGAGGTGGGGGAGATGGAGGAGGAGGAGGTGCGAGGAGGAGGAGGCGAATATAAGGAGGGGGATGGGAGAGGGAAAGGAGGAGGAGGAGGAGGAGGGGAAGAGAAACAAGGTGAAGGAAGTAGGGGAGGGTGTGGAGCATGAGGAGTAGGAGGTTGAGGGAATAGGAGTGGGGAGAGGGTAGGAGGATGAGGTGGTGGATGGGAAGGAGGAGGAGTGGGGGTATGGGGGGCAAGTAGGAGGAGGCACGGGAGGCAGAGGGGGTGGAGGAGAAGGAAAAGGAGGGAGGGGGGATGAGGGGGTATCAGAGAAGGGGGACGAGGTGGGGTGTGAGGTGAGGGAAGCGGGGGAGGGAAGCGGGGGAGGAGGAGGAGGTGGGGGGAGACAAAGGAGGAGATGAAGGTGGGGAAGGAGGGAAGTGGGGAGGAGGTGGAGGTGAAGAGGAGGGGGAGGAGAAGGAGGAGGAGGTGAGGGAGGTGGAGGAGGAGGCAATAGGGAGGAGGGGGAGGAGGAGAGGGAGATGAAGAGGAAGAGAAGGAGAAGAAGGGGGAGGGAGAGAGGGAAAGGAGGAGGAGGAGGAGGGTGAGGGAAGATATGTGAAGGAATTGGGGGAGGGTTGGAAGGTGAGGAGGAGGATGTAGGGGGAGGATGAGGTAGGGAGGAGGAGGAGGGAGAGGTGGGACGAAGGAAGGTGAAGAGGGGCAGGGCAAGGGGAAGGAGAGGGGTGGTAGGCAGAGTGGGAAAGGGAGGGAGTGGAGGAGGGGGATGCGGGAATGTGGGTAGGGGGAGGAGGAGGGGGAGGCAGGAGGGAAGAGGTGTGGGGGGAGGGGGAGGACGAGGTGGCAAAGAGGGAGGAGGAGTGGGGGTATGGGGGGAAAGTAGGAGGAGGTGGGGAAGGTAGATGGGGTGGAGGAGAACGCAGAGGAGGGGGAGGAGATGGAGTAGGAGGGGAGTGAGGTGAGGGAAGCAGGGGAGGAGTCGGAGGTGGGGGAGGGAAAGGAGGAGGAGGAGGGGAAGGAGGGGAGATAGGTGGGTAGGAGGGGGAGGCGAAGTGGGAGGGGGAGAGGAGGAGGAGGAGAAGGAGGAGGTGGTGGTGGAGGTGGAGAAGGAGGAGGAGGTGACGGGGAGGAGCGAGAGGGGCAGAGGGAAAGGAGGAGGAGGAGGAGAACGAGGAGCGAGGTAACAAAGGAGAGGGAGGGTAGAGAGGTGAAGGAAGCATGGGAGGGGGTGCACGGTCAGGAGGAGAAGGAATAGGAGATGGCGGTAGGGGTGAAGGGGTTAACAGAGGAGGGGGGAAGGTCGACTAGGAGAGAAGTGAGGTGAGGGAAGCAGGGAGGAGGAGGAGGAGAAGGAGGAGGAGGTGCGGGAGGTGGAGGACAAGGAGGAGCAAGGAGGAGGAGGCGATAGGGAGGAGTGAGAGGGGGAGAGGGAAAAGAAGAGGAGGAGGAGGAGGAGGAGGGAGGCAAAGTAGGAGGAGGAGGAGGGAGGCAAAGTAGGAGGGGGAGGGTAGGGAGGTGAAGGAAGCGGGGGAGGGGGGTGCAGGGTGAGGAGGAGGAAGTGTGGGGAGGATGATGTAGGGAAGAGGAGGAGGGAGAGTTGGAATGTAGGGAGGCAGAGAGGGGGACGGGCGAGGAGAGGAGGGCGAGGAGGAGGAATCAGATAGGGCAAGTAGAGAGGGGGAGGAGGAGGAGGGCAATGTAGAGTCAGAGAGGGAGGAGGAGTGGGGGTTTGGAGGAGGGGAGGATGAGGACGAGGAGGTGGCAGAGTGGCAGGAGGATGAGTGGGGGTATAAGGGGGCATGTAGGAGGAGGCGAGGGAGGTATAGGTGGTGGATAAGAAGGAAGAGGAAGGCGGGAAACGGGGGAGGAGGAAGGTGACTAGGATGGGAGTGAGGTGAGGGAGGCGGGGGAGGAGGAGGAGGTGGGGGGAGGTAGAGGAGGAGGAGGAAGGGAAGGAGGGGAGGTAGGTGGGAAGGAGTGGGAGGCAGAGTGGGATGGGGAGACGAGGGGCAGGAGAAGGAGGAGAAGGTGGGGGTGGTGGAGGAGGAGGAAGAGCGAGGAGGAGGAGGCGACGGGGAGGAGGAGGAGGGGGAGAGAGAAAGGAAGATGAGGAGGAGGACGAGGACGAGGAGGGAGGCAGAAGAGGAGGGGTAGGGTAGGGATGTGAAAGAAGAAGGGGAAGGGGTGGAGGGTGAGGAGGAGGAGGTGGGGGGAGGATGAGGCAGGGTAGAGGAGGAGGCAGAGGTAGGGAGGCGGAGAGTGGGATGGGGATGGGAAGGAGTGTGGAAACAAGCAAAGTGGGAGAGGGAGGAGTGGCGGGAGGGGGAAAGGTGGGATGAAGTGGAGGAGGAGCAATGGGGAGGGTGATAAGGTGGAAGAGGAGGAGAGGAGGGGGAGCTAGTGGAGGAGCCATGGGAGGTAGAGGGGGAGGAGGAGGAGAAGGAGGAGGAGGAGGAAGAGGTGGGGGGGGCGTTAATGGGACAATGTGGAGGCAGTAGAGGCAGAGGAGGAGGACTTGGAGGAAAGGGAGCTGAGGGAAGAAGGGGAGGAGGAGGAGAAGGGTGAGGAGGTAGAGTGGGAGAGGGAGGAGGAGTGGGGAGGGGGGAAGGAGGAGGAGGTGGTGGAGGTGGGGGAGCAGAGAAGGACTAGGAGGGGAGGGAGGTGAGGGAAGTGGGGGAGGAGGAGGAGGAGAAGGTGGAGGTGGAGATGGGGGGAGGTGGAGGTGAAGGAGGAGGGGAATGAAGGGAGGGATGGGGATAGGAGTGGGTATGGGAGAGGATAGGGAGGAGAAGGAGGAGGATGTGGGGGAGTGGGAGGGAGAGGAGAGGGAGGGTGAGAAGGAAAGGAGGAGGAGGAGGAGGTGGTGGTGGGGGAAGGAGGAGGTGGGAAATGGTGGAAGGGGAGGTGGAGAGGGGGAGGAGGCCTCAGGTGAGGGGGAAGAGGATGAGGAGGGATGCAGCGGGGCGAGACTACTAGAGAAAGAGACGATGAAGGGTGGAGGTAAGGTGGGGTGGGTGAGGGTAGAAGGAGGTGGGTGAATATGGCGAAGAGGAGGAGGAGGTGGAGGGGAAGGTGGCGGAGGAGGGGATGGTGGTAAAGGAGTATGAGGAGGCAAGTGGATTTTCGGGAAGGAGGAGGTAGAGGGGGAGGTTGGGGAGGTGTAGGATGGGGAGAGGCGAGGCCTAGGGATAAATAGAGGATGAAGAGTGGAGGTAAGGCAGGGGAAGTGAGGGGAGAAGGAGGAGGGTGAGGATAGGGAGATGTAGTTTGGGGCGAAGTAGGTAGTGGTGGGTGGGGGAGAAGGGGGGAGTAGGGAGGAGTAGAAGGAAGAGGAGGAGCTATGGGGGTGAGAGAAAGAGGGGATGGTGGGGGTGGTAGAGAAGGGGAGTCACGGGAGGAAGCTATGGGTTAGAGGAGGTGTATTAGGGGGAGAATGGGAAGGAGTGTGGGAGAGGATGACAAGGAAGTATAGGTGGAGGGGGAGGAATAAGTGAAAAAATTGGAGGAGGTTGGATGGAATATGAGAGAGTGCAGTGGGACGTTGAGGAGGATAAGGACAGATAGGAGGTAGTGCAAAGGAGGGAGAGGTAGCATGATAGCGGAGGAGTGAGAGGATGAGGAGGAGGAGTGTGAGGAGAAACTAGGATGCAGATAGAAAGGGAGAGTTGGAGAGTGGGGGGAAGAGATGTGGAGCGGTGGCGGAGGAGGAAAAGAAGGTTGTTAAGAAAGATGGAGTAGGGGGAGGAGGAGGAGGAGGAGGTTAAGGGGAGAATATGATCCAAAGACGAAAGCAAAGGTGGAGGTTGGGGTGAGGGCAAAGGAGAGGGGAGTTGGAGGAGGAGAAATGGAAGGTAGTTGAGGAGGAGGAATGGAAGGTAGTTGAGAAGGAGGGAGGATGAGGATCAAGAGGAAGAGGTTGCGAAGGGGAGCAAAAGTGAGAAAAATAGGAGGTCGTTGAGGGGAGGGTATGGGAGAATAAGGGGAGGAAGGATGAGGGGAAGGGGGAGAGGAGCAGGTAGTAGGAGGTCGAGGCACAAGTGGAGAAGCTAGAGGAAGCAGGGAGGGAGTAGGAGGAAGATGAGTTAGGGGAACCAGAGGAGGTAGAGGAGTAGTTTGACAAGGATAGGGGAAAGGGGGTAGTAGGGGGAGGTTCGAGAAGGAGGAGGTAGAGGAGGGAGCTTAGGAGGGAGGAGGTGTAGGTGTAGGGTGAGGTAGAGGAGGAATCGAGAGGTGGGAGGATGTGCTGGGTAGGGCATTGTGGATGGGTTAGGGAGAGAGCATCTAAACCCTTAATGAGCATGACTACCTCTGTCCGCCCTTCCCTTCATGTTCATTTCTCCCGTGGTGAAGGAAAGGGTCTGATGAATGGAAGATAACTGACGCAATGGGATAGAAATTTAACCACAGTATTCTGCAGATAAGAAAATGGATGAATTAACGTTGATTAATTGTTCACCAACTACCGTAATAAATTCTTTTACGAGTATGGAATTATCAAATATTGATTTCTATCTATCTATAACCATGAATATGGGGATGTTGTGCACTTACAAATTGGGAAAAAAACAACATTCACCATTGCAAAAGTAAATGTCGAAGAAATAGATTTGTCCTGCAATGAGTATTCCATGATTAGTGAGATGAAGCAACAAAGTGCAACCACAAACACTTCCCACACACCCACAAAGTGCAACCACAAACACAAAAAATCTGCCAAAAGATGGTACAAGCCGCTCATTCACTCCTCCAAAACATTAAAATTTAATATGAATTATATTTGGTGGAATTCAAATCTATAATTCAAACCTTTCATATATATTTGACTCTTCCGAACCAATAATTAAAAACGAAAGTAAATGCATCCAAACAAAGCCGGTCAATAGAATTTAAAAAAACCGTTAGGAATCCATTGAGAAAGAAATTTAGGTAATAATAATGATATCGCGTCGAGTTTATTTTACTTGCAATTACAGAGCATCCATCAGAGCATGCAGAGACTTTGATAACTCTTGTGTATTCCCGTTTAGTTTGAGTGTTATGGCGGTCAGGGATTCGATTTAAAGAAGAATTACAATAAGCAAGTGGGTCGTTCTTTTCTGGGAGACATTAAAATTTAATATGAATCATATTTGCAGGAATTCAAATCCAATTCTCCTTCGATCCAACCTTCTCTGTTGCTCCCAAATCCAATTCTCCTTCAAACCAACCTTCTCCTGTATCAAATTATAGATAGAAACCAAATTTAAATCCCAAACAAACAAAACACGACATGAAGAAGGGAGGAAGAAGCGGGCAGAGTTCAGCCTCCTTTCAACGGATTCGCCTTATCCATGCTTTTCGGGCACCTCTAGTGACTGCTCAAGCTTTTCTGGCACCGCTAGTTAGAGATTATCATGCTTCTATTTAACGGATATATAACAATTCCAGTTTTCAAACTCATATCATAACGGTTCAGTTCATCCCAACGGTTCTCTTTGGCCATGCTTTTTCCAACCGTCGGTGACAGGTTCTTGTGATTTTTGTTGGGCTTAATAGGTGATAAGTTGCCATGCTCTTTTCCAACAACGTCCATGAGAGGTGCTTCTGACCGCTAGAGATTCTTATACTTTTTAAAATTGGTTTAAAATTTAATATTTTATTTCTGGTGTTTTTTTTTTAAATATTTGAATTATCATCTATTCATTAGATTGGTTTTTAAATTAATTATATATTTTTAAATTTTCTTTGTCGTATCAATGAATTTTGTAATTTAGTTTTTGTGAATTTAATTTATTTACTTTCGTTTTTAATTTTTTTAAGCACAGTGATACTTATTCAATCTATTTTGACTTTTTCAAAGTTAAATATGTTCTTATTTTTTATTTTTGTGTTTTTTAAAGATGTAATATAATGTCAATTATTTTTTTTAAATATGATATAATATTGATTAATTTAAAGTTTTAACTTTTTTAAACTTAGACTTTATTTAAATATAAGATTGAAGTATAGAAGACTTTAATTTCAGAAATTTGAGATTAAGATTGATATATGTCAAATTTTAATGTAAAGATATATATTTATTCACAATTATTTTTACTTTATGAGATAATGATAAGAATTTTATGTTAGTAATTTTCACAAAATCAAATTGTATTAATAGCATCTAGATGTAACAATTAAAATTTGGTTTAAAAACAATGATCACCTACTAATATAAAATTGTCTATTTTTTGAATTATAAAGTTTTAAAATTTTGAAATCTTAATTTTTTAAGAGTGGAAATGTTTGTTATAAAAAATTTCAATACATTTATGTCTATTGTTAGTTTATGGGATATTATTTGTTTCTTTTTAAAATTTGGGTATTTTTTTGAAATATATACATTTTATTTTTCTATAAAAATTTCTAATAAAATCTTATAACTAATATAAGTGTATTTGCATTCTTTTTAAAATTATATACTTCTAGGTTTATATAACTTTTACAATTAAATATTTTAACTAGAAATATTGTGTTGTCGTTGTCCACTACAACAAAGGTTTAGAGATTTTCTTTAAAATATATCATAGTATTTTGAATTTTTTGTTTTATGAGTCCATGACAAAATATTTAAATTTCTAATTAAAAATTGTGATATCCATGTATTGATATGCGAGTTGTTTATGTAGTTGTGTATATAAAGATTGTTTGGCCCACCTAATGTAAATAATGGTTATATTAATGATTATTTAATGGGTGATGACAACATTATTTTTATAAAGTCCTACTACTATAATAGAGTATGTGTCTTACTTTTGAGTTTCACTTACTCAGAAAACTTTCACCTTTACCTAAATTGGCATGTCTTGCAAATTGATATTTATTTACTTGCCATTCATTGAAAATAAAACTAATTTTGTGAGATGAGTATGAAATCATGCCCTATTAGTTTAAATAAATTACTTTTCTTTCCCTTATGAAACCAATATAGGTAAGTTTATCCTTTGTATTCATATTGACTTGTTATCCATAGTTCTGTAGTCTTAATCCACACCTTATCTTCACAAAAGCATAAAAAGGGTGGAACTATCACGAGACATATATAACAATGAGTATAAAAATTATGTAGAGTGTGAGGAATGGTCAATGGCCCCTACTTTATATTGATGAGATAATGTCAAGGATGTCACATGCTACATAGTGGGCCTAACACAACCACATTAAACAATGTGATTGAAAACACGAATATATCAACTACAGTGTAATAAAAATAAAAATAATTAAAATTATTTATAATAATATTATTTATAAAAAAATACAAATATAGTTTTTTTATCAATATTAAAAAATATTTATAATATTAATATAAATATTCATATTAAAAACATTAAGATAAAAAATAATTTGTATCATATTAATATTATCATATATATAAATATAGTTATTAATTACGTCATAAGGCGTTTCTCTCTCAAATCAATTCCCCCAACTTCCACCGTGTAATCATCTGCACCATTTGATGAGATGTTAGACGATTGGAAATTTCAAGGCCCTTGGATTGATTGTTAAGACAAAAAACCCTAAGAGTTAGGTTAAAACGAGCATTCTCGAGGGTTTTTACAACATTCTCTTCATGGTTCTGTGGTCTTGGTGACCAAGAAAAACAGCCAAGAGTGTTTTGATTTCGACAGGGCTTTCAACTTTAGCTTGAGGATGAAGGGTTCAACTTTAGTTTGAGGATGTACGGTAAGGAAAGTCGAATCCTTCATTCATGCAATATTGTTTCCTTATGCATGATGCTTTGCAACTTCTACAATGCTTAACAAGCACTTGGGGGAGAATTTGGGTGTGATGTGTATTGTTCATCAGATTCTCTGTTGTTTGAATCCTTCTTGGCTATGAGGTTGGTCTTATATCTCTTCTAATTATTTTTTCTGGTTTCAAGATGGAGGATACAGAAGCGGTTGCATCTTCTGTATTTGATGAACAAAGTTTCTTTGGTCTTTATGCATATAACTAATTTTCTTGGAAGGTTTTCAATGATGGTCACTTGCACATGCCGAGGGTTGGAGGAAATTGCTCTACAGCACAGTTCTAAACATCGTACTTCAAGATAATGGACAATATTACCTATAACAGAACCATGTTCATACTAGGCTTATGCTTGTTGAATGATTCTAAAATAGCTCTTTTCATAGATTTAAGCCCTCGTTGTCTTCAACTCAGTACCTGCAATGAGGAGTCCATGAGATTTAATTATATAATTTTCAAGGTAGTTTGGGATTCCTCCTATGATCTAGAATAGATAACATGGTTCATGTCTGCTTAGGCTTCTCGTGTTTAACACCACACGTAAGGGTTTTCTTTGTTTGTTTCAATTTCTCCTAATTGGTTTATGAATGAAAGGAATCTAACCAATGTAATTTCTGCTTGCAGGTTGAGCGACTACATAGCGCCAGACCTTACCAGCGAAAGAGGATAACTTTTCAAATTTCAACCCTTGTCACTCTAGGTTGGTTTCTAAACCTATTTTGAAAAAAACAATTACTTTGTCTGCCCTTTCGGGCCTGTTGGAGTTGGATAAGCTTGAAGAGGGTTTTCTTATGCGTTAATCATTATGGGTTCTTTTTCTTTTCATGTTGAGTTTTTCGTACTGCAACCTTGAGGCCTTTGAAGGAAATAGCCACGACCTTCCTCCATCTAATTCTTTTTTGCTTTGTTCTTTTTGTCATTACACTTAATGAGTGACACATGTCCACTCTGGATTCCTCGAAGCTTCCCTCGTTAACAATATATCTATATCTATATCTATGTGTGTGTGTGTGTGTTTGTGTGTGTGTGTCAGTTATAGTGTTTTATATCAATGGCAGCGAAGGAATAAGAGAAGTTGCTTCGAGTTCATCCACTAAATCTAATTACAAGATTGATGATGTCCATGAGTTGGTAAAATGTCACCCTCAAGTTGTTCCGGAGAGATAGATTAGACCCAAAGAAGAGATCATGGGATCTGTAAGAGTACTGGAAGTTTCCTCTGAATTGCATATGCCTGTCATCAACATGGCCAAACTTTTCTTATTCCAAATCCCCTCCAGGAAGTATGATATGGCCAAGTTATTCACTGCCTACAAGATTGGGGCTTCTTTCAGATAATTAGGCCATTATTATAGATTGTGAAATGTTAGTTTAATAAGTTACCAAAGTAATAATATTTATTTGATTTTCTAATTAACTTAAACTCTGAGTTTTGAATCATGGGATAGAGGAAGGAACACTCAGGCATCATAATGGAAGTGGAGTATCAAATTCTTCATGAACAAGGTACAAATCGGCAAAGCCAAAGTAGTTTACATAGTAATGTTCAAGCCCACAAATTACAAATCCCCATAGGTATTTTTACGATCCCCACCACACCTTCATTCAGTACCTGCAATGAGGAGTCAACAGGATTCAATTCTACAATTTTTAGGGTAGTTTTGGATTCCTCCTGTGATCTGAAATGGATGACATGGTTCAATTTTGCTCAGGATCCTTGTGTTGAACACCACAGGTAAGGGTTTTCTTTATTTCTTTCAATTTCTCCGAGTTGGTTTATGAACGAAAGGAATCTAACTAATGGAATTTCCGCTTGAAGGCTAAGCAACTGCACAGAGGCAGACTTTAATAGCGAAGGAGGAGAACTTGCCAAATTGCCAACCACTGTCGCTCAAGGTTGGTTTTTGAACCTATTTAATCGATTAAGAAAACAACATCTTTTGCAATCAAATCAATACGAATGTATGCTCTGAACATAGACACATTGAATAGAATTGAGATGCTAGAACTTAAATAAGAATTGGCTCAAGATAAAAATAAAGAGATAATCATCCATTAATCATACTTCAAAAGGGACTTCTTAAAGTGAATAGATTGATGTCATTTAACATTAAACTTTGTTCCAATTCAAGCCATCAAAATCCCATATGCATGTAGTAAATTCTAATAATTTCAACACAAAAGGAATTTTACTTGCATCAATCTTTCAATAGCCAAGAACAGCTTCCTTGCACTTTGGTGCAGTTTGAAGCCATATACAAGTGGTACATATATTTGCACAGGTTTGAGTGGATTGACTGTCATGTAGATCATTAGATAACTAGTAATAGATGTCAACAATTGGCTCCATCAATATTGATATGATATTTAGACCTTAGGTAATACAAATCTTCAGTTTTTAAATTTGATATGAAAATCAGATTCCTTTGTATTAATCTGATTCTTTTTCCTTTATACTAATCTGATTTATTAGAAAAAATATGTATATGGAGTAAAGGGGAAGACTCCTAGGTCTGTACTGTAGAGAGAGAATTTGTATATTGCATGTTTTTTTGTCTGTACAGTAGAGAGAGCAGAAAAAATATTGAGTAAAGAGGGCAAACTCCTAGGTATGTACAATAGAGAGAGCATTTGCATATTGTGATTTTTTAGGTCTATATATTAGAGAGAGCATTTGAATATTGCGAATTTTTTTTGGCACATCACATCAATAACAATTCAATTAGTTCTAGTGTTTTTCATTCTCTTTTCATCCAAAAAATTTAAATAATTCCTTTTTATTCAGAAAATATCAATAAAAATTCAAAGTGATATATGGTCATTGGTAACTATGCAACATATTCTATTCTCCCTTGGTGTGAATTGTGGTTGTAGTTGATTATCTATAGCCTTCTTCCATCTTCTTTTAATGGGAATGTAGGCCTTGATTCGTATTGGATGGGCCATGTCGGTTTCATTGTAATTCAAAATAATTGAGGCATAATTCAACATCTTTAGTTTCATTTTAATTCAAGGGAACTAAGGCATAATTCAACACCTTTGGTGTCATTGTAATTGAAGGGAACTTGGGCATAATTCAATAGCTAAAGTTTCAGAATATGGAAATCCTAATAGACATGGAGAGATTAGGGGAAGCGAGTGAACTCAAATCCAATAACATCAAGGCACCTCTGCTACAGGGGATTACTAAAGACAAGGCGAGGAGGCTAGAGAGATACCATAATGGCTCGATATTGGTTGTTTTGATCGGTACTTATGTTGTTGTGTTGTATTCAATTGGATTTGGCTCTAGTGTTAGTATCTCAAATCCTTTAAAGGCACTTCATAAGGGGAAAAATGATAATGAACTAGAGTTCAAATAAATGGAACAAGTTATAATCTTGTTGTCTTGTTGCAAGTGGGTTTCTCTTCTCCAGTGGAGATTGAGATCATAGAGGATCTTGACCTCACCTTATCTTAGGTGTGTTGACAATGTTAGTAGAAACATTTTAAGGAATGAAATGTTTTAGAAAACTATAAATGGTTGAATGTTTTATTGTACAAATAAGAGTAAGGAGAGGTGTAGACATTTTAAGGAATGAAATGTTTTAGAAAATTGTAAATGGTTGATTTTTTATTGTACCAAGAAGAGAATATGGTAAGAATATGGAGAAACACTTGGAGTTTGAGACTTATGGAAAGAATGGTAAAATAGCATAAAAACAGGCATTTAACACAAAAATCTCGAAATGCTCAATGAAATCAACTGAATCATTTACATAACTGAGGTCCATTAATACCATTATAACTGATAATAAATGAAGAAATGTGGGTCTCACATGTCTTTCGGACAGGTCAACATCTCGTTGGACTATATCACATTGCAAGTTTTTTTGATATGATCATTGATAGCTTTGCGAAGTAAGCCTTTTGCGATATGTGATTTTCCATATTCGCTAAGAGATATGGCAAATAACTTATTGTGTGTTTTATCGCTATTGGTGTTTCTTGAGGGAAGACCATTTTGTTGAAAATACCAACAAGAAATGCTAAAAATAGAAGTGCTAAAAATAGCACTGCTATAAATAGCAGTTTAGGCACAAGTGCTGGATTGAACAACAGGGAATGAAAAATCGAAGTGCTAAAAAGAACATTCTATTTTTATTAGTTCAGGATGGATTCCTATTTTAGTCAGTCCCTAGACTAAACAAATGAAACAAAATTCAAATTTGAACTGAACAGCTGTTTGAAAATAAATTAATTAATTCTCCATGAGTTAATTAGTTGGGAAAAATCAAGCATGAAGTCTATGTGAGGGCATGCAACAATTTCTCTATTAATTGAGGAATTTATCCATCAGTTAAAGAGATAAGGATGAGTTCTAATTTGAGTTGTAATTAGTTGGCTCAGTTAACTGAGTCAAGTCCAGTTAGATTGATTTAAACAGTTTGTTTAAATTAATGTGAGATCAGTTAGTTAATGCATGCTTTCATATAACTGCTGCACTTCAGATAAATAAATATTCTCTCATGAATAACTCATGCATGTTAGTTCAGACAGAGACCCAGTTGAGATCAAAGGAGGGACAGTGTACTATTAGTTGGATGGATTTTTCCTATAACGGAAGCTCATCCATGGAGAAGGATTTATCTCCTTCAAGACTACGTAGTTGGATCAGAGATTAGTGAGTGTGTGAAGAGGCCAATTCACACAAGTGGTTGCACTGGACCCCAATCAAAAATGCGCAAAGAAATAGGAGGCTTGGAGGGTAGATTAGGAGGTTTGAGAGGCTTTTAACTGTCTATGAGCAGTAAAGGTATTGCAGAGAGAGTAGGATAGCTTTTGAGCTGATTCTTTTTGTAATACTGGTTATATTTCCACTTGTATGATAATACAGAGTTGGGGTTTTAGGCTAAGGATTTCCCCTGGTTATATCTTCTATGTTATGTGTGATTGATTTCTCCATATCATTTATATGTGTTCTTATTGATGTTTCTCATGTTCGATTAAGCATCCGCATAATTGTTTGTAGAAGTAGATCAAGTATTTTTCTTTAGAATATTGCATTATCTATTGATCTATAGTGGGAATTTCTACATGGTATCAGAGAAAAGGTGATCAAAGGAGAGAACAGTATACTGAGAGGAGACTTCAAAGTTTTGAGTTTTGGGCCGATAGTTTGCAGAGAAAATCTAAAAAAAATTGTACAAAATTTTCAGAAACAAATAGCAAATTTGGATTCCTTGTGGAAAAATACCCAAATTCAAAAAAAAGTTTGGCTGAATCAAAGTTCGAATGAGGGAGATATCGTTGATTTAAAATCAGCTCATTTTCTAGAAAAGTTTGTGACAGCAGGAAATATGAAAGAGATTGGTGTGCTAGCCAAGAACCTATATGCACTTGAGGTACAAGATGCATGCAAAGCATTGAGGAGCAAGGCAAAGGTTATATACTTGGTGGTTGAGAGGGAGAGTAAATTACCTCTCAACATGTAGCGCCAAAAGAAGTCTTAGACAATTGTGGAGGAGCCACAATTGGTGAAGCAGCTTCAGGGGGTTGTGGAGAAGCCACAACCAGATAAGCTAAGAGGAGATCAAGTAGAGACATCTACTCATGCAGAGACCTCTAGTAGGGGGAAACCTTGAGCCAGGTGGGCAGAGGGATCACATGCAGCCATACCTCCAGGTAGGAGGTGGGGCGATGTGGAGTGATCATCCTAAGGAGGAGGGGAAGGATCCTTGAGGTACCCAACCTCTTTGATTTGACTTTGCTATAGGAGCCCCGATGAGGCGTAGTAGGACTAAATGATTTGGTAGAGACAGATGTGGATGGAGTGATAGATAGAGCTACAGTGTAGGAGTCCCAAGACTATGTAGAGCTAGCAGGCTGCAACAATGTGAGAGGCACAGGAGTGTTGCACCAGTGCAGAATGGCACATAGAGGTGTGCAACGGTGTGATATGCATGGAGTGTTGCAGCAAATCAGAGGTCAGAGAGGGAGCACTTGTCAGCAGCAGGTAGAGCTTCAGCATCAGAGTATGTTTTTGGCCCAACAGAGAGGTCAGTGGGGAGTTTTTTTTTTGTTCCGAGAGTTGCTGGAGCACCCACACTTGATAGAAGTGTTGCATGCAGAACATTCCATAGGTACAGGATTGGGTTCGAGTTGAATGCCTTTCTTGTTGAGAGGGAGTGTTGAAAATAGCAACAAGAAATGCTAAAAATAGAAGTGCTAAAAATAACACTACTATAAATAGCAGTTTGGGCACCAGTGCTGGATTAAGCAACAGGGAATGAAAAATGGAAATGCTAAAAATAACATTCTATTTTTAGCAGTTCAGGATGGATTCCTATTTTAATCAGTCCTTGGACTAAACATAGGAAGTAAAATTCGAATTTGAACTTAACAGTTGTTTGAAAATAAATAAATTAATTCTCCATGAGTTAATTAGTTGGGAAAAATCAAACATAAAGTCTATGTGAGGACATGCAACAGTTTCTCTATTAATTGAGGAATTTATCCATCAGTTAAAGAGATAAGGATGAGTTCTAATTTGATTTGTAATTAGTTGGCTCAGTTAACTGAGTCAAGTCTAGTTAGATTGATTTAAATAGTTTGTTTAAATTAATGTGAGTTCAATTAGTTAATGCATGCCTGTATATAACTGTTGCACTTCAGATAATTGAATATTCTCTCATGAATAACTCATTCATGTCAGTTCAGACAGAGACCCAGTTGAGATCAAAGGAGGGACAGTGTACTATCAGCTGGATGGATTTTTCCTATAAAGGAAGCTCATCCATGGAGAAGGATTTATCTCCTTCAGGACTGCGTAGTTGGATCAGAGGTTAGTGAGTGTGTGAAGAGGCCAATTCACACAAGTGGCTGTACTGGACCCCAATCAAAATTGCGCAAATAAATAGGAGGCTTAGAGGGCAGATCAGGAGGTTTGAGAGAGGCCTTTGACTATCTATGAGCAGCAGAGGTATTGTAGAGAGAGCAAGATAGCTTTTGAGATGATTCTTTTTGTAATATGAGCTATATTTCCACTTGTATGATAATACAGAGTTGGGGTTTTAGGCTGAGGCTTTCCCCTGGTTATATCTTCTATGTTATGTGTGATTGATTTCTCCATATCAGTTATATGTGTTCTTATTGATGTTGATCATGTTTTCTACACGTTTTAAATATTTGCAATGCGATGCGACAACGATATGTGTGATAGTGTTTTGTGATATGAGGAAAAAGTTAATTGAAGTTTTGAGTTTATAATAAATTGGGGGAGTGTGATATTTTCCTTTGCGATATTACATGGCTTAACCGTGGGACCTGAAATATTATTCATATTTGAGGGTGGCTTTTCTTCACTTAAACTTAATTAAGAGTTTTGTTGCAGTCGGTTAGGTCGAAGTTTCTTGCATCACGCTTTGACTTAACATGATACTTTACTCGCTTGTAATTAGCGATATGTGAAATACTTGAGGCCTATTCAACTTTAAGTCCTTTTTTTAATATTAATGTAGTTAAGACTTAGGGTCAGGATTGATCTTTATTTTAATTTTTTGACTTTATTCTCACCCATTTTATTAAAAAGACTCTATACTTAAAATTTAAAAGGGTACCCATTATTCAACTAAGTTACTTATTTAATAATAATGAGGGGTTGTTGAGTGACACAATATGGCCACAAACCATACCTATTGAGAATGCCTCGGCTTGCGAAGAAGAAGATCTACAATTTTTGATAGCCAAACTACAAAGAAATAATGAAAACTTAAGGAAAGGGCTCATAAGTATAAGACATTGTTTCGTTATGTTTGATTGGTCAATGATCAATATCGGAATCGAAATCTATCCCTAGTATCCAAAAATAATGCATTAATTATGAGGAACAAGCACCTTATTAGTTTCAATCTCAAAAAAATGAAGCCTATAAAAATTCTTAACGCCCATGAAGGAGCCCTAACATTTCGACAACCATTAATGCATAAAAAACATGGTTTGGAGGTCCTAGTCAGCTCAGTGGGAATTTGAAGGAAGGGATGACCTAATTTTGATGACTCGTTGAGTTTGAAATGGACAGTTACATGAGGACATGCATCCCCTATGGCATGGGGGATGTTAAGCCCTATCTTTTTACCCATTTTCACACCCTATTCTACTATTTTTACTACTTTTTATCCTACTTTGCTCCTTTTTGACACCATAAAAACACTCCACATTGGTTAAACTGTGTTACTTTACAATGGAGGTGAGAATTACTAATAAGTATTATTTTAATATATCTTTGTTTGGTTTAGGTAGATGTTAAATAAATTTATATTATTTACTTAATTGATTGATCTACATATGGAATCTTAAATATAGGAAATACATTTGAGTACGAGGACATGTCATTGGAGGTCCAACACCCAATCCAATGAATATATCAAGCGACCATTTTTGGATCAGCTATTTTGTACTCAGTTTTGTACTTAAATCGGTACTTTATTAGAGGCAACCAATCAATTGTCAACATCCCAAAGATAGTTCTTTTATTTCATAAGCATGGTGTTAGTTTCCTTGATCCAAAATTAGTGTCACTAATTGAATAATTCAGTTATGATCTGATGAAGTGATCCGAGGATTTATCCTGGCTTAAATTAGCACAGATCACAAATGTATTTTCTTTCTTTAGCCATATTGTTGTAACTATTTGGAGGATTGAGTTCTTCAAAAAGGGCTGGGGTTTCTATGAGAGGATACACACATACACATAGTTATACACATAGATTGAACTGGTGACAAAGGGATTGTGGAACGATATCTCTTGACTTTGTTTGGAAACTCTCAAAGTTATGTTTTATTAAAGGCTTTTAATATAATTTTCTCAACTTTTATTTATATGTAAGAATTTATGTTTACTTGATTTTTGAATGATTGAATTAAGCTATACTTGTTTTAGGTTGTGGCAAGGGCCCACCACAAACCTTGATCAAATCCTGTAACAATTTTTGCTAGATAGGAGGTGTGTTTCAAATTCATTAGGTAGAACTATACTTAATGACTCATTTTCTTTTGTTGATGGTTTCCAGATTTCATGTACTTAAAATCGTACTTAGGTTTCCTTGAATTCTTTCGTAGATCTGAGTCAAGATAGATAATATAATGTTCACTGAGTTTTTGCAGACTTGTGGATCCTTATTATGAATATACTCTGCATCCATTAATTATTTTGATTACTTTGTCAATCTCGTGAATGTTGAAGAAGGAAGTTTCAGTTTAGAACATATTTCTAAGAAATAAATTCGTATATTTTAATCTCGAATCCTTTGTTCTGAATGAAAGTGTTTTAGTTGCATGCGCATCTATATATTGTTGACAATAAAATCCCAAAGCTTATGCTCAGTTGAACTCTCAGAATTGATTAGGAACAATGTGTCATCTTTTGGTGTAGATCGTGTGTTAATGCTTGGGGAATTGTAATGATATTTTCAATAGATAGTTTGTCATCTATTTGATTTCGTAGTAAGCCTTAATTTAGATTTATTTTTTGTCATTGTCAGATAAATCGAAGTTGTGTTTTATCTAATTTCTCAGGTTGATTTCGAGTTAGGAATCCATAAGTTATGTGTCCCAGCGCTTAGCATGATTTGACTTAAATATTACATAGGAAATAGTCTAGGTTATTTTGTAACATATTTTTGAGTTTACTTTTGAATTGTAGAACCCTCGGGATTAGTTTTGCATAATGATTTTTAAATGAAGTGGTTATTCAATTGATTTGAGAACATATCTTATGATAGTTGCCAATCTTATTTCTGGACGAGTTTTTGAGTGAGATTAATATAATTAAGAATTATTTGAGTTATGAACGTGAAATAGATTTTATTATTAGTGATTCAGATTGCATAATGAACTAGGTTTCTTCACTTCATCAATTCATGGTGTGATTATCAGAAACAAAGTGTGGGTATTTTGTACTTGATTTCACACTAAATCTGCATAGGATAAGTTTGGATCTAGACTGGACTACATTGCATCTCAAAATTTATGAATCTCGGTTGACAATTTAAATGTAGGGAATCCAACGACTTATAAAAGCCCTAACAGGAGGAAAGGCTCAATATCTATTGATTGAAGGGGGGGGAAGATGTGGATTAGCCCAAGATTCATCCAAACAAGTGTTCAGATTGAGCAAGAAAGATACCAAAAGGAAGAAGATATGCATGCATAAATACACCCAACAACAATTATTACTCATAGGTGAAAATACATGGAATGTAAAACAGCACTAGAAAATATGCATAAAAGGTTGAAACAACACTTTTAGAAGCTAATAATAGTTAAAATGACACGTTTTATGTAAAAAGTGAGACATAATGACACTTTTGAATGCAAAAGCAACAAAAGTGAAAGAAAAAGTAGCAAAAAGTGACAGTTGAGAAACTTAACTACAAAAGTATGACAATTGAGATCAAAATCTCCTTCTACTCATGAGAGTAACTAGAGGATGATTGTGAGATTGATACCTAGGATGAATTCTTATATAGATGAGAACTCACGAAGTTAGGGTTACGGTTTTGGGTGTGCATGCCTAAAATATAGAAGCTAAATCTAGATAACTAACACATGTAAGGTAATCAATTTGGAACACATGCCATACTACCATCTATAAGTGCTCATTGTTATCCTTGGGAAGTGCACACTTCCTACATTCAAGGAATACATAGTTGATTATCAGTAGGAATTGGGCAGTCCACTAGCTCAAGAGATTACATAGTTGGATATCTCAGTGGAGTGCATAGTTCATTGCAACAAAGAAGTGTGTAGTTTGCTTCTATTTATTGATGGTGTAGTTTCTTATCATAAAGGGTTGTGCACTTCATCACTCTGACAAGGAGTTGTGCAGTTGACTATAACAAAGGATTGCATAATCTCAGAGATTAGGATATGCAATCAATGTCATCAAGGCATTATGTAGCTTGTTTTCTCAAAAGTGCATAGTCTATCTTTCAAAGTTGTGTAGCTATTGTCGTCAAGGGCTCATTTTCATCATGGAGTTCCCAATAGTTGTTTGACAGAATGCACAGTTAAGGTATCACAAATTTAGCATGAGAGAGTAAGTGGTTGTGACATGTAGAAGTTTTTTAGTAAGTGAAATTCAAAACTAACCCACATGTTCTACCCTAGTAATAGTGATTTTATAAAAAATTGTTTAGTATCATCACTCATGAAACAATCATCAATATAATCCTAGGTTACATTAGCATGGGCACAAAATTGTATATGTATAACTACATAAACAACTCACTTCTTAATACTAGACTATTACACTTTTTTAATTATAAATTTCACATATAGAGGTACTTAATATCATATGATTTTGAGAGAAATGTAAACATGAAAATCTAAATTAATATCTATATATATCTATATCTATATCTATATCTATATCTATATATATATATATATATATATATATATATATATATGCATTTTTATGATGTTAAATGTATTTCACAATTTTAAAACATTATAAGTAAAAAAAAAAACAAAAAATACAGTCAAACACTACTATATTAGGAGGTGACTATATATTTTAAACTAAATTTCCCATGTTACATGTAGATGTACTTAATAGCATATGATTTTGAGAAAAATATAAACATATATAATTGTATATGTATAATATTTATATATTATATCATATTTATTTTTTAAAATTAAATAAATAATAATATCTAATAAAATTATAGTATTGTATTAAATATTGAAAAAAATAAACACTCGATAAAATGGAAAAATGTAATTAACTTTAAAAACAATCATCAAAATTCAAAGTTAATAGATATTGCATTATATTTATTTTTAAAAAATATTAATAAAAATAATTAAATGCATAAAATAAAATTACTAATTTCTAAATTAGTACCAAATTAAATTTAATATATATATATATATATATATATATATATATATAAATTTAAAAGCAAATATGAATAAATTAGCGATAAATCATATGCATAGTAATAACTCACATGTTTTTTTGAAAGCAAAGATTAAAAGATGATTAAATTCAAAACAGAATTAAAAAATCATTAAAGTGAAAACAAATTTAAAAAAACTTGAGGACAAATTGACAAATTTAAAAAAGCAATATAACATCTAACTGACCTGGTAAAAAAAGCACGGATAAAGTGAACGGTTGCATGGATCCTATCCATTGCCACAAAAGCGTGCAAAAAGTGAACCGTTGCTATTTGCTTTTAAATGTGAGTAATCCGTTGAGAGCAGAATGTAGCCGTTGAAAGGACGCGGAAGAATATATATATATATATATCAAATCTTACATACCTCTTCGTCCATGTTTTGTTGGGCATATTTGTCTGGTTGTCCGTTACTGTAGGTAGCCTGGTTGCTTCTATGTCGACTAGACTTCCAGTCGAGCAGTTCGGAGGCAACCAGATCTTCCCCTCCTGTGGAGAAGTTCAATTGTTAATGATCGCTTCTCTTTTTGCCCTTCGATTTTCGGAGAAGTTCTTGATTTCTTTGGAAGTTCTTGATTTCTTGATTTCTATGTCGACTACACACAGAAACCTGGGAGGTTCTTGATTTCTTGATTTCTATGTCGACTACACACAGGTTTCCGGTGGAGCAGATCGGAGGCAACCATAGGTTCTTGATTTCTTTGGAAGTTCTTGATTTCTTGATTTCACAGGTATGTATGCATCTACCTTATCTTTCCTTCTCTTTCAACAAGTTAACTCAACTTTTGCCACGACGCCAAGCATCTGCTGGTTTGAATTAATTCATTTTTGGATTAATACCTGATTTACTCTAGCAGTTTAGTCATTTAATTCGTCTATTTTGTAAGATAATATCCCAGCTTTATTGTTATGGTTCATTTTAGAAATTAACCTAGGTATATTATTTGTTTATTTAATTAAACTTTTTTTAATTTCGGAGTTTTAATTTGTCTCTGACTGGATCTCTTTCCAATGTAAGCCCAGATGTATTATCCAATCAGTTTTTTATTTAATTAATTTTTTATTAATTTTCGGAGTTTTAATTTGCCTCTGGCTGGATCTCTTTCAAATGTAAACCCAGATGTATTATCCAGTTAGTGAACTAATTCAACAAACTATTTTAGTAATCTACATATACTTGTAACTGAACCTGCCCTGCTCATACAATTTCAATTTCTTTGGAAATTGGAAATAGTTCAGCTATTTTAATCTGTTGATGCTTATGTCAAATTTAGTGTATAGCCTTTCTTTCATTTTATTAATGGGATTGCAAATATTTTAGATTCAGATCTGTTTTGTTGACATGTTTAGGAAGGAAATGCTATAGGATTCCCACAGGAAGAAACCCTTTCACAAACTGAATTTTCGCTACAGGTAACGCTCAATTCCTGTTTAGGTTAAGCTGGATGCCACTTTCATTTTATTTTAGACATGTTTAGGAAGGATTCAATGCCATAAGATTCCCACCGGAAGAAACCCTTTCACAAAATGAAATTGAGCTACAGGTAACGCTCATTTTCTCTTTCCTTTGCTGCAGCAGGTTAAGCTGGATGCAATTAGTTTTATTTTTGGATTAATAAGGGATTTACTATTAATCATTCAATTAAATGTTTTGTAAATGTAAATATTAATTTTATATTAGTTTTATTGTTAGCTTAACCCATTAGCCTTTTGCTTAATTCGTCCTTTTAGGAATTATTTCGTTATTTAATTAATCTTTCCTTGATTTTCGGAGGTTTAATGTGCCTCTTGATTTCAATTTTAGAGTTTTAAAATCAAATATCAATTTCATTTTGATTTTAGTTTTGTTTTTCTTAATAAAAATTATGTATTATTGATTTTGGTTATATCTATTTTAAATCTATTATACATCATTAATAGTAATCTCAGAAATTTGACCCACGCAATTCACAATCCTAATAGTGTGATCACAGAAATTAATCCGGTGAGGCTTTACTTTGCTATATGAACCGCTTGGATTTCGCCTCGAGATCGCTCATTAAACATTAACTTATATTTTTTTAATGTAAACTCTTTTTTCTTTTCCTGGTTGACCATTTATGGAATAGATTAAACAGCCATTCCTCTCCATAGCTTATTTACTCATTTAATAAACAGCGAATCATCTCTATAGGTTGAGTTTAATAAACAGCGAATCATCTGGGATTTATTTGTATTTATCACTGATTGATTCGCTATAGGTTGAGTTTAATAAACAGCGAATCATCTGGGATTTATTTGTATTTATCACTGAATTCAATTAAAGTATCTTTTAATTCCATTGCTTTCACAGTTATATATTCAGTGTATGTATTTTTTTGAGTCATTTTAGGTGAGCTAAAATGTGTTACTCATGAATGATTGTGTTTTTATGATGAAAATATTTGAATATTCTATACCATTTATATTTTAATTATTCATATTTATTATATTTTGGTTATAAATATTTTTATTTTTTAATATGGTTATATTTACTCAAATAAGAAATAGAAAATTCTGTTTTTTTCTTAATTGATATGGAAAGTTATTAAGTTTATTACATTTTAATAAATTATCATTTTTTTTTAATTATGCTTTGATTAATCTGAATTGTCTTTTATAATTTCTTAAGCATTTATATATTTTATCCTTTTTAATAGATATGATTTCTTTTTGTCGATTTTTGTATTTTTAATAATATAATATATGAATTTTATATTATTGATTTTATGTTTTAAATTATTTATTTATTTTTATAAATGTATGATTTAATTACTTAATTTAAAGTTTTTTCTTTTATATATGTTTTTATTGTCTATTGAAAAATTATTATATTATAGAATTTATATTTATTATGTTTTCATTCAAATATTTATATGTAAAGTATTTTTTCAATAGACATGAATTTGTATTTTGTAATTTTCATAATAAATCCATTACTTATGTTCTCTACTTTTTATGTCAAATTCTTTTACTTTCATGTGGGATGTATATTTATAATATATATTGAGACTCGGGGTCTAGGTTTTGCTAGTTTAGTCTAGGTTAGGCTAGAGTGGGGTATAATAGGCTAGGCAAGGTTAGACTATTTAGGCTACGCTAGGCTAGTTTAGGTTAGACTAGGCTAGAGTAGGCTACTTTAGGCAAGGCTAGGATAGGCTTAGGCTAGACTAGGCTACGCTATGCTAGTGTAGGAAAGGGTAGGCTAGGCTAGGCTAGGCTAGCCTAGGGTACGGTAGGCTAAGCTAGTGTAGGCTAGGCTAGGCTAGGCTAGGGTAACGTAGGGTAGGGTAGCGTAGGGTAGGGTAGAGTAGGCTAGGCTAGGCTAGGCTAGGGAAGTAGGGTAGGGTAGAGTAAGCTAGGCTAGGTAGGTAGGGTAGAGTAAGCTAGGCCAGGGTAGGGTAGGGTAGAGAGGGTACCCTAGGCTAGGCTAGGCTAGGGTAGACTAGGCTAGGGTAAGGTAGGGTAGGGTAGAGAGGGTACCCTAGGCTAAGCTAGGCTAGGGTAGACTAGGCTAGGCTAGGTCGAGCTAGTTTATGTTAGACTAGGCTAGAGTAGACTACTTTAGTCAAGGATAGGACAGGCTAGGCTAAGGTAGGCTAGGCTAGGATAGGCTAGGTTAGGGTAGTGTAGGCTAGCATAGGTTAGGTTAGGCTAGGCTAGGCTAGGATACGCTGGGCTGGACTAGGCTAGGCTAGGCTAGGCTAGGCTAGGGTGGGCTAGGCTAGGCTAGGGTGGGGTAGGCTATGATAGGGTAGGGTGGGGTAGGCTAGGTTAGGCTAGGATAGGCTAGGTTAGGTTAGGTTAGGCTAGGGTAAGCTAGGTAGGCTAGGATATGGTAGGGTAGGGTAGGGTAGGGTACGCTAGGGTAGGGTAGGGTAGGCTATGGTAGGGTAGGGTAGGGTAGGGTAGGGTAGGTTATGCTAGGGTAGGCTAGGGTAGGTGAGGCTAGGCCAGACTAGGTAGGGTATGGTAGGGTAGACTAGGCTAAGCTCGGCTAGGCTAGGCTATTTAGGCTGGGTAGGCTAGGATAGGGTAGGGTAGGGTCGTGTAGGGTATGCTATGCTAGGGTAGCCTAGGCTATGGTAGGATAGGCTAGGGTAGGCTAGGGTAGGGTAGGTTATGCTAGGGTAAGCTATGGCAGGTGAGGTTAGGCCAGACTAGGTAGGGTGCGGTAGGGTAGACTAGGCTAGGCTGGCATAGGATAGGGTAGGCTACGCCAAGCTAGTTTATGTTAGATTAGGTTAGAGTAGGCTACTTTAGGCAAGGCTAGGATAGGGTAGGCTAGTTTAGGTTAGGCTAGGCTAGACTACATTATGATAGGGTATGAAAGGCCAAGCTAGTTTAGGATAAGCTACTTTAAGATTCAGATTTGTTTTGTTAGACATGTTTAGGAAGGATTCAATGCTATAAGATTCCCACCAGAAGAAACGCTCATTTTCTCTTTCCTTTGCTGCAGCAGGTTAAGCTCGATGCAATTAGTTTTATTTTTGGATTAATAAGGGATTTACTATTAATCCTTTAATTAAATGTTTTGTAAATGTAAATATTAATTTTATATTAGTTTTATTGTTAGCTTAACCCATTAGCCTTTTGCTTAATTCGTCCTTTTAGGAATTATTTCGTTATTTAATTAATCTTTCCTTGATTTTCGGAGGTTTAATGTGCCTCTTGATTTCAATTTTAGAGTTTTAAAATTAAATATCAATTCCATTTTGATTTTAATTTTGTTTTTTTAATAAAAAATAAAAATTTTGGTTATATCTTTTTTAAATCTATTATACATTATTAATAGTAATCTCAGAGATTTGACCCACGCAATTCACAATCCTAATAGTGTGATCACATAAATTAATCCGTTGAGGCTTTACTTTGCTATATGAACCGCTTGGATTTCGCCTCGAGATCACGCTCATTAAACATTAACTTATATTTTTTTATTTTCTTAAATGTCCCAATATATGTAAACTCTTTTTTCTTTTCCTGGTTGACCATTTATGGAATAGATTAAACAGCCATTCCTCTCCATAGCTTATTTACTCATTTAATAAACAGCGAATCATCTCTATAGGTTGAGTTCAATAAACAGCGAATCATCTGGGATTTATTTGTATTTATCACTGAATTCAATTAAAGTATCTTTTAATTCCATTGCTTTCACAGTTATATATTCAGTGTATGTATTTTTTTAGTCATTTTAGGTGAGCTAAAATTTGTTACTCATGAATGATTGTATTTTTATGATGAAAATATTTGAATATTCTATACCATTTATATTTTAATCATTCATATTTATTATATTTTGGTTATAAATATTTTATTTTTTTTATATGGTTATATTTACTCAAATAAGAAATAGAAAATTCTGTTTTTTTTAATTGATATGGAAAGTTATTAAGTTTATTATATTAATTCTTTTTAATAAAATATCATTTTTTTTTAATTATGCTTTGATTAATCTGAATTGTTTTTTATAATTTCTTAAGCATTTATATATTTTATATCTTTTTTAATAGATATGATTTTTTTTTGTCGGTTTTTGTATTTTTTAGTAATATAATATATGAATTTTATATTAGTGATTTTATGTTTTAAAGTATTTATTTATTTTTATAAATGTATGATTTAATTATTTAATTTAACGATTTTTCTTTTATATATGCTTTTATTGTCTATTAAAAAATTATTATATTATAGAATTTATATTTATTATGTTTTCATTCAAATATTTATATGTAAAATATTTTTTCAATAGACATAAATTTGTATTTTGTGATTTTCATAATAAATCCATTACTTATGTTCTCTACTTTTTATGTGAAGTTCTTTTACTTTCATGTGGGATGTATATTTATAATATATATTGAGACTTGGGGTCTAGGTTTTGCTAGTTTAGTCTAGGTTAGGCTAGAGTGGGGTATAATAGGCTAGGCAAGGTTAGACTATTTAGGCTACGCTAGACTAGTTTAGGTTAGACTAGGCTAGAGTAGGCTACCTTAGGCAAGGCTAGGATAGGCTTAGGCTAGACTAGGCTACGCTATGCTAGCGTAGGAAAGGGTAGGCTAGGCTAGGCTAGGCTAGCCCAGGGTACACTAGGCTAAGCTAGTGTAGGCTAGGCTAGGCTAGGCTAAGCGTTGGGTAGGGTAGGGTAGCGTAGGGTAGAGTAGGGTAGGGTAGGCTACTAGGCTAGGCTAGGTAGGTAGGGTAGGGTAGAGTAAGCTAGGCCAGGGTAGGCTACGCTAGCATAAGGTAGGGTAGGGTAGGGTAGAGAGGGTACCCTAGGCTAGGCTAGGTTAGGGTAGACTAGGCTAGGCTAGGTAGGCTAGGCTAGGCTAGGTCGAGCTAGTTTATGTTAGACTAGGCTAGAGTAGACTACTTTAGTCAAGGATAGGATAGGCTAGGCTAAGGTAGGCTAGGCTAAGGTAGGCTAGGCTAGGATAGGCTAGGTTAGGGTAGTGTAGGCTAGCATAGGTTAGGGTAGGCTAGGCTAGGCTGGGCTAGGCTGGGTTGCGCTAGGCTAGGCTAGGCTAGGCTAGGCTAGGGTGGGCTAGGCTAGGCTAGGCTAGGGTGGGCTAGGCTAGGCTAGGGTGGGCTAGGCTATGATAGGGTAGGGTGGGGTAGGCTAGGCTAGGCTAGGATAGGCCAGGTTAGGTTAGGTTAGGCTAGGGTAAGCTAGGTAGGCTAGGATATGGTAGGGTAGGGTAGGGTACGCTAGGGTAGGGTAGGGTAGGCTATGGTAGGATAGGGTAGGGTAGGGTAGGGTAGGGTAGGGTAGGTTATGCTAGGGTAGGCTAGGGTAGGTGAGGCTAGGCCAGACTAAGTAGGGTACGATAGGGTAGACTAGGCTAGGCTCGGCTATTTAGGCTAGGTAGGCTAGGATAGGGTAGGGTAGGGTAGTGTAGGGTATGCTATGCTAGGGTAGCCTAGGCTATGGTAGGATAGGCTAGGGTAGGGTAGGTTATGCTAGGGTAGGCTAGAGTAGGTGAGGTTAGGCCAGACTAGGTAGGGTGCAGTAGGGTAGACTAGGCTAGGCTAGGCTAGCATAGGATAGCGTAGGCTACGCCAAGCTAGTTTATGTTAGACTAGGTTAGAGTAGGCTACTTTAGGCAAGGCTAGGATAGGGTAGGCTACTTTAGGTTAGGCTAGGCTAGACTACGTTATGATAGGGTACGAAAGGCCAAGCTAGTTTAGGATAAGCTAAGCTAGGCTAGGTTAGGTAAGCTTACGTCAGGCTAGTATATGTTAGGCTAGGGTAGGCAAGGGTAGTGTAGGCTAGGATAGGCTAGGGTGGGCTAGGCTAGGGTAGGCTAGGGTAGGCTAGGATAAGATAGGCTAGGCTAGACTTGGGTAGGCTAGTCTAGGCTAGGGTAGGGTAGGCTCTAGTAGGCTAGGGTAGGCTAGGGTAGGCTAGGATAAGATAGGTTAGGCTAGACCTGGGTAGGCTAGTCTAGGGTAGGCTAGGGTAGGCTAGGTAGGCTAGGCTAGGCTAGGCTCTGGTAGGCTAGGCTAGGTTAGGTAGGCTACACTAGGCTAGCATAGGCTAGGGTAAGGTAGGGTAGGGTAGGGAAGGCTAGGTAGGGAAGGCTAAGCTGGGCTAGGGTATGTTAGGTTAGGTTAGGTTAGGTTAGGGTAGGCTAGGCTAGGGTAGGGTAGGGTAGGTTAGGTTAGGCTAAGGTAGCATAGGCTAGGGTAGGCCAGGGTAGGGTATGTTAGGTTTGGATAGGGTAGGGTAGGCTATGCTAGACTAGGCTAGGGTAAGCTAAGCTAGGGTAGGGTAGGGTATGGTAGGGTAGGATAGGCTACACTAGGTTGGGCTAGGCTAGGTCAGGCTAGCATGGGCTATGGTAGCTTAGGCTAGGTTAGGTTGATAAGGTAGGCTAGGTAGGGTAGGTTAGGGTAGGTAGGCTAGGGTAGGCTAGGGTAGGATAGGGTAAGCTAGGGTAGGCTAGGGTAGGCTAGGGTAGGATAGGGTAAGCTAGGGTAGGCTAGGTTAGGGTATGGTTCGGTACGGTATGGTATCGTATCGTATGTTAGGGTAGGGTGGAGTAGTGTAAGGTACGCTAAGCTAGGGCACACTATGCTAGGTTAGTGTACGGTAGGTTAGGGTAGGGTAGGCTAGGGTATGATAGGCTCAGGTAGGTTAGGGTAGGGTAGGCCAAGGTTGGCTAGGCTAGGCCAGTCTAGGCTAACCAAGGCTAGGGTAGGCTAGGCTAGTTTAGGCTAACCTAGGCTAATGTAGACCAGTTTAGGCTAACCTAGGCTAGGCTAGGCTAGGTCAAGCTACTTTATGTTAGACTAGGCTAGAGGAAGCTGCTTTAGGCAAGGCTAGGATAAGCTAGGCTAGTTTAGGCTAGGTAAGGATACGTTAGGATAAGGTACTGAAGGCCAAGCTAGTATAGGCCATGTTAGGCTAAGCAAGTTTATGTTAGCTAGGCTAGGTGCTAAGATAGGATAGGCTATGATAAGCTAGGCTATGTTATGTTAGGATCAACTAGTTTAGGATTGATTAGGCATGTGTTAGGATAGGTTGGATAATCTACTTTAGGATAGGTTAGGCTTGGCTACTTTAGGATAAGCTAGTTAAGATTAGGCAAGGCTAGTCAAAGTTAGTTTAGGTAGGCTAGGCTAGGCTAGGCTAGGCTAGGCTAGGCTAGGCTAGGCTAGGCTAGCTAAGGTAGCCTAGTGTAGGCTAAGGTAGCCTAATGTAGGCTAGGGTAGGCTAGGGCAGGGTGGGCTAGGGTAGGTTAGGGTAGGAAAAGGTAGGCTAGGCTAGGCTAGGCTAGGATAGGCTAGGTTAGGGTAGGTTAGGCCAGGGTAGGCTAGGCTAGGGTAGGATGGGCTAGGTTAGGCTAGGGTAGGCTAAGTTAGGGTAGGCTAGGCTAGGCTAGGATAGGCTAGGCTAGGCTAGGCTAGGGTAGACTAGGATAGGGAATGTTAGGGTTGGCTAGGGTAGGGTAGGCTAGGATAGGCTAGGCTAGGCTAGGCCAGGGTAGACTAGGATAGGGAATGCTAGGGTTGGCTAGGGTAGGCTAGGGTTGGCTAGGGTTGGCTAAGCTAGGCTAGGTAGGGTAGGCCAGGCTAGGCTAGGCTAGGCTAGGCTAGGTCAACCTAGGCTAGGCTAGGTAAGGCTAGGCTAGGCTAGGCTAGGCTAGGCTAGTGTAAGCTAGTGTAGGCTAGGGTTGGCTAGTGTAGGCTAGGTAGGGTAGGCTAGGCTAGTCTAGGCTAGGCTAGGCTAGGCTAGGCTAAGGTAGGCTAGGCTAGGGTAGGCTAGGGTAAGGTAGGGTAGACACACACACATACATGTATTGGCACGAGGAGATATACACTTAGGCTAAGTTGGTGATTGTGGCGCAATCTCTTTGATTATGTTCTATTAAGATCGAACTCCTCAACTGATTTTTATTGAAGCTTTAATATAAGTATTTCCTCTACTTTTATTCTCATATAATCATTATGTTTCTTTTATTCACAAAGTATTGAATTAGCTTAACACTTGGTCTAGGTGGTGGCAAGGGCCCACTGCAACCTAGAATCGAGTCCAGTAACCATTACAACATGTAGGAGTTTTGTTTTGATTCTGTAAATAGATTTACATTTCATTTTTAATCGTTTCGTTAATAGTTCTTAGAATTCCAATACTTCATTTTGCACTTAAGTTGTTTCTTTTTTTTCATAAATCTGGGTAAATGATAATAAGTATATTATCGCTCAGTGTTTGCAAGCTAAGGAACATTGTCATGAATATATCCTATACATGATTAATTTTGTGATTACGCTCTTACATTCTTGAATGGTTGGAAAAAGGAAGTTTATTTGTAAAACGAATTCCTAAGAGACGCAATCGTTGTGTTTCGAAATAAATATCTTGTTTTAAACTAAAATGTGTATTCATTGTTTATGATCATGTATATATACCAATGACATGAGGCTCTTATAGCTTGTGCTCTATTTGTAATACCTAGTGATTAGAGATGGAGTGTTATTTGTTAGCATATGCAATGTGTTAATACTTAAGGAATTGCATGCCATTTACAGTGGAGTTGTTTGATTTCCCGTGTGAGCATTATTTTGTAGTGCAATAATCATTTGAATAGATAGTTGGTTATATTCTTGAATTTGTAGGAAGATTTAATTAGATTTATTTCTTTTCATCATTAGATAAATTAAACTGGAAACAATAATTCTGTACTAAGCAGTAAACTGATTTAGGAACATGAATTTCATACTCCATTTAGTAGCTTATTCCAGAATTTCTAAGATGTTAGTTTAAGCTAGATGCTCAATCCTTCGTTACTTGTGCTTATGCCTTGAAGCTTACAAGCCCCAGATTGATAATTAAGTGTTGGAATTAGAACATGTTGGTTTATTGGGCCTTGACCCAGGTTCGGAAGAGTTATTAGCCAAAAAAATCCCGCAACTACTGGCCCTTTTGGCAACAGCCCACGGAGCACAAACTGAGGTCTCACCCGAGGTAGCAAGGGAGGGTGTTGGAACCAGGGTTCCGCACCCTTGGGATGTCTTGATGTGGTCTGGAGGGGTCGCAATCCATATGCGGCCTCACACCACTCTGTACTACTCTCAAGCTTCTGCGTAGATCCGTGTAGATGCACTTTCTTATTAATCAAATTATTACAGATCTGAGCTTTTTATTACAGTATTTAAACAAATATTTAAACTTAAAACCCCATGCGTGCAATTATATCAGATAATGCATAAACTCAGAACATAAGCAATAAACAGATCTGCAAGAAAACACACAATGATTCAGAACTTCTTATCTTTGTTGATCTTCTCTTCAGTACAACTAGATCCACCCTATGCACTCAGCTGTAGGGGTCCGTGCACTCAACTACAGACTTTACCAGGCCTCTGTGCACACAGCTGCAGAGTCTCTATCTATCTACCAACACCCCTGACTCAGACCTACAAACGCTCGAAGAATTCTTGCTTCATACACCCATTACATTCCAAATCCAAAAATACTTACTCAAAAACTGAGAACTAACCATAGAGCCTTGCATTATTTATACATTTCCATGGTCCGCAAACCATGGGCAGGCCAACTCATTTTACATTACTTTTGGGCGGACAACCCTTTGACTTGACTCATTACACTTTGTGCTCCATGCATCTCGCAAAGTCTTTACCATACCTTTACCCAAAATTGTAGGCTTTGAGCCCCAAGACTATTACGCAAGGCCTTCGCTACCCAATAGGCCCCCAACACAATCATCGTGACTCATCCCGAGTCACTTGGCTGGTGTAGTAATCTTCGCGCAGAGGTCAGTTAGCAATTTTTGCGCATTGCTTGTTCTTGCAACAAACTCTTATGCTATCTTCTGTACCTATTCTAAGCGAGCCACCGATGCATCAGTATCACTTGCAGTTGCCTATCCGAGATCATATACTGCCTGCATGTGCGCTAACTTTCTCTCGATGGTTATGGAGACCGCGAATGCTTCATCAAGCCAAGGCTGGATGCGTTCTTTAAGCACTACCTCCTTTTTACGAGCGGCGTCAACTTATGCCTTGAGAGCCTAGGCCTCCTTCATTTTAGCCAACCGCTGCATGATAGCAACCGTCTGAACAATCCCCCAGACCATGTCGTAACCCTGCTACAACTCCCGCTCTTCTCTTTCTACTTGCTATATGGTTGGGTCTTCCTAGAGGGAGGTGAGCGTAAGGAGGGAATGATCTAACAAGCCCAAGTAATATTGGACAACGCACTTTATCATTTCTAGTCCTGCTTGAATTTTCCCATGGCGGCACTCTCAAACTTCCGGAGGTGTGGGCAGCTACACCTTCAGTCTTAGCTCTGCAATTTGTAAATTCAATTCCCACTGAGCTTGCGTGGCCTCCTCTTGGGCCGTACGGAATCCTGCGGCCATGTGATGAATCTTGTCAATTTTTGGAAGTTCTATAGGGATAGCTAGCTCTAGTACCTTGCTGCAAGCTTCCTTCACGGCCTATTCCACTTCCTGGTTGTGTGAAACCAAGTCATCATGCTGGAGAGTGACCTGCTCCAGATTTGTCTTGTGCTCCGTCAAAGTTTGGAGGTCACGGCCGTCCCTGGCACGAAGCTCAGTGGTTACCCCATCCTATAGTTGGTATAGGGTTACTCTAGGAAGAGTGGCCAGGTTCAACCCTCAACTACACACGTCACCTTCGGCTTCTGCTAGGATAGCTCCTACTAGCAACGCTAAGGTGTTCATTGTGTGTGTGTGAACCATCTGCTCCGCTGCGACTATGTCCTCTACTAGATTTAGGATCACCCCGCCTGGGGGTCACACCTATAATGCCTGTAGCTGGGCTCTGATCTCTCCCAACACAGTTACCTGCTCGGTCATCAGTTTTGCCAACGCACCTGTAGCAACATTGCTCATTGGTTTTCCACTGTCAATAAAATATTTCTCCAAATCCTTTGTTGTTTTTAACTTTTTGTGTGTATGCAGCGATTCCTTGCTGCGCGGCCTCTTGACTTGGGTCAGTTCTATAAGATGGTCTGTGTGTTCCTGTGTCTCCTTTTCCCTTTGTATGTCCTGTTCTGAGGACATTTCTTGATCTACCATGATCTCTTCGGCTATCACTTCCTTGGTTGCCTCTTGTCCTTAACATGTCTTTTCTGCCAATTTAGTGAGTTGCAGCTGGATTTCCTTTTTTCGCTGTTGCGCTGCCATCCTTTCTAGTATGGCCCTGTGTAGGGCTCGCCACTCTGGAGGCCATGCTACCAATACCTCATAAATGGCATCATCCGTTGCAATGAACAGAAGCGTGACCCATGCTCGCTTTGGATCCTACCGCGCCCGGATATATAAGTTACGCATGTCTGCTTTGAACTTGGTCGTGCTTTGCAAATTGTTGTATATCATTGGAGACATCCGTGGTCTCCGAGCGATCTGTGTCTAGATACTCCCCTCCATGAAGGTCCAAAAAACTTTGATTTCACAAACCCTCGTTGCGTCCTTTGTAGCCCAAAGCGAAGTATACTACACTGCTTCGGGGAGGTTGTTTTCAATGCTAGGAAATTGGCTACCCTGCGGCAGTTCTCCTGCAACCAAAAGGATTGATAGTAACATCCATGCATAATGAAATGTCTTACCTTTGTCCTGTGCTTCCTAACAATTTGTCAAAAATTCGTCGCATAAAAACTATGCACAATTGAATTGAACCCCTTTTGCGCACTGCTCTGCAAGCACAATGACAGGAGCTGGCACCTCATCTACACGGCATTTCCTCATTAGTTTACTGTCTAGTAGTTGGGTGGCGATTCGTACCCCTCAATCTTTGATGTTTGCTATTGCATACCCCCACTTCCGCTTCTCCAACTGATATTTAGCCTTCATTATTTCTACAAGACCCATATCGCTACTTGTTCTAGCTATGTTTGTGGGGTCATTCCCTTTAACAAGAAAGTGGGTAATCCAGTGTACTAAATCAGTTGTGATAGGAATCGGATCCTCCAACCATAGATACCCATCATGTACCAGATATAGTAACTGTCGGATAAAAAGATGGTGATGGCCGCACGGTGATAGTGGGTTATCCACCTTAGATTAAGTAATCCCACCTTCTCCACACCTAGTAACCACTTCTATGGCAGTAATTTGTCTTCGGCCAATTCAGGGAACTTGTTGCTATCTACAAGGTCCCAATCTTTCAACTTGATGCTCGGAACTCAGCCCAACGACAAACCATCGAACCTTATCTCATCCGAAAGAAGCGGGGTCTAGAACATACTATTTGCAGCGTCCAAGTCCTTTAGTATCTTGACCGTCCCGGTCCATGGGGAGAGATAAGGGGGTCATGAAGGGATTTGGAAAACATCCTCTTCATCCTCATCTTGTGCGTTAATCTGAGAAATCAAAGCTTGCAAATCCTCATCATCCTCCTCAGGTTCGGTGGTGATTACTTTGCCCTTTTCAGCTACTGATAACTTATTGAATCTCAGAGATATCCTGACTGGCCCCATTTTCTGCTTGTTCTTCCAAGGCCACAGTGTGCGTGGGGATTTTTGAACTTCGAGGACCGTAGCTGCTTCAACTGGCTCCTCCTGGGTTGGGTATAGTTCTTCCACAAACTATGCTCAAGTTCTCACCATGGTACTCATTGGATACCTAGTAGCCGAGTGTTTGCTGGTCTTTACTGGTTAAAATCTCAAATATCCTAGTGCCATCCACAGGTTCTTAGAGGAACACATAATTTTGAATGGATCCCTTCCCTCCACTTCCAGTTTATTAACAGTGTTTATACGGCAGATCTTTTTGTATCTAGATTGGAACCCTCATCTTAATGGCCCGCTGCCCACTCCTCCCTATTGCAACTCAAATTTCTTGTCAGGAATTGTGGTGTTAACGGTCACCTCTCAACCTTTCCATGCACTAGCACAGCCCTTCGGGCACAGCCGCAATCTTGCAGACCAAATGACTCTGTACAAACCCTGTTTTCTGCATCGGCCTCCCGTGGACTTGTTTATAGTCCCGCACCTTCTTTCAACTGCTTGGGGCGCTGATACTATGCTTTCTACAGCTAGTTAGGTGGTCACACCCTCGATGCGATGTCTCATCTTTCCTGCTAGCCCGGGCTGCGAGCACCTTTTGAGTGCCTTTGTAGCTGTTATCTCATCGTGCACCGTTTTGTGGGGTGTATCCTCCCATAGGTGCGAGTGCAGCCATGATAGCAGGGCCGGGGCTCTTTCTCATTCTGTTGGAGATTCGACCGAGCCTGATTCCCTTATGTGCAGACTCGCACGGCCTCTGTGGGTGTCGCTACTTTTCATATTGCGGATTCCCTCCCCGATTAGTGTGCTTTTCTTTCTTAGCGCACCCATAGTTCATTGAGTTCGCGAGGCCTACTGCTACCCCACCTATTTTGGGCTCCCTCTTGTCTAATTATTAACAATCTCATCTTCACCTCCCTTCTATTATAGGCCCAACGAACCCATGGTATCCGCAACTTCCTAGTGGGTTGTTTTCTCAGACAAACGCTGTGCGTGCTTCCCCTTGTTCCCTTCTTGACTTTGTCACAGGCCACTGGCGAACTGGATTGCTGTGGTAAATTCGAACTTGTGATTCTGATTTGGTTTTGTGTCTGCACAATATACACCTACAGTTTGCGTTGGCGATGGATGCTTACCCCATTTTTCCCTCCAACCTGTACGTGCACTTGCCTCCGACATCGCGCCACTTTCACCGAATCTTTAGGTCGGTACCACATTTGTGAGCAATTGTCGTGCACGGTGCCTCCGCGGGGGCATCCTGCGCCTTTTGTCTTAGATTCGTCATTTCGCATGGGTCGACTAGTTCCTCCACCTTCATGGCATCCTCATCAGCTAGCCGCTCCCTTGCCTCTATCCTTACGCGTCGTAGTGATCTAACCATCATATTACAATTTAGTGTCGTTACCTCATGCAATCGATTCTGCCATCGCTCAATCTCTTCATCTCAGTCCGACGTGCAAGAATTGTTACGGTCCCATGAGGTTAGTCCATCCACTGTCAGATTCACTCGGTCGTGATCTTGTGCTGTGATCTAGTAGATACAGTCCAGTTCATCATCACTGTCCTCGTCACGCACTGGCTCAGTATAGCGCAGCCCTTCAGCTGGGTCTAGCTGAACCACTACGCAAAGGGATTTTTTTCAAATATCATTTTTCGTTTCTTTAGGTTGATGACTCCATTCATATCCGTTGCCCAGTCTATCCCTAATAATGCAGGAAATGGGTTACTGTCATCCACAATTTCTATGACCTCAAAATCAGTTTGTGTGCTTGCACCGTCTATGTCCACTGTAACTCCTTGCAGTCTTCCCATAGGCAAGATCTTCTGTTGGTTCGCCATCCGTAATTGGATAGGAGACCATTG
The DNA here is from genome assembly GCA_031772625.1 of Pinus tabuliformis. Taxonomy (NCBI): domain Eukaryota; kingdom Viridiplantae; phylum Streptophyta; class Pinopsida; order Pinales; family Pinaceae; genus Pinus; species Pinus tabuliformis. The sequence continues at coordinate 4,498,078 of CM062811.1, read as the reverse complement.
TAGTGCAAGCCTACCCATATGCTCCCAGGTCTATTTAGGTAGGACATTCGCATCTAACCCCAAGTCCAGAACAACCTAATCCATCTCATATTCCCCAATCTGGGTAGTCAATCGCATTTCCTGCCCAGTCCGCAACGCATGCTTGCCTAGTTTCTGGACCATTCAAGGTTCATCCAATCCTGTGCACCTAGTTATCAACTCTTGCAATCCCTTCACCGCTTTAGTATCCCATAGTAGCTTCGTGCATGTCTCTAAGGTAGTTAGCATAAAAATATCCCTCTCCGACTCCGTTTGATCCTTGCTACCCGAAGTGGAAGCTTTTACGAAGCTCTTCTTGGCTTCCATAAATGTTTCCTTCACATGCTCCAAATCAAATTCCGGTTGTTTTGTGGGAGCCTTACAAACCCATGCATCCTCCTCTGGTTGCTTCCCCTTATCTCCTTCTGTAGTTGCACCACTTCTGAGCATCATATTCATGTTAGGGTTTTCTTCGTGCAGTTCAGCCTTCATCATTTAGATGTTCTAAGTGGGAGTAGCTGGAAGCACCCCTTTTTCCCGCATTTGAGCAATTAGCTTGGGGCAATCGACTGCTTTGTGGTCAAATTGGAGATAGTACAGACAACAGGCTCTGGTCGAGTTCATGCAATTATGCGCGTAGTGCCCCGGTCCTCCACAATTATAGTAGATTAATTGTCCCCGTCCATGTCCGGGTCCCATTCCCCCTCGCCCCCGTCCGCATCCTTGGAATCCACCCCGCACTATTGCTGCAGTGGGATCCTGCCCACGCGCCTCCATGTGAATCCTATAAGCAGGTGTTCGATCCATCAACAACTCATAACTTCAGCAATTTCTTTCATTGTGGCCCACCGTCCTACAAAAGTTGCAAAATAACTGCTGGGGGGGGGGGGTTGTCTCAGGTTCTGCAATAGATGACAGTTTTCCGTGGCATGCTTTCCTCCCACCTGACAGATCATGCACAAAAGTGCGGGCGCTGTGCTTGGCCCTGCTTGAACCTCTGGTCGCAATGGTATTGGTCCCCTGCTACTACACAGTTCGCAAAGACCAGACAGTGATCCTTATCATGGCCCTGGCCCTTACATTTGATACATCACACCTCTTCGTGCACTTCTGACCAAGGTACCTGTATTTGTTTCAAAATTCGCATCTCTAAACATAGGTTTTGTATTTGCACGTGGATTTACTGAACTCCCAACCTCGAATCCTATATTAGGGTTTCGTGCAACCTCATTGCAGTCTCTAATGCTTCGGCTTGGGTTGAGATCATTTTCTATGTCATCCTTAGATGTGGTGTCAAAGACATCACAAACCATGCACAGTGCTGCGCATCCATCAATGTCATGTTAGCCTTGCAGATTGTGCTTTTCAATCTTTGATCCAGATCCCATGGGGTTTCACCAAGTAACATCGTGATTTCCTTGAACCCAATGACTGACCATGTCTCTGATTTTGGCTGACCAAATTCTCTATTCAATGTGTCCTGGATCGCCGCTATTCCCACATTCAGATGATTTCTTGAGTACTTTATATACCACGTTAACGCACGATACTGTAGCCTACTAACCAGAGTAGCCTTTTTGATGTTATCATCCGTTATTCCTTGGGCTTCCCATACAACCTTTACCACAAACCAAAACTGACTTGGTTCCTCATTTCCTACACCTTTAAATATTGACAACTTGACTGCACTCGCCATCCCAGCCTTCGGTGGTGGTGGAGGTGGGGTCGGTGAAGATGGTTTTGACATAGGTGAGGTAGGTGATGGCGTGGACGGTGGTGGTATCAGTGGAATGCACTGCTTAATCAACCGGATTGTGCTTCTTGGAGAGAACCGTATGAGTTCTTCTTCGCTTTCTCATGAAATAGAAATCATAGGACTGTTCTCTAATCCTTCAGTTCCTTGGTAGCCTCTTCTACTCCACATTACGCTAGACATCAATAAATGTGCATAATCTGTTTTTCACATAACAAAATTTTAATCCAAGTATTCAACGATTTGATGTACCTACCCCGTGGTCCTTGGAGAAAACGCCTTTCTACTTCACTATAACTCATAGTTGTGTCTATCACGAACTCAGTGATAAACCATCCTATTATCCAATCCAACCAGTGATCTACTGTGCGTGTGATTTTATCTTCAGATGCTTCTAACCTGCACACCAATTCTGGAGTTCATACAATGGGTTGATCTAGTCTGCACCTTCCCACGCTATCAACTAGCCTCGTGATCCACTTGTATAATTTCGTCGAGAATGATGCAAAGGAGATCTCATGGATCTCTGTGTATATGTAACGATCCAACCACCTTTCTTCTGATATCCACAGATTTCTGTTTTCTTGAACCATGAACTCTTGAGCTTCTGATCCAACCAATCGTCAAGTTCTTTCTTCATAGGGTTCCAGTGTCCCAACATTAGACATCCCTTAGGCAAATCCCAGTCCCAGCAATAGAACCATTTGTTGGCTTATTGGGCCTTGACCCAGGTTCGGAAGAGTTATTAGCCAAACAAATCCTGCAGCTACTGGCCCTTTCGGCAATAGCCCGCGGAGCATGGACTGAGGTCTCACCCGAGGTAGTAGGGGAGGGTGCTAGAACCAAGGTTTGACACCCTTGGGATGTCTTGATGTGGTCTAGAGGGGTTGCAATCCGTATGCAGCCTCGCGCCACTTTGTACTTCTCTCTGGCTTCCATGTAGATCTGCGCAGACACACTTTCTTATTAATCAAATTATTACAGATCTGAGCTTTTTATTACAGTCTTTAAATAAATATTTAAACTTAAAACCTCGTGCGCACAATTATAACAGATAATTCATAAACTCAGAACATAAGCAATAAATAGATCTGCAAGAAAACACACAGTGATTCAGAACTTCTTATCTTTATTGATCTTCTCTTCAGTACAACCAGATACACCCTGCACACTCAGCTATAGGGGTCCACGCACATAGCTATAGACTCTACCAGGCCTCTGTTCACATAGCTGCAGAGCCTCTATCTATCTACCAACACCCCTGACTCAGACCTACAGATGCTCCAAGACTTCTCGCTTCATACACCCATTACATTCTAGATCCAAAATTATTTACTCAAAAACTAAAAACTAACCATAGAGCCTTGCTATATTTATACATTTCCATGGTCCGAGGACCATGGGCAGGCCGACTCACATTACATTACTTTTGGGCAGAAAACCCTTTGACTTGACTCATTACACTTCGCGCTCCACGCATCTCGCGGAGTCTTTACCATCCCTTTACCCAAAATTGCAGGCTTTGAGCCCCAAGACTGTTACGTGGGGCCTTCGCTACCCAACAGAACACATATAATTTCCCCAATGAGGAGAAAAAGAGACAACTGTGCCATCAGTGTTATTGGTAAATTATCTGATTTAATGTTGGGGATAGTGATTTGTCCAAAATATTTATACCCTGGAAGTCCAGTAGTAGATGTGCACATTGATGCAATTGTTGTCCCTCGGACCCTGATTGATATTAGGGTTGCGATCAATGTGGTGAATAAATAAACCATGCTAAAAATAAACCTCCAAGGATCCTTAAGAAATACCACTACAGTGCTGCAACTTACAGATAGATCGACAGTGGCTCCTGGGGTAGTTGTTGAGGATATAATAGTATCTATTGACTCCTATGAGTATCCTACTAACTTCTTGGTTCTCCAACCCAAAAAAAATCAATGGTTATCCTCTCATCTTGGGAATGCCATGGTTGGCCACTTCTGATGCCTACATTAGTTGCAAGGTATCATACAACATCCTATCCAATAAGTACCCTAGATGATGTTATAGGAGGGGGCTAGCCTGATGAAGATGACCTCATTGACCAGATCCTCCAAAACCAACCCCACAATATCATGCCTCTTATTGAGCTTGTAAAAGAGTCTGAGAGTAGTCCTTGAACTAAATTATGCTTAGCTGACCCAAGTCCTACCCATTTCAAAGTTTTAGAATTTGGTCCATCTAGAACCTTAAATATTGACCCCTCTCTCTCAGCCAACCAAGAAGAGAAGTTGTGAAAAATGTTGAGAGAACACTTAGATGCTTTTGCTTGGAACTATAAAGAAATGAAGTGGGTGCATCCCTCGGTGTGTACTCATCGCATCTACATAAAGGAAGGATGTAAACATGTTTGTCAACCTCAAATGAGAATGAACCCAGCCCTCAAAGACAAAGTAAAGGAAGAATTACAAAAGTCGTTGGATGCAGGGTTCATATACCCTATCTCAGATAGTGAGTGGGTGTCCCCTCTAGTTTTGGTTCCAAAAAATGATGGGAAGTGGAGGATCTATGTGGATTACAGAGAACTAAACAAATCCACCAACAAATACCATTTCCCTTTTCCTTTCGTTGATCAAGTTTTAGATGGTATTGGAGGGAAGAAGCTTTTCTCTTTCCTGGACGGATTCAGTGGTTACAATCAGATACATATCAACATTCAGGATCAGGACAAAACTACATTCACATGTCCTTGGGGTACCTTTTCTTGTACTCCTCACATCTACATCAAGGAAGGATGCAAACATGTGCGCCAACCTCAGAGGACAATGAACCTATCCCTCAAGAACATAGTAAAGGAATAACTGAAAAAGTTGTTGGATGCAGGATTTATATACCATATCGCATATAGTGAGTGGGTGTCTCCTCTATTTTTGGCCCCAAAAAATAACGCGAAGTGGAGGTTCTATGTGGATTACATAGAAATGAAGAAAGCCACCAAGAAAGACCATTTCTCTATGCCTTTCATTAATCAAGTTTTAGATGGTATTGCAGGGAAGAATTTATTCTCTTGCATGGATGAATTCAGTGGTTGCAATCAAATCCATATTAGCCCTGAGGATCAGGACAAAAATACATTCACATGTCCTTGGGGTACATTTTCTTTTAGGGTCCTCCCTTTCGGTCTATGCAATACTGCTGCCACTATTCAAAGGGTAGCCCAGGCTGTGAGCACCTTTTGAGTGCCTTTGTAGCCGTTATCCCTTCATGCACCATTGTGTGGGGTGTATCCTCCCGTAGGTGCGGGCACAGCCATGATAGCAAGGCTGGGGCTCGTTCTCGTTTAGTGGGAGATCCGACCGAGCCTAATTCGCTTATGTGTAGACTCACACAGCCTTCGTGGGTGTCACCACTTTTCATATTGCGGATTCCCTCCCCAATTAGTGTGCTTTTCTTTCTTAGCCGCACCCATAGATCATTGAGTTCGCGAGGCCTACTGCTACCCCACCTATTTTGGGCTCCCTCTTGTCTAATTATTGACAATCTCATCTTCACCTCCCTTTTATTATAGGCCCACCAAACCCGTGGTATCTGCAACTTCCCAGTGGGTCGTTTTCTTGGACGGACGCTGTGCATGCTTCCCCTTATTCCCTTCTTAACTTTGTTGTAGGCCGCTGGCGAACTGGATTGTTGTGGTGAATTCAAACTTGTGATTCTGATTTGGTTTTGTGTCTGCACAATATACACCTATAGTTTGCGCTGGCGATGGATGCTTAACTTGTTTTGCCCTCTAACCCGTACGCGCACTTGCCTCTGACATCTGCGCCACTTTCACCAAATCTCTAGGCAGGTACCACATTTGTGAGCAATTGTCGTGCACGATGCCTCTGTAGGGGCATCCTGCGGCTTTTGTCTTAGATTTGTTGTTTCGCATGGGTCGATTAGTTCCTCCACCTTCATGGCATCCTCATCAGCTAGCCGCTCCCTTGGCTCTATCCTTACACGTCATAGTGATCTAACCATCATATTACAATTTAGTGTCGTTACCTCATGCAATCGGTTCTGCGATCGCTCAATCTCTTCCTCTGAGTCCAACGTGCAGGAATTGTTACGGTCCCATGAGATTCGTCCATCCACTATCAGATTCACTCTGTCCTGATCTTGCGCTGTGATCTAGTAGATACAGTCCAGTTCATCGTCACTTTCCTCGTCATGCACTGGCTCAGTATAACACGCCCCTTCAGCTGGGTCCAGCGGAACCACTACACAAAGGGATTTTTTTCAAATATCATTTTTCGTTTCTTTAGGTTGATGACTCCATTCATATCCATTGCCCAGTCTATCCCTAGCAATGCAGTAAATGGGTTACTTTCATCCACAATTTCTATGACCTCAAAAGTGGTTTGTGTGCTTGCACCATCTATGTCCACTATAACTCCTTGCAGTCTTCCCATAATCAATATCTTCTGTTGGTTCGCCATCCGTAATTGGATAGGAGACCATTGTAGTGCAAGCCTACCCATACGCTCCCAGGTTTATTTAGGTAGGACATTCGCATCTGACCCCAAGTCCAGAACAACCTGATCCATCTCATATTCCCCAATCTGGACAGTCAATCGCATTTCCTACCCAGTGCGCAATGCATGCTTGCCTAGTTTCTGGACCATTTAAGGTTCCTCCAATCCTACGCACCTAGTTATCAACCCTTGCAATCCCTTCACCGCTTTAGTATCCCGTAGTAGCTTCGTGCATGTATCTAAGGTAGTTAGCATAAAAGAATCCCTCTCCGACTCCGTTTGATCCTTGCTACCCGAAGTGGAAGCTTCTCCAAAGCTCTTCTTGGCTTCCATAAATGTTTCCTTCACAAGCTCCAAATCAAATTCTGGTTGTTTTGTGGGAGCCTTACAAACCCATGCATCCTCCTCTGGTTGCCTCCCCTTATCTTCTTCTGTAGTTGCACCACTTATGAGCATCATATTCACGTTGGGGTTTTCCTCGCACGGTTCAGCCTTCATCATTTAGATGTTTTGAGTGGGAGTAGCCGGAAGCACCCCTTTTTCCCGCATCTGAGCAATTAGCGTGGGTAAATCGACTACTTTGTGGTCAAATTGGTAATAGTACGGACAATAGACTCTGGTCGAGTTCGTGCAATCACGCGCGTAGTGCCCTAGTCCTCCACAATTATAGTAGATTAATTGTTGCGTCCACGTCCGGGTCTCATTCCCCCTCGCCCCCGTCCGCATCCTTGGAATCCGCCCCACACTATTGATGCGGTGGGATCTTGCCCGTGCGCCTCCATGTGAATCTTATAAGAAGGTGTTGGATCCATCAACAACTCATAACTTCAACAATTTCTTTCATCGTGGCCCACCATCCTACAAAAGTTGAAAAATAATTGCTAGGGAGGGGGGGTTGTCCCATGTTCTACAATAGATGACAGTTGTCTGTGGCATGCTTTCCTCCCACTTGACAGATCGTACACAAGAGTGAGGGCACCGCGCTTGGCCCTGCTTGAACCTCTGGTCACAATGGTATTTATCCCCCACTACTACACAGTTCGCAAAGACTAGACAGTGATCCTTATCATGGCCCTGGCCCTTACATTTGATACATCACACCTCTTCGTGCAGTTCTGACCAAGGCACCTGTCTTTGTTTCAAAATTCACATCTCTAAATATAGGTTTTGTATTTGCACGTGGATTTTTTGAACTCCCAACCTTGGATCCTGTATTAAGGTTTCATGCAACTTCATTGCAGTCTCTAATGCTTCGGCTTGGGTTGAGATCTTTTGCTATGATAGTGTTGTCCTTAGATGTGTTGTCAAAGACATCACAAACCATGCACAGTGCTGCGCATCCATCAATGTCATGTTAGCCTCGTAGATTGTGCTTTTCAATCTCTCATCCAGATCCCATGGGGTTTCACCAGGTAACATCGTGATTTCCTTGAACCCAATGATTGATTGTGTCTCTGATTTTGGCTGACCAAATTCTCTAGTCAATGTGTCCTGGATCGTCGTTATTCCCACATTTAGATGATCGCTTGAGTACTTTATATATCATGTTAACACGCGATACTGTAGTGTGCTAACCAGAGTAGCCTTTTTGATGTTATCATCCGTTATGTCTTGGGCTTCCCATACAACCTTTACCACAAACTAGAACTGACTTGGTTCCTCATTTCCTACACCTTTAAATACTGACAACTTGACTGCACTCGCCATCCTAGCCTTCGGTGGTGGCGGAGGTGGAGTCAGTGAAGATGGTTTTGACATAGGTGAAGTAGGTGATGGCGTGAACGGTGGTGGTATCAGTGGAATGTGCTTCTTAATCAACTGGATTGTGCTTCTTGGGGAGAACCCTATGAGTTCTTCTTCGCTTTCTCATGAAATAGAAATCAGAGGACTATTCTCTAATCCTTCGGTTCCTTGGTAGCCTCTTCTGCTCCGCGTTACGCTAGACATAAATAAATGTGCATAATATGTTTTTCACATAATAGCATTTTAATCCAAGTATTCAACGATTTGATGTACCTACCTCGTGGTCCTTGGAGAAAACACCTTTCTGCTTCACTCTAACTCACAGTTGTGTGTATCTTGAACTCAGTGATAAACGCTCCTATTATCCAATCCAACTAGTGATCTACTGTGCGTGCAATTTTATCTTCAGATGCTTCTAACCTGCACACCAATTCTGGAATTCATACAATGGGTTGATCTAGTCTGCACCTTCCCACGCTATCAGCTAGCCTCGTGATCCACTTATACAATTCTGTCAAGAATGATGCAATGAAGATCTCATGGATATATGTGTATATGTAACGATCCAACCACCTTTCTTCTGATATCCACAGATTTTTGTTTTCTTGAACCATGAACTCGTGAGCTTCTGATCCAACCAATCTTCAAGTTCTTTCTTCATAGGGTTCCAACGTCCCGACATCAGACATCCCTTAGGCAAATCCCAATGCGCACAATTATAACAGATAATGCATAAACCTAGAACATAAGCAATAAATAGATCTACAAGTAAACACACAATGATTCAGAACTTCTTATCTTTATTGATCTTCTCTTCAGTACTACCAGATCCACCCTGCGCACTTAGCTGCAAGGGTCCACGTACATAGCAACAGACTCTACCAGGCCTCTGTTCACATAGTTGCAGAGCCTCTATCTATCTACCAACACCCCTGACTCAGACCTACAGATGCTTCAAGACTTCTTGCTTCATACACCCATTACATTCCAGATCCAAAATTACTTACTCAAAAACTGAAAACTAACCATAGAGCCTCGCTCTATTTATACATTTCCATGGTCCACAGACCATGGGTAGGCCGACTCATTTTACATTACTTTTTGGCAGACAACCCTTTGACTTGACTCATTACACTGCGTGCTCCACGCATCTCGCAGAGTCTTTACCATACCTTTACCCAAAATTGCAGGCTTTGAGCCCCAAGACCATTACGTGGGGCCTTCACTACCCAACAGAACACATATAATTTCCCCAATGAGGAGAAAAAGAGACAACCGTGCCATCAGTTTTATTGGTAAAATATCTGATTTAATGTTGGGGATAGTGATTTGTCCAAAATATTTAGACCCTGGAAGTCCAGTAGTAGATGTGCACATTGGTGGAATTGTTGTCCCTCAGACCCTAATTGATATTAGGGTTGCCATCAATGTGGTCAATAAATAAACCATGTTAAAACTAAACATCCAAGGATCCTTAAGAAATACCACTACATTGCTGCAACTTACAGATAGATCGACAGTGGCTCCTGAGGTAGTTGTTGAGGATGTAATGGTATCTATTGACTCCTATGAGTATCCTACTAACTTCTTGGTTCTCCAACCCAAAAAAAAATCAATGGTTATCCTCTCATCTTGGGAAGGCCATGGTTGGCCACTTCTAATGCCTACATTAGTGGCAAGGTATCATACAACATCCTATCCAATATGTACCCTAGATGATGTTATAGGAGGGGGCTAACTTGATGAAGATGACCTCATTAACCATATCCTCCAAAACCAACCCCACAATATCATGCCTCTTATTGAGTTTGTAAAAGAGTCTGAGAGTAGTCCTTGAATTGAATTATGCTTAGTTGACCGAGGTCCTACCCATTTCAAAGTTGTAGAATTTGTTCCATCTAGAACCTTAAACATTAAAATAGAAAGTACAAAAGCATGGAGCCTGTAACAAAGGAACAATGGTAAAATGGATTTATTAACTCTTATAAATTTTTCTTAGCTCTTTTCTACCTTTTAGATTTCTAGGCCACTAAATGCATGTACATAGCTTATTAAAAAACCCATGTACTTCAGGAAACTATTAGATTCCATACATATGCATAGCTCATTTTTAAAAGTTGTGGAAATATGTACAAAACATAATTCATTCCATTTCAAAATGTCAAACACATACCAACCTCATCCCTTTTTCTTTGCATAAAAACTACAAACATATATTATTATTTCATTTTCATTTGTCCCTATTTATTTTCCTACATCTTCCACATCCCAACAATACACAAACCAAAATACCTTACAGTCTCAGTCTCAATCACATTCATAGCAAAATACACCAAAATATGGCACAGTCTCAATCAGATTCATTCCACGAAGTTTGATCCAGATTCTAATGTAACTAAACCTGCAAAACTCAGAATCCATGATACATATAAAGATGATTAATTTGAAAAGAAAATCAAATTTCCAAATTTAAAAATTAAGTTGATTAATCAAACATGGGCCATCCAAAAATGAAGAATGAAAATGTTTGTCTTAAAAATCATAATTAATGAAAACAGTTTAAGGTTTATGTGGACTTGGGAAACCTTACAAAGGATGTGAATTCGCAATAGTTTAAGGTTTACCTTACAAAGGTTTACTTGCCAGAGTTGGAAAAGTTACAATATAATTGCTTAATTATAAACTAAAAATCACACGTTTCTTAGTCTAATGGTCATTTCAATAATGGATAAGTGTTTCAAAATAGGTTATGCACCAAGTTTCAATCAAGGGAATCAAATTTTCATTAATCTTTATAAGTGGCTAATAATTAATGGAACAATAAATTTTTAATCATAATTTGGTAAAAAATTAATTTAAACACAGTTTAGTCACTAGATTTAGATATGCAAGGAAGTTTATCTCTATCTATTTCATCCATTGATGTATTGGCTACTATGAAAATATTCCGAGCATCTTTTATTTTCAACCATATGTATGATTAACAAAATGATAAAAGTGCCCAATTCCAATAGGAGGGACTCAAAACATAAGCTCTCTTTTTTTCTCTATATATATTTTCATAGTTTGTCTGTATCTTTTATTTTCAACCATCTGATTAGAATGTCTGATTAACAAAATGATTAAACTACCCAATTCCAATAGGAGGACCACTATCAGTTTAAATATAAAGAAGGGGAAAATCAATCTTACTATTTCCAACTTTAGTAAATGAACCTATATAAAAAGTATGAACAATTACTTATAACTAAAGTATAATAATAATAAAATATTCAAAGATTATAAAATTGAAATGTAAATAATATAAAATATTCAAAATATTCCTGGTTCTCTAATACAAATGAACATAAGAAATAATAATAGAAAATATAGAAAGATTGTAAAATTGAAATATATATAATAAAAAATATTCAAAATATTCAGGTTTACCAAATACAAATTAGCATAAAAAGGGGAAAACCAATTTTCCTGTTTCTAACTTTAGTAAATGAACCTATATAAAAAGTATGATTAAATACTTATAACTAAAATATATTATAAAAAATATACAAAGATTATAAAATTGAAATATAAATAATATAAGATATTCGAAATATTTCTGTCTACCAAATAGAAATTAGCATGAGTAAGAAATTTTCAGTCAAACAAATTTATTGAAAAAGACAAATTGTGAAATAAATTTAAACATAGTATGCATGGATGGCTGCTTAATATCTTACATATATGACTGAAAGGCTATTTAAATTTACAGCACAAAAAAAACTTATCAACTTTTACTTTTCAAAAATAAAATTCTATTCTAAATAAAACCACTGAAAAGAGAAAGGCATAAACTAAACTAGCCCAGGGGCAGAGCACAGCACATAGGGAAAAATAAGAGCACAGCACATAGGAAAAATAAATCACTAGACAATATCACAAACAAATATAAAAAGATAAAACAGATTTAAGCATGTTAAATAAAAAACTCAGAAATTGAGACACATACATACATGAAAGATGCATCAATAAGTTCAAAAATGAAAAACATTTCAACAACCATTAGATACCTCGAACTTCACCTCAGGCTTATTTATGTATTCTTCTCTACCACCCACAATCAGAATAGAGTAAATTGAAGCCGAACCCTAAAAGTGAACATAGGAAAGTCAACTCCAAACCCTCCAAGGCAAAGGGATCCCTCAAAATTGCAGAAAAATCAAATCAAAATCTCTTACATGAAAACTTATTTATTTCTTTCTTCCCAACATTCCATCCGAACAGAAGAAAGCTAATCCGAATCGTCCAAGGCAAACTGAGGAAAGTCAAGTCCAAACCCTACAAGGGAAAGACACGGCTGAAATGATGGAATAGTCTGAAACAAATTCACAAAGAGAAAGAAAAAGGCACATGTGATCTCTAAATTAAGGGAAGACTGCCACACATACAATTATGTGGAACATTCACTCCATAATATAAAATAAAATCCTTACGCTTTATTTCAGAATAGAGGAAAGCTAAGCCCCAAGGAGAGAGAGGAAAGTCAAGCCTAAACCCTTCAGATAAAATTAAGAAGAAACTCTGAAATTAATTCACGCGAAGAAAGAAAAAGACATATGATCTCTAAATTAAAGGAAACCATTATATATGAACCATTGATATCCATGAAACCATTATATAGGAACCATAAAAAATATAAACCCTTAATCAGCGTGACTGCCTCCGTCCGCCCTTCCCTTGATGTTCATTGCTCCCATGGTGAAGGCAAGGGTCTGATGAATGGTAGATAACTGACGCAATGGGATTCAAGTCATGATATATTTTTGCTAAAAAGATATTTAACCACAGTATTCTACAGATAAGAAAATGGATGAATTAACCTTGATTAATTGTTCACCAACTACCGTAATTAATTCTTTTACGAGTATGGAATTATCAAATATTGATTTCTATCTATCTATAAGCATGAATACGGGGATGTTGTGCCCTTACAGATTGGGAAAAAAAACGACATTCACCATTGCAAAAGTAAATGCCGAAGAAATAGATTTGTCCTGCAATGGGTATTCCATGATTAGTGAGATGAAGCAACAAAGTGCAACCACAAACACTTCCCACACACCCACAAAGTGCAACCACAAACACAAAAAATCTGCCCAAAGATGGTACAAGCCACTCATTCACTCCTCCAAAACATTAAAATTTACTATGAATTATATTTGGTGGAATTCAAATCTATAATTCAAGCCTTTCATATATATTTGACTCTTCCTAACCAATAATTAAAAACGAAAGTAAATGAATCCAAACAAATCCGGTCAATAAAATTTAAAAAAACCGTTAGGAATCCATTGAGAAAGAAATTTAGGTAATAATAATGATATCGCGTCGATTTTATTTTACTTTCAATTATAGAGCATCCATCAGAGCATGCAGAGGCTTTGATAACTCTTGTGTATTCCCGTTTAGTTTGAGTGTTATGGCGCTCAGGGATTCAGATTTAAAGCAGAATTCCAATAAGCAAGCGGGTCGTTCTTTTCTGGGAGACATTAAAATTTAATATGAATCATTTTTGCAGGAATTCAAATCCAATTCTCCTTCGATCCAACCTTCTCGGTTACTCCCAAATCCAATTGTCCTTCAATCCAACCTTCTCTGTTGCTACCAAATCCAATTCTCCTTCAAACCAACCTTCTCCTGTATCAAATTATAGATAGAAACCAAATTTAAATCGCAAACAAACAAAACACGACATGAAGAAGGGAGGAAGAAGCGAAGCAGAGTTCAGCCTCCTTTCAACAGATGATTAACGTATGATTAAGCAAATTCATAATGATTCGCCTTATCCATGCTTTTCGGGCACCTCTACTGACTGCTCAAGCTTTTCTGGCGCCGCTAGTTGGAGATTATCGTGCTTCTATTTAACGGATATATAATTTCCCAATTTCCCTCGTTTACATTTCCGGTTTTCAAACTCATATCATAACGGTTCAGTTCATCCTAACGGTTCTTTTTGGCCATGCTTTTTCCAACCATCGGTGACAGGTTCTTGTGCTTTTTGTTGGGCGTAATAGGTGATAAGTTGTCATGCTCTTTTCCAACAACGTCCATGAGAGGTGCTTCTGACCGCTAGAGATTTTTATACTTTTTTAAATTTGTTTTAAATTTAATATTTTATTTCTGGTGTTTTTTTTTAAATATATGAGTTATCAACTATTAATTAGATTGGTTTTTAAATTTAATTATATATTTTTAAGTTTTCTCTGTCGTATCAATGAATTTTGTAACTTAGTTTTTGTGAATTTAATTTATTTACTTTCGTTTTTAATTATTTTAAGCACAGTGATACTTATTCAATCTATTTTGACTTTTTCAAAGTTAAATATGTTCTTTATTTTTTATTTTTGTCTTTTTAAAGATAATGTCAATTATTTTTTTTAATATGATATAATATTGATTGATTTAAAGTTTTAACTTTTTTAAACTTAGACTTTATTTAAATATAAGATTGAAGTATAGAACGTAATTATGTCATTCGAGATATGTCATTCTGCCTTTGCCAAGCTTTTTTCTTGTGAAACCACATGCTCATATATAACTAAGCCGTATCTAGCAAACAAGCTACTTACGGAGGAGGCTTATCAGCCTTCTTAGCATGTTTATCCCTACGGCGCTGCTCCCTTCGTAGTTTCTTATTTGATGGGTGCCATTCTCGTGAGGTCTATCCACATGTCTATCCAGAGCAAGCAAATGTTGTAAAGTTCTTCATCTCCATAGCAAGGTCGAGAAAGCAAGAGACTTACTTCCCTTTGGCAAGCAGCAAGTTCGATCAGTAGGTGGGTAGTTGTGATTCAAAGTGTCATCAATCATAGTGTGCCATACCGTCCATGTGTCATACCGTACGTGTCGGGGCTGCTTCGAGGCCATCTGTTGAGAACATGGGGAACTCCCATAGAAGCTGTTCACAGGAGCCATTCACAGCACATAGAACCCATTCAAAGAAAGAAACCAACCGTTCATTCACTGCCTGCACGAAGCCATTCACTACATGCTCTTAGCCCCACCCACGAGCTGCTATTCAACTCACTCTAGCAACACGTCTATCCATTCTCTCTTATGGCGGGGACATCTCCTTTCTCTCGGCCAGTGATGTGTCCCTTCCTTCCCCTTCCTCTCGTCCAGTGATGATGTGGACCTTCCTTCCTTCGGTAAGCAGGAAGTTCGATTGATCAGCAGGCCAACTCACAGTGTCGATAATTCCATACCGTGTCGTAGTACCATACCATCCATCCCCGTGTTGGTTCAATGTGCCCCATGCCAACTTGCCTCAATGTCTTCCAGTGGTAACGACATAATCAATATTGTTGGTGTCTAGATGGCGTAACTACTCTTTTTTGGTGATCCCGTGATGGGTCCTTCTCTCTCGGGTATGTTATGATGGTATCGCTCATATAGCCTCGTCACATGCACATAGTCGTTGTATTTGTCTAGCGCCTTGCCTCTCGTGCCAAACTCTCTCTACCCCAAAACACGTATAGTCACTGTCTTTCCTACGCTATGTTTCATTGTAAATGAACTTATATAAGCAAGTATGAAGAAATTGTGATGTGTAATATATGGAAAATGTGGTATGCTTGGCTTAAGGCTCAAGATGAATGGCTTAAGGTGATTCAGTCTTAAAATCAATCAAAAGAAGAGTTTCATTTTACTTATTTAGAGGGGGACATCTCTTCGCATTAATTGGACCTCAGGCCACGAGCTCACTCATTCAATCTATCTCGGTGCACTCGATCTCGCCTCTGAAACTTGCATTTCATGTAGCAGAAAGAGGGATTGCAAACTGGCACACCCTGACCCCCCGGGGCATTCGCATGACCACTGCTTATGGATGGAAGTACTTACTTTATCATAACCACTAGCCTTCAAGAACCACTTGCCTGCTTGCTTTCGGGTATCCCTTTCTTGCCAGCCTGACAACTAGCTATCATCAAGAAGACTATGGAATCAGTACTAGCATGAATCAGCTTAGAGCTTAGAAAAGGTTGCTTTCAGTTATGGCTTGCTTCCCTCTCAAGTCTACCTTCCCTTCTGTCTTGCCCGCCTACCTTACCACTCGCATTAATGAGATTCTTCATTCGCTTAGCTTACTATGACTAGTCTCCCTTGCTTTGGTAAGTCGGGGATAGGGAGTTTAGACAAGAGCTGCCAATCGTTCTTGCCAGCAGGTCCCCCTCACTTGCCCCACACGTCGTTAAGACATTCCTTTTCATGCCACCTCCAACTAGTGAAAAAGACAGCTATCGACCTATCAATAAAGTAGGGGTCTTTCCGGGGGATATGGACTCAGCGATGAGACACCGCGCAGAGAAAACTTTCCTTGCCCCCCGGAGGGACAAGCGGCTTCGCACCTTTAGGAGCCAATAATGAACGCCTTTAGGGCAGGCACCAGCCAACGTCTTTGGATGAAATGAACTAGTCTACTATAGATAGTTTACCGAATAGCCAAATAAGATTCTCTGGGAGGGAGCATCGATCAGGTTGACTGGGGCCAGAGAACAAAAAGGTAGGACCGATGGAGTCGCGTGGCCTAGACCTCCAAAAATGAATGGGCTCGTTTTCCCTTAGCTTTGGATTTGATTTAGCTTTGGCCACTGGTTCGAGTTGGTGCTGCTGCTGGCGTTGGACTTCCGATTGAAAGTAGGAGCCGCCTAGCCTACACCTCCAGTTAGCATCGATCAGGTGGGGCGATGAAGAGAATGAAGCTCGTCCGTTACCTCACTTATGGTTGTTGAACAAGGATGGAATCTCGTCGAAGAAATTCGTTTCTTAGATCCCGGTAGTGAGATTGTGGTAGGGTAGCTAGATTGCTTAGCTGGACCGAGGGCTAACTAAAGAAAGAAAGAATGCTCGACCGGACATGGGAATAAGGGAGTATTGGATTGTAGCTCCTCATTCCCTGCCTCCTTGATCTCCCTGCTTTTATAACCCTGCTTTTCTCCTTGTTGCCTTCCTCCGGGTCTAACTCGACTAGTCTGGTCGGATGGGCCAATCAAAACTTTGGATGGGTATACTGGAGCTAGATTAGTGGAACTCCCCTCTTCCAGAGCGTAACGTTGATGGATCTTGCTCGCGGCTAGCTTGGGATCGCTAGCTGGTGGGAAAGGATAGAATGTCCAGCTAAGAGCCCTATGATCGGTTGAACCCTTATTATATACGTAATTACGTATAATAAAGTCACTAGAGAGATAAGACAAAAAAGTGACTACACCTGATGTCAAGATGACTACATGAGTTTCACCAATGAAAGGTGAAGGATGAGAAACTAACCAGTTTGTCGGTCCCCGATTATCAGTTCTCGTTGACCACGACCTATAGGGACCAGGCTATCCACGAATCAGAGATTGTAGACAGAGAATAAACAACCATCCATAAACCATTGGAACCCAATCCACACCCTTCATCCTATGAACTTACCTTCTCTTCTTTCTCTTAGACAAGGCTCGGTTAATAACCCTTGGAACACACAACATTGAATAACATCATTGGTGAACAGAACAAACACATTGAATAACATCATTGGTGAGGAAATAGACAAAGACCTCGAACCCCACCACCTGATCCTAGAGAAATGGAAGCTCGAACTAGGGTTGTTCACCTAGACCACCGAGACCTAGATCACTTTACTTAGACCCGCCCTTATGACTATTTACAACCTAGAGAAAAAGAACCTATACCTAGGGAACTTGCTGAGGCGGAAGGGTTCACTTGCTGAGGGACACGCGGGAAACTGTAACCTCGACCTAATTTATAACTTTGAGACCTTTTGAACTGTTCCAAGACCCAAACTCTACCTAGAGGATTGAACCTATCATTGGTCACCCTTTTGGTGATGATCTACGGGGCATGTTCGGCTGTCCTATCGTCTAGCGATGACCGTTTGGGAATGATTGTGAATCGTCGATGAACCAAATGGCAGTGCCTCATTCCTTGCCGTACCTTCTTTCTTCCCGTCCCGTGTTTGGTGGGTATTTCCTAAATCCAAGCAGTTCCAACGATCCAAGACTGGGTGGGCAGAAAATTGATTGCTGCTACTTTCTCAACTGGAAGAATTACCTTTATTCAGTTGCATAGGAGAACCACCTAGGATCTTGCATGAAAACTATTAACTACTGCCCAACTTATGATGAGATCTTACGTGCTCGCTATAGCTTTTTATTGACCTGCCTACATCAATCAATACTTTATGTTCGATCTACAGCAGCTACCAACCTTACAACCTTTTGTGTTAACCATCCTTTCAATATAGGCTCACTCAATCCATTCTTTTCAAAAAGGCGAGCGAAAGCCCTAAGGAGTACTATCCATATGGACTTCCATAAGGTCTTAAGCCGTCCTACTTACTAGTGCAATATAGACACTAGCTTGTAGTCCACATACATGCACTAATCAATTATTTGAGTTATCAATGGCCTCAGGTTCGGTCCAGGCACAAAGTGTTGTGGTTGGACAATATTACAACAACTTCATCTAATTCGTTGTTGTTGATCAATTGAAGGGAGTGAACCCCTGCACCGGAACCCTGTAGAACGAGAAATAGGGGAGCGGTTAGCTTCCGCACTAACCCCTTTAGCTTTCACTAAACAGGGGATGGGGGGGACCCCAAAAAAGGGCTTATGCAGGTCTTTTCAAATACTATACTGGCATATATCAGTTTCACTTGTATTATCATTAGTTATATGCAATCAGAATACTCAAATGAAATGTCATGAAACAACCCTTTATCCTTGGGAATGATCCTCAGCCCTCGATCCTCATCCTCATCCTTGGGAACCTACAGTCCCTTTAAATTTCAGAAATTTGAGATTAAGATTGATATATGTCAAATTTTAATGTAAAGATATATATTTATTCACAATTATTTTTACTTGATGGTATAATGATATAGACTTTCATGTTAGTAATTTTCACAAAATCAAATTGTATTAATAGCATCTAGATGTAACAATTAAAATTTGGTTTAAAAACAATGATGATCTACTAATATAAAATTGTCTAATTTTTTGAATTATAAAGTTTTGAATTGTAAAGTTTTAAAATTTTGAAATGTTAATTTTTTAAGATTGGAAATGTTTGTTATAAAAAATTTCAGTACATTTATGTCTATTGTTAGTTTATGGGATATTATTTGTTTCTTTTTAAAATTTAGGTATTTTTTTTAAATATATACATTTTATTTTTCTATAAAAATTTCTAATAAAATCTTATAACTATTATAAATGTATTTACATTCTTTTTAAAATTATATACTTCTAGGTTTATATAACTTTTACAATTAAATATTTTAACTAGAAATATTGTGTTGTCGTTGTCCACTAGAGCAAAGGTTTAGATATTTTCTTTAAAATATATCATAGTATTTTGAATTTTTTGTTTTATGAGTCCATGAAAAAATATTCAAATTTCTAATTAAAAAATTGTGATATCCATGTATTGATATGCGAGTTGTTTATGTAGTTGTGTATATAAAGATTGTTTGGCCCAGCTAATGTAAATAATGGTTATATTAATGATTATTTAATGGGTGATGACAACATTATTTTTATAAAGTCCTACTACTATAATAGAGTATGTGTCTTACTTTTGAGTTTCATTTACTCAGAAAAATTTCACCTTTACCTAAATTGGCATGTCTTGCAAATTGATATTTATTTACGTGCCATTCATTGAAAATAAAACTAATTTTGTGAAATGAGTATGAAATCATGCCATATTAATTTAAATAAATTACTTTTCTTTCCCTTATGAAACCAATATAGGTAAGTTTATCTGTATTCATATTGACTTGTTATCCATAGTTTGTAGTCTTAATCCACACCTTATCTTAACCAAAGCATAAGAAAGGTGCAATTATCACGAAACATATAACAATGAGTATAAAAATTATGCACAATGTGAGGAATGGTCAATGGCCCCTACTTTATATTGATGAGATAATGCCAAGGATGTCACATGCTACATGGTGGGCCTAACACAACCACATTAAACAATGTGATTGAAAACATGAATATATCAACTACAGTATAATAAAAGTAAAAATAATTAAAATTATTTATAATAATATTATTTTTTAAAAAAAATAATACAAATATAGTTTTTTTTATCAATATTAAAAAATATTTATAATATTAATATAAATATTCATATTAAAAATATTAATATAAAAAATAATTTCTATCATATTAATATTAACATATATATAAACATAGATATTAATTACGTCATAAGGCGTTCCTCTCTCAAATCAATTCCCCCAACTTCCATCATGTAATCATTTGCACCATTTGATGAGATGTTAGACGATTGGAAATTTCAAGGCCCTTGGATTGATCGTTAAGACAAAAAAACCCTAAGGGTTAGGTTAAAACAAGCATTCTCGAGGGTTTTTACAACATTCTCTTCATGGTTCTCTGGTCTTGGTGACCAAGAAAAATAGCCAAGAGTGTTTTGATTTCGACAGGGCTTTCAACTTTAGCTTGAGGATGAAGGGTTCAACTTTAGTTTGAGGATGTACAGTAAGGAAAGTAGAATCCTTCATTCATGCAATATTTTTTCCTTCTGCACGATGCTTTGCAACTTCTACAATGCTTAACAAGCACTTGGGGGGAATTTGGGTGTGACGTGTATTGTTCATGAGATTCTCTATTGTTTGAAACCTTCTTGGCTATGAGGTTGGTCTTATATCTCTTCTAATTATTTTTTCTGGTTTCAAGATGGAGGATACAGAAGCGGCTGCATCTTCTGTATTTGATGAACAAAGTTTCTTTGGTCTTTATGCATATAACTAATTTTCTTGGAAGGTTTTCAATGATGGTCACTTGCACATGCCGAGGGTTGGAGGAAATTGCTCTGCAACACGGTTCTAAACATCGTACTTCAAGATAATGGACAATATTACCTATAACAGAACCATGTTCATACTAGGCTTATGTTTGCTGAATGATTCCGAAATAGCTCCTTTCATAGATTTAAGCCCTCATTGTCTTCAGTTCAGTACCTGCAATGAGGAGTCCATGAGATTTAATTATATAATTTTTGAGGTAGTTTGGGATTCCTCCTATGATCTAGAACAGATAACATGGTTCATGTCTGCTCAGGCTTCTCATGTTTAGCACCACATGTAAGGGTTTTCTTTGTTTGTTTCAATTTCTCCTAATTGATTTATGAATGAAAGGAATCTAACCAATGTAATTTCTGCTTGCAGGTTGAGCGACTACATAGCGCCAGACCTTACCAGCGAAGGAGGAGAACTTTTCAAATTTCAACCCTTGTCACTCTAGGTTAGTTTCTGAACCTATTTTGAAAAAAGAAATTACTTTATTTGCCCTTTCGGGCCTGTTGGAGTTGGCTAAGCTTGAAGAGGGTTTTCTTCTGCGTTAATCATTATGGGTTCTTTTTCTTTTCATGTTGAGTTTTTCGTACTGCAACCTTGAGGCCTTTGAAGGAAATGGCCACGGCCTTCCTCCATCTAATTCTTTTTTGCTTTGTTCTTCTTGTCATTACAGTTAATGAGTGACACATGTCCACTCTAGATTCCTCGAAGCTTCCCTCATTAACAATATATCTATATCTATATCTATATGTGTGTGTGTGTGTGTTTGTGTGTGTGTGTGTCAGTTATAGTGTTTTATATCAATGGTAGCGAAGGAATGAGAGAAGTTTCTTTGAGTTCATCCACTAAATCTGATTACAAGAGTGATGATGTCCATGAGTTGGTAAAATATCGCCCTTAAGCTGTTCCGGAGAGATAGATTAGACCCAAAGAAGAGATCATGGGATCTGTAAGAGTACTGGAAGTTTCCTCTGAATTGCATATGTATGTCATCAACATGGCCAAACTTTTCTTATTTCAAAGCCCCTCTAGGAAGTATGAGATGGCCAGGTTATTCGCCGCCTACAAAGATTGGGGCTTCTTTCAGGTAATTAGGCCGTTATTATAGATTGTGAAATGTTAGTTTAATAAGTTACCAAAGTAATAATATTTATTTGATTTTCTAATTAACTTAAAATGTACGTTTTGAATCATGGGATTGAGGAAGGAACACTCAGGCATCATAATGGAAGTGGAGTATCAAATTCTTCATGAACAAGGTACAAATCAACAAAGCCAAAGCAGTTTACATAGTAATGTTCAAGCCCACAAACTACAAATCCCCATAGGATTTTTGCGATCCCCACCACACCTTCATTCAGTAACTACAATGAGGAGTCCACAGGATTCAATTCTACAATTTCTAGGGTAGTTTTGAATTCCTCCTGTGATCTGAAATGGGTGACATGGTCCAATTTTTCTCAGGATTCTCGTGTTGAACACCACAGGTAAGGGTTTTCTTTATTTCTTTCAATTTATCCAAGTTGGTATATGAACAAAAGGAATCTAACTAATGGCATTTCCGCTTAAAGGCTAAGCGACTGCATAGATGCAGATCTTAATAGCGAAGGAGGAGAACTTGCCAAATTTCCAACCCTTATCGCTCAAGGTTGGTTTTTGAACCTATTTAATCGATTAAGTAAACAACATCTTTTGCAATCAAATCAATACGAATATATGCTCTGAACATAGACACATTGATCAGAATTGAGCTACTAGAACTTAAATAAGAATTGGCTCAAGATAAAAATAAAGAGATAATCATCCATTAATCGGACTTCAAAAGGGACTTCTTAAAGTGAATAGATTGATGTCATTTAACATTAAACTTCATTTCAATTCAATCCATCAAAATCCCATATGCATGTAGTAAATTCTAATAATTTCAACACAAAAGGAATTTTACTTGCATCAATCTTTCAATAACCAAGAACAGCTTCCTTGCACTTTGGTGCAGTTTGAAGCCATATACAAGTGGTACATATATTTGCACAGGTTTGGGTGGATTCACTATCATGTAGATCATTAGATAACTAGTAATAGATGTCGACAATTGGCTCCATCAATATTGATATGATATTTAGACCTTGGGTAATACAAATCTTCAGTTTTTAAATTTGATATGAAAATCAGATTCCTTTGTATTAATCTGATTCTTTTTCCTTTATATTAATCCGATTTATTAGAAAAAATATGTAAATGGAGTAAAGGGGAAGAGTCCTAGGTCTGTACTGTAGAGAGATAATTTGTATATTACATTTTTTTTGCCTGTACAATAGAGAGAGCAGAAAAAATATTGAGTAAAAGGGGCAAACTCCTAGGTATGTACAATAGAGAGAGCATTTGCATATTGTCATTTTTTAGGTCTATATATAAAGCATTTGAATATTACGAATTTTTTTGGCACATCACATCAATAACAATTCAATTAGTTCTAGTGTTTTTCATTCTCTTTGCATCCAAAAAATTTAAATAATTCCTTCTTCTTTTTTTTCAGAAAATATCAATAAAAAATCAAAGTGATATATGGTCATTGGTAACTATGCAACATATTCTATTCTCCCTTGGTGTGAATTGTGGTTGTAGTTGATTATCTATAGCCTTCTTCCATCTTATTTTAATGGGAGTGTAGGCCTTGATTCGTATTGGATGGGCCATGTTGGTTTCATTGTAATTCAAAATAATTGAGGCATAATTCAACATCTTTAGTTTCATTTTAATTCAAGGGAACTAAGGCATAATTCAACACCTTTGGTTTCATTGTAATTGAAGGGAACTCGGGCATAATTCAATAGCTAAAGTTTCAGAATATTGAAATCCTAATAGACATGGAGAGATTAGGGGAAGCAAGTGAACTTCAATCCAATAACATCGAGGCACCTCTGCTACAGGGGATTACTAAAGACAAGGCCAGGAAGCTAGAGAGATACCATAATGGCTCGATAATGGTTGTTTTGATCAGTACTTATGTTGTTGTGTTGTATTCAATTGGATTCGGCTTTAGTGTTAGTAACTCAAATCCTTTAAAGGCACTTCATAAGGGGAAGAAATGATAATGAACTAGAGTTCAAATAAATGGAACAAGTTATAATCTTGTTGTCTTGTTGCAGGTGGGTTTCTCTTCTCGAGTGGAGATTGAGACCATAGGGGATCTTGACCACACCTTATCTTAGGTGTGTTGACAATATTAGTAGAAACATTTTAAGGAATGAAATTTTTTAGAAAACTATAAATTGTTGAATGTTTTATTGTACAAATAAGAGTAAGGAGAGGAGTAGACATTTTAAGGAATGAAATGTTTTAGAAAACTGTAAATGGTTGATTTTTTATTGTACCAAGAAGAGAATATGGTAAGAATAAGGAGAAACACTTGGAGTTTGAGACTTATGGAAAGAGACAGAATCTGATTGAGATCTTCTTGGATATTGCTGCAGACCAGTTTCATTCTACCCACTTTTGCACAGTCTTGGGTGATGGACACAACCAAATAAACTACCCTACTAACCCTCATTCTACAAGAGAGAGTGTTGTTTTTCTTGGAAGTGCTGGGGGGAGAGATATTTCTAGGATTTCTTCAATTCTTTTAATGAATTTTGACACTGACGGTCTATTCTTTGCTGGACCCATCGTAGAGATGAGGGATGCAAAGGCTTTTTCTGTTACTTCTGAATCTTGCTAGTGATCTATGGGATGAAGATCTTCCTCTCCTGGTGGATCCATATTGTTCAAACCCCAGCAACTAGAGGCTTATTGATCAATAGCACTAAATCTATAAGAAGAAGTGGTTGCTTAGTCCAAACTATCCCCAACCTCGAACACCAAGATGCTGTTGAATTTTTGAGTGAGCTGTTTTAGCCAATTTGTGAGGTTTTCTTCTTTTCTTGACTAATTTTTTCATAGATATCTACAATTCCCAATGATGATTCTGATTTGCAAGATTCTTTAAGAATGTGAAGAAAAATTTCAACAAATAAGTGGTTGTGTGAAGGTATTGTTTGGTTTTTTTTATGCATAAAATTCCTAGAGGTTATTCTTGTGTTGTCAGTGACAACCATGTAATAGTTTTGCAACAAATAATCATAATTTTAACCAAAAAAAACTGTTTAAACCTGAATTTAGTTCACTCTGTTCTTTACCCTGGTTCCAAACTGTTAGTCTACAATCTTTATCACAGAGTCTTGTATCCGATTTTTTAGATAATAATTTGTTTATACTTCGCTGGTCAAAAACCCATCACATGGTTTCTTTTTATACTTCCCATTTCGTTTTTCTCTTTCGTTTCCTACCTCGCTAAACTTTGAGTTTATTATTTGTATCTATTTGCGACTGTTTTAAGTTTTATTTATTTTGTATATGCATAGTGTTAAAATGTATATATTAATGTATATATTAAACCTGGCATAGCAAAGTATGTATATATAAAATTTTAATGTAACATAACATTAACTTTATTATATTTCCTTATGTTTATTTTTATCACATCCATATAACATTAAATTTAATCTATTTTATTTTTATTAACATGCATATAATAGGTCAGAAATTGATTTTATGATATTTGGAATAAATATCTGAGCACAAACATGTGATTATTGAATATTAAATTCACCCAAACATTAAAATAGAAAGTACAAAAGCATGGAGCCTGTAACAATGGAACAATGGTAAAGTGGATTTATTAACTCTTATAAATTTGTCTCATCTCTTTTGTACCTTTTAGATTTCTAGGCCACTAAATGCATGTACATAGCTTATTAAAAAACCCATGTACTTCAGGAAACTTTTAGATTCCATACATATGCATACCTCATTTTTAAAAGTTGTGGAAATATGTACGAAACATAACTCATTCCATTTCAAAATGTCAAACACATACCAACCTCATCCCTTTTTCTTTGCATAAAAACTACAAACATATATTATTATTTCATTTTCATTTGTCCCTATTTATTTTCCTACATCTTCCACATCCCAACAATTTTCATTTGTCCCTATTTATTTTCCTACATCTTCCACATCCCAACAATACACAAACCAAAATACCTTACAGTCTCAGTCTCAATCAGATTCATAGAAAAATACACCAAAATATGGCACAGTCTCAATAGATTCATTCCACGAAGTTTGATCCAGATTCTAATGTAACTAAACCTGCAAAACTCAAAATCTATAATGCATACAAAGATGATTAATTTGAAAAGAAAATCGAATCTCCAAATTTAAAAATTAAGTTGATTAATCAAACTTGGGCCATCCAAAAATGAAGAATGAAAATGTTTGTCTTCAAAATCATAATTTTAGGGAAGTTCATCTAGAATTGAATGAAAATAAACTTTCAAAACTCAAAATCCATAAAAAGATGAGTAATTTGAAAAAAAAAAAAAGACATCTAAATTTGGAAATAAAGTTAAGTAATTGGGCCATCCAAACATGAGAAATGAAAAGGTTTCTCTTGTGAATGAAAAGAGTTTAAGGTTTATGTGGACTTTGGGAAACCTTACAAAGGATGTGAATTCGCAATAGTTTAAGGTTAACCTCCACTTGGAAACATTACAAAGGTTTACTTGCAAGAGTTGGAAACATTACAATATAATTGATTAATTATAAACTACAATTCACATGTTTCATAGTCTAAGGGTCATTTCAATAATGGATAAGCGTTTCAAAATAGGTTATGCACCATGTTTCAACCAAGGGAATCAAATTTGCATTAATCTTTATAAGTGGCTAATAATTAATGGAACAATAAATTTTTAATCATAATTTGGTAAAAAATTAATTTAAACAGGGTTTAATCACTAGATTTAGATATGCAAGGAAGTTTATCTCTATCTATTTCATCCATTGATGTATTGGCTACTATGAAAATATTCCGAGCATCTTTTATTTTCAACCATATGTATGATTAACAAAATGATAAAAGTGCCCAATTCCAATAGGAGGGACTCAAAACTTAAGCTCTCATTTTTTCTCCATATATATTTTCATAGTTTGTGTGTATATTTTATTTTCAACCATCTAATTAGAATGTATGATTAATAAAATGATCAAACTACCCAATTCGAATAGGAGGGCTACTATCAGCTTAAATATAAAGAAGGGGAAAACCAATCTTACTATTTCCAACTTTAGTAAATGAACCTATATAAAAAGTATGAACAATTACTTATAACTAAAGTATAATAATAATAAAATATTCAAAGATTATAAATTGAAATGTAAATAATATAAAATATTCAAAATATTCTTGATTCTCAAATACAAATTAACATAAGAAATAATAATAGAAAATATAGAAAGATTGTAAAATTGAAATATATATAATAAAAGATATTCAAAATATTCAGGTTTACCAAATACAAATAAGCATAAAAAGGGGGGAAACCAATTTTCCTGTTTCCAACTTTAATAAATGAACCTATATAAAAAGTATGATTAAGTACTTATAACTAAAATATATTATAAAAAATATACAAAGATTATAAAATTGAAATATAAATAATATAAGATATTCGAAATATTTCTGTCTACCAAATAGAAATTAGCATGAGTAAGAAATTTTCAGTCAGACAAATTTATTGAAAAAGATAAATTGTGAAATAAATTGAAACATAGTATGCATGGATGGCTGCTTAATATGTGACATATATGACTGCTTAATATGTGACATATATGACTGAAAGGCTATTTAAATTTACAGCACAAAAAAAACTTATCCACTTTTAGTTTTCAAAAATAGAATTCTATTCTAAATGGAACCACTCAAAAGAGAAGAGCATAAACTAAACTAGCGGGGATGAGTACCTTATTACAAGAGAAAATATATCCTCATAGTAAATTCTTAAATTGAAATTTTTTTGCCTTAATTGTTAATTATCTTAAATGGGTTTCGTCTTATGTGATCATTGTCTTAAATATAAAGTTTTGACTTAAAATATTTTTATCTCAAATTGTTTTTGTCTTCAATATAAAGTTTTGCCTTAAACTATTTTTGTCTTAAATAAAAATTTGTTTTAAAATATTTTTGTCTCAAACTATTTTGTCTTAAATATAAGGTTTTGTCTTACAATATTTTTGTCTTAAACTGCTTTTGTCTTAAATATAATGTTTTGTCTAATTTTTTTTTTGTCTCAAATAGTTGTTGTCTTAAATTTAATGTTTTGTCTTAAAATATTTTTGTCGTAAACTAATTTTGTTTCAAATTGTCTTTGTCTTAAATTTTATATTTAATACAATTCAATTTATATTAAATTTTAATGTAAAATAACTAAAATAAAAAGTTACTTTTTAAGACAAGATTTATTTTGTCTTAACAAATGTCCTAAAATTACCCTTGGTGTAGTAGTGAAATCCATCCTTTTTAGGCAATGTTTTAAATATTCTACTATTTAACTTAACCTACAATTTTCTCACTAGAGCCACACATTTTGAGCTAGAATTATGAATAATATGTAGCATCTATTGTTGGCAAGCTGCATCCTCATCGTAGAAATTTCCTTAATGTTACTGGTAATCATTGTACTTCTTGCAATAACTTCTATCATTTAATAGATTCTAACTAAATATATAGCACAATATGTTTACTCCACATTTGGAGGCAGATGTTATAAAAGAAACCTTTATCATTTTTTTGATAGTTGGGATGTCAATATCTTTCTCCATTACCTCTTTATCTATGATAAGAATACAATATTTCTATTATCACTTCCTTGTTTAGTCTCTTTTGAATGACGTAATTTCTCTTTCGACTATTGTTTTCAATTGATATCTTTGACTACTCTAATTCTTCTTTTAACTAGGACAAAAATACTTTCTGCAATAGAAAATATAAACACAAGTTTAAAAAATAAATGTGAAACACATAATATTAGCAAATCTTGGAGCTCTTTTAGGATACACTGAAACTCAAACTGGAACTTAGGCATCCTATCTTATGATAATTAAGACTTCGAATCAACAGTAAGAGAAAAATAATGATAATCACAATGGGTACGTGGTAGAGTGATCTGTTCTGGTATTTTCTTAGAATCCAATCAAGGTTGCAATACATATAATTAAATTTAGAAAAGCATATACATACATCCTTAATGTTAGTGCATCTAGGGATAAATTGGAGAAAACATACTAATGTATAAAATTTTAAATGCCTACAATTCAGGTTGTGAAAGCATAATAGTTGAAATGGGCTTGAGATACCAACATTAAGACCTTAAATGATTTACAAAATGTAAGCCATCATTATATCATTTAATGCAAGAATTATGAGTACCCATCAAACATCATTACCATAGGTTGATTCTCATAAAATGGTTTTGGCCTCAATATAGGTTATATTTTTAATGTTACTATTAATGTGCTAGGTATTAAAGTTTATGTGTTGTAACATTTTAGGAGTTACAATGTCTTTATGATGATAGTATACTAAGGCTCGTAATTTCTACAATTCATTGTGTTAAAAATAAAATTGCACTATGGTTTACTTAATATTAGAGTTAGTCCCTTAAGGATTATAAGGTAATCAATGCCATGTTTTCTTAATGGTAATAGTGGTTAGAAGTTGCATTTTAGAAGGGATTGTAATTCTCCATGAGTGATCAAAGTAAATTAAGTTTATATGGGATATGAGACATGTAAGTTTTTTGGCTTTCATAATGGTTTTTTTGTTAAGAGACACATATTGTATTTCATATTATAGTGACCATAGTGCTCAAACATTACATTGAATAAGGGAAACAATTAATTGGGCTAATATATAGTGTAATATATAGGAATATCTAATAATAAATTCATTATAAGTAGTGAATTCATATGTGTGTGTGTGTGTGTCTTTTAAACTTAAAATATTATTTGGAAACCCAATAGATGCTTCCATATGATTGTTGTCATTGTTGTAATCACTAACTACTTGAGCATAGTTAAAGAAGCCGTCAAAAATTTAGTAACTAGGAATTTTCAAAACGTTATGATTTTGCAAGTCTCTCATAAATATTGAAAAAAAAAATAGGTTAAAAATTAGTTTTAAGATAAATAATTTATTTATATAATATATCATTTATATTTTCTTATTCCAAAAATATTTAAAAAAAAAATCTTATTACTAATTAAAATTTTATTAATCTATATATAAATAAGTAAAATTATTATTAATCCATCTAAAGAAAATAAAAATGTTATTAATCCATATGAATTATACTATGGAATTTTCTTATTAAATAACCTATCTTCAAATTTTATTTTGACAATTTTACTAACCAAAAACTATTTATAATTAAGTTCATTGCTCGTTAGTAATTTTGTGAATGCATTATGATGCCATTGACATGTTATGTAGATATTATGATGCCATTCACATGCTATGTAGATAAAATTTCAATAGTGTTGGCCAATTAGATAGGAATTCACATTTTAAATTGACGGGTTAACTTTAGTGAAATCAAGTTACATTTTACTTTTTTAAATTTCTCCCCTACCTTTCTAAAGTTCAAAATTCTTACTCTTTTCAAGTTTAAATTTCTCCTATACCTTTCAAAATTTGAAATTCTTACTATTTTTATTTCAAAAGCAATTAAATGCTCGCTTTTCCTGACTTTTAAATTCTGAAGTTATTTTAGTTCAAATGAAATTAATGGATACTTAATAAATTGAAGTTTTAATTTTTTACTTTGCCTTTTTTTAAATTTCAGTTTTAATTCTTTTTGTTGGCTTTTTTAATTTAACTGTTTATTTTTTCTTTTTAGACCTTTCTGTTTTCCAAATTTATATTCTACTTCTAAATTTAGCTGTTAACTTTAGCCGTTAACTTTTTGTTTTTTAAGCTTTCAAGAATTTAATTATTATTTCTTAAATTCAACCGCTGATAGAATAATTCAAGCTCTGGGATTTTTTTCCAACCCCGTTGCAACATTTATCTTCCTCCTCTGTCCATCATCTACACTGATACGTCCGTGTGATTGCTTCCTTGTGGTTGGTTGAGTATGAGTCAGTGCTGTCAATGTGCGATGGGGGAGGAGGAGGTTGGTGTAGATTACAGGCAGCTGAATCAATTTTGTAGGGGGAGGGGCCGGGATCATTCAATGGTTGGGCAGTTCAAATGGTTGAGCGAGTTTTCTAATATTTTTTGCCCACGGAGATTAATATAGATTGTATAGCTCGTTTTGATTCTTGCATTCCATTTTATTTCTCCTCAGCTGTGTGAAGTTATATGATTAATAATCTCAGAAGAGAAGAAGTTGTGTGGATGCTATTGCTTTTCATTGAAGAAGGGAAGGACTCTGTTGTTGTTGCTATAGTTCAAACCGTCAGTCGTTGAAATCCAGGTCTGGATTGTGCATTTGTCTTCTGAGATTATTAAATTCAAATTCTCATTAATTGATTTAAACCTAAATCCCCTGTGTGTAGATGATTGCGGCTCCAATTTAACCTATGTCAGGTGTGTTTTCCTTTAATCACTATAACCCAAGTTTACTCTGCCTTTACCGCTGGCTCTGGGTGTCTCACCTCACATTAGTGTAGTTTAGCCCTGTAGGGTTTAGCTCCTGGGTGCAATATGTATGTGCTGGGTTTTTCCTTTTATCACTCCTACCCAGATTTCAGATTAACCAAGGTTTTCTCGTCCTTGGCTTTGGCTTTGCGTCTCTCACATTACTTTAGTTTAGCCCTGCATGGTATAGTTCGTGGTTTATATATGCATCTGCTTTTTTTCCCATTAATCACTGTAACCCCGGTTTCTTCTGCCTGCTATGGTTGGCTCTGGCTCGCTCACCCTAACTAGGCCTTGTATCGCCGGATCTAGGTCTCTCACATCAATATGTATCTTCTGTGTTTACTCTGCCATTAACCAAGGTTTTCTCTGACATGGATCGCTGGTTGTTTACTCTGCCTTCTATAGCTGACACGGGATTCATTGCATTGTTTAATTTACATCTGCTTTACTCTCCCTCGTTGTGAATTCAATAATTAGATTAGGCAGCTTTTTTCTCACTTCATTATTTAATTCTCGTCTATCTTTTATGTCTTTTTAGCTTAGTTCATTAAATTAAAACCACTTTAATCGGCCTTCCCAACACTAGAAAAATTTGGGCTAGGATTACCATCTTAACTGTTATTCCACGCATGGTGAAAATTTAGGTTAAAATTTAGGTAACATCAGGTTTGAAATTATAGTAAAGTCTGTGCTGCATATGAAATTAGGGTATCCCCATTTTTTTCGATCACGGTAATTTCCTCATCAAAACCTGCATAAGTATAGATTGTAGTGTGCCCTAGGGTGGTCCCAATTAGAGCAACCTGTTGTTGAGAAGTCATTAGTTGGAGGAGCGCAGAGGTACGAACCCAGTAGCACAATGGTAGCACTGGAGGTAAAATTAACGGGCTGTTCGATTATTAGAGAAAAAAATGGTAGCACAATTATTATGCAACTAATAGTGATCAACTAGTTTATGTTGTTGAAGTTTCCTTGTGTTTGTATGCAAATTATATTTGGGTTTTCAAAATTTATGTCTACGGTAATCGTGCTGCTTTTTAGTTTATTTTAGTTTTGAAATATTTTATATGATTAATATTTTGATTTTATATAGTTCTCGACTATAGGAATAAACCTTGATGCTCTGTTCTCTCTCTCTATACACGGTTTGATATTATCTATTTATATTATTTACATAAATTTTATTATATAAATTATTGTTTAGTCAAATAATTATTTACATTGCATTTTTTATTCATATTATTTGTTGTTAGATTATCATTGATGTATTGATATGTGAATTATCACAGTAAAGAAATGTGAAAATCTATAAGTGTTATTATAAATAAAGAGAATGAAATAACTTTTTTTTTCTTTCTAGGAGGAGGTAATGGCTGCTAGTGGCTAGCGTTTGTAAGTGTTATTATAAATAAAGAGAATGAAATAACTTTTTTTTTTCTTTGTGGGAGGAGGTAATGGCTCCTAGTGGCTAGTGTTTGTATCTTAATTGTATTGGTATCTTAATTGTATTTGGGGTTTTCAGATGTATGGTAATTGTGCTTTTGGTTTATTTTATATGATCAATATATTGATTTTATATAGTTTTGGAGCCAGCAGTTTGTGCTTGTATGTTAATTATATTTGGGGTTTCCAAAATTTATGTTTACGGTAAGTGTGTGCTTTTGGTTTATTTTATATGGTTAATATATTAAGGAGATTCACTTTATATGATTAATATATTGAGGGGGAGGGTGATGGGGGAGGCAGTGAAGTGGAGGAGGAGAAGGGTGAGGGCGTGTGGAGGCGGGAGAGGCGGGGAGGTAGAGAGGGGGAGGGAGAGTGGGAGAGGGAGGAGGAGGGAAACCAGGGGAAGTGGAGGTGGCGAAGGGGGAGAAGGAGGAGTGGGGGTATGGGGGTGCAAGTAGGAGGAGGCAGAGGAGGCAAAGGGGGTGGAGGAGAAGGAATAAGAGGGGGCGGAAGGCGGTGGCAGAGGAGGGGTACTAGGAGGGGAGTGAGGTGAGGGAAGCGTGGGAGGAGGAGGAGGAGGAGGGGAAGGAGGGGGAGAAGGTAGGGAGGAAGGGGAGGCAGAGCGGGAGGGGGAGAGGAGGGGGAGGTGAAGGAGGAGGAGGTGGGGGAGATGGAGGAGGATGAGGTGCGAGGAGGAGGAGGCGAATATAAGGAGGGGGGTGGGGAGAGGGAAAGGAGGAGGAGGAGGAGGAGGGGAAGAGAAACAAGGTGAAGGAAGTAGGGGAGGGTGTGGAGCATGAGGAGGAGGAGGTTGAGGGAAGAGGAGTGGGGAGAGGGTAGGAGGATGAGGTGGTGGATGGGAAGGAGGAGGAGTGGGGGTATGGGGGGCAAGTAGGAGGAGGCATGGGAGGCAGAGGGGGTGGAGGAGAAGGAAAAGGAGGGAGGGGGGATGAGGGGGTATCAGAGAAGGGGGACGAGGTGGGGTGCGAGGTGAGGGAAGCGGGGGAGGAGGAGGAGGTGGGGGGAGACAAAGGAGGGGAAGGAGGGAAGTGGGGAGGAGGTGGAGGCGAAGAGGAGGGGGAGGAGAAGGAGGAGGAGGTGAGGGAGGTGGAGGAGGAGGCAATAGGGAGGAGGGGGAGGAGGAGAGGGAGATGGAAAGGAAGAGAAGGAGAAGAAGGGGAGGGAGAGAGGGAAAGGAGGAGGAGGAGGAGGGTGAGGGCAGATATGTGAAGGAATTGGGGGAGGGTTGGAAGGTGAGGAGGAGGATGTAGGGGGAGGATGAGGTAGGGAGGAGGAGGAGGGAGAGGTGGGAGGAAGGAAGGCAAAGAGGGGCAGGGCAAGGGGAAGGAGAGGGGTGGTAGGCAGAGTGGGAAAGGGAGGGAGTGGAGGAGGGGTAGGAGGGAATGTGGGTAGGGGGAGGAGGAGGGGGAGGCATAGTGGAGAGGGAAGAGGTGTGGGGGGAGGGGGAGGACGAGGTGGCAAAGAGGGAGGAGGAGTGGGGGTATGGGGGGAAAGTAGGAGGAGGTGGGGAAGGTAGATGGGGTGGAGGAGAACGTAGAGGAGGGGGAGGAGATGGAGTAGGAGGGGAGTGAGGTGAGGGAAGCAGGGGAGGAGACGGAGGTGGGGGAGCGAAAGGAGGAGGAGGAGGGGAAGGAGGGGAGATAGGTGGGTAGGAGGGGGAGGCAAAGTGGGAGGGGGAGAGGAGGAGGAGGAGAAGGAGGAGGTGGTGGTGGTGGTGGAGAAGGAGGAGGAGGTGATGGGGAGGAGCGAGAGGGGCAGAGGGAAAGGAGGAGGAGGAGGAGAACGAGGAGCGAGGTAACAAAGGAGAGGGAGGGTAGAGAGGTGAAGGAAGCATGGGAGGGGGTGCACGGTCAGGAGGAGAAGGAATAGGAGATGGCGGTAGGGGTGAAGGGGTTAACAGAGGAGGGGGGGAGGTCGACTAGGATAGAAGTGAGGTGAGGGAAGCAGGGGAGCAGGAGGAAGTTGGGGGAGGAGGAGGAGGAGGAGGGGAGGGGAATGAGGTAGGGTGGAGAGGGAGGTGGAGTGGGAGGGGGATAGGAGGGGGAGGAGAAGGAGAAGGAGGAGGAGGTGCGGGAGGTGGAGGAGGAGGAGGAGCAAGGAGGAGGAGGCGACAGGGAGGAGTGAGAGGGGAGAGGGAAAAGAAGAGGAGGATGAGGAGGAGGAGGGAGGCAAAGTAGGAGGAGGAGGAGGGAGGCAAAGTAGGAGGGGGAGGGTAGGGAGGTGAAGGAAGCGGGGGAGGGGGTGCAGGGTGAGGAGGAGGAAGTGTGGGGAGGATGATGTAGGGAAGAGG
This sequence comes from Pinus tabuliformis, assembly GCA_031772625.1. Lineage (NCBI taxonomy): Eukaryota > Viridiplantae > Streptophyta > Pinopsida > Pinales > Pinaceae > Pinus > Pinus tabuliformis. Next base: position 4,462,918 of record CM062811.1, on the reverse strand, counting down.
AGGAGGGAGAGTTGGAAGGCAGGGAGGCAGAGAGGGGGACAGGCGAGGAGAGGAGGGCGAGGAGGAGGAATCAGATAGGGGCAAGTAGAGAGGGGGAGGAGAAGGAGGGCGATGTAGAGTCAGAGAGGGAGGAGGAGTGGGGGTTTGGAGGAGGGGAGGATGAGGACGAGGAGGTGGCAGAGGGGCAGGAGGATGAGTGGGGTATAGGGGGGCATGTAGGAGGAGGCGAGGGAGGTATAGGGGGTGGATAAGAAGGAAGAGGAAGGCGGGAAACGGGGGAGGAGGAAGGTGACTAGGATGGGAGTGAGGTGGGGGAGGCGGGGGAGGAGGAGGAGGTGGGGGGAGGTAGAGGAGGAGGAGGACGGGAAGGAGGGGAGGTAGGTGGGAAGGAGTGGGAGGCAGAGTGGGATTGGGAGACGAGGGGCAGGAGAAGGAGGAGAAGGTGGGGGTGGTGGAGGAGGAGGAAGAGCGAGGAGGAGGACGAGGATGAGGAGGGAGGCAGAAGAGGAGGGGTAGGGTAGGGATGTGAAAGAAGAAGGGGAAGGGGTGGAGGGTGAGGAGGAGGAGGTGGGGGGAGGATGAGGCAGGGTAGAGGAGGAGGCAGAGGTAGGGAGGCGGAGAGTGGGATGGGGACGGGAAGGAGTGTGGCGACAAGAAGAGTGGGAGAGGGAGGAGTAGCGGGAGGGGGAAGGGTGGGATGAAGTGGAGGAGGAGCAATGGGGAGGGTGATAAGGTGGAAGAGGAGGAGAGGAGGGGGAGCTAGTGGAGGAGCCATGGGAGGTAGAGGGGGAGGAGAAGGAGGAGAAGGAGGAGGAGGAGGAGGAAGAGGTGGGGGGGGCGTTAATGGGACAAAGTGGAGGCAGTAGAGGTAGAGGAGGAGGACTTGGAGGAAAGGGAGCTGAGGGAAGCAGGGGAGGAGGAGGAGGAGGGTGAGGAGGTAGAGTGGGAGAGGGAGGAGGAGTGGGGAAGGGGGGAAGGAGGAGGAGGAGGTGGAGGTGGGGGAGCAGAGGAGGACTAGGAGGGGAGGGAGGTGAGGGAAGTCGGGGAGGAGGAGGAGGAGAAGGTGGAGGTGGAGATGGGGGGAGGTGGAGGTGAAGGAGGAGGGGAATGAAGGGAGGGATGAGGAGAGGAGTGGGTATGGGAGAGGACAGGGAGGAGAAGGAGGAGGATGTGGGGGAGTGGGAGGGAGAGGAGAGGGAGGGTGAGAAGGAAAGGAGGAGGAGGAGGAGGAGGTGGTGGGGGAAGGAGGAGGTGGGAAATGGTGGAGGGGGAGGTGGAGAGGGGGAGGAGGCCTTAGGTGAGGGGGAAGAGGATGAGGAGGGATGCAACGGGGCGAGACTACTAGAGAAAGAGAGGATGAAGGGTGGAGGTAAGGTGGGGTGGGTGAGGGTAGAAGGAGGTGGGTGAATATGGCGAAGAGGAGGAGGAGGTGGAGGGGAAGGTGGCGGAGCAGGGGACGGTGGTAAAGGAGTATGAGGAGGCAAGTGGATTTTCGGGAAGGAGGAGGTAGAGGGGGAGGTTGGGGAGGTGTAGGATGGGGAGAGGCGAGGCCTAGGGATAAATAGAGGATGAAGAGTGGAGGTAAGGCAGGGGAAGTGAGGGGAGAAGGAGGAGGGTGAGGATAGGGAGATGTAGTTTGGGCGAAGTAGGTAGTGGTGGGTGGGGGAGAAGGGGGGAGTAGGGAGGAGTAGAAGGAAGAGGAGGAGATATGGGGGTGAGAGAAAGAGGGGATGGTGGGGGTGGTAGAGAAGGGGAGTCACGGGAGGAAGCTATGGGTTAGAGGAGGTGTATTAGGGGGAGAATGGGAAGGAGTGTGGGAGAGGATGACAAGGAAGTATAGGTGGAGGGGGAGGAATAAGTGAAAAAATTGGAGGAGGTTGGATGGAATATGAGAGAGTGCAGTGGGACGCTGAGGAGGATAAGGACAGATAGGAGGTAGTGCAAAGGAGGGAGAGGTAGCATGATAGCGGAGGAGTGAGAGGATGAGGAGGAGGAGTGTGAGGAGAAACTAGGATGCAGATAGAAAGGGAGAGTTGGAGAGTGGGGGGAAGAGATGTGGAGCGGTGGCGGAGGAGGAAAAGAAGGTTGTTAAGAAAGATGGAGTAGGGGGAGGAGGAGGAGGAGGAGGTTAAGGGGAGAATATGATCCAAATAGGAAAGCAAAGGTGGAGGTTGGGGTGAGGGCAAAGGAGAGGGGAGTTGGAGGAGGAGGAATGGAAGGTAGTTGAGAAGGAGGGAGGACGAGGATCAAGAGGAAGAGGTTGCGAAGGGGAGCAAAAGTGAGAAAAATAGGAGGTCGTTGAGGGGAGGGTATGGGAGAATAAGGGGAGGAAGGATGAGGGGAAGGGGGAGAGGATCGGGTAGTAGGAGGTCGAGGCACAAGTGGAGAAGCTAGAGGAAGCAGGGAGGGAGTAGGAGGAAGATGAGTTAGGGGAACCAGAGGAGGTAGAGGAGTAGTTTGACAAGGATAGGGGAAAGGGGGTAGTAGGGGGAGGTTCGAGAAGGAGGAGGTAGAGGAGGGGGCTTAGGAGGGAGGAGGTGTAGGTGTAGGGTGAGGTAGAGGAGGAATCGAGAGGTGGGAGGATGAGCTGGGTAGGGCATTGTGGATGGGTTAGGGAGAGAGCATCTAAACCCTTAATCAGCGTGACTGCCTCTGTCCGCCCTTCCCTTCATGTTCATTGCTCCCGTGGTGAAGGAAAGGTTCTGATGAATGGAAGATAACTCACGCAATGGGATGGAAGATAACTGACGCTAAAAAGAAATTTAACCACAGTATTCTGCAGATAAGAAAATGGATGAATTAACGTTGATTAATTGTTCACCAACTACCGTAATTAATTCTTTTACGAGTATGGAATTATCAAATATTGATTTCTATCTATCTATAACCATGAATACGGGGATGTTGTGCACTTACAAATTGGGAAAAAAACAACATTCACCATTGCAAAAGTAAATGCCGAAGAAATAGATTTGTCCTGCAATGGGTATTCCATGATTAGTGAGATGAAGCAACAAATTGCAACCACAAACACTTCCCACAGACCCACAAAGTGCAACCACAAATATAAAAAATCTGCCAAAAGATGGTACAAGCCGCTCATTCACTCCTCCAAAACATTAAAATTTAATATGAATTATATTTGGTGGAATTCAAATCTATAATTCAAGCCTTTCATATATATTTGACTATTCCGAACCAATAATTAAAAACTAAAGTAAATGCATCCAAACAAAGCCGGTCAATAGAATTTAAAAAAACCGTTAGGAATCCATTGAGAAAGAAATTTAGGTAATAATAATGATATCGCGTCGAGTTTATTTTACTTGCAATTACAGAGCATCCATCAGAGCATGCAGAGACTTTGATAACTCTTGTGTATTCCCGTTTAGTTTGAGTGTTATGGCGGTCAGGGATTCGGATTTAAAGCAGAATTACAATAAGCAAGCGGGTCGTTCTTTTCTGGGAGACATTAAAATTTAATATGAATCATATTTGCAGGAATTCAAATCCAATTCTCCTTCGATCCAACCTTCTTGGTTGCTCCCAAATCCAATTGTCCTTCAATCCAGCCTTCTCTGTTGCTCCCAGATCCAATTGTCCTTCAAACCAACCTTCTCCTGTATCAAATTATAGATAAGAAACCAAATTTAAATCGCAAACAAACAAAACACGACATGAGGAAGGGAGGATGAAGCAGGGCAGTGTTCAGCCTCCTTCCAATGGATGATTAACGTATGATTAAGCAAATTCATAATGATTCGCCTTATCCATGCTTTTCGGGCACCTCTAGTGACTGCTCAAGCTTTTCTGGCACCACTAGTTAGAGATTATCATGCTTCTATTTCATGGATATATAATTTCTCAGTTTCCCTCGTTTACAATTCCAGTTTTCAAACTCATATCATAACAGTTCTCTTTGGCCATGCTTTTTCCAACCTTCAGTGACAGGTTCTTGTGCTTTTTGTTGGGCTTAATAGGTGATAAGTTGCCATGCTCTTTTCCAACAACGTCCATGCGAGGTGCTTCTGACCGCTAGAGATTCTTATACTTTTTAAAATTTGTTTTAAATTTAATATTTTATTTCTGGTGTTTTTTTTAAATATTTGAATTATCATCTATTCATTAGATTGGTTTTTAAATTTAATTATATATTTTTAAATTTTCTCTGTCGTATCAATGAATTTGTAATTTAGTTTTTGTGAATTTAATTTTTTTTTTTTAAGCACAGTGATACTTATTCAATCTATTTTGACTTTTCAAAGTTAAATATGTTCTTTATTTTTTATTTTTGTGTTTCTTAAAGATGTAATATAATGTCAATTATTTTTTTAAATATGATATAATATTGATTGATTTAAAGTTTTAACCTTTTTTAAACTTAGACTTTATTTAAATATAAGATTGAATTATAGAAGACTTTAAATTTCAGAAATTTGAGATTAAGATTGATATATGTCAAATTTTAATGTAAAGATATATATATTTATTCACAATTATTTTTACTTGATTGTATAATGATATAGACTTTTATGTTAGTAATTTTCACAAAATCAAATTGTATTAATAGCAGCTAGATGTAATAATTAAATTTGTTTTAAAAACAATGATGACTTACTAATATAAAATTGTCTAATTTTTTGAATTATAAAGTTTTAAAATTTTGAAATGTTAATTTTTCAAGAGTGGAAATGTTTGTTATAAAAAATTTCAGTACATTTATATCTATTGTTAGTTTATGGGATATTATTTGTTTCTTTTTAAAAATTTAGGTATTTTTTTAAATATATACATTTTATTTTTCTATAAAAATTTCTAATAAAATCTTATAACTAATATAATTGTATTTGCATTTTTTTTTAAATTATACACTTCTAGATTTATATAACTTTTACAATTAGATATTTTTACTAGAAATATTGTGTTGTCGTTATCCACTACAGCAAAGGTTTAGATATTTCTTTAAAATATATCATAGTATTTTGAATTTTTTTGTTTATGAGTCCATGACAAAATATTCAAATTTCTAATTAAAAAATTGTGATATCCATGTATTGGTATGCGAGTTGTTTATGTAGTTGTGTATATAAAGATTGTTTGGCCCAGCTAATGTAAATAATGGTTATATTAATGATTATTTAATGGGTATGAAAACATAATTTTTATAAAGTCCTACTACTATAATAGAGCATGTGTCTTACTTTTGAGTTTCACTTACTCAGAAAACTTTCACCTTTACCTAAATTGGCGTGTCTTGCAAATTGATATTTATTTACGTTCCATTCATTTTGTGAGATGAGTATAAAATCACGCCATATTAGTTTAAATAAATTACTTTTCTTTCCCTTATGAAACCAATATACGTAAGTTTATCCTTTCTATTCCTATTGACTTGCTATCCATAGTTTTGTAGCCTTAATCCACACCTCATCTTAACAAAAGCATAAAAAAAGGTGGAACTATCACGAGACAGATATAACAATGAGTATAAAAATTATGCACAGTGTGAGGAATGGTCAATGGCCCCTACTTTATATTGATGAGATAATGCCAAGGATGTCACATGCTACATGGTGGGCCTAACACAACCACATTAAACAATGTGACTAAAAACATGATTATATCAACTACATTAATGGTGTAATAAAAATAAAAATAATAAAAATTATTTGTAATAATATTATTTATAAAAAAATAATACAAATATAGTTTTTTATCAATATTAAAAAATATTTATAATATTAATATAAATATTCATATTAAAAACATTAATATAAAAAATAATTTGTATCATATTAATATTATCATAAATATAAACATAGATATTAATTACGTTGTAAGGCGTTTCCCTCTCAAATCAATTCTCCCAACTTCCACCGTGTAATCATCTACACCATTTGATGAGATGTTAGATGATTGGAAATTGCAAGGCCCTTGGATTGATTGTTAAAACAAAAAACCCTAAAAGTTAGGTTAAAATGAGCATTCTCGAGGGTTTTTACAACATTGTCTTCATGGTTTTGTGGTCTTGGTGACCAAGAAAAACAGCCAAGAGTGTTTTGTTTTCGACAGGGCTTTCAACTTTAGCTTGAGGATAAAGGGTTCAACTTTAGTTTGAGGATGTACAGTAAGGAAAGTCGAATCCTTCATTCATGCAATATTGTTTCCTTATGCATGATTCTTTGCAACTTCTACAATGCTTAACAAGCACTTGGGGGGGGAATTTGGGTGTGATGTGTATTGTTCATCAGATTCTCTATTGTTTGAATCCTTCTTGGCTATGAGGTTGGTCTTATATCTCTTCTAATTATTTTTTCTGGTTTTAGGATGGAGGATATAGAAGTGGTTGCATCTTCTGTATTTGATGAACAAAGTTTCTTTGGTCTCTATGCATATAACTAATTTTCTTGGAAGGTTTTCAATGATGGTCAGTTGCACACGCCAAGAGTTGGAGGAAATTGCTCTGCAGCACAGTTCTAAATATCGTACTTCAAGATAATGGAAAATATTAACTATAACAAAACCATGTTCATACTAGGCTTATGCTTGATGAATGATTCTGAAATATCTCTTTTCATAGATTTAAGCCGTTGTTGTCTTGAGTTCAGTACCTGCAATGAGGAGTCCATGAGATTTAATTATATAATTTTCGAGGTAGTTTGGGATTCCTACTATGATCCAGAACAAATAACATGGTTCATGTTTGCTCAGGCTTCTCATGTTTAACACCACATGTAACGGTTTTCTTTGTTTGTTTCAATTTCTCCTAATTGGTTTTTGAATGAAAGGAACCTAACCAATGTAATTTCTACTTGCAGGTTGAGTGACTGCATAGCGCGAGACCTTGCTAGCGAAGGAGGAGAACTTGTCAAATTTCAACCCTTGTCACTCTAGGTTGGTTTCTGAACCTATTTTGAAAAAAACAATTGCTTTGTTTGCCCTTTCGGGCCTGTTAGAGTTGGCTAAGCTTGAAGAGAGTTTTCTTCTGCGTTAATCATTATGGGCTCTTTTTTTTTTCATGTTGAGTTTTTCGTACTGTAACCTTGAGGCCTTTGAAGGAAATGGCCACAGCCTTCCTCCATCTAATTATTTTTTGCTTTTTTCTTCTTGTCGTTACACTTAATGAATGACACATGTCCACTTTGGATTCCTCGAAGCTTCCCTCATTAACAGTATATCTATATCTATATCTATGTGTGTGTGTGTGTGTGTGTGTGTGTGTGTGTGTGTGTGTGTGTGTGTGTGTGTGAGAGAGAGTTATAGTGTTTTATATCAATGGCAGCGAATAAAATGAGAGAAGTTGCTTCGAGTTCATCCACTAAATCTGATTACAAGATTGATGACGTCCATGGGTTGGTAAAATGTCACCCTCAAGTTGTTCCGGAGAGATAGATTAGACCGAAAGAAGAGATCATGGGATCTGTAAGAGTACTGGAAGTTTCATCTAAATTGCATATGTATGTCATCAACATGGCCAAACTATTCTTATTTCAAAGCCCCTCTAGGAAGTATGAGATGGCCAGGTTATTCACCGCCTACAAAGATTGGGGCTTCTTTCAGGTAATTAGGCCATTATTATAGATTGTGAAATGTTAGTTTAATAAGTTACCAAAGTAATAATATTTATTTGATTTTTTAATTAACTTAAAATGTACGTTTTGAATCATGGGATTGAGGAAGGAACACTCAGGCATCATAATGGAAGTGGAGTATCAATTCTTCATGAACAAGGTACAAATCGACAAAGCCAAAGCAGTTTACATAGTAATGTTCAAGCCCACAAACTACAAATCCCCATAGGGATTTTTGCGATCCCCACCACAACTTCATTCAGTAACTACAATGAGGAGTCCACAGGATTCAATTCTACAATTTTTAGGGTAGTTTTGGATTCCTCCTGTGATCTGAAATGGGTGACATGGTTCAATTTTGCTCAGGATTCTCGTGTTGAACACCACAGGTAAGGGTTTTCTTTATTTCTTTCAATTTCTCCAAGTTGGTATATGAACAAAAGGAATCTAACTAATGGAAGTTCTGCTTAAAGGCTAAGCGACTGCATAGAGGCAGATCTTAATAGCGAAGGAGGAGAACTTGCCAAATTTCCAACCCTTGTCGCTCAAGGTTGGTTTTTGAACCTATTTAATCGATTAAGAAAACAACATCTTTTGCAATCAAATCAATACGAATGTATGCTCTGAACATAGACACATTGATCAGAATTGAGCTACTAGAACTTAAATAAGAATTGGCTCAAGATAAAAATAAAGAGATAATCATCCATTAATCGGACTTCAAAAGGGACTTCTTAAAGTGAATAGATTGATGTCATTTAAAATTAAACTTCATTTCAATTCAAGCCATCAAAATCCCATATGCATGTAGTAAATTCTAATAATTTCAACACAAAAGGAATTTTACTTGCATCAATCTTTCAATAGCCAAGAACAGCTTCCTTGCACTTTGGTGCAGTTTGAAGCCATATACAAGTGGTACATATATTTGCACAGGTTTGGGTGGATTCACTATCATGTAGATCATTAGATAACTAGTAATAGATGTCGACAATTGGCTCCATCAATATTGATATGATATTTAGACCTTGGGTAATACAAAACCTCAGTTTTTAAATTTGATATGAAATTCAGATTCCTTTGTATTAATCTGATTCTTTTTCCTTTATACTAATCTGATTTATTAGAAAAAATATGTATATGGAGTAAAGGGGAAGACTCCTAGGTCTGTACTGTAGAGAGAGAATTTGTATATTACATTTTTTTTGTCTGTACAATAGAGAGAGCAGAAAAAATATTGAGTAAAAAGGGCAAACTCCTAGGTATGTACAATAGAGAGAGCATTTGCATATTGTCATTTTTTAGGTTTATATATAAAGCATTTGAATATTGCGAATTTTTTTTGGCACATCACATCAATAACAATTCAATTAGTTCTAGTGTTTTTCATTCTCTTTGCATCCAAAAAATTTAAATAATTCCTTCTTTTTTTTCAGAAAATATCAATAAAAAATCAAAGTGATATATGGTCATTGGTAACTATGCAACATATTCTATTCTCCCTTGGTGTGAATTGTGGTTGTAGTTGATTATCTATAGCCTTCTTCCATCTTCTTTTAATAGGAGTGTAGGCCTTGATTCGTATTGGATGGGCCATGTTGGTTTCATTGTAATTCAAAATAATTGAGGCATAATTCAACATCTTTAGTTTCATTTTAATTCAAGGGAACTAAGGCATAATTCAACACCTTTGGTTTCATTGTAATTGAAGGGAACTCGGGCATAATTCAATAGCTAAAGTTTGAGAATATTGAAATCCTAATAGACATGGAGAGATTAGGGGAAGCGAGTGAACTTGAATCCAATAACATCGAGGCACCTCTGCTACAGGGGATTACTAAAGACAAGGCCAGGAAGCTAGAGAGATACCATAATGGCTCGATAATGGTTGTTTTGATCAGTACTTATGTTGTTGTGTTCTATTCAATTGGATTCAGCTTTAGTGTTAGTATCTCAAATCCTTTAAAGGCACTTCATAAGGGGAAAAAATGATAATGAACTAGAGTTCAAATAAATGGAACAAGTTATAATCTTGTTGTCTTGTTGCAGGTGGGTTTCTCTTCTCGAGTGGAGATTGAGACCATAGGGGATCTTGACCACACCTTATCTTAGGTGTGTTGACAATGTTAGTAGAAACATTTTAAGGAATGAATGAGAATGATCACTACACTCATCACTTTGTGAATTCCTTTTCTCCCCATCAAATCTTCTGGGGTAAACTTGGATGGACCTCAGCCCAAAGCCATCCGATGGTGGAGCTATATCTCACCAATGACCAAGATCGTTGATCAATAGCACTAAATCTATAAGAAGTGGTTGCTTAGTCCAAACTATCCCAACCTGGGACACCAAGATGCTGCTAAAATTTTGCGTGAGCGGTTTTAGCCAATTTATGAGGGTTTCTTGTTTTCTTGACTAATTTTTTGCATAAACATCTACAATGCCGAATGATGATTGCTGATTTGCAAGATGCTTTAAGAATGCAAAGAAAAATCTCAACAAATAAATGGTGGTGTGAAGGTATTGTTTGGTTTTACTTTATGCGTAAATTTATACAGGTTATTCTTGTGTTGTTGGTGATAACCATGTGATGGTTTTGCAGCAAGTAATCATAATTTCAACCAAAAATTTGTTTAACCCTCATTTTGGTTCTCTTTTCTTTAGCCTAGTTCCAAACTGCTGAAATCTACCATCTTTATTACAGAGTCTTGTATCCGAATTTTTTTAAATAATAATTTGTTTATACTTCGCTGGTCAAAAGCCCATCACATGGTTTCTTTTTATACTTTTCATTTCATTTTTCCCTTTAGTTTCCTACCTCGCTCAACTTTGAGTTTATTATTTGTATCTATTTGTAAGTGAGTTTATTATTTGTATCTATTTGTGACTGTTTTGATTTTTATTCATTTTGTACATGCCTATGACCTATAATTTATTTATTTATTTATTTATTTTGTAAGATATGCCTATGACCTATAATTTTGTGTGCTAATAATTAATATTATTTTATATGGTTAATTAAAAAATCAATTGAAATGAATTAATTATTTTTTTATTTTAAATATAAATTAAATTATGCTTTATTAGTTTGATATTAACTTTATATTATATTATCTTTGTATTATGCTTTATTAATTTTATATTATTTTATGTTATATTAATTTTTTACTCTAAAATTGTTCCCATTCTTTTGTAAATGTAATATCCAGGTTTTATAACTATATCTAATCATTTGACATATTTGTTTTACCATTGATGTTAATTACTAAGTACAATGCACTGTTAACTTTAAATAACAAAGACCATTTATTTTTTACAAAAGCTAAGTTTATATCCAATCATTTGACATATTTGCTTTACAATCATTAATGGTAGCTTAATTATGTTCAAATTAGTGGTGTTAATACTAAAACTCATAAAGATAAAGCACTTTATTTTCTCACATAACAATACAATATATTAAATTTTATAGCTAGTTGATTATCACCAATTGTGGAAGAACCAATAATTTTGTAAACTGTTGTGGGCAAATGGTTTTTGGTTATTTGCTAGATGAATGCAAAGGGAGCTTATGATTCTAATGTTGTTTCTTTCACAAAATAAAATTAGTCTTTTTTTTTTTTTTTTCTGGAAAAAAAAATATAGATCTATGATAATTGTAAAAAAAAAATTAATATGATTCAAGTATATGTATTTTGCATGAGATGAGTATAAATAAACAGTGCATCCTGTTATACATTATTCATATTCAAAATAAATTTGGTTATAAATTATGATTGCCTAGAGTGTGAGTCATGTGAGTTATTTGAGTTAATAGAATTAAATGCTATTTTAGTTTTTACTGTTTAAAGCTTTGGGATGCTTTGACATGGAAACCAAGGTTTTTAAAACTATGTGGAATTGTAGATATAAAGTATTTGTAGAATAATAAGTAGATAAAAGGTCCGTCCTAGCCCTTGTGGGGACTCGGTGGTGTTACAATGGGGATCCTTCCTCATCAAAGGCTAGAAGTTGCCACAATAGGATGAATAGTGCCTTCTTTCTCATTTAAATGAGAATGTGGGCCTATAACTAACAACAAAACTGAGTTGTATATACTATAAATGTAACAATAAAAATGAGTTTTATATAGTATGACTGTTACAGTATGGTTGTTACTCAAACCCAAAGTTCAAACTTGTTATGGACAGAGGTATTAACAATTTCCTAGTGTTGCAAATATTTCAAACTATTAAGAAAAAGGTAATAAGAGTTTGGAAAATAATATTATTGTTTATGGAAAAGTTGGAGAGAGATAAACTTTCCAAGTAAGTTCTCATTATTTATATTTTGATTTTTCTTTTGAATATCAATATAATATATTAAAATATAGTTTACAACCAATTAATAAATATTCTAACTCATTTCATATAACAAATTCAAAGATATATTTCTTAAAAGATATTTAACTCTAATAAATTTATTGGAAGAGATTGGTACTGACATAGAAATTCCCATTAAACAATGAATTAAGAACATAACTATTCACAAGCAATTAAAATAGAATCTTGAATTAAATTCCGTAAATAGTAATAAATTAGAACAGAATGAAAGTGAGACGACTACCTTTCGACCTTGTTCCCCATTCAAACCTTCATTATTCGAAATGGCTATTATCATCCCTCCGTGAATTCTTGTTGCCTTTGTTAGTTAAATCCTCAACCTCAGGATCTTCGACCTTTCTATCTTCACTACCATTCAAATCTTCTTTGTTCGAATGATGAGTGTCATCACTTTGTGAATTCTTTTTGTTTTTTCCCATCAAATCTTCTAGCGTAAACTTGGACGGACCTCACCACAAACCGATCCTATGGTGGAGCTATATCTCAACAATGACCCAGATCGTTGATCAATAGCACTAAATCTATAAGAAGAAGTGGTTGCTTAGCCCAAACTATCCCCAACCTTGGACACCAAGATGCTGTTGAATTTTTGAGTGAGCTGTTTTAGCCAATTTGTGAGGTTTTCTTCTTTTCTTGACTAATTTTTTCATAGATATCTACAATGCCCAATGATGATTCTGATTTGCAAGATGCTTTAAGAATGTGAAGAAAAATTTCAACAAATAAGTGGTTGTGTGAAGGTATTGTTTGGTTTTTTTTATGCATAAAATTCCTAGAGGTTATTCTTGTGTTGTCAGTGACAACCATGTAATAGTTTTGCAGCAAATAATCATAATTTTAACCAAAAAAAAACTGTTTAAACCTGAATTTAGTTCACTCTATTCTTTACCCTGGTTCCAAACTGTTAGTCTACAATCTTTATCACAGAGTCTTGTATCCGATTTTTTAGATAATAATTTGTTTATACTTCGCTGGTCAAAAACCCATCACATGGTTTCTTTTTATACTTCCCATTTCGTTTTTCTCTTTTGTTTCCTACCTCGCTAAACTTTGAGTTTATTATTTGTATCTATTTGCGACTCTTTTAAGTTTTATTTATTTTGTATATGCATAGTGTTAAAATGTATATATTAATGTATATATTAAACCTGGCATAGCAAAGTATGTATATATAAAATTTTAATGGAACATAACATTAACTTTATTATATTTCCTTATGTTTATTTTTATCACATCCATATAACATTAAATTTAATCTATTTTATTTCTATTAACATGCATATAATAGGTCAGAAATTGATTTTATGATATTTGGAATAAATATCTGAGCACAAACATGTGATTATTGAATATTAATTTCACCCAAACATTAAAATAGAAAGTACAAAAGCATGGAGCCTGTAACAATGGAACAATGGTAAAGTGGATTTATTAACTCTTATAAATTTGTCTTAGCTCTTTTGTACCTTTTAGATTTCTAGGCCACTAAATGCATGTACATAGCTTATTAAAAAACCCATGTACTTCAGGAAACTATTAGATTCCATACATATGCATACCTCATTTTTAAAAGTTGTGGAAATATGTACGAAACATAACTCATTCCATTTCAAAATGTCAAACACATACCAACCTCATCCCTTTTTCTTTGCATAAAAACTACAAACATATATTATTATTTCATTTTCATTTGTCCCTATTTATTTTCCTACATCTTCCACATCCCAACAATTTTCATTTGTCCCTATTTATTTTCTTACATCTTCCACATCCCAACAATACACAAACCAAAATACCTTACAGTCTCAGTCTCAATCAGATTCATAGAAAAATACACCAAAATATGGCACAGTCTCAATAGATTCATTCCACGAAGTTTGATCCAGATTCTAATGTAACTAAACCTGCAAAACTCAAAATCTATAATGCATACAAAGATGATTAATTTGAAAAGAAAATCGAATCTCCAAATTTAAAAACTAAGTTGATTAATCAAACTTGGGCCATCCAAAAATGAAGAATGAAAATGTTTGTCTTCAAAATCATAATTTTAGGGAAGTTCATCTAGAATTGAATGAAAATAAACTTTCAAAACTCAAAATCCATAAAAAGATGAGTAATTTGAAAAAAAAAAAAAGACATCTAAATTTGGAAATAAAGTTAAGTAATTGGGCCATCCAAACATGAGAAATGAAAAGGTTTCTCTTGTGAATGAAAAGAGTTTAAGGTTTATGTGGACTTTGGGAAACCTTACAAAGGATGTGAATTCGCAATAGTTTAAGGTTTACCTCCACTTGGAAACATTACAAAGGTTTACTTGCAAGAGTTGGAAACATTACAATATAATTGCTTAATTATAAACTATAATTCACATGTTTCATAGTCTAAGGGTCATTTCAATAATGGATAAGCATTTCAAAATAGGTTATGCACCAAGTTTCAACCAAGGGAATCAAATTTGCATTAATCTTTATAAGTGGCTAATAATTAATGGAACAATAAATTTTTAATCATAATTTGGTAAAAAATTAATTTAAACAGGGTTTAATCACCAGATTTTGATATGCAAGGAAGTTTATCTCTATCTATTTCATCCATTGATGTATTGGCTACTATGAAAATATTTTGAGCATCTTTTATTTTCAACCATATGTATGATTAACAAAATGATAAAAGTGCCCAATTCCAATAGGAGGGACTCAAAACTTAAGCTCTCCTTTTTTCTCCATATATATTTTCATAGTTTGTGTGTATATTTTATTTTCAACCATCTGATTAGAATGTATGATTAATAAAATGATTAAACTACCCAATTCCAATAGGAGGGCTGCTATCAGCTTAAATATAAAGAAGGGGAAAACCAATCTTACTATTTCCAACTTTAGTAAATGAACCTATATAAAAAGTATGAACTATTACTTATAACTAAAGTGTAATAATAATAAAATATTCAAAGATTATAAAATTGAAATGTAAATATTATAAAATATTCAAAATATTCTTGATTCTCAAATACAAATTAACATAAGAAATAATAATAGAAAATATAGAAAGATTGTAAAATTGAAATATATATAATAAAAGATATTCAAAATATTCAGGTTTACCAAATACAAATAAGCATAAAAAGGGGGAAACCCAATTTTCCTGTTTCCAACTTTAATAAATGAACCTATATAAAAAGTATGATTAAATACTTATAACTAAAATATATTATAAAAAATATACAAAGATTATAAAATTGAAATATAAATAATATAAGATATTCGAAATATTTCTGTCTACCAAATAGAAATTAGCATGAGTAAGAAATTTTCAGTTAGACAAATTTATTGAAAAAGATAAATTGTGAAATAAATTGAAACATAGTATGCATGGATGGCTGCTTAATATGTGACATATATGACTGCTTAATATGTGACATATATGACTGAAAGGCTATTTAAATTTACAGCACATAAAAAACTTATCCACTTTTAGTTTTCAAAAATAAAATTCTATTCTAAATGGAACCACTCAAAAGAGAAGAGCATAAACTAAACTAGCCCAGGGGCGGAGCACAGCACATAGGGAAAAATAAATCACTAGACAATATCACAAACAAATATCAAAAGCTAAAACAGATTTAAGCATGTTAAATAAGAAAATTCAGAAATTGAGACACATACATACATGAAAGATGCAACAATAAGTTCAAAGATGAAAAAACATTTGAACAACCATTAGATACCTCGAACTTATTTATTTATTCTTCTTTGCCACCCACCATCAGAATAGAGTAAATTGAAGCCGAACCCTAAAAGTGAACACAGGTAACTCAACTCCAAACCCTCCAAGGCAAACTGATCCCTCAAAATTGTAGAAAAATCAAATCAAAATCTCTTACATGAAAACTTATTTATTTCTTTCTTCCCAGCATTCCATCTGAATCGTCCAAGGCAAACTGAGGAAAGTCAAGTCCAAACCCTGCAAGGGAAAGACACGGCTGAAATTATGGAATAGTCTGAAACAAATTCACAAAGAGAAAGAAAAAGGCACATGTGATCTCTAAATTAAGGGAAGACTCCCATACATACAATTATGTGGAACATTCACTCCATAATATAAAATAAAATCCTTACGCTTTATTTCAGAATAGAGGAAAGCTAAGCCCCAAGGAGAGAGAGGAAAGTCAAGCCTAAACCGTTCAGATAAAATTAAGAAGAAACTCTGAAATTAATTCACGCAAAGAAAGAAAAAGACATATGATCTCTAAATTAAAGGAAATATAATGAACCATTGATATCCATGAAACCATTATATAGGAACCATAAAAAATATAAACCCTTAATCAGTGTGACTACCTCCGTCCGCCCTTCCCTTGATGTTCATTGCTCCCGTGGTGAAGGCAAGGGTCTGATGAATGGTAGATAACTGACGCAATGGGATTCAAGTCATGATATATTTTTGCTAAAAAGAAATTTAACCACAGTATTCTACAGATAAGAAAATGGATGAATTAACGTTGATTAATTGTTCACCAACTAGCGTAATTAATTCTTTTACGAGTATGGAATTATCAAATATTGATTTCTATGTATCTATAAGCATGAATATGGGGATGTTGTGCACTTACAAATTGGGAAAAAAAACGACATTCACCATTACAAAAGTAAATGCCGAAGAAATAGATTTGTCCTGCAATGGGTATTCCATGATTAGTGAGATAAAGCAACAAAGTGCAACCACAAACACTTCCCACACACCCACAAAGTGCAACCACAAACACAAATAATCTGCCAAAAGATGGTACAAGCCGCTCATTCAGTCCTCCAAAACATTAAAATTTAATATGAATTATATTTGGTGGAATTCAAATCTATAATTCAAGCCTTTCGTATATATTTGACTCTTCCAAACCAATAATTAAAAACGAAAGTAAATGAATCCAAACAAAGCCGGTCAATAGAATTTAAAAAAACTGTTAGGAATCCATTGAGAAAGAAATTTAGATAATAATAATGATATCGCGTCGAGTTTATTTTACTTGCAATTACAGAGCATCCATCAGAGCATGCAGAGACTTTGATAACTCTTGTGTATTCCCGTTTAGTTTGAGTGTTATGGCGCTCAGGGATTCGGATTTAAAGCAGAATTACAATAAGCAAGCCGGTCGTTCTTTTCTGGGAGACATTAAAATTTAATATGAATCATATTTGCAGGAATTCAAATCCAATTCTCCTTCGATCCAACCTTCTCGGTTGCTCCCAAATCCAATTGTCCTTCAATCCAGCCTTCTCTGTTGCTCCCAAATCCAATTCTCCCTCAAACCAACCTTCTCCTGTATCAAATTATAGATAGAAACCAAATTTAAATCCCAAACAAACAAAACACGACATGAAGAAGGGAGGAAGAAGCAGGGCAGAGTTCAGCCTCCTTTCAACGGATGATTAACGTATGATTAAGCAAATTCATAAGGATTCGCCTTATCCATGCTTTTCGGGCACCTCTAGTGACTGCTGAAGCTTTTCTGGCACCGCTAGTTAGAGATTATCATGCTTCTATTTAACGGATATATAATTTCCCAATTTCCCTCGTTTACAATTCCAGTTTTCAAACTCATATCATAACGGTTCAGTTCATCCTAACGGTTCTCTTTGGCCATGCTTTTTCCAACCGTCGGTGACAGGTTCTTGTGATTTTTGTTGGGCTTAGTAGGTGATAAGTTGCCATGCTCTTTTCCAACAACGTCCATGAGAGGTGCTTCTGACCGCTTGAGATTCTTATACTTTTTAAAATTTGTTTTAAATTTAATATTTTATTTCTGGTGTTTTTCTTAAATATTTGAATTATCATCTATTCATTAGATTGGTTTTTAAATTAATTATATATTTTTAAATTTTCTCTGTCGTATGAATGAATTTTATAATTTAGTTTTTGTGAATTTAATTTATTTACTTTCGTTTTTAATTTTTTTAAGCACAGTGATACTTATTCAATCTATTTTGACTTTTTCAAAGTTAAATATGTTCTTTATTTTTTATTTTTGTGTTTTTTAAAGATGTAATATAATGTCAATTATTTTTTTTTAAATATGATATAATATTGATTGATTTAAAGTTTTAACTTTTTTTAAATTTAGACTTTATTTAAATATAAGATTGAAGTATAGAAGACTTTAAATTTCAGAAATTTGAGATTAAGATTGATATATGTCAAATTAATGTAAAGATATATATTTATTCACAATTATTTTTACTTGATAATATAATGATATAATGATATAGACTTTCATGTTAGTAATTTTCACAAAATCAAATTGTATTAATAGCATCTAGATGTAACAATTAAAATTTGGTTTAAAAACAATGATGACCTACTAATATAAAATTGTCTATTTTTTGAATTATAAAGTTTTAAAATTTTGAAATGTTAATTTTTTAAGATTGGAAATGTTTGTTATAAAAAATTCATTACATTTATGTCTATTGTTAGTTTATGGGATATTATTTGTTTCTTTTTAAAATTTGGGTTTTTTTTTAAATATATATATTTTATTTTTCCATAAAAATTTCTAATAAAATCTTATAACTAATATAAGTGTATTTGCATTCTTTTTAAAATTATATACTTCTAGGTTTATATAACTCTTACAATTAAATATTTTAACTAGAAATATTGTGTTGTCGTTGTCCACTACAGCAAAGGTTTGGATATTTTCTTTAAAATATATCATAGTATTTTGATTTTTTTGTTTTATGAGTCCATGACAAAATATTCAAATTTCTAATTAAAAAATTGTGATATCCATGTATTGATATTTGTTTATGCAGTTGTGTGTATAAAGATTGTTTGGCCCAGCTGATGTAAATAATGGTTATATTAATGATTATTTAAGGGTGATGACAACATTATTTTTATAAAGTCCTACTACTATAATAGAGTATGTGTCTTACTTTTGAGTTTCACTTACTGAGAAAACTTTCACCTTTACCTAAATTGGCATGTCTTGCAAATTGATATTTATTTACGTGCCATTCATTGAAAATAAAACTAATTTTGTGAGATGAGTATGAAATCATGCCATATTAGTTTAAGTAAATTACTTTTCTTTCCCATATTGTGATTTTTTAGGTCTATATATTAGAGAGAGCATTTGAATATTGCGAATTTTTTTGGCACATCACATCAATAACAATTTCAATTAGTTCTAGTGTTTTTCATTCTCTTTGCATCCAAAAAATTTAAATAATTCTTTTTTATTCAGAAAATATCAATAAAAATTCAGAGTGATATATGGTCATTGGTAACTATGCAACATATTCTATTCTCCCTTGGTGTGAATTGTGGTTGTAGTTGATTATCTATAGCCTTCTTCCATCTTCTTTTAATGGGAATGTAGGCCTTGATTCGTATTGGATGGGCCATGTTGGTTTCATTGTAATTCAAAATAATTGAGGCATAATTCAACATCTTTAGTTTCATTTTAATTCAAGGGAACTAAGGCATAATTCAACACCTTTGGTTTCATTGTAATTGAAGGGAACTTGGGCATAATTCAATAGCTAAAGTTTCAGAATATGGAAATCCTAATAGACATGGAGAGATTAGGGGAAGTGAGTGAACTCGAATCCAATAACATTGAGGCACCTCTGCTATAGGGGATTACTAAAGACAAGGCCAGGAGGCTAGAGAGATACCATAATGGCTCGATATTGGTCGTTTTGATCAGTACTTATGTTGTTGTGTTGTATTCAATTGGATTCGGCTTTAGTGTCAGTATCTCAAATCCTTTAAAGGCACTTCATAAGGGGAAAAAATGATAATGAACTAGAGTTCAAATAAATGGAACAAGTTATAATCTTGTTGTCTTGTTGTAGGTGGGTTTCTCTTCTCCAGTGGAGATTGAGATCATAGAGGATCTTGACCTCACCTTATCTTAGGTGTGTTGACAATGTTAGTAGAAACATTTTAAGGAATGAAATGTTTTAGAAAACTATAAATGGTTGAATGTTTTATTGTACAAATAAGAGTAAGGAGAGGTGTAGAAAATTTAAGGAATGAAATGTTTTAGAAAACTGTAAATGGTTGATTTTTTATTGTACCAAGAAGAGAATATGGTAAGAATAAGGAGAAACACTTGAGTTTGAGACTTATGGAAAGAATGGTAAAATAGCATAAAAACAGGCATTTAACACAAAAATCTCAAAATGCTCAATGAAATCAACCGAATCATTTACATAACTGAGGTCCATTAATACCATTATAACTGATAATAAATGAAGAAATGTGGGTCTCACATGTCTTTCGGACAGGTCAGCATCTCATTGGACTATATCACATTTCAAGTTTTTTTTATATGATCATTGATAGCTTTGTGAAGTAAGCCTTTTGCGATATGTGATTTTCCATATTCGCTAAGAGATATGGCGAATAACTTATTGTGTGTTTTATCACTATCGGTGTTTCTTGAGGGAAGACCATTTTGTTGAAAATAGCAACAAGAAATGCTAAAAATAGAAGTGCTAAAAATAGCACTACTATAAATAGCAGTTTAGGCACAATTGTTGGATTGAGCAATAGGGAATGAAAAATCGAAGTGCTAAAAATAACATTCTATTTTTATTAGTTCAGGATGGATTCCTATTTTAGTCAGTCCCTGGACTAAACATAGGAAATAAAATTCGAATTTGAACTTAACACCTGTTTGAAAATAAATTAATTAATTCTCCATGAGTTAATTAGTTGGGAAAAATCAAGCATGAAGTCTATGTGAGGACATGCAACAATTTGTCTATTAATTGAGGAATTTATCCATCAGTTAAAGAGATAAGGATGAGTTCTAATTTGAGTTGTAATTAGTTGGCTCAGTTAACTGAGTCAAGTCCAGTTAGATTGATTTAAACAGTTTTTTTAAATTAATGTGAGATCAGTTAGTTAATGCATGCTTTTATATAATTGCTGCACTTCAGATAAATAAATATTCTCTCATGAATAACTCATGCATGTTAGTTCAGACAGAGACCTAGTTGAGATCAAAGGAGGGACAGTGTAATATTAGTTTGATGGATTTTCCCTATAAAGGAAGCTCATCCATGGAGAAGGATTTATCTCCTTCAGGACTATGTAGTTGGATCAGAGATTAGTGAGTGTGTGAAGAGGCCAATTCACACAAGTGGTTGCACTGGACCCCAATCAAAAATGCACAAAGAAATAGGAGGCTTGGAGGGTAGATTAGGAGGTTTGAGAGGCTTTTAACTGTCTATGAGCAGCAAAGGTATTGCAGAGAGAGTAGGATAGCTTTTGAGCTGATTCTTTTTGTAATACTGGCTATATTTCCACTTGTATGATAATACAGAGTTGGGGTTTTAGGCTGAAGATTTCCCCTGGTTATATCTTCTATGTTATGTGTGATTGATTTCTCCATATCATTTATATGTGTTGTTATTGATGTTTCTCATGTTCGATTAAGCATCCGCATAATTTTTTGTAGAAGTAGATCAAGTATTTTGCTTTAGAATATTGCATTATCTATTGCCTATAGTGGGAATTTCTACATGGTATCAGAGAAAAGGTGATCAAAGGAGAGAACAGTATACTGAGACGAGACTTCAAAGTTTTGAGTTTTGGGCCGAGAGTTTGCAGAGCAAATCTAAAAAAAAATTTACAAAATTTTCAGAAAAAAATAGCAAATTTGGATTCCTTGTGGAAAAAGACCGAAATTCAAAAAAAAATTGGCTGAATCAAAGTTCGAATGAGGGAGATATCGTTGATTTAAAATCAGCTCATTTTCTAGAAAAGTTTGTGATGGCGGGAAATATGAAAGAGATTGGTGTGCTAGCCAGGAACCTATATGCATTTGAGGTACAAGATGCATGCAAAGCCTTGAGGAGCAAGGCAAAGGTTAGATATTTGGTGGTTGAGAGGGAGAGTAAATTACCTCTCAACATGCAGCACGAGAAGAAGTCTTAGACAATTGTGGAGGAGCCACAATTGGTGAAGCAGCTTCACGGGGTTGTGGAGAAGCTACAACCAGATAAGCTAAGAGGAGATCGAGTAGAGACATCTGCTCATGCAGAGACCTCCAGTAGGGGGAAACCTCGAGCCAGGTGGGCAAAGGGATCACATGCAGCCATACCTCTAGGTAGGAGGTGGGGCGATGTGGAGTGATCATCCTAAGGAGGAGGGGAAGGATCCTTGAGGTACCCAACCTCTTTGATTTGACTTTACTACAGGAGCCCCAATGAGGAGTAGCAGGACTAACTGATTTGGTAGAGACAGATGTGGATGGAGCGGTAGAGAGAGCTACAGTGCAGGAGTCCCAAGTCTGTGTAGAGCTAGCATGTTGCAACAATGTGAGAGGCACATGAGTGTTGCGCCAGTGCAGAATGGCACAGAGAGGTGTGCAACGGTGCGAGATGCATGGAATGTTACAGCAAATCAGAGGTCAGAGAGGGAGCACTTGTCAGCAGTAGGTGGAGCTTTAGCATCAGAGTATGTTTTTGGCCCAACAGAGAGGTCAGTGTGGAGTTCTTTTTGTTCCGAGAGTTGCTGGAGAAACCACACTTGATAGAAGTGTTGCATGCAGAACATTCCATAGGTACAGGATTGGGTTCGAGTTGAATGCCTTTCTTGTTGAGAGGGAGTGTTGAAAATAGCAACAAGAAATGATAAAAATAGAAGTGCTAAAAATAACACTGCTATAAATAACAGTTTGGGCACCAGTGATGGATTGAGCAACATGGAATGAAAAATTGAAGTGCTAAAAATAACATTCTATTTTTAGCATTTCAGGATGGATTCCTATTTTAATCAGTCCTTGGACTAAACATAGGAAGTTAAATTTGAATTTGAACTTAACAGTTGTTTGAGAATAAATTAATTAATTCTCCATGAGTTAATTAGTTGGGATTATCAAACATAAAGTCTATGTGAGGACATGCAACAATTTCTCTATTAATTTAGGAATTTATCCATCAGTTAAAGAGATAAGGATGAGTTCAAATTTGAGTTGTAATTTGTTGGCTCAGTTAACTGAGTCAAGTCCAGTTAGATTTATTTAAATAGTTTTTTTAAATTAATGTGAGTTCAGTTAGTTAATGCATGCCTGCATATAACTGTTGCACTTCAGATAACTGAATATTCTCTCATGAATAACTCATTCATGTCAGTTCAGACAAAGACCCAGTTGAGATCAAAGGAGGGATAGTGTACTATCAGTTGGATGGATTTTTCCTATAAAGGAAGCTCATCCATGGAGAAGGATTTATCTCCTTCAGGACTGCGTAGTTGGATCAGAGGTTAGTGAGTGTGTGAAGAGCCCAATTCACACAAGTGGTTGTTCTGGACCCCAATCAAAATTGCGCAAAGAAATAGGAGGCTTAGATGGCATATCATGAGGTTTGAGAGAGGCCTTTGACTATCTATGAGCAGCAGAGGTATTGCAGAGAGAGCAAGATAGCTTTTGAGATGATTCTTTTTGTAAAATGAGCTATATTTCCACTTGTATGATAATACAAAGTTGGGGTTTTAGGTTGAGGCTTTCCCCTGGTTATATATTCTATGTTATGTGTGATTGATTTCTCCATATCAGTTATATGTGTTCTTATTGATGTTGCTCATGTTTTCTACACGTTTTAAATATTTGCAATGCGATGCAACAACGATATGTGTGATAGTGTTTTGTGATATCAGGAAAAAATTAATCGAAGTTTTGAGTTTATAATAAATTGGGGGAGTGTGATATTTTCCTTTGTGATATTACATGGCTTAACTGCGGGAATTCATATTTGAGGGGGGCT
The DNA here is from genome assembly GCA_031772625.1 of Pinus tabuliformis. NCBI lineage: Eukaryota > Viridiplantae > Streptophyta > Pinopsida > Pinales > Pinaceae > Pinus > Pinus tabuliformis. Next base: position 4,439,185 of record CM062811.1, on the reverse strand, counting down.
TTTCTTCACTTAAACTTAATTAAGAGTTTTATTGCAGTCGGTTAGGTCGAAATTTCTTGCATCACGCTTTGACTTAACATGATACTTTACTCGCTTGTAATTAGCAATATGTGAAATACTTGAGACCTATTCAACTTTAAGTCCTTTTTTAATATTAATGTAGTTAAGAGCTAGGGTCAGGATTGATCTTTATTTTAATTTTTTGACTTTATTCTTACCCATTTTATTAAAAAGACTCTATACTTAAAATTTAAAAGGGTACCCTATATTCAACTAAGTTACTTATTTAATAATAATGGGGGGTTGTTGAGTGACACAATATGACCACAAACCATACCTATTGAGAATACATCGGCTTGTGGAGAAGAAGATCTACAATTGTTGATAGCCAAACTACAAAGAAATAATGAAAACTTAAGGAAAGGGCTCATAAGTATAAGACATTGTTTCGTTATGTTCGATTGGTCAATGATCAATATCGGAATCGAAATATATCCCTAGTATCCAAAAATAATGCATTAGCTATGATGAACAAGCACCTTATTAGTTGCAATCTCAAAAAAATGAAGCCTATCAAAATGCTTAATGCCCATGAATGAGCCCTAACATTTCGACAACCATTAATGCATAAAAAACATGGTTTGGAGGTCCTAGTGAGCTCAGTGGGAATTTGAAGGAAGGGATGACCTAATTTTGATGATTGGTTGAGTTTGAAATGGACATTTACATGAGGACATGCATCCCCTATGGAATGGGGGATGTTGAGCCCTACCTTTTTACCCATTTTCACACCCTATTCTATTATTTTTACTACTTTTTATCCTACTTTGCTCCTCTTTGACACCATAAAAACACTCCACATTGGTTAAACTATGTTACTTTTAATGGAGGTGAGAATTACTAATAATTATTATTTTAATATATCTTTGTTTGGTTTAGGTAGATGTTAAAAAAAAATTATATTATTTACTTAATTGATTGATCTACATATGGACTCTTAAATATAGGAAAGACATTTGAGTACGAGGACATGTCATTGGAGGTCCAGCACCCAATCCAATTGAATATATCAAGTGACCATTTTTGGAGCAGCTATTTTGTACTCTGTTTTGTACTTAAATCGGTACTTTATTATAGGCAACCAATCAATTGTCAACACCCCAAAGATAGTTCTTTTATTTCATAAGCATAGTGTTAGTTTCCTTGATCCAAAATTAGTGTCACTAATGGAATAATTAAGTTATGATCTCATGAAGTGATCCGAGGATTTATCCTCGCTTAAATTAGCACAGATCACAAATGTATTTTCTTTCTTTATCCATATTGTTGTAACTATTTGGAGGATTGAGTTCTTAAAAAAGGGTTGGGGTTCCTTTGAGAGGATACACACATACACATAGTTATACACATAGATTGAACTGGTGACAAAGGGATTGTGGAACGATATCTCTTGACTTTGTTTGGAAACTCTCAAAGTTATGTTTTATTAAAGGCTTTTAATATAATTGTCTCAACTTTTATTTATATCTAAGAATTTATGTTTACTTGATTTTTGAATTATTGAATTAAGCTAGACTTGTTTTAGGTTGTGGCAAGGGCCCACCACAAACCTTGATCAAATCTTGTAACAATTTTTGATAGATAGGAGGTGTGTTTCAAATTCATTAGGTAGAACTATAATTAATGACTCATTTTCTTTTGTTTATGGTTTCCAGATTTCATGTACTTAAAATCGTACTTAAGTTTCCTTGAATTCTTTCATAGATCTGAGTCAAGATAGATAGTATAATGTCCACTGAGTTTTTGCAGACTTGTGGATCCTTATTATGAATATACTCTGCATCCATTAATTATTTTGATTACTTTTCCAATATCGTGAATGTTGAGGAAGGAAGTTTCATTTTTGAACATATTTCTAAGAAATAAATTCGTATATTTGAATCTCGAATCCTTTGTTCTAAATGAAGGTGTTTTAGTTGCATGCGGATCTATATATTGTTGATAATAAAATCCCAAAGCTTATGCTCAATTGAACTCTGAGAATTGATTAGGAACAATGTGTCATTTTTTGGTGTAGATCGTGTGTTAATGCTTGAGGAATTGTAATGATATTTTCAATAGATAGCTTGTCATCTATTTGATTTCGTAGTAAGCCTTAATTTAGATTTATTTTTTGTCATTGTTAGATAAATCGAAGTTGTGTTTTATCTAATTTCTCAGGTTGATTTCAAGTTAGGAATCCATAAGTTATGTGTCCCAGCTCTTAGCATGATTTGACTTAAATATTACATAGGAAATAGTCTAAGTTATTTTGTAACGTATTGTTGAGTTTACTTTTGAATTGCAGAACCCTCGGGATTATTTTTTCATAATGATTTTTAAATGAAGTGGTTATTCAATTGATTTGATAACATATCTTATGATAGTTGCCAATCTTATTTCTGGACGAGTTTTCGAGTGAGATCAATATAATTAAGAATCATTTGAGTTATGAACGTGAAATAGATTTCATTATTAGCGATTCAGATTGCATAATGAACTAGGTTTCTTCACTTCATCAATTCATGGTGTGATTATTAGAAACAAAGTGTGAGTATTGTTGTACTTGATTTTGCACTAAATCTGCATAGGATAAGTTTGGATCTAGACTGGACTACATTGCATCTCAAAATTTATGAATCTCGGCTGACAATTTAAATGTAGGGAATTCAACGACTTATAAAAGCCCTAACAGGAGGAAAGGCTCAATATCTATTGCTTGAAGGGGGGGAAGATGTGGATTAGCCCAAGATTCATCCAAACAAGTGTTCAGATTGAGCAAGAAAGATACCAAATGGAAGAAGATATGCATGCATAAATACACCCAACAACAATTATTACTGATAGGTGAAAATACATGGAATGTAAAACAGCACTAGAAAATATGCATAAAAGGTTGAAACAACACTTTTAGAAGCTAATAATAGTTAAAATGACACTTTTTATGTAAAAAGTGAGACATAATGACACTTTTGAATGCAAAAGAAACAAAAGTGAAAGCAAAAGTAGCAAAAAGTGACAGTTGAGAAACTTAACTACAAAAGTATGACAATTGAGATAAAAATATCCTTCTACTCATGAGAGTAACTAGAGGATGATTGTGAGATTGATACCTAGGATGAATTCTTATATAGATGAGAACTCACGAAATTAGGGTTACGGTTTTGGGTGTGCATGCCTAAAATATAGAAGCTAAATCTAGATAACTAACACATGTAAGGTAATCAATTTGGAACACATGCCATACTACCATCTAGAAGTGCTCATTAAACATTAACTTGTGTTTTTTTATTTTCTTAAATGTCCCAATATATGTAAACTCTTTTTTCTTTTCCTGGTTGACCATTTATGGAATAGATTAAACAGCCATTCCCTTCCATAGCTTATTTACTCATTTAATAAACAGCGAATCATCTCTATAGGTTGAGTTTAATAAACAGCGAATCATCTGGGATTTATTTGTATTTATCACTGAATTCAATTAAAGTATCTTTTAATTCCATTGCTTTCACAGTTATATATTCACCGTATGTATTTTTTTTAGTCATTTTAGGTGAACTAAAATTTGTTACTCATGAATGATTGTATTTTTATGATGAAAATATTTGAATATTCTATACCATTTATATTTTAATTATTCATATTTATTATATTTTGGTTATAAATATTTTTATTTTTTTTATACAGTTATATTTACTCAAATAAGAAATAGAAAATTCTGTTTTTCCCTTGGGAAAGTTTTTAAGTTTATTATATTAATTCTTTTTAATAAAATATCATTTTTTTAATTATGCTTTGATTAATCTGAATGGTTTTTTATAATTTTTTAAGCATTTATATATTTTATATCTTTTTTAATAGATATGATTTTTTTGGTCGGTTTTTGTATTTTTTAATAATATAATATATGAATTTTATATTAGTGATTTTATGTTTTAAAGTATTTATTTATTTTTATAAATGTATGATTTAATTACTTAATTTAACCATTTTTCTTTTATATATGTTTTTATTGTCTATTGAAAAATTATTATATTATAGAATTTATATTTATTATGTTTTCATTCAAATATTTATATGTAAAATATTTTTTCAATAGACATGAATTTGTATTTTGTAATTTTCATAATAAATCCATTACTTATGTTCTCTACTTTTTATGTGAAGTTCTTTTACTTTCATGTGGGATGTATATTTATAATATATATTGAGACTTGGGGTCTAGGTTTTGCTAGTTTAGTCTAGGTTAGGCTAGAGTGGGGTATAATAGGCTAGGCAAGGTTAGACTATTTAGGCTACGCTAGGCTAGTTTAGGTTAGACTAGGCTAGAGTAGGCTACTTTAGGCAAGACTAGGATAGGCTTAGGCTAGACTAGGCTACGCTATGCTAGTGTAGGAAAGGGTAGGGTAGAATAGGCTATGCTAGCCCAGGGTACGCTAGGCTAAGCTAGTGTAGGTTAGGCTAGGCTAGGCTAACGTAGGGTAGGGTAGGGTAGCGTAGGGTAGAGTAGGGTAGGCTAATCTACTAGGCTAGGCTAGGCTAAGTAGGTAGGGTAGGCTAGAGTAAGCTAGGCCAGGGCAGGCTACACTAGCATAGGGTAGGGTAGGGTAGGGTAGAGAGGGTACCCTAGGCTAGGCTAGGCTAGGGTAGAGTAGGCCAGGGTAGGCTAGGGTAGGCTAGGCTACACTAGCATAGGGTAGGCTAGGGTAGGGTAGAGAGGGTACCCTAGGCTAGGCTAGGCTAGGGTAGAGTAGGCTAGGCTAGGCTAGGCTAGGATAGGCTAGGTTAGGGTAGTGTAGGCTAGCATAGGTTAGGGTAGGCTAGGCTAGGCTAGGATAGGCTGGGCTAGGCTAGGCTAGGCTAGGTTGGGCTAGGCTAGGCTAGGCTAGGGTGGGCTAGGCTAGGCTAGGGTGGGCTAGGCTATGATAGGGTAGGGTGGGGTAGGCTAGGCTAGGCTAGGATAGGCTAGGTTAGGTTAGGTTAGGCTAGGGTAAGCTAGGTAGGCTAGGATATGGTAGGGTAGGGTAGGGTAGGTACGCTAAGGTAGGGTAGGCTAGGCTATGGTAGGATAGGTTGGGGTAGGGTAGGGTAGGGTAGGGTAGGTTATGCTAGGGTCTAGGCTAGGGTAGGTGAGGCTAGGCCAGACTAGGTAGGGTACGGTAGGGTAGACTAGGCTAAGCTCGGCTAGGCTAGGCTAGGCTACTTAGGCTGCATAGGCTAGGATAGGGTAGGGTAGGGTAGTGTAGGGTATGCTATGCTAGAGTAGCCTAGGCTATGGTAGGATAGGCTGGGGTAGGCTAGGGTAGGGTGGGTTATGCTAGGGTAGGCTATGGTAGGTGACGTTAGGCCAGACTAAGTAGGGTGCAGTAGGGTAGACTAGGCTAGGCTGGCATAGGATAGGGTAGGCTACGCCAAGCTAGTTTATGTTAGACTAGGTTAGAGTAGGCTACTTTAGGCAAGGCTAGGATAGGGTAGGCTAGTTTAGGTTAGGCTAGGCTAGACTACGTTATGATAGGGTACGAAAGGCCAAGCTAGTTTAGGATAAGCTAGGTTAGGCTAAGCTAGTTAAGGCTAGGGTAGGCAAGGGTATTGTAGGCTAGGATAGGCTAGGGTGGGCTAGGCTAGGGTAGGCTAGGATAAGATAGGCTAGGCTAGACCTAGGTAGGCTAGTCTAGGCTAGGCTAGGGGAGGCTCTGGTGGGCTAGTGTAGGCTAGGATAAGATAGGTTAGGCTAGACCTGGGTAGGCTAGTCTAGGGTAGGCTAGGTAGGCTAGGCTAGGCTAGGTAGGCTACGCTCGGCTAGTGTATGCTAGGGTAAGGTAAGGTAGGGTAGGGAAGGTAGGGTAGGGAAGGCTAAGCTGGGCTAGGGTATGCTAGGTTAGGTTAGGTTAGGTTAGGGTAGGCTAGGTTAGGGTAGGGTAGGGTAGGTTAGGTTAGGCTAAGGTAGCATAGGCTAGGGTAGGCTAGGGTAGGCCAGGGTAGGGCATGCTAGGTTTGGCTAGGGTAGGCTAGGCTAGGCTAGACTAGGCTAGGGTAAGCTAAGCTAGGGTAGGGTAGGGTATGGTAGGGTAGGATAGGCTACACTAGGTTGGGCTAGGCTAGGTCAGGCTAGCATGGGCTATGGTAGCTTAGGCTAGGTTAGGTTGCTAAGGTAGGCTAGGTAGGGTAGGGTACGGTAGGGTACGGTAGGGTAGGCTAGGGTAGGCTAGGTAGGCTAGATTAGGCTAGGTTATGCTAGGTAGGCTAGGGTAGGATAGGGTAAGCTAGGGTAAGCTAGGTTAGGGTACGGTTTGGTACGGTACGGTATCGTATTGTATGTTAGGGTAGGGTGGAGTAGTGTAAGGTACGCTAAGCTAGGGCACGCTATGCTAGGTTAGTGTAGGGTAGGTTAGGGTAGGCTAGGCTAGGGTATGATAGGCTCAGGTAGGTTAGGGTAGGGTAGGCCAAGGTTGGCTAGGCTAGGCCAATCTAGGCTAACCTAGGCTAGGCTAGGCTAGGCTAGGGTAGGCTAAGCTAGGGTTGGCTAGGCTAGGTAGGCTAGGCTAGGCTAGGCTAGTTTAGGCTAACCTAGGTTAATGTAGGCTAGTTTAGGCTAACCTAGGCTAGGTTAGGCTAGGTCAAGCTACTTTATGTTAGACTAGGCTAGAGGAAGCCGCTTTAGGCAAGGCTAGGATAAGCTAGGCTAGTTTAGGCTAGGTAAGGATACGTTAGGATAAGGTACGGAAGGCCAAGCTAGTATACGCCATGCTAGGCTAAGCTAGTTTATGTTAGCTAGGCTAGGTGCTAAGATAAGGTAGGCTATGATAAGCTAGGCTATGTTATGTTAGGATCAACTAGTTTAGGATTGATTAGGCATGTGTTAGGATAGGTTGGATAATCTACTTTAGGATAGGTTAGGCTTGGCTACTTTAGGATAAGCTAGTTAAGATTAGGCAAGGCTAGTCAAAGTTAGGCTAGGCTAGGCTAGTCTAGGCTAGGCTAGGCTAGGTTAGGCTAGGCTAAGGTAGCCTAGTGTAGGCTAGGGTAGGCTAGGGTAGGGTGGGCTAGGGTAGGTTAGGGTAGGAAAAGCTAGGCTAGGGTAGGCTAGGGTAGGCTAGGCTAGGATAGGCTAGGTTAGGGTAGCTAGGCTAGGCTAGGCTAGGCTAGGGTAGGATGGGCTAGGTTAGGCTAGGGTAGGCTAAGTTAGGGTAGGCTAAGGTAGGCTAGGATAGGCTAGGCTAGGCTAGGCTAGGGTAGACTAGGATAGGGAATGCTAGGGTAGGCTAGGGTAGGCTAGGTAGGCTGGGGTTGGCTAGGGTTGGCTAAGCTAGGCTAGGTAGGGTAGGGTAGGCTAGGCTAGGCTAGGCTAGGCTAGGGAAAGCTAGGGTAGGCTAGGCTAGGCTAGGTAAGGCTAGGCTCGGCTAGGCTAGGCTAGGGTAAGCTAGTGTAGGCTAGGGTTAGCTAGTGTACGCTAGGTAGGGTAGGGTAGGCTAGTCTAGGCTAGGCTAGGCTAGGCTAGGCTAAGGTAGGCTACACTAGGGTAGGCTAGGGTAAGGTAGGGTACACACACACACATACATGTATTGGCACGAGGAGATATACACTTAGGCTGAGTTGGTGATTGTGGCGCAATCTCTTTGATTATGTTCTATTAAGATCGAACTCCTCAACTGATTTTTATTGAAGCTTTAATATAATTATTTCCTCTACTTTTATTCTCATATAATCATTATGTTTCTTTTATTCACAAAGTATTGAATTATCTTAACACTTGGTCTAGGTAGTGGCAAGGGCCCACTGCAACCTAGAATCAAGTCGAGTAAGTCGAGTAATATACTTATTTCTGAATCTTTCAAGCTTTTCTCTTCCAAGCGCTTTAGTGAAGATGTCTGCAATTTTCTCGTTTGTGGAACAATGACGAAGATGGATTGTTTTGGCCTCAACATGATGTCGGATCAGATGATATTTAGTATTGATGTGCTTAGTACGATCATGGAACTTTGGGTTCTTGGCCAACTTTATTGCAGATGTGTTATCAATCATGAGTGGAGTTGATTGTATTTGTTTTACCTGCAAATCTTCAAGAATTTTCCTGAGCCACACAATTTCTTTCGTTGCTTCAGCTGCTGCCACATATTCTGCTTCTGTTGTGGAATCTGCTGGTACTGATTGTTTGCGTGATCTCCAGGAGACAGCTCCCGATCCAAGACTCATAGCATATCCTGAAGTAGATACCCCAGTTTCTTTGTCTCCATTGAAGTCTGAATCAGAGTATCCAATCAAGTTGAAGTCGTCCACCTGTGTATACTTGATTCCAAGGTCTTGAGTTCCCTTCAAGTACCTTAGAACTCTTTTTGCAGCAGACCAATGTCCCTCACAAGGCTTTTTCATAAACCTGGAGAGGATTCCAACAGCAAATGAAATGTCTGTTCTGGTAGTAGTGAGGTAGATGAGACTTCCTACAAGCTGTCTATACTTTGTTGCATCCTCAAATTCCTTTCCTTCAATAGATGTGAGCTTCAAGTTTTGTTCCATTGGAGTAGAAAGGGGATTGCACTCTGTCATGCCAAATCTGTTTAACAAATCTCCAATGTATTTCTTTTGAGAAAGAAATATGGACTTTGGATGTTGGGTTACTTCAATGCCAAGATAGTAATGAACATAGCCCAAATCAGTCATTTCAAAAAAAATTCCTAATTCTTTCTTTATGGATGCAATATAGCTTTCATTGTTCCCTGTCATTAAAAGATCATCTACATATACCACAAGATATACAACTGTTTTGCCAACTTTCTTGACAAATAAAGTTGCATCATCAAGATCAAAATGATTGAAGTTGAGTTTCAGAAGATGCTCAGTTAGTTTTTCATACCAGGCTCGTGGTGCTTGTTTGAGGCCATACAAGGACTTCACAAGTTTGCATACTTTGTGTTCATGTCCTTTCACAGCAAATCCTTCAGGCTGGGACATAAAAACATTCTCTTTTAGATCTCCATTCAAGAATGCAGTTTTTACATCCATTTGATGGACTTTCCAACCGTTCTGAGCAGCTAGTGCAAAGAGTGTCCGAATGGTGGCCCATTTTGCTGTGGGAGCAAAAGTTTTCTCATAATCGACCCCTTCCTTCTGTGCAAAACCTTTTGCCACAAGCCTAGCTTTGTGCTTGTCAAGTGAGCCATCAGCTTTGTACTTGTTCTTGTAGACCCACTTGCAGCCAATTGGTTTGGTTCCAAATGGAGGATCAACCAGCTTCCAAGTGCCATTCTTTATGAGGGCATCATACTCCTTCTGCATCGCTTCTTTCCATTCATCATGAGAAGCAGCTTCTTTGAAGGAAGTTGGTTCAAAATCTGTAGACAAGTTCAATTCACAATCATAAGTAACATCCATATCAACAGGTGAATTAGAGTTATCTACATCACCTCCATCTTGTCGGTTTGTATTTTTGGTTCCTGTTTTTCCAATTTCATCAGGATGAACACTTTCAAGTGTCTTTGTCAGCCACTTTGGGGGACCTTTCTGAGATGGTCCAGGCTGTTCTGTTGATTGAGTTGGGACTGAATCAAGATTAAGTCTCTCAATTATATCAATTACATCACTTAAAGCATCATCCGTTGTTGGAGTGTCATGCAGGGGAGATTGTTCTTCAGAAGGAGATTCCACATGTTGATCTAGTATAGGAATCCCCCCTTCAAGATGTGGAATCTGATTATCAAACTCTTGGAATGATTTCGGTTTTGTGAATCTATCCAAGCGATCAAGTTGCCACTCAACAAAACTGTCAAATTTGGATGATTCAAGAAAAATGACATCTCTAGATAAAACAAACTTTTTATTTACTTCATCATAAAGGCAGTATGATTTAGATGTGTTTGAATACCCCAGGAAGATACACTTACGACTTCTAGCACCAAGTTTGTTTCTATGTACCTTTGGTATTAAATCATAACAGGTGGAACCAAATATCCTGAGATGTTTTACCGAAGGAACATGTCCATACCACAATTCATAAGGAGTCTTGTTTCTTATAGCACTAGATGGACATCTATTCTTTATATATGCAGCACATAGAACAACATCAGCCCAAAACATTGTCTTTACATTTTTGAAGAAAAGCATGGATCGTACCATATTCAAAATTGTTCTGTTCATTCTTTCAGCTACACCATTCTGTTGAAGATTATAAGGCACAGTTGTTTGATGTTTAATCCCATGTTGGCGAAGATAGTGTTCAAATTAATTTGATGTATATTCTTTTCCATTATCAGTGCGAATAGACCCAATATGAGATTGTGCATCATTTTCAATCCATTTATGAAAATTCTTGAATGTTTTAAAAGCATCAGATTTGTTCTTCAAAAAATAAACCCAACACATTCTGGTGTAATCATCAATAAATGTCATGATATATTTATTTCCATTTGCAGAAGGAACAGGCATTGGACCACATAAATCTGAATGAATAAGTTCAAGCTTCCTATGTGCTCTTGAATGTGAATCATGAAAAGACTGTTTGCTATGCTTTCCTAGAATGCAAGCATCACATTGTTTATGTTTTCTAGGAATTGTAGGCAAACCAGCAACACCATTTTTCTTCAACAAGCGGAGACTATCATAGTTTAAATGTCCAAATCTAGCATGCCATAATAAACTTGATGGTAGTGCATCTTCTTCATGATGAGAAATATATGAGAAATGTTGTGCATGAGCAGAGGTTCCTTGCAGTTTAAGAAGTCTTTCTTCTTCTATACCCCTCATGACAAGTGAGTGGTCAGATGCCTTTCTTACCTCAAGCTTGCCATCAAACATGTGAATGGAGTGACCTTGCTGGCGGATGTGGACCAGGGACAGCAAGTTTCTCTTGAGCTGTGGGAGATATAGAACATGATCCAGAAGAAAGTCTGGAAGACCATGCAGTTTAAGCCTGATTGTGCCAAGCCCTGATGGCTTGATTTTTGACTGATCTGCAAAGTATACTGCTCCATCAACATTGTCAGTGAAATCTTCAAAGAAATCTTTCCTATGAGTCATATGACAAGTTGCTCCTGAATCAAGCAACCAATCATTTTTCGAAGAAGCAAGTGAAGCATTAAACAAATCTTCATTTACTCCAATGTTACATTGTGCCTCAATATAGTGAGCGGATTCAGGTGCTTTACCTTTGTCTGTGTCATCAGTTTTACCTTTCTGCTGATTTCTTCTCTGCTCAACTTTGTCCCATGGTAGTTTGCATGTAGAAGCATCATGTGATCCATTTCATTTGCAGCGAATGCAATGCAGATCTGCCTTTTCTGCTTGAGTATGTCTGCCCCCCCTGCCTCTGAAGTATCTTCCTCTTCCTCTTCGTCCACCTTTTCCTCTTGTAGAATCTTGAGCAGGATGATTTTCTTTATGAGCAAGGCAAACAGTCTCTTCAGAAGATTCAGGGACTGTTTTCTTTCCAAAGGCTTTCTCTCTTTCAGCAAACTTTTTCACAAGAGTGTCAAAGGTTATATCTTTAAGATTTCCATTTGCTTGTAAAGACTCAAGATAATTAGAGTAGGTAGGATAGAGTGCTTTGAGAAAGGCAATAAGAGAGATATCCAGCTCAACCTTAGTGGATTTAATATCATGCATTATAGACTTTATTTCAGATGCAAGAGCAAGAGGATCATTATTTTTCAGTTCAAATTTGAAGAGTTTAATCATGAGCTGAACAACTTCAAGTGCAGAATGTGTATCATAGAGTTCTTTCAGCTTTTGTAAAGCTTCAAAGGCAGTGGAATAGGATGAAATATGACGACTTACTTCCTCATTTACAGATGCTGCGATCAATGCATAGGCTTTGCTGTTCTTGTTTTCCCAAATAACAAGTTCTTTATCTGATGTAGGCTGCACAGGGTCTTTGTCTTCTTCTCCGACACACACTCCTTTCCACAACTCATTGTAGATGAGGGTGTGTTTTACCATCCGAGACCATTCTGAATAGTTCTCCTTGCCAGTGAGAATTATTCCTACCATAGAAATGATTGAATGCATTCTGTAAAAAAAAATATCTCTGCCAAAAAACTTCTGTTGAGAAAAAAAATCCTTATATCATAGCCTTATGCATTTTATTTTCTTCTGGAAACACAACAATGCTTTGAATAATATAAACTGCGTATATCAATTCAACAAACTGCTTTGATTTCAACGAACTGCTCAGCCACTATACAAAAAAAACGCATCTCAAACTGCTTTGAACAAACTGCTTTGAATTCAACAAAACTGCTCAACCATTATACAGAAAAACGCATCTCCACCTTATAAAAAACGCTATACAAAGTCAAAAAATCAACTGCATAATACTGAAGTCCTAGCAGTCTTCGCGACTTTTGAGGCTCTTGCGTTCTGCGAGTCTTTGATTGTCAGTAATGGAAAATGGCTCGAATAGGAGCAGTTCTAAAAACGCAGTCATTCTTACAATAGAAGGAACGCAGTCATTCTTACAATAGAAGGAACGCAGTCATTCTTACAATAGAAGGAACGTAGTCATTCTTATACCAAAAACACAGTCACCATTCGCTGTCATTCTTTACGCATTCTTACAATAAAACGCAGTCACCATACCATTCAAACACAAGCAGTTTAAATGCACTAGGTCACGACCTTAAAAGGACATTCAATGCATAATTCATAACACAACACAATCTCCCGGCAGATGCACCAGATGAGATGGCGGCCTTCAATGTAGAATAGGAAAGAGGCAATGCGCTAATCAATCTTTACAGGAACTTCAATGGATATTTGATGGCATATTTGAATGAGATGGCAGCGTTAAAATGGTGTAAAATATAGATTTCAATATCGCTTGTCATATCCTCCTTAAAACATTCAAACAGTTTCGTGTTCAACGAATGTATGAAAACGACCCTCGGGATGGCACTTGGGAAAGGGTACCCCCATTTGAAACACGATTTCTAGACTTTTGTGAGCTCGTTTCTGTAAAAAAAGAAACCCGTTTTGTTTGAACAATGTACTGACCAAATGGACGTGAGGCCGAGACCCTTCAAGGCTGTCTTCATTTACGATTTGCTGTCCAAAGAATGTCGCCGCGGAGCCGACGTGCCCACTAGTCGTATCAAGTTCGCTTGTTCGGTTTCTTCTTCGACTGGACTTCTCTACGTTGCTGGTGTCCTAGATGAGCATCACAACACTCTGGCTACTGCGGAAGCTTACGCTGTGGAGGAAGACAGATAGAAAATATGACCTAAAATGGCGAAAACCCTGTGGGTGTTTACCTAGAGCAGAAATTCATGGTAATAAGTGGAAACAGTCATAATTTCTTGAAGCGCAGAGGGTTTTAATGAGGAGACGGGCATTTGGAACATGCTGAGAACAATGATTCTGATGCACCGGCTCTTTCAAAGGAAACCGACGCTCAGGTGTGGACAGAGGCAATCAGTGCGCAGAGAATCAGTGTCAGGCAGAGGCAGAGCAGCGCAGGACAGAGCAGCGCAGTGCTCAGGACAGAGGCAGGAGTTACAACTAATTTGGGACCTGTGCTCTGATACCATGTCAGGCCAGGGTAACTCCACATTGAACAAGAGAGAAAAACTGAGCGATATTATTCATTAGATAACTCATGTTTATATACAAAAACAAAAACGGATCAGTTCATCTTCTAGATGACTGTCCAGTTCACCCATCCGTTTCGAATTAGGTGTCAACAGGAACATTGTTATGAATACATCCTATACATGATTAATTTTGTGATTACACTCTTACATCCTTGAATCGTCGGAAAAAGGAAGTTTATTTTTAAAACGAAGTCCTAAGAGACGCAATCGTTGTGTTTCGAAATAAATATCTTGTTTTAAACTGAAATGTGTATTCATTGTTTATGAACATGTATGTATACCAATGACATGAGGCTCTTATAGCTTGTGCTCTATTTGTAATACCTAGTGATTAGAGATGGAGTGTTATTTGTTAGCATATGCAATGTGTTAATACTTAAGGAATTGCATGCCATTTACAGTGGAGTTGTTTGATTTCCCGTGTGAGCATTATTTTGCAGTGCAATAATCATTTGAATAGATAGTTGGTTATTTTCTTGAATTTGTAGGAATATTTAATTAGATTTATTTCTTTTCATCATTAGATAAATTAAACCGGAAACAATAATTATGTACTAAGCAGTAAACTGATTTAGGAACATGAATTTCACACTCCATTTAGTAGCTTATTCCAGAATTTCTAAGATGTTAGTTTAAGCTAGATTCTCAAATCCTTCATTACTTGCGCTTATGCCTCAAAGCTTACAAGCCCCAGATTGATAATTAAATGTTGGAATTACAACATGTTGGCTTATTGGGCCCTGACCCAGGTTCAGAAGAGTTATTAGCCAAACAAATCCCACAGCTACTGGCCGTTTCGGTAATAGCCCACGGAGCGCGGACTGAGGTCTCACCCGAGGTAGCAAGGGAGGGTGTTGGAACCAGGGTTCTGCACCCTTGGGATGTCTTGATGTGGTCTGGAGGGGTCGTAATCTGTATGCGGCCTCACAACACTCTGTGCTACTCTCGAGCTTCTGCATAGATCCGTGTAGATGCACTTTTTTATTAATCAAATTATTACAGATCTGAGCTTTTCATTACAGTCTTTAAACAAATATTTAAACTTAAAACCCCATGCGCGCAATTTATAACAGATAATGCATAAACTCAGAACATAAGAAATAAATAGATCTGCAAGAAAACACATAATGATTTAGAACTTCTTATCTTTATTGATCTTCTCTTCAGTACAACCAGATCCGCCCTATGCACTCAGCTGTAGGAGTTCGCGCACTCAACTACAGACTTTACCAGGCCTCTATGCACACAGCTGCAGAGTCTCTATATATCTACCAACACCCTTGACTCAAAACTACAGACGCTCCAAGACTTCTTGCTTCATACACCCATTACATTCCAAATCCAAAAATACTTACTCAAAAACTGAAAGTTAACCATAGAGCCTTGCATTAGGCCAACTCATTTTACATTACTTTTGGGCGGAACACCCTTTGACTTGACTCATTACACTTTGTGCTCCGTGCATCTCACAAAGTATTTACCATACCGTTACCCAAAATTGCAGGCTTTGAGCCCCAAGACTATTACGCGAGGCCTTCGCTACCCAACAGGCCCCCAACACAATCATCGTGACTCATCCCGAGTCACTTGGCTGGTGCAGTAATCTTCGCGTAGAGGTCAGTTAGCAATTTTAGCGCGTTGCTTTTTCTTGCAACAAACACTTCTGCTATCTTCTGTACCTATTCTACGCAAGCCACCGATCCATCAGTATCACTTGCAGTTGCCTGTCCGGGATCATATACTACCTGCATGTGTGCTAACTTTCCCTCGATGGTTGTGGAGACCGCGAATGCTTCATCAAGACAAGGCTGGATGCGTTCTTTAAGCGTTTCCTCCTTTTGCCGAGTGGCTTCAACCTGCGCCTTGAGAGCCTACGCCTCCTTCATTTTAGCCAACCGCTGCATGATAGCGACTGTCTGCGCAATCCTCCAGACCATGTCGTAAGCCTGCTGCAACTCCCACTCTTCTCTTTCTACTTGTTGTATGGTTGGGTCTTCCTGTAGGGAGGTAAGCATAAGGAGGGACTGATCTAACAATCCCGAGCAATCTTGGACAGCGTGCTTTATCATTTCTAGTCCTGTTTGAATTTTGCCACGATGGCACTTTCAAACTTCCAGAGGTGTGGGCAGCTACACCTTTAGTCTAGCTCTGCAATTTGTAAATTCAATTCCCACTGAGCCTGCACGGCCTCCTCTTGGGCCATACGGAATCCTACGGCCATGTGATGAATCTTGTCAATTTTTGGAAGTTCTACAAGGATAGCTAGCTCCAGTAGCTTGTTGTAAGCTTCCTTCATGGCCTATTCCACTTCCTGGCTGTGTGCGACCAAGTCATTGTGCTGGAGAGTGACTTGCTCTAGATTTTCCTTATGCTCTGTCAAAGTTTGGAGGGTGCGGCCGTCCCTGGCACGAAGCTCAGTGGTTACCCCATCCTGTAGTTGGTATAGGGTTTCTCAAGGAAGAGTGGCCAAGTTTAACCCTCAACTATGCACATCACCTTCAGCTTCTGCTAGGACAGCTCCTGCTAGCAACGCTAAGGTGTTCATTGTGTGGGTGTGCACCATCTGCTCGGTTGCGGCTATGTCCTCTACTAGATTTAGGATCACCCTACCCAGGGGTCACACCTATAATGCCTATAGTTGCGCTCTAATCTCTCCCAACACAGTTACCTACTCGGTCATCAGTTCTGCCAATGCACCTGTAGTGACATTGCTAGCTGGTTTTCCGCTGTCAATAAACTCTTTCTCCAAAGCCTTTGTTTTTTTTAACTTTTTGTGTGTATGCGACAATTCCTTACTGCGCGGCCTCTTAACTTGGGTCGGTTCTATAAGATGGTTTGTGCGTTCCTGTGTCTCCTTTTCCCTTTACATGTCCTGTTTCGAGGACATTTCTTGATCTACCATGATCTCTTCAACTATCACTTCCTTGGTTGCCTCCTACTGCGAGGCTGCCTCTTGTCCTTGACATGTCTTTTCTGCCAATTTAGTCAGTCGCAGCTGGATTTCCTTTTTTCGTTGCTGCATTGCCATCCTTTCTAGTATGGCCCTGTCTAGGGCTTGCCACTCTGGAGGCCATGCTACCAATACCTCGTAAATGGCATCATCTGTTACAATGAATAGAAGCGTGACCCATGCTCGCTTTGGATCCTTCTGTGCCTGGATATATAAGTTACGCATGTCCGCTTTGAACTCGTTCGTGCTTTGCAAATTGTTGTATATCATTGGAGACATCCGTGGTCTGCGAGCGATCCGTGTCTAGATACTCCCCTCCATGAAGGTCCAAAAAACCTTGATTTCACAAACCCTTGTTGCGTCCTTTGTAGCCCAAAGCGAAGTATACTGCACTACTTCCGAGAGGTTGTTTTCAATGCTGGGAAATTAGCTACCCTGCAGCAATTCTCTTGGAACCAGAAGGATTGATAGTAACAACCATGCATAATGAAACGTCATACCTTTGTCCTGTGCTTCTTGACAATTTGTCAAAAATTCATCGCATAAAAACTATGCCCAATTGAATTGAACCCCTTCTGCACACTAATCTGCAAGCACAATGACAGGAGCTGGCACCTCATCTGCACGGCATTTCCTCATTAGTTTACTGTCTAGTAGCTGGGTGGTGATTTGCACCCCTAGATCTTTGATGTTTGCTATTGCATACCCCCGCTTCCGCTTCTCCAACTGATATTTAGCCTTCATTGTTTCTACGAGACCCATATCGCTACTTGTTCTGGCTATGTTTGTGGGGTCGTTCCCTTTAATAGGAAATTGGGTAATCTGGTGTACTAAATCAGTTGTGATAGGAATCGGCTCCTCCAACCAGAGATACCCATCATGAACCAGACATAGTAACTATCGGATAACAAATATGGTGATGGCCATGCGGTGATAGTGGGTTATCCACCTTAGATTAAGTAATCCCACCTTCTCCACACCTAGTAACCACTTCTGTGGCAATAATTTGTCTTCGGCCAATTCAGGGAACTTGTCGCTGTCTACAAGGTCCCAATCTTTGAACTTGATGCTCGGAACTCAGCCCAGCAACAAACCATCGAACCTTATCTCATCCAAAAGAAGCAGGGTCTGGAACATATTCTTTGCAGCGTCCAAGTCCTTTAGTATCTTGGCTGTCCCGATCCATGGGGAGATATAAGTGGGTCATGAAGGGATTTGGAAAAAATCCTCTTCATCCTCGTCTTGTGTGTTAATCTAAGCAATCAAAGCTTGCAAATCCTCATCGTCCTCCTCAGGTTCGATGGTGATTGCTTTGCCCTTTTCAGCTACCGATAACTTATTGAATCTCAGAGATATCCTGACTAGCCCCATCATCTACTTATTCTTCCGAGGCCATGGTGTGCGTGGGGATTTTGGAACTTCGAGGACCGTAGCTACTTCAACTGGCTCCTCCTGGGTTGATTATAGTTCTTCCGCGAACTGTGCTCGGGTTCTAACCATTGCACTCATGGGATACTTGGTAGCCGAGTGTTTGCTGGTCTTTACTGGTTCAAATCTCAAATATCCCAGTGCCATCCACAGGTTGTTGGAGGAACAAGTAATTTTGAATGGATCCCTTCCCTCCACTTCCAGTTTATTAACAGTGTCTAGGCGGTAGATCTTTTCGTATCTAGCTCGAAACCCTCATCTTAATGGCCCGCCGCCCGCTCCTCCCTATCGTAACTCAAATTTCTTGTCAGAAATAGTGGTGTTAATGGTCACCTCTCGACCTTTCCACACGCTAGCATAACCCTTCGGGTGCAGCCGCAATCTTGTGGACCGAATGACTCTGTGCAAAACCTGTTTTCCGCACCGGCCTCCCGTGGACTTGTTTATAGTCTCGCACCTTCTTTCAACTGCTTGGGGCGCTGAGACTATGCTTTCTATAGCTAGTTAGGTGGTCACACCCCTGGTGTAATGTCTCAGCTTTCCTGGTAGCCCAGGCTGTGAGCACCTTTTGAGTGCCTTTGTAGCTATTATCTCTTCATGCACCATTGTGTGGGGTGTATCCTCCCGTAGGTGCGGGCACAGCCATGATAGCAAGGCTGGGGCTCGTTCTGGTTTAGTGGGAGATCCGACCGAGCTTGATTCCCTTATGTGCAGACTCACACAGCCTCCGTGGGTGTCACCACTTTTCATATTGCGGATTCCCTCCCCAATTAGTGTGCTTTTCTTTCTTAGCCGCACCCATAGTTCATTGAGTTCGCGAGGCCTACTGCTACCCCACCTATTTTGGGCTCCCTCTTGTCTAATTATTGACAATCTCATCTTCACCTCCCTTTTATTATAGGCCCACCAAACCCGTGGTATCTGCAACTTCCCAGTGGGTCATTTTCTTGGATGGACATTGTGCATGCTTCCCCTTATTCCCTTCTTAACTTTGTTGTAGGCCGCTGGCGAACTGGATTGTTGTGGTGAATTCAAACTTGTGATTCTGATTTGGTTTTGTGTCTGCACAATATACACCTACAGTCTGCGCTGGCGATGGATGCTTACCCTGTGTTGCCCTCTAACCCGTACGCGCACTTGCCTCTGACATCCGCGCCACTTTCACCAAATCTCTAGGCAGGTACCACATTTGTGAGCAATTGTCATGCACAGTGCCTCTGCAGGGGCATCCTGCGGTTTTTGTCTCAGATTCGTTGTTTCGCATGGGTCGATTAGTTCCTCCACCTTCATGGCATCCTCATCAGCTAGCCACTCCCTTGCCTCTATCCTTACACGTCATAGTGATCTAACCATCATATTACAATTTAGTGTCGTTACCTCATGCAATCGGTTCTGCGATCGCTCAATCTCTTCCTTTGAGTCCGACGTGCAGGAATTGTTATGGTCCCATGAGATTCGTCCATCCACTGTCAGATTCACTCCATCATGATCTTGCGCTGTGATCTAGTAGATACATTCCAGTTCATCGTCCCTGTCCTCGTCATGCACTGGCTCAGTATAACACGCCCCTTCAGCTGGGTCCAGTGGAACCACTACGCAAAGGGATTTTTTTCAAATATCATTTTTCGTTTCTTTAGGTTGATGACTCCATTCATATCTGTTACCCAGTCTATCCATAGCAATGCAGGAAATGGGTTACTGTCATCCACAATTTCTATGACCTCAAAATTGGTTTGTGTGCTTGCACCATCTATGTCCACTGTAACTCCTTGCAGTCTTCCCATAGGCAATATCTTCTGTTGGTTCACCATCCGTAATTGGATAGGAGACCATTGTAGTGCAAGCCTACCCATACGCTCCTAGGTTTATTTAGGTAGGACATTCGCATCTGACCCCAAATCCAGAACAACCTGATCCATCTCATATTCCCCAATCTGGACAGTCAATCGCATTTCCTACCCAGTGCGCAACGCATGCTTGCCTAGTTTCTGGACCATTTAAGGTTCATCCAATCCTACGCACCTAGTTATCAACCCTTGCAATCCCTTCACCGCTTTAGTATCCCGTAGTAGCTTTGTGCATGTATCTAAGGTAGTTAGCATAAAAGAATCCCTCTCCGACTCCGTTTGATCCTTGCTACCAGAAGTGGAAGCTTCTCCAAAGCTCTTCTTGGCTTCCATATATGTTTCCTTCACACGCTCCAAATCAAATTCTGGTTGTTTTGTGGGAGCCTTACAAACCCATGCATCCTCCTCTGCTTGCTTCCCCTTATCTTCTTCTCTAGTTGCACCACTTATGAGCATCATATTCACGTTGGGGTTTTCCTCGCGCGGTTCAGCCTTCATCATTTAGATGTTCTGAGTGGGAGTAGCCGGAAGCATCCCTTTTTCCCGCATCTGAGCAATTAGCGTGGATAAATCGACTACTTTGTGGTCAAATTGGTAACAGTACGGACAATAGGCTCTGGTCGAGTTCGTGAAATCACGCGCGTAGTTCCCTAGTCCTCCATAATTATAGTAGATTAATTGTTCCGTCCACGTCCGGGTCCCATTCCCCCTCGCCCCCGTCCGCATCCTTGGAATCTGCCCCACACTATTGATGCGGTGGGATCCTGCCCGTGCGCCTCCATGTGAATCCTATAAGAAGGTGTTTGATCCATCAACAACTCATAACTTCAACAATTTCTTTCATCGTGGCCCACTGTCCTACAAAAGTTGAAAAATAATTGCTAGGGGGGGTTTGTCCCAGGTTCTACAATAGATGACAATTGTCCGTGGCTTGCTTTCCTCCCACCTGACAGATCGTGCACAAGAGTGATGGCACCGCGCTTGGCCCTGCTTGAACCTCTGGTCGCAATGGTATTGATCCCCCGCTACTACAGAGTTCGCAAAGACTAGACAGTGATCCTTATCATGGCCCTGGCCCTTACATTTGATACATCACACCTCTTCGTGCAGTTCTGACCAAGGCACCTGTCTTTGTTTCAAAATTCACATCTCTAAATATAGGTTTTGTATTTGCACGTGGATTTGTTGAACTCCCAACCTTGGATCCTGTATTAAGGTTTCATGTAACTTCATTGCAGTCTCTAATGCTTCGGCTTGGGTTGAGATCTTTTGCTATGATAGTGTTGTCCTTAGATGTGTTGTCAAAGACATCACAAACCATGCACAGTGCTGCGCATCCATCAATGTCATGTTAGCCTCGTAGATTGTGCTTTTCAATCTCTGATCGAGATCCCATGGGGTTTCACCAGGTAACATCGTGATTTCCTTGAACCCAATGATTGATTGTGTCTCTGATTTTGGCTGACCAAATTCTCTAGTCAATGTGTCTTGGATCATCATTATTCCCACATTCAGATGATCGCTTGAGTACTTTATATATCATGTTAACACGCGATACTGTAGTGTGCTAACCAGAGTAGCCTTTTTTATGTTATCATCCGTTGTGTCTTGGGCTTCCCATACAACCTTTACCACAAACCAGAACTGACTTGGTTCCTCATTTCCTACACCTTTAAATACTGACAACTTGACTGCACTCGCCATCCCAGCCTTCGGTGGTGGCGGAGGTGGCGTCGGTGAAGATGGTTTTGACATAGGTGAAGTAGGTGATGGCATGGACGGTGGTGGTATCAGTGGAATGTGCTTCTTAATCAACTGGATTGTGATTCTTGGAGAGAACCCTATGAGTTCTTCTTCGCTTTCTCATGAAATAGAAATCAGAGGACTATTCTCTAATCCTTCGGTTCCTTGGTAGCCTCTTCTGCTCCGCGTTACACTAGACATAAATAAATGTGCATAATATGTTTTTCACATAATAGCATTTTAATCCAAGTATTCAATGATTTGATGTACCTACCTCGTGGTCCTTGGAGAAAACACCTTTCTGCTTCACTATAACTCACAGTTGTGTCTATCTTGAACTCAGTGATAAATGCTCCTATTATCCAATCCAACTAGTGATCTACTGTGCGTGAAATTTTATCTTCAGATGCTTCTAACCTG
This sequence comes from Pinus tabuliformis, assembly GCA_031772625.1. Lineage (NCBI taxonomy): Eukaryota > Viridiplantae > Streptophyta > Pinopsida > Pinales > Pinaceae > Pinus > Pinus tabuliformis. Next base: position 4,417,181 of record CM062811.1, on the reverse strand, counting down.
CACACCAATTCTAGAGTTCATACAATGGGTTGATCTAGTCTGCACCTTCCCACGCTATCAGCTAGCCTCGTGATCCACTTATACAATTCTGTCGAGAATGATGCAATGAAGATCTCATGGATCTATGTGTATATGTAACGATCCAACCACCTTTCTTCTGATATCCACAGATTTTTGTTTTCTTGAACCATGAACTCGTGAGCTTTTGATCCAACCAATCTTCAAGTTCTTTCTTCATAGGGTTCCAGCGTCCCGACATCAGACATCCCTTAGGCAAATCCCAGTCCCAGCAATGGAACCATTTGTTGGCTTATTGGGCTTTGACCTAGGTTCAGAAGAGTTATTAGCCAAACAAATCCTACAGCTACTGGCCCTTTCAGCAATAGCCAGTGAAGCACGGACTGAGGTCTCACCCGAGGTAGCAGGGGAGGGTGCTAGAACCAAGGTTCTACACCCTTGGTATGTCTTGATGTGGTCTAGAGGGGTTGCGATCCATATGCTGCCTCGTGCCACTTTGTTCTGCTCTCTGGCTTCCGTGTAGATCTGTGTAGACACGCTTTCTTATTAATCAAATTATTACAGATCTGAGCTTTTTATTATAGTCTTTAAACAGATATTTAAACTTAAAACCCCGTCCGCACAATTATAACAGATAATGCATAAACTTAGAACATAAGCAATAAATAGATCTACAAGTAAACACACAATGATTCAGAACTTCTTATCTTTATTGATCTTCTCTTCAGTACTACCAGATCCACCCTGCGCACTTAGCTGCAGGGGTCCACGCACATAGCAACAGACTCTACCAGGCCTCTATTCACATAGTTGCAGAGCCTCTATCTATCTACCAACACCCCTGACTCAAACCTACAGATGCTTCAAGACTTCTTGCTTCATACACCCATTACATTCCAGATCCAAAATTACTTACTCAAAAACTGAAAACTAACCATAGAGCCTTGCTCTATTTATACATTTCCATGGTCCACAGACCATGGGTAGGCCGACTCATTTTACATTACTTTTGGGGAGACAACCCTTTGACTTGACTCATTACACTTCGCACTCCACGCATCTCGTAGAGTCTTTACCATACCTTTACCCAAAATTGCAGGCTTTGAGCTCCAAGACCATTACATGGGGCCTTCACTACCCAACAGAACGCATATAATTTCACCAATGAGGAGAAAAAGAGACAACCGTGCCATCAGTTTTATTGGTAAATTATCTGATTTAATGTTGGGGATAGTGATTTGTCCAAAATATTTAGACCCTGGAAGTCCAGTAGTAGATGTGCACATTGGTGGAATTGTTGTCCCTCGGACCCTAATTGATATTAGGGTTGCCATCAATGTGGTGAATAAATCAACCATGTTAAAACTAAACATCCAAGGATCCTTAAGAAATACCACTACATTGCTACAACTTACAGATAGATTGACAGTGGCTCCTGAGGTAGTTGTTGAGGATGTAATGGTATCTATTGACTCCTATGAGTATCCTACTAACTTCTTGGTTCTCCAACCCAAAAAAAAATCAATGGTTATCCTCTCATCTTGGGAAGGCCATGGTTGGCCACTTCTAATGCCTACATTAGTTGCAAGGTATCATACAACATCCTATCCAATATGTACCCTAGATGATGTTATAGGAGGGGGCTAACCTGATGAAGATGACCTCATTAACCAGATCCTCCAAAACCAACCCCACAATATCATGCCTCTTATTGAGCTTGTAAAAGAGACTGAGAGTAGTCCTTGAATTGAATTATGCTTAGTTGACTGAGGTCCTACCCATTTCAAAGTTGTAGAATTTGTTCCATCTAGAACCTTAAACATTAAAATAGAAAGTACAAAAGCATGGAGCCTGTAACAAAGGAACAATGGTAAAATGGATTTATTAACTCTTATAAATTTGTCTCAGCTCTTTTCTACCTTTTAGATTTCTAGGCCACTAAATGCATATACATAGCTTATTAAAAAACCCATGTACTTCAGGAAACTATTAGATTCCATACATATGCATAGCTCATTTTTAAAAGTTGTGGAAATATGTACAAAACATAATTCATTCCATTTCAAAATGTCAAACACATACCAACCTCATCCCTTTTTCTTTGCATAAAAACTACAAACATATAATATTATTTCATTTTCATTTGTCCCCATTTATTTTCCTACATCTTCCACATCCCAAAAATTTTCATTTGTCCCTATTTATTTTCCTACATCTTCCACATCCCAACAATACACAAACCAAAATACCTTACAGTCTCAGTCTCAATCACATTCATAGAAAAATACACCAAAATATGGCACAGTCTCAATCAGATTCATTCCAGGAAGTTTGATCCATATTCTAATATCACATTCATAGCAAAATACACCAAAATATGGCACAGTCTCAATCAGATTCATTCCAGGAAGTTTGATCCAGATTCTAATGTAACTAAACCTGCAAAACTCAAAATCCATAATACATACAAAGATGATTAATTTGAAAAGAAAATCAAATTTCCAAATTTAAAAATTAAGTTGATTAATCAAACTTGGGCCATCCAAAAATGAAGAATGAAAATGTTTGTCTTAAAAATCATAATTAATGAAAACAGTTTAAGGTTTATGTGGACTTGGGAAACCTTACAAAGGATGTGAATTCGCAATAGTTTAAGGTTTACCTTACAAAGGTTTACTTGCGAGAGTTGGAAAAGTTACAATATAATTGCTTAATTATAAACTAAAATTCACATGTTTCTTAGTCTAATGGTCATTTCAATAATGGATAAGTGTTTCAAAATAGGTTATGCACCAAGTTTCAATCAAGGGAATCAAATTTGCATTAATCTTTATAAGTGGCTAATAATTAATGGAACAATAAATTTTTAATCATAATTTGGTAAAAAATTAATTTAAACACGGTTTAATCACTAGATTTAGATATGCAAGGAAGTTTATCACTATCTATTTCATCCATTGATGTATTGGCTACTATGAAAATATTCCGAGCATCTTTTATTTTCAACCATATGTATGATTAACAAAATGATAAAAGTGCCCAATTCCAATAGGAGGGACTCAAAACATAAGCTCTCTCTTTTTCTCCATATATATTTTCATAGTTTGTCTGTATCTTTTATTTTCAACCATCTGATTAGAATGCCTGATTAACAAAATGATTAAACTACCCAATTCCAATAGGAGGACCACTATCAATTTAAATATAAAGAAGGGGAAAATCAATCTTACTATTTCCAACTTTAGTAAATGAACATATATAAAAAGTATGAACAATTACTTATAACTAAAGTATAATAATAATAAAATATTCAAAGATTATAAAATTGAAATGTAAATAATATAAAATATTCAAAATATTCTTGATTCTCTAGTACAAATGAACATAAGAAATAATAATAGAAAATATAGAAAGATTGTAAAATTGAAATATATATAATAAAAAATATTCAAAATATTTAAAATATTCAAAATATTCAAAATATTCAAAAATATTCAAAATATTCAAAATTAGCATAAAAACGGGAAAACCAATTTTCCTGTTTCTAACTTTAGTAAATGAACCTATATAAAAAGTATGATTAAATACTTATAACTAAAATATATTATAAAAAATATACAAAGATTATAAAATTGAAATATAAATAATATAAGATATTCGAAATATTTATGTCTACCAAATAGAAATTAGCATGAGTAAGAAATTTTCAGTCAAACAAATTTATTGAAAAAGACAAATTGTGAAATAAATTTAAACATAGTATGCATGGATGGGCTGGTTAATATGTGACATATATGACTGAAAGGTTATTTAAATTTACAGCACAAAAAAAACTTATCAACTTTTACTTTTCAAAAATAAAATTCTATTCCAAATAAAACCAGTGAAAAGAGAAAGGCATAAACTAAACTAGCCCAGGGGCAGAGCACAGCACATAGGGAAAAATAAGAGCACAACACATAGGAAAAATAAATCACTAGAGAATATCACAAACAAATATCAAAAGCTAAAACAGATTTAAGCATGTTAAATAAAAAACTCAGAAATTGAGACACATACATGAAAGATGCATCAATCAGTTCAAAAATGAAAAAACATTTGAACAACCATTAGATACCTCGAACTTCACCTCAGACTTATTTATGTATTCTTCTCTGCCACCCACAATCAGAATAGAGTAAATTGAAGCCGAACCCTAAAAGTGAACATAGGTAAGTCAACTCCAAACCCTCCCAAGCAAAGGGATCCCTCAAAATTGCAGAAAAATCAAATCAAAATCTCTTACATGAAAACTTATTTATTTCTTTCTTCCCAGCATTCCATCCGAACAGAAGAAAGCTAATCCGAATCGTCCAAGGAAAAGTGAGGAAAGTCAATTCCAAACCCTACAAGGGAAAGACACGGCTGAAATGATGGAATAGTCTGAAACAAATTCACAAAGAGAAAGAAAAAGGCACATGTGATCTCTAAATTAAGGGAAGACTGCCACAGATAAAATTATGTGGAACATTCACTCCATAATATAAAATAAAATCCTTACGCTTTATTTTAGAATAGAGGAAAGCTAAGCCCCAAGGAGAGAGAGGAAAGTCAAGCCTAAACCCTTCAGATAAAATTAAGAAGAAACTCTGAAATTAATTCACGCGAAGAAAGAAAAAGACATATGATCTCTAAATTAAAGGAAACCATTACATATGAACCATTGATATCCATGAAACCATTATATAGGAACCATAAAAAATATAAACCCTTAATCAGCGTGACTGCCTCCGTCCGCCCTTCCCTTGATGTTCATTGCTCCCGTGGTGAAGGCAAGGGTCTGATGAATGGTAGATAACTGACGCAATGGGATTCAAGTCATGATATATTTTTTCTAAAAAGAAATTTAACCACAGTATTCTACAGATAAGAAAATGGATGAATTAACCTTGATTAATTGTTCACCAACTACCGTAATTAATTCTTTTACGAGTATGGAATTATCAAATATTGATTTCTATCTATCTATAAGCATGAATACGGGGATGTTGTGCCCTTACAGATTGGGAAAAAAAACGACATTCACCATTGCAAAATTAAATGCCGAAAAAATAGATTTGTCCTGCAATGGGTATTCCATGATTAGTGAGATGAAGCAACAAAGTGCAACCACAAACACTTCCCACACACCCACAAAGTGCAACCACAAACACAAAAAATTTGTCAAAAGATGGTACAAGCCGCTCATTCACTCCTCCAAAACATTAAAATTTACTATGAATTATATTTGGTGGAATTCAAATCTATAATTCAAGCCTTTCATATATATTTGACTCTTCCAAACCAATAATTAAAAACGAAAGTAAATGAATCCAAACAAAGCCGGTCAATAGAATTTAAAAAAAACCATTAGGAATCCATTGAGAAAGAAATTTAGATAATAATAATGATATCGCGTCGAGTTTATTTTACTTGCAATTACAGAGCATCCATCAGAGCATGCAGAGACTTTGATAACTCTTGTGCATTCCCGTTTAGTTTGAGTGTTATGGCGCTCAGGGATTTGGATTTAAAGCAGAATTCCAATAAGCAAGTGGGTCGTTCTTTTCTAGGAGACATTAAAATTTAATATGAATCATTTTTGCAGGAATTCAAATCCAATTCTCCTTCGATCCAACCTTCTCGGTTGCTCCCAAATCCAATTGTCCTTCAATCCAGCTTTCTCTGTTGCTACCAAATCCAATTCTCCTTCAAACCAACCTTCTCCTGTATCAAATTATAGATAGAAACCAAATTTAAATCGCAAACAAACAAAACACGACATGAAGAAGGGAGGAAGAAGTGGGGCAGAGTTCAGCCTCCTTTCAACGGATGATTAACGTATGATAAGCAAATTCATAATGATTCGCCTTATCCATGCTTTTCGGGCACCTCTAGTGACTGCTCAAGCTTTTCTGGCACCGCTAGTTGGAGATTATCATGCTTCGGATATATAATTTCCTGTCACGACTCCACGGTAATTATACCTAATAAAAAAAAAAATTGATTGCAAAACCTATGCTTTATGTCCATCCATATATTCGACATGGAATATCCACATGTATATATATACTTCACTTCTAGGTACTGGACATACTGCTATGATTAAACATATATATAACTTTCAACTCAATAACGTATTGACCTTTTATTATATGAATCATTGGTGACTATACGATTAAGGTTAAGTCAATGGATGGCATTCATCGGATTCACTATTCCGACCAAACCCCGGTGCCAGGTGGTGAATGAATGTTTTAATGTCTTCACCTACCCCAGCCAGGTGGCTAGCACCTTGCAGAGGCCATGTGAAGTCTCGGTAGAATCGCTGGGGTTTGCGCGCCAAGCCTCCATTCGGATGAACGACCAGGATTACATGCTCAAATCCAAGGGTTTACAATCATTCCAGGGTTTAGTGGGTTTATATACCACCGAGTCACTGTTTTCGGGTTCATTTGCATATGTTTGGGAGAAGGCCGCATACTGCTCAGCTCGGCAGCCCTTCATGCACCAGCTATCAAGTCTTGCAACGCCATTCCAGGTACTCCGATGACTATTGCCCGCCATCTACAGGTCTTTCCTCAACTGATAGATTTATAGATATATTTATACAGTGCTTTTGCTTACGTTCTGGATTACTATCGACATGAGCTAACCTTGTATGTTTTTCCGCTTGCAGGTATTTGCTTCGGAGTCCTTCTGTCGCTCGAAGAGCGATTATGTAACCGCTGTGCTCATAGGTATTTACCCCATCATGATTCGATGCAGAGTCTGCGATTTAATCTTGATAGGTGAGGGTTATTGTTATACGGCTTGTCTTATGATGATTTTCTCAGCCTGAGGAATTCCTCATGGCGGTCTTTCTCTTAATGCTTTAGGGTTCCATCACTCGGTCAAACCCTGGTTCGAGTCGCAGTCGGCCATTTCATGCCTGAACCCGCGACCTCTTTGATTTGTACAGTCTTATGTTAAATATCAGTTTGGCAGTATGCCCAGGTTTCATGTGTACTTGTTTAAGGGTTCACGGCCCTCTGCCGGAACCGAAATGTTTCAAATGAATTCAAGACATTCACTCGTTTACTGTTTCTCATACTGTCGAGAATGTTTAATATGAACTCTCAAGTTTTTGTATGTATTTATGAAGGATGAGAACCTTCTTCAGCTCTCTGGACATTTGGATAAATATACTGTCACCGTACCCAACAGAGTTTCTGTCTATTATAATGTTAATATGTTTTCTCTTGAATACAATGCATATGTTTGTCATTTGGTATAGTTTATACTAGCAATCTGCCCTGTTTTACCCGCATATAATCTTGATTTAAGAATGTATTTATGCTCGACGGATTATACGGGATTACTGTTATTCTTTTGTTCACAGAGTATTGTTTATTTCATTGAGGGTTTTATGGTAACAGTCGTATCTTCACTGGTTATACATGACTATTCCACGGCAGTTATATGGTCGTTCCCTCCACGGGGTTTGGTTACCAGGTGACATCGTGTCGCCCTTACAATGTTAATGGCACTACTCCCTGTGCTCTATACCGGTTGGGTATTGGTAACGGTATCACCGTGATTTCTTTTACACTAGTTTTCGAGCATAATGAAGTTTAAACCCTTAGCACAGGGTCTGTTTACATTTTTTTGTTACAGTCTTACTATATACTATGAACAGCATTAATATTTCAACGTGTTTCTTGTCTTCTTTAGAGCCACGATAATTCTCTTGCTGTTCTGTTGTTTTCTTTGAATCCTACTACTGTTATATAGTGTAATGCATCTTTCTAATATGCACTTAAATACTCTGCGTACCGTTAGGGTCTTTCCGGGCTCTGGTACAATTTGTATATAGATAATATGCTCCTGTTTCTATACAGATAACATACATTGGTTCTATACTGTTATTATGCAGCATTTCTAAATAGATAATATGCATCAATTTCCATACTGTTAGCATGCAAGATATACAGCAGATGGTCTCTGTTCTTTCTATCTTAATAACCAGTTCTAGGTATTCATAGGAACTGTTTCTAACATTATATATTCCTTACATCTAGTTAGCAACAGAGACTTAGATTTAACTGTACTTTCTTCCTATACACTCAGTATAATGATACAGAAATCTGAATCTGGTGAATAAATCGTACCTGGTCTACCAGCTACAAGAGTTAATGCTCCAAAAGTTCACCTGCATTTTACATACTTGCTCTTAACCACCCAGCCTTGAGATCCATCAGTACGTTGGATTCTCCCCCCGAGCTGTCTTGCAGGCCTACAGCCCTCAACAAGACTCAAGCACCTGAGTGCTTGGGTTATCTGATCCTCACCAGACTTAACCCTCTTTTACTTTCTTTTCCTTTCTTGGAATTTCTTCCCCTGTCTGTCACCACAGCCCAAGGTTTTCCCTCCTAGGACTTTTCCTGGGTGAAGGGTTAGTTTATTTTCAGTTTCATAATTGTTTCCTTTTCTTTAGAGATCCTCCCTCCAGGAGGTTGCCAGCATTTTCCAAAAAAAAATATAAATTCCATTTCATAATAAAATAATATCATTTTAGTCACAGTAATTAACAATCCACATTAGTTTCTTACCACAGTAACATTTCATTTTTACATGTTTTACGGGGTCATCACATTTCCCAATTTCCCTCGTTTACATTTCCAGTTTTCAAATTCATATCATAACGGTTCAGTTCATCCTAACGGTTCTTTTTGGCCATGCTTTTTCCAACCGTCGGTGACAGGTTCTTGTGCTTTTTGTTGGGCGTAATAGGTGATAAGTTGTCATGCTCTTTTCCAACAACGTCCACGAGAGGTGCTTCTGACCGTTAGAGATTTTTATACTTTTTTAAATTTGTTTTAAATTTAATATTTTATTTCTGGTGTTTTTTTTTTAATATATGATTTGTCATTTATTAATTAGACTGGTTTTTAAATTTAATTATATATTTTTAAGTTTTCTCTGTCGTATCAATGAATTTTGTAAATTAGTTTTTGTGAATTTAATTTATTTACTTTCGTTTTTAATTATTTTAAGCACAGTGATACTTATTCAATCTATTTTGACTTTTTCAAAGTTAAATATGTTCTTTATTTTTTATTTTAGTCTTTTTAAAGATAATGTCAATTTTTTTTTAATATGATATAATATTGATTGATTTAAAGTTTAACTTTTTTAAACTTAGATTTTATTTAAATATAAGATTGAAATATGGAAGACTTTAAATTTCAGAAATTTGAGATGAAGATTGATATATGTCAAATTTTAATGTAAAGATATATATTTATTCACAATTATTTTTACTTGATGGTATAATGATATAGACTTTCATGTTAGTAATTTTCACAAAATCAAATTGTATTAATAGCATCTAGATGTAACAATTAAAATTTGGTTTAAAAACAATGATGATCTACTAATATAAAATTGTCTAATATTTTGAATTATAAAGTTTTGAATTGTAAAGTTTTAAAATTTTGAAATGTTAATTTTTTAAGATTGGAAATGTTTGTTATAAAAAATTTCAGTACATTTATGTCTATTATTAGTTTATGGGATATTATTTGTTTCTTTTTAAAATTTAGGTATTTTTTTTAAATATATACATTTTATTTTTCTATAAAAATTTCTAATAAAATCTTATAACTAATATAAATGTATTTACATTCTTTTTAAAATTATATACTTCTAGGTTTATATAACTTTTACAATTAAATATTTTAACTAGAAATATTGTGTTGTCGTTGTCCACTAGAGCAAAGGTTTAGATATTTTCTTTAAAATATATCATAGTATTTTGAATTTTTTGTTTTATGAGTCCATGACAAAATATTCAAATTTCTAATTAAAAAATTGTGATATCCATGTATTGATATGCGAGTTGTTTATGTAGTTGTGTATATAAAGATTGTTTGGCCCAGCTAATGTAAATAATGGTTATATTAATGATTATTTAATGGGTGATGACAACATTATTTTTATAAAGTCCTACTACTATAATAGAGTATGTGTCTTACTTTTGAGTTTCACTTACTCAAAAAAATTTCACCTTTACCTAAATTGGCATGTCTTGCAAATTGATATTTATTTACGTGCCATTCATTGAAAATAAAACTAATTTTGTGAAATGAGTATGAAATCATGCCATATTAATTTAAATAAATTACTTTTCTTTCCCTTATGAAACCAATATAGGTAAGTTTATCCTTTGTATTCATATTGACTTGTTATCCATAGTTTGTAGTCTTAATCCACACCTTATCTTAACCAAAGCATAAGAAAGGTGGAATTATCACGAGACATATAACAATGAGTATAAAAATTATGCACAATGTGAGGAATGGTCAATGGCCCCTACTTTATATTGATGAGATAATGCCAAGGATGTCACATGCTACATGGTGGGCGTAACACAACCACATTAAACAATGTGATTGAAAACATGAATATATCGACTACAGTATAATAAAAATAAAAATAATTAAAATTATTTATAATAATATTATTTATAAAAAAAATAATACAAATATAGTTTTTTTTATCAATATTAAAAAATATTTATAATATTAATATAAATATTCATATTAAAAATATTAATATAAAAAATAATTTGTATCATATTAATATTAACATATATATAAACATAGATATTAATTACGTCATAAGGCGTTCTTCTCTCAAATCAATTCCCCCAACTTCCATCATGTAATCATTTGAACCATTTGATGAGATGTTAGACGATTGGAAATTTCAAGGCCCTTGGATTGATCGTTAAGACAAAAAAACCCTAAGGGTTAGGTTAAAACAAGCATTCTCGAGGGTTTTTACAACATTCTCTTCATGGTTCTCTGGTCTTGGTGACCAAGAAAAATAGCCAAGAGTGTTTTGATTTCGACAGGGCTTTCAACTTTAGCTTGAGGATGAAGGGTTCAACTTTAGTTTGAGGATGTACGGTAAGGAAAGTCGAATCCTTCATTCATGCAATATTTTTTCCTTATGCACGATGCTTTGCAACTTCTACAATGCTTAACAAGCACTTCGGGGGAATTTGGGTGTGATGTGTATTGTTCATCAGATTCTCTATTGTTTGAAACCTTCTTGGCTATGAGGTTGGTCTTATATCTCTTCTAATTATTTTTTCTAGTTTCAAGATGGAGGATACAGAAGCGGCTGCATCTTCTGTATTTGATGAACAAAGTTTCTTTGGTCTTTATGCATATAACTAATTTTCTTGGAAGGTTTCCAATGATGGTCACTTGCACATGCCAAGAGTTGGAGGAAATTGCTCTGCAACACGGTTCTAAACATCGTACTTCAAGATAATGGACAATATTACCTATAACAGAACCATGTTCATACTAGGCTTATGCTTGCTGAATGATTCTGAAATAGCTCTTTTCATAGATTTAAGCCCTCATTGTCTTCAGTTCAGCTGCAATGAGGAGTCCATGAGATTTAATTATATAATTTTTGAGGTAGTTTTGGATTCCTCCTATGATCTAGAACAGATAACATGGTTCATGTCTGCTCAGGCTTCTCATGTTTAGCACCACATGTAAGGGTTTTCTTTGTTTGTTTCAGTTTCTCCTAATTGATTTATGAATGAAAGGAATCTAACCAATGTAATTTCTACTTGCAGGTTGAGCGACTACATAGCGCCAGACCTTACCAGCGAAGGAGGAGAACTTTTCAAATTTCAACCCTTGTCACTCTAGGTTGGTTTCTGAACCTATTTTGAAAAAAGCAATTACTTTATTTTCCCTTTCAGGCCTGTTGCAGTTAGCTAAGCTTGAAGAGGGTTTTCTTCTGTGTTAATCATTATGGGTTCTTTTTCTTTTCATGTTGAGTTTTTCGTACTGCAACCTTGAGGCCTTTGAAGGAAATGGCCACGGCCTTCCTCCATCTAATTCTTTTTTGCTTTGTTCTTCTTGTCATTACAGTTAATGAGTGACACATGTCCACTCTAGATTCCTCGAAGCTTCCCTCGTTAACAATATATCTATATCTATATCTATATGTGTGTGTGTGTGTGTTTGTGTGTGTGTGTGTCAGTTATAGTGTTTTATATCAATGGCAGCGAAGGAATGAGAGAAGTTTCTTTGAGTTCATCCACTAAATCTGATTACAAGATTGATGATGTCCATGAGTTGGTAAAATGTCACCCTTAAGCTGTTCCGGAGAGATAGATTAGACCCAAAGAAGAGATCATGGGATCTGTAAGAGTACTGGAAGTTTCCTCTGAATTGCATATGTATGTCATCAACATGGCCAAACTTTTCTTATTTCAAAGCCCCTCTAGGAAGTATGAGATGGCCAGGTTATTCACCGCCTACAAAGATTGGGGCTTCTTTCAGGTAATTAGGCCATTATTATAGATTGTGAAATGTTAGTTTAATAAGTTACCAAAGTAATAATATTTATTTGATTTTCTAATTAACTTAAAATGTATGTTTTGAATCATGGGATTGAGGAAGGAACACTCAGGCATCATAATGGAAGTGGAGTATCAAATTCTTCATGAACAAGGTACAAATCGACAAAGCCAAAGCAGTTTACATAGTAATGTTCAAGCCCACAAACTACAAATCCCCATAGGGCTTTTTGCGATCCCCACCACACCTTCATTCAGTAACTACAATGAGGAGTCCACAGGATTCAATTCTACAATTTGTAGGGTAGTTTTGGATTCCTCCTGTGATCTGAAATGGGTGACATGGTCCAATTTTGCTCAGGATTCTTGTGTTGAACACCACAGGTAAGGGTTTTCTTTATTTCTTTCAATTTCTCCAAGTTGGTATGTGAACAAAAGGAATCTAACTAATGGAATTTTGGCTTGAAGGCTAAGCGACTGCATAGAGGCAGATCTTAATAGCGAAGGAGGAGAACTTGCCAAATTTCCAACCCTTGTCGCTCAAGGTTGGTTTTTGAACCTATTTAATCGATTAAGAAAACAACATCTTTTGCAATCAAATCAATACGAATGTATGCTCTAAACATAGACACATTGATCAGAATTGAGCTACTAGAACTTAAATAAGAATTGGCTCAAGATAAAAATAAAGAGATAATCATCCATTAATCGGACTTCAAAAGGGACTTCTTAAACTGAATAGATTGATGTCATTTAACATTAAACTTCATTTCAATTCAAGCCATCAAAATCCCATATGCATGTAGTAAATTCTAATAATTTCAACACAAAAGGAATTTTACTTGCATCAATCTTTCAATAGCCAAGAACAGCTTCCTTGCACTTTGGTGCAGTTTGAAGCCATATACAAGTGGTACATATATTTGCACAGGTTTGGGTGGATTCACTATCATGTAGATCATTTGATAACTAGTAATAGATGTCGACAATTGGCTCCATCAATATTGATATGATATTTAGACCTTGGGTAATACAAATCTTCAGTTTTTAAATTTGATATGAAAATCAGATTCCTTTGTATTAATCTGATTCTTTTTCCTTTATACTAATCTGGTTTATTAGAAAAAATATCTATATGGAGTAAAGGGGAAGACTCCTAGGTCTGTACTGTAGAGAGAGAATTTTTATATTACATTTTTTTTGTCTGTACAATAGAGAGAGCAGAAAAAATATTGAGTAAAAAGGGCAGACTCCTAGGTATGTACAATAGAGAGAGCATTTGCATATTGTCATTTTTTAGGTCTATATATAAAGCATTTGAATATTGCGAATTTTTTTTGGCACATCACATCAATAACAATTCAATTAGTTCTAGTGTTTTTCATTCTCTTTGCATCCAAAAAATTTAAATAATTCCTTCTTTCTTTTTTCAGAAAATATCAATAAAAAATCAAAGTGATATATGGTCATTGGTAACTATGCAACATATTATATTCTCCCTTGGTGTGAATTGTGGTTGTAGTTGATTATCTATAGCCTTCTTCCATATTCTTTTAATGGGAGTGTAGGCCTTGATTCGTATTGGATGGGCCATGTTGGTTTCATTGTAATTCAAAATAATTGAGGCATAATTCAACATCTTTAGTTTCATTTTAATTCAAGTGAACTAAGGCATAATTCAACACCTTTGGTTTCATTGTAATTGAAGAGAACTCGGGCATAATTCAATAGCTAAAGTTTCAGAATATTGAAATCCTAATAGACATGGAGAGATTAGGGGAAGCGAGTGAACTTGAATCCAATAACATCGAGGCACCTCTGCTACAGGGGATTACTAAAGACAAGGCCAGGAAGCTAGAGAGATACCATAATGGCTCGATAATGGTTGTTTTGATCAGTACTTATGTTGTTGTGTTGTATTCAATTGGATTCGGCTTTAGTGTTAGTATCTCAAATCCTTTAAAGGCACTTCATAAGGGGAAAAAATGATAATGAACTAGAGTTCAAATAAATGGAACAAGTTATAATCTTGTTGTCTTGTTGCAGGTGGGTTTCTCTTCTCGAGTGGAGATTGAGACCATAGGGGATCTTGACCACACCTTATCTTAGGTGTGTTGACAATGTTAGTAGAAACATTTTAAGGAATGAAATCTTTTAGAAAACTATAAATTGTTGAATGTTTTATTGTACAAATAAGAGTAAGGAGAGGTGTAGACATTTTAAGGAATGAAATGTTTTAGAAAACTGTAAATGGTTGATTTTTTATTGTACCAAGAAGAGAATATGGTAAGAATAAGGAGAAACACTTGGAGTTTGAGACTTATGGAAAGAGACAGAATCTGATTGAGATCTTCCTGGATATTGCTGCAGACCAGTTTCATTCTACCCACTTTTGCACAATCTTGGGTGATGGACACAACCCAATAAACTACCCTACTAACCCTCATTCTACAAGAGAGAGTGTTGTTTTTCTTGGAAGTGCTGGGGGGAGAGATATTTCTAGGATTTCTTCAATTCTTTTAATGAATTTTGACACTGACGGTCTATTCTTTGCTGGACCCATCGTAGAGATGAGGGATGCAAAGGCTTTTTCTGTTACTTCTGAATCTTGCTGGTGATCTACGGGATGAAGATCTTCCTCTCCTGGTGGATCCATATTGTTCAAACCCCAGCAACTAGAGGCTGCTAAGGGCCACTTCAATCTGAGGCACTATCTGCCTATCAAGAACTACAACTGCGATCTCTCCTTCTTCTTTCTCTCGATCTGACATGAGCGAAAAGGGCCACTGAGGTGCAGTAAATGCTGCTTCACTCTGGTTGTTGTAGCAGCAACTAGGGCTGCATGCTCTCCTAAGCTACTCTCCTTGCCATCTAGCTCCTATAACAAATTTTTAAACATTATTAATATTGTATTAATGATGTTATTAATGATTTTATTATTAATAATATGGTTTATAATATTAATTTAAATGTTATTGGTATTATTAATGATAATTTTTATTTATATTTTTTTTAAGAAATAATATTTATCTATGATTATATGTATTATAAATTTTTAATAAATTATTTATAAACTAATTTCAAAATTTTCAATAAACCATTTATAAAAGTGAAAATTCAAATTGATGAATTAATTAATTATTTTAAATATATATTCATTTATGCCCTATCTTTATGTTATATTAAATTTATATTTTATTAATTCTATATTGTAGAATATGGAGATATAAAGTATTTGTCAAATAATAAATAGATAAAAGGTAAGTCTGAGCTCTGGTGGGGATGTGCGGGTGTTACAATGGGGATCCTTTGGTATCAAAGGCTAGAAGCAGCTAGAATAGGGTGAATAGTGCCTTCTTTCTCATTTAAATGAGAATGTGGGCCTATAACTAACAAAAAAACTGAGTTGTATATAGTATGAATGTAACAATAAAAATGAGTTTTATATAGTATGACTATTACAGTATGTTGTTACTCAAACCCAAAGTTCAAACTTCTTGTGGACAGAGGTATTAGCAATTTCCTAGTGTTGAGAAGATTTCAAACTCATAATTGATTAGGCAAAAGGTAATAAGGGTTTGGAAAATAATAGTATTGTTTATGGAAAAGTTGGATACAGAAATAAGCTTTCCAAGTAAGCTCTCATTATTTATATTTTGATTTTTCATTTGAATATTAATATAATATATTAAAATAGAGTTTACAACAAGTTAATAAATGTTTGAACTCATTTCATATAACACATTCAAAGATATATTTATTAAAAAATATTTAGCTGTAATAAATTTATTGGAAGAGATTGGTACTGACATAGAAATTCCAATTAAATAATGAATTAACAACATAACTATTCACAAGCAATTAAAATAAGATCTTGACTTAAATTCAATAAATATTAATAAATTAGAACAATATGAAAGTGAGACGCCTACCTTTCGACCTTCTTCCCCATTCAAACCTTCATTATTCGAATGGCTATTATCATCCCTCTGTGAATTCTTGTTGCCTTCGTTAGTTAAATCCTCAGGATCTTCGAGCTTTCAATCTTCACTGTCATTCAAATCTTCTTTGTTCAAATGATGAGAGTGATCACTACACTCATCACTTTGTGAATTCCTTTTCTCCCCATCAAATCTTCTGGGGTAAACTTGGATGGACCTCAGCCCAAAGCCATCCGATGGTGGAGCTATATCTCACCAATGACCGAGATCGTTGATCAATAGCACTAAATCTATAAGAAGTGGTTGCTTAGTCCAAACTATCCCAACCTGGGACACCAAGATGCTACTAAAATTTTGCGTGAGCGGTTTTAGCCAATTTATGATGGTTTCTTCTTTTCTTGACTAATTTTTTGCATAAACATCTACAATGCCAAATGATGATTACTGATTTGCAAGATGCTTTAAGAATGTGAAGAAAAATCTCAACAAATAAATGGTGGTGTGAAGGTATTGTTTGGTTTTACTTTATGCGTAAAATTTCTACAGGTTATTCTCGTGTTGTTGGTGATAACCATGTGATGGTTTTGCAGCAAGTAATCATAATTTCAACCAAAAATTTGTTTAAACCTCATTTTGGTTCTCTTTTCTTTAGCCTAGTTCCAAACTGTTGAAATCTACCATCTTTATCACAGAGTCTTGTATCCGAATTTTTTTAAATAATAATTTGTTTATACTTCGCTGGTCAAAAGCCCATCACATGGTTTCTTTTTATACTTTGCATTTCATTTTTCCCTTTGGTTTCCTACCTCGCTCAACTTTGAGTTTATTATTTGTATCTATTTGTAAGTGAGTTTATTATTTGTATCTATTTGTGACTGTTTTGATTTTTATTTATTTAAAATGTATATATTAAACCTAGCTTAGTAAAGCCCATATATATAAAATTTTAATGCAACATAAACATTAACTTTATTCCATTTCCTTATGTTTATTTTTATCACATGCCTAAAACATTAAATCTAATTTATTTTACTTTCAGTCACATGTATATAATACTTTAGAAATTGATTTTGAGATTTTTGGAATAAATATCTCTGCACAAACATGTGATTATTGAATATTAAATCTACCTAAACGTTAAAATAGAAAATACAAAAGCATGGAGCCTGTAACAATGGAAAAATGGTAAAGTGGATTTATTAACTCTTATAAATCTCTCTCAGCTCTTTTTTTCCTTTTAGATTTCTAGCTCACTAAATGCATGTACATAGCTTATTAAAAAACCCATGTACCTAAAGAAACTATTTGACTCCATACATATACATGGCTTAATTTAAAAAGTTGTGGAAATATGTACAAAACATAACTCATTCCATATCAAAATGTCAAACACATGCTAACCACATCCCTTTTTCTTTGCATAAAAACTACATGCATATATTCTTATATCATTTGTCTCTATTTATTTTCCTATAGCTTCCACATCCCAACAATACACACCAAAATACCTTATAGTCTCAATGAGATTCATACCAAAATACACCAAAATATTGTACACTCTCAATCAGATTCATGAATTTGATCCAGATTCTAATATAACTTAAATAAGAATTGGCTCAAGATAAAAATAAAGAGATAATCATTCATTAATCGGACTTCAAAAGGGACTTCTTAAAGTGAATAGATTGATGTCATTTAACATTAAACTTCATTTCAATTCAAGCCATCAAAATCCCATATGCATGTAGTAAATTCTAATAATTTCAACACAAAATGAATTTTACTTGCATCAATCTTTCAATAGCCAAGAACAGCTTCCTTGCACTTTGGTGCAGTTTGAAGCCATATACAAGTGGTACATATATTTTCACAGGTTTGGGTGGATTCACTGTCATGTAGATCATTAGATAACTAGTAATTGATGTCGACAATTGGCTCCATCAATATTGATATGATATTTAGACCTTGGGTAATACAAATCTTTAGTTTTTAAATTTGATATGAAAATCAGATTCCTTTATATTAATCTGATTCTTTTTCCTTTATACTAATCTGATTTATTAGAAAAAATATGTATATGGAGTAAAGGGGAAGACTCCTAGGTCTGTACTGTAAAGAGAGAATTTGTATATTGCATTTTTTTTTGTCTGTACAGTAGAGAGAGCAGAAAAAATATTGAGTAAAGAAGGCAAACTCCTATGTATGTACAATGGAGAGAGCATTTGCATATTGTGATTTTTTAGGTCTATATATTAGAGAGAGCATTTGAATATTGCGAATTTTTTTTGGCACATCACATCAATAACAATTCAATTATTTCTAGTGTTTTTCATTCTCTTTGCATCCAAAAAATTTAAATAATTCCTTTTTATTCAGAAAATATCAATAAAAATTCAAAGTGATATATGGGCATTGGTAATTATGCAACATATTCTATTCTCCCTTGGTGTGAATTGTGGTTGTAGTTGATTATCTATAGCCTTCTTCCATCTTCTTTTAATGGGAATGTAGGCCTTGATTTGTATTGGATGGGCCATGTTTGTTTCGTTGTAATTCAAAATAATTGAGGCATAATTCAACATCTTGAGTTTCATTTTAATTCAAGGGAACTAAGGCATAATTCAACACCTTTGGTTTCATTGTAATTGAAGGGAACTTGGGCATAATTCAATAGCTAAAGTTTCAGAATATGGAAATCCTAATAGACATGGAGAGATTAGGGGAAGTGAGTGAACTCGAATCCAATAACATCGATATTGGTTGTTTTGATCGGTACTTATGTTGTTGTGTTGTATTCAATTGGATTCGACTTCAGTGTTAGTATCTCAAATCCTTTAAAGGCACTTCATAAGGGGAAAAATGATAATGAACTAGAGTTCAAATAAATGGAACAAGTTATAATCTTGTTGTCTTGTTGTAGGTGGGTTTCTCTTCTGCAGTGGAGATTGAGATCATAGAGGATCTTGATCTCACCTTATCTTAGGTGTGTTGACAATGTTAGTAGAAACATTTTAAGGAATGAAATGTTTTAGAAAACTATAAATGGTTGAATGTTTTATTGTACAAATAAGAGTAAGGAGAGGTGTAGACATTTTAAGGAATGAAATGTTTTAGAAAACTGTAAATGGTTGATTTTTTATTGTACCAAGAAGAGAATATGGTAAGAATAAGGAGAAACACTTGGAGTTTGAGACTTATGGAAAGAATGGTAAAATAGCATAAAAACAGGCATTTAACACAAAAATCTTGAAATGCTCAATGAAATCAACCGAATCATTTACATAACTGAGGTCCATTAATACCATTATAACTGATAATAAATGAAGAAATGTGGGTCTCACATGTCTTTCGGACAGGTCAGCATCTCGTTGGACTATATCACATTGCAAGCTTTTTTGATATGATCATTGATAGCTTTGCGAAGTAAGCCTTTTGCAATATGTGATTTTCCATATTCACTAAGAGATATGGCGAATAACTTATTGTGTGTTTTATCACTATCGGTGTTTCTTAAAGTGCTAAAAATAGCATTGCTATAAATAGTAGTTTAGGCACAAGTGTTGGATTGAGCAACAAGGAATGAAAAATCAAAGTGCTAAAAATAACATTCTATTTTTATTAGTTCAGGATGGATTCCTATTTTAGTCAGTCCCTAGACTAAACATAGGAAATAAAATTCGAATTTGAACTTAACAGTTGTTTGAAAATAAATTAATTAATTCTCCATGAGTTAATTAGTTGGGAAAAATCAAGCATGAAGTCTATGTGAGGACATGCAACAATTTCTCTATTAATTGAGGAATTTATCCCTCAGTTAAAGAGATAAGTATGAGTTCTAATTTGAGTTGTAATTAGTTGGCTCAGTTAACTGAGTCAAGTCCAGCTAGATTGATTTAAATAGTTTGTTTAAATTAATGTGAGATCAGTTAGTTAATGCATGCTTTCATATAACTGCTGCACTTCAGATAAATAAATATTCTCTCATGAATAACTCATGCATGTTAGTTCAGACAGAGACCCAGTTGAGATCAAAGGAGGGACAGTGTACTATCAGTTGGATGGATTTTTCCTATAAAGGAAGCTCATCCATGGAGAAGGATTTATCTCCTTCAGGACTACGTAGTTGGATCAAAGATTAGTGAGTGTGTGAAGAGGCCAATTCACACAAGTGGTTGCACTGGACCCCAATCAAAATTGCGCAAAGAAATAGGAGGCTTGGAGGGTAGATTAGGAGGTTTGAGAGGCTTTTAACTGTCTATGAGCAGCAAAGGTATTGCAGAGAGAGTAGGATAGCTTTTGAGCTGATTCTTTTTGTAATACTTGCTATATTTCCACTTGTATGATAATACAGAGTTGGGGTTTTAGGCTGAGGATTTCCCCTGGTTATATCTTCTATGTTATGTGTATTGATTTCTCCATATCATTTATATGTGTTCTTGTTGATGTTTCTCATGTTCAATTAAGCATCTGCATTATGTTTATAGAATTAGATCAAGTATTTTTCTTTATAATATTGCATTATCTATTGATCTATAGTGGGAATTTCTACATGGTATCAGAGAAAAAGTGATCAAAGGAGAGAAGAGTATACTGAGAGGAGACTTCAAAGTTTTGAGTTTTGGGCCGAGAGTTTGCAGAGCAAATCTAAAAAAATTGTACAAAATTTTCAGAAACAAATAGCAAATTTGGATTCCTTGTGGAAAAAGACCCAAATTCAAAAAAAAATTGGTTGAATCAGAGTTCGAATGAGGGAGATATCGTTGATTTAAAATCAGCTCATTTTCTAGAAAAGTTTGTGACGGCGGGAAATATGAAAGAGATTGGTGTGCTAGCCAAGAACCTATATGCACTTGATGTACAAGATGCATGCAAAGCCTTGAGGAGCAAGGCAAAGGTTATATATTTGGTGGTTGAGAGGGAGAGTAAATTACCTCTCAACATGCAGCGCCAGAAGAAGTCTTAGACAATTGTGGAGGAGCCACAATTAGTGAAGCAACTTCAGGGGGTTGTGGAGAAGCCACAACCAGATAAGCTAAGAGGAGATCGAGTAGAGACATCTACTCATGCAGAAACCTCCAGTAAGGGGAAACCTCGAGCCAGGTGGGCAGAGGGATCACATGCAGCCATACCTCCAGGTAGGAGGTGGAGCAATGTGGAGTGATCATCCTAAGGAGGAGGGGAAGGATCCTTGAGGTACCCAACCTCTTTGATTTGACTTTGCTACAGGAGCCTCGATGAGGAGTAGCAGGACTAACTGATTTGGTAGAGACAGATGTGGATGGAGCGGTAGAGAGAGCTAGAGTGCAGGAGTCCCAAGACTGTGTAGAGCTAGCAGGCTGCAACAATGTGAGAGGCACAGGAGTGTTGCACCAGTGTAGAATGGCACAGAGAGGTGTGCAACGGTGCGAGATGCATGGAGTGTTGCAGCAAATCAGAGGTCAGAGAGGGAGAACTTGTCAGCAGCATGTAGAGCTTCAGCATCAGAGTATGTTTCTGGCCCAACAGAGAGGTCAGTGGGGAGTTTTTTTTGTTCCGATAGTTGTTGGAGCAACCACACTTGATAGAAGTGTTGCATGCAGAACATTCCATAGGTATAGGATTGGGTTCGAGTTTAATGCCTTTCTTGTTGAGAGGGAGTGTTGAAAATAACAACAAGAAATGCTAAAAATAGAAGTGCTAAAAATAACACTGCTATAAATAGCAGTTTAAGCACCAGTGCTGGATTGAGCAACAGGGAATGAAAAATGGAAGTGCTAAAAATAACATTCTATTTTTAGCAGTTCAGGATGGATTCCTATTTTAATCAGTCCTTGGAATAAACATAGGAAGTAAAATTCGAATTTCAACTTAACAATTGTTTGAAAATAAATTAATTAACTCTCCATGAGTTAATTAGTTGGGAAAAATCAAACATAAAGTCTATGTGAGGACATGCAACAGTTTCTCTATTAATTGAGGAATTTATCCATCAGTTAAAGAGATAAGGATGAGTTCTAATTTGAGTTGTAATTAGTTGGCTCAGTTAACTGAGTCAAGTCCAGTTAGATTGATTTAAATAGTTTGTTTAAATTAATGTTAGTTCAGTTAGTTAATGCATGCCTGCATATAACTGTTGCACTTCAGATAACTGAATATTCTCTCATGAATAACTCATTCATGTCAGTTTAGACAGAGACCCAATTGAGATCAAAGGAGGGACAGTGTACTATCAGTTCGATGGATTTTTCCTATAAAGGAAGCTCATCCATGGAGAAGGATTTATCTCCTTCGGGACTGCGTAGTTGGATCAAAGGTTAGTGAGTGTGTGAAGAGGCCAATTCACACAAGTGGTTGTACTGGACCCCAATCAAAATTGCGCACAGAAATAGGAGGCTTAGAGGATAGATCAGGAGGTTTGAGAGAGGCCTTTAACTATCTATGAGCAGCAGAGGTATTGCATAGAGATTAAGATAGCTTTTGAGATGGTTCTTTTTGTAATACGAGCTATATTTCCACTTGTATGATAATACAGAGTTGGGGTTTTAGGCTAAGGCTTTCCCCTGGTTATATCTTCTATGTTATGTGTGATTGATTTCTCCATATCAATTATATGTGTTCTTATTGATGTTGCTCATGTTTTCTACATGTTTTAAATATTTGCAATGCGATGCAACAACGAAATGTGTGATAGTGTTTTGTGATATCAGGAACAAATTAATTGAAGTTTTGAGTTTATAATAAATTGGGGGAGTGTGATATTTTCCTTTGCGATATTATGTGGCTTAACTGCGAGACCTGAAATATTATTCATATTTAAGGGTGGCTTTTCTTCACTTAAACTTAATTAAGATTTTTATTGCAGTCAGATAGGTCGAAGTTTCTTGCATCACACTTTGACTTAACATGATACTTTACTCGCTTGTAATTAGCGATATGCGAAATACTTGAGACCTATTCAACTTTAAGTCCTTCTTTAATATTAATGTAGTTAAGACCTAGGGTCAGGATTGACCTTTATTTTAATTTTTTGACTTTATTCTTACCCATTTTATTAAAAAGACTCTATACTTAAAATTTAAAAGGGTGCCCATTATTCAACTAAGTTACTTATTTAATAACAATGGGGGGTTGTTGAGTGACACAATATGGCCACAAACCATACCTATTGAGAACGCCTCGGCTTGCGGAGAAGAAGATCTACAATTGTTGATAGCCAAATTAAAAATAAATAATGAAAACTTAAGGAAAGGGCTCATAAGCATAAGACATTGTTTCGTTATGTTCGATTGGTCAATGATCAATATCGAAATCAAAATATATCCCTAGTATCCAAAAATAATGCATTAGTTATGAGGAACAAGCACCTTATTAGTTGCAATCTCAAAAAAATGAAGCCTATCAAAATGCTTAACGCACATGAATGAGCCCTAACATTTTGACAACCATTAATGCATAAAAAACATGGTTTGGAGGTCCTAGTCAGCTCAGTGGGAATTTGAAGGAAGGGATGACCTAATTTTGATGATTGGTTGAGTTTGAAATGGACAGTTACATGAGGACATGCATCCCCTATGGAGGATGTTGAGCCCTACCTTTTTACCCATTTTCACACCCTATTCTACTATTTTTACTACTTTTTATCCTACTTTGCTCCTTTTTGACACCATAAAAACACTCCACATTGGTTAAACTGTGTTACTTTACAATGGAGGTGAGAATTACTAATAAGTATTATTTTAATATATCTTTGTTTGGTTTAGGTAGATGTTAAATAAATTTATATTATTTACTTAATTGATTGATCTGCATATGGACTCTTAAATATAGGAAAGACATTTGAGTACGAGGACATGTCATTGGAGGTCCAACACCCAATCTAATGAATATATCAAGCGACCATTTTTGGAGCAGCTAATAATAGTTAGGAATCCATGAAATGAAATTAGAAGCTAATAATAGTTAAAATGACACTTTTTATGTAAAAAGTGAGACATAATGACACTTTTGAATGCAAAAGCAACAAAAGTGAAAGCAAAAGTAGCAAAAAGTGACAGTTGAGAAACTTAACTACAAAAGTACGACAATTGAGATCAAAATCTCCTACTACTCATGAGAGTAACTAGAGGATGATTGTGAGATTGATACCTAGGATGAATTCTTATATAGATGAGAACTCACGAAGTTAGGGTTACGGTTTTGGGTGTGCATGCCTAAAATATAGAAGCTAAATCTAGATAACTAACACATGTAAGGTAATCAATTTGGAACACATGCCATACTACCATCGAGAAGTGCTCATTGTTATCCTTGGGAAGTTCACACTTCCTACTTTCAAGGAATACATAGTTGATTATCAGTAGGAACTGGGCAATCCACTAGCTCAAGAGATTACATAGTTGGATATCTCAGTGGAGTACATAGTTCATTGCGACAAAGAAGTGTGCAATTTGCTTCTATTTATTGATGGTGTAGTTTCTTATCATAAAGGGTTGTGCACTTCATCACTCTAACAAGGATTTGTGCAGTTGACTATAACAGAGGATTGCATAATCTCAGAGATTAGGTTATGCAATCAATGTCATCAAGGCATTATGTAGCTTTTTTTCTCAAAAGTGCATAGTCTATCTTTCAAAGTTGTGTAGCTATTGTCGTCAAGGGCTCGTTTTCATCATGGAGTTCCCAATAGTTGTTTGACAGAATGCACAGTTAAGGTATCACAAATTTAGCATGAGAGAGTAAGTGGTTGTGACATGTAGAAGTTTTTTAGTAAGTGAAATTCAAAACTAACCCACATGTTCTACCCTAGTAATAGTGATTTTATAAAAATTGTTTAGTATCATCACTCATGAAACAATCATCAATATAATCCTAGGTTACATTAGCATGGGCACAAAATTGTATGTGTATAACTACATAAACAACTCACTTCTTAATACTAGACTATTACACTTTTTCTATTATAAATTTCACATATAGAGGTACTTAATATCATATGATTTTGAGAGAAATGTAAACATGAAAATCTAAATTATATATATATATATATATGTGTGTGTGTGTGTGTGTGTGTGTGTGTGTGTGTGTGTGTGTGTGTGTGTGTGTGCATTTTTATGATGTTAAATGTATTTCACAATTTTAAAACATTATAAGTAAGAAAAAAAAAAACAAAAAATACACTCAAACACTACTATATTAGGAGCTGACTATATATTTTAAACTAAATTTCCCATGTTCTCATCTATATAAACAGTGGATAAAATGGAAAAATATAATTAAATTTAAAAACAGTCATCAAAATTCAAAGTTAATAAATATTGCATTATATTTATTTTCAAAAAATATAATAAAAATAATTAAATGCATAAAAATAAAATTACTAATTTGTAAATTAGTACCAAATTAAATTTTTATATATATATATATATATAATCATATATGAATAAATTAGTGATAAATCATATGCATGGTAATAACTCACATGTTTTTTTTGAAAGCAAGGATTAAAAGATGATTAAATTCAAAACAGAATTAAAAGATCATTAAAGTCAAAACAAATTTAAAAAAACTTGAGGACAAATTGAAAAATTTTAAAAAGGCAATATAACATCTAACTGACCTGGTAAAAAAAGCACCCATAAAGTGAAGGGTTGCATGAATCCTATCCATGGCCACAAAAGCGTGCAAAAAGTGAACCGTTGCTTTTTGCTTTTAAACGTGAGTAATCCGTAGAGAGCAGAATGTAGCCGTTGAAAGGACGCGGAATAATATATATATATATATATATATATAAAATCTTACATAACTCTTCCTCCATAACCTTACCTCTTCCTGCAGCGATGTTTTGTTGGGCATGTTTGTCTGGTTGTCCGTTACTGTAGATAGCCTGCTTGCTTCCATGTCGACTAGACTTCCAGTGGAGTAGATCTTCCCCTCCTGTGGAGAAGTTCATTTGTTAATGATCGCTTCTCTTTTTGCCCTTCGATTTTCTGAGAAGTTCTTGATTTTTTTGGAAGTTCTTTGATTTCTTGATTTCTATGTCGACTACTCACAGAAACCTGGGAGGTTCTTGATTTCTGAGAAGTTCTTGATTTCTTTGGAAGTTCTTGATTTCTTGATTTCTATGTCGACTACACACAGAAACCTGGGCTTCCGGTGGAGCAGATCGGAGGCAACCATAGGTTCTTGATTTCTTTGGAAGTTCTTGATTTCTTGATTTCACAGGTATGTATGCATCTACCTTATCTTTCCTTATCTCTGTCAACAGGTTAACTCAACTTTTGCCACGACGCCAAGCATCTGCTGGTTTGAATTAATTCATTTTTGGATTAATACCTGATTTACTCTAGCAGATTAGTCATTTAATTCGTCTATTGTGTAAGATAATATCCCAGCTTTATTGTTATGGTTCATTTTAGAAATTAACCTAGGTATATTATTTCTTTATTTAATTAAACTTTTTTTAATTTCGGAGTTTTAATTTGTCTCTGACTGGATCTCTTTCCAATGTAAGCCCAGATGTATTATCCAATCAGTTTTTTATTTAATTAATTTTTTATTAATTTTCGGAATTTAGTTTGCCTCTGGCTGGATCTCTTTCAAATGTAAACCCAGATGTATTATCCAGTTAGTGAACTAATTCAACAAACTATTTTATTAATCTACATATACTTGTAACTGAACCTGCCCTGTTCATACAATTTCAATTTCTTTGGAAATTGGAAATAGTTCAGCTATTTTAATCTGTTGATGCTTATGTCAAATTTAGTGTATAGCCTTTCTTTCATTTTATTAATGGGATTGCAAATATTTTAGATTCAGATCTGTTTTGTTGACATGTTTAGGAAGGAAATGCTATAGGATTCCCACAGGAAGAAACCCTTTCACAAAATGAAATTGAGCTAAACCCTTTCACAAAATGAAATTGAGCTACAGGTAACGCTCATTTTCTCTTTCCTTTGCTGCAGCAGGTTAAGCTGGATGCAATTAGTTTTATTTTTGGATTAATAAGGGATTTACTATTAATCATTTAATTAAATGTTTTGTAAATGTAAATATTAATTTTATATTAGTTTTATTGTTAGCTTAACCCATTAACCTTTTGCTTAATTCGTCCTTTTAGGAATTATTTCGTTATTTAATTAATCTTTCCTTGATTTTCGGAGGTTTAATGTGCCTCTTGATTTCAATTTTAGAGTTTTAAAATCAACTATCAATTTCATTTTGATTTTAGTTTTGTTTTTTTAATAAAAAATAAAAATTATGTATTATTGATTTTGGTTATATCTTTTTAAATCTATTATACATCATTAATAGTAATTTCAGAAATTTGACCCACGCAATTCACAATCCTAATAGTGTGATCACAGAAATTAATCCGTTGAGGCTTTACTTTGCTATATGAACCGCTTGGATTTCGCCTCGAGATCACGCTCATTAAACATTAACTTATGTTTTTTTATTTTCTTTTTCCTTTTCCTGGTTGACCATTTATGGAATAGATTAAACAGCCATTACTCATTTAATAAACAGCGAATCATCTCTATAGGTTGAGTTTAATAAACTGCGAATCATCTGGGATTTATTTGTATTTATCACTGAATTCAATTAAAGTATCTTTTAATTCCATTGCTTTCACAGTTATATATTCAGTGTATGTATTTTTTTGAGTCATTTTAGGTGAGCTAAAATTTGTTACTCATGAATGATTGTGTTTTTATGATGAAAATATTTGAATATTCTATACCATTTATATTTTAATTATTCATATTTATTATATTTTGGTTATAAATATTTTTATTTTTTAATATGGTTATATTTACTCAAATAAGAAATAGAAAATTCTGTTTTTTTCTTAATTGATATGGAAAGTTATTAAGTTTATTATATTTTTAATAAAATATCATTTTTTTTAATTATGCTTTGATTAATCTGAATTGTCTTTTATAATTTCTTAAGCATTTATATATTTTATATCCTTTTTAATAGATATGATTTCTTTTTGTAGATTTTTGTATTTTTAATAATATAATATATGAATTTTATATTAGTGATTTTATGTTTTATATTTATGTATGATTTAATTACTTAATTTAACGATTTTTCTTTTATATGTTTTTATTGTGTACTGAAAAATTATTATATTATAGAATTTATATTTATTATGTTTTCATTCAAATATTTATATGTAAAATATTTTTTCAATAGACATAAATTTGTATTTTGTGATTTTCATAATAAATCCATTACTTATGTTCTCTACTTTTTATGTGAAGTTTTTTTACTTTCATGTGGGATGTATATTTATAATATATATTGAGACTTGGGGTCTAGGTTTTGCTAGTTTAGTCTAGGTTAGGCTAGAGTGGGTATAATAGGCTAGGCGAGGTTAGACTATTTAGGCTACGCGAGGCTAGTTTAGGTTAGACTATTTAGGCTACGCTAGGCTAGTTTAGGTTAGACTAGGCTAGAGTAGGCTACTTTAGGCAAGGCTAGGATAGGCTTAGGCTAGACTAGGCTACGCTATGCTAGCGTAGGAAAGGGTAGGCTAGGCTAGCCCAGGGTATGCTAGGCTAAGCTAGTGTAGGCTAGGCTAGGCTAGGCTAGGCTAACGTAGGGTAGGGTAGGGTAGCGTAGGGTAGAGTAGGGTAGGGTAGGCTACTAGGCTAGGCTAGGTAGGGTAGGGTAGGGTAGGGTAGAGTAAGCTAGGCCAGGGTAGGCTACGGTAGCATAGGGTAGGGTAGGGTAGGGAAGAGATGGTACCCTAGCTTGGCTAGGCTAGGCTAGGCTAGGTAGGCTAGGCTAGGGTAGGTCGAGCTAGTTTATGTTAGACTAGGCTAGAGTAGACTACTTTAGTCAAGGATAGGATAGGCTAGGCTAAGGTAGGCTAGGCTATGATAGGCTAGGTTACGGTAGTGTAGGCTAGCATAGGTTAGGTTAGGGTAGGCTAGGCTAGGATAGGCTGGGCTAGGCTAGGCCACGCTGGGCTGGGCTGGGGTGGGTTGGGTTGGGTTGGGCTGGGCTGGGCTGGGGTGGCGTAGGCTATGATAGGGTAGGGTGGGGTCGGCTAAGATAGGCTAGGTTAGGTTAGGTTAGGCTAGGATACGGTAGGGTAGGGTAGGGTAGCGTACGCTAGGGTAGGGTAGGCTAGGCTAGGGTAGGCTAGGGTAGGGTAGGTTATGCTAGGGTAGGCTAGGGTAGGTGAGGCTAGGCTAGGCTAGGTAGGGTAGACTAGGCTAGGCTAGGTTATTTAGGCTGGCTAGGCTAAGATAGGGTAGGGTAGGGTAGTGTAGGGTATGTTATGCTAGGGTAGCCTAGGCTATGGTAGGATAGGCTAGGGTAGGGTAGGTTATGCTAGGGTAGGCTATGTTAGGTGAGGTTAGGCCAGACTAGGTAGGGTGCGGTAGGGTAGACTAGGCTAAGCTGGCATAGGATAGGGTAGGCTACGCCAAGCTAGTTTATGTTAGACTAGGTTAGAGTAGGCTACCTTAAGCAAGGCTAGAATAGGGTAGGCTAGTTTAGGTTAGGCTAGGCTAGACTACATTATGATAGGGTACGAAAGGCCAAGCTAGTTTAGGATAAGCTAGGCTAGGCTAGGTTAGGTAAGCTTACGTGAGGCTAGTATATGTCAGGCTAGGCTAAGGTAGTTAAGGCTAGGGTAGGCAAGGGTAGTGTAGGATAGGATAGGCTAGGGTGGGCTAGGCTAGCGTAGGCTTGGCTAGGCTAGGCTAGGCTAGGCTAGGCTAGGCTAGACCTGGGTAGGCTAGTCTAGGCTAGGCTAGGGTAGGCTCTAGTAGGCTAGGGTAGGCTAGGATAAGATAGGTTAGGCTAGACCTGGGTAGGCTAGTCTAGGCTAGGCTAGGGTAGGCTAGGTAGGCTAGGCTAGGCTAGGCTAGGTAGGCTACGCTAGGCTAGCGTAGGCTAGGGTAAGGTAGGGTAGGGTAGGGAAGGCTAGGGTAGGGAAGGCTAAGCTAGGCTAGGGTATGCTAGGTTAAGTTAGGTTAGGTTAGGTTAGGGTAGGGTAGGGTAGGTTAGGTTAGGCTAAGGTAGCGTAGGCTAGGGTAGGCTAGGGTAGGGCATGCTAGGTTTAGCTAAGGTAGGGTAGGCTAGGCTAGACTAGGCTAGGGTAAGCTAAGCTAGGGTAGGGTAGGGTATGGTAGGGTAGGATAGGCTACACTAGGTTGGGCTAGGCTAGGTCAGGCTAGCATGGGCTATGGTAGCTTAGGCTAGGTTAGATTGCTAAGGTAGGCTAGGTAGGGTAGGTTAGGGTAGGCTAGGCTAGGGTAGGCTAGATTAGGCTAGGCTGGGCTAGGTAGCTAGGGTAGGATAGGGTAAGGTAGGGTAGGCTAGGTTAGGGTACAGTTCGGTATGGTACGGTATCGTATTGTATGTTAGGGTAGGGTGGAGTAGTGTAAGGTACGCTATGCTAGGTTAGTGTAGGGTAGGTTAGGGTAGGCTAGGCTAGGGTATGATAGGCTCAGGTAGGTTAGGGTAGGGTAGGCCAAGGTTGGCTAGGCTAGGCCAGTCTAGGCTAACCTAGGCTAGGGTAGGCTAGGCTAGGGTAGGCTAAGCTAGGGTTAGTTAGGCTAGGTAGGCTAGGGTAGGCTAGGCTAGTTTAGGCTAACCTAGGCTAATGTAGGCTAGTTTAGGCTAACCTATGCTAGGCTAGGCTAGGTCAAGCTACTTTATGTTAGACTAGGCTAGAGGAAGCTGCTTTAGGCAAGGCTAAGATAAGCTAGTCTAGTTTAGGCTAGGTAAGGGTGCGTTAGGATAAGGTACGGAAGGCCAGGCTAGTATAGGCCATGCTATGCTAAGCTAGTTTATGTTAGCTAGGCTAGGTGCTAAGATAGGATAGGCTATGATAAACTAGGCTATGTTATGTTAGGATCAACTAGTTTAGGATTGATTAGGCATGTGTTAGGATAGGTTGGATAATCTACTTTAGGATAGGTTAGGCTTGGCTACTTTTAGTTGAGATTAGGCAAGGCTAGTCAAAGTTAGGCTAGGCTAGGATAGGCTAGGTTAGGCTAGGCTAAGGTAGCCTAGTGTAGGTTAGGATAGGCTAGGGCAGGTGGGCTAGGGTAGGTTAGGGTAGGAAAAGCTAGGCTAGGGTAGGCTAGGCTAGGATAGGCTAGGTTAGGGTAGGCTAGGCTAGGGTAGGATGGGCTAGGTTAGGCTAGGGTAGGCTAAGTTAGGGTAGGCTACGGTAGGCTAGGATAGGCTAGGCTAGGCTAGGATATGCTAGGCTAGGCTAGGGTAGACTAGGATAGGGAATGCTAGGGTTAGCTAGGGTAGGCTAGGTAGGCTAGGGTTGGCTAGGGTTGGCTAAGCTAGGCTAGGTAGGGTAGGCCAGGCTAGGCTAGGCTAGGCTAGGCTAGGGCAAGCTAGGCTAGGCCAGGCTAGGCTAGGCTAGGCTAGGGTAAGCTAGTGTAGGCTAGGGTTGGCTAGTGTAGGCTAGGTAGGCTAGGGTAGGCTAGGCTAGGCCAGGCTAAGGAAGGCTAGGCTAGGGTAGGTTAGGGTAAGGTAGGGTAGACACACACACATACATGTATTGGCACGAGGAGATATACACTTAGGCTGAGTTGGCGATTGTGGCACAATCTCTTTGATTATGTTCTATTAAGATCGAACTCCTCAACTGATTTTTATTGAAGCTTTAATATAATTATTTCCTCTACTTTTATTCTCATATAATCATTATGTTTCTTTTATTCACAAAGTATTGAATTAGCTTAACACTTGGTCTAGGTAGTGGCAAGGGCCCACTGTAACCTAGAATCGAGTCGAGTAACCATTACAACATGTAGGAGGTTTGTTTTGATTCTGTAAATAGATTTACATTTCATTTCTAATCATTTTGTTAATGGTTCTTAGAATTCAAATACTTCATTTTGTACTTAAGTTGTTTCTTTGTTTTCATAAATCTGGGTAAATGATAATAAGTATATTATCGCTCAGTATTTGCAAGCTGGGGAACATTGTTATGAATATATCCTATACATGATTAATTTTGTGATTACACTCTTACATTCTTGAATGGTTGGAAAAAGGAAGTTTATTTTTAAAACAAATTCCTAAGAGACACAATCGTTGTGTTTCGAAATAAATATCTTGTTTTAAACTGAAATGTGTATTCATTGTTTATGATCATGTATATATACCAATGACATGAGGCTCTTATAGCTTGTGCTCTATTTGTAATACCTAGTGATTAGAGATGGAGTGTTATTTGTTAGCATATGCAATGTGTTAATTGTTAAATTATGGTATGTTCTATTCTTATAACAATTTACTTCTTTTTCTTATTATATTCCACCGATTAGCAATCACATGTACATAAAGTAAAGTGTAGATAGAACATTAAATGATCGACAAAAAACAAGCCAAGACAAGAGACACAAGATGTGGCGGCTAGCCAGGGACAAACCCCACAATGTGTGGGGAAACCCTTTGATCAAATCTTCTTTTATCTTCAATAATTCAGCAGAGAGAAATAATACAATAAATCTGATTCATATTAGCAGTAGCAAACCCTAGATCACTAGCATCAGCATTAGCGGCTTCATTATCAAACTAGGGCAGACCATATCTCACAAACCGACAGTCGGATTGACTTCATTCCACCACCAAAAGTTTCAGCTTCCAAAGAAGGTTCAGATGAACCTAAAGTGCAGTTCAGATGAGGAGATCTTCTAGGCCACGCAAGTCAATATTTACTTCTGCAGTTGCAGCTTCAGTTTCAGCAGTTTCCGGCTTCAAACTAGGGCAGTCGATATCTTGCAAACCGTTCATCGGATTGACTTCATTCCGCCACCAAAAGTTGCAGCTTTCAAAGGAGGTTCAGATGAACCTACAGCGCAGTTCCAAAGAGGATATCTTCTAGGCCACGCAAGTCAATCTTTACTTCTGCAGTTGCAGCTTCAAATTCCACAGCTTCCGGCTTCACATGTGTGAGAGAGAGAGACCCATTTCAGCGCAGTAGAGAGAAGAGACTCATATCTACGCAGTAGAGAGAGAGAGATGATGTGATGAGATGAATGATTCCAAATGAGGAAAAGTCCTCTTATATTTATACACAACGTTGGTGGGTGACTAGATGCGACTGTTGGGCTTTTGAGCCTACATGAGTTGTAGGTCGGCTTGATAATAATTCCATAATCAAAATAAATTCATATCTCCATGAATACTTATCGGAATTGGATGATCTTTATATCAATCCTACACCTTTCTACGAGAGGAATCTAATAAAAATATTATTAGCCATGAATAAGATGACCCACATGAAGTTTTGCCCTGGTTGCCAATTTTAACATTGATACTTAAGGAATTGCATGCCATTTACAATGGAGTTGTTTGATTTCCCATGTGAGCATTATTTTGTAGTGCAATAATCATATGAATAGATAGTTGGTTATTTTCTTGAATTTGTAGGAAGATTTAATTAGATTTATTTCTTTTCATCATTAGATAAATTAAACCGGAAACAATAATTCTGTACTAAGTAGTAAACTGATTTAGGAACATGAATTTCATACTCCATTTAGTAGCTTATTCCAGAATTTCTAAGATGTTAGTTTAAGCTAAATGCTCAAATCCTTCGTTACTTGTGCTTATGCCTCAAAGCTTACAAGCCCCATATTGATAATTAAATGTTGGAATTAGAACATGTTGGCTTATTGGGCCCTGACCCAGGTCCGGAAGAGTTATTAGCCAAACAAATCCCGCAACTACTAGCCCTTTCGGCAACATCCCACAGAGCGTAGACTGAGGTCTCACCCGAGGTAGCAAGGGAGGGTGCTTGAACCCGGGTTCCGCACCCTTGGGATGTCTTGATGTGGTCTGGAGGGGTCGTGATCCGTATGTGGCCTCACACCACTCTGTACTACTCTCGAGCTTCTGCGTAGATCCTGTAGATGCACTTTCTTATTAATCAAATTATTACAAATCCGAGCTTTTTATTACAGTATTTAAACAAATATTTAAGCATAAAACCCCATGCACGCAATTATAACAGATAATACATAAACTCATAGCATAAGCAATAAACAGATCTACAAGAAAACACACAATGATTAAGAACTTCTTATCTTTATTGATCTTCTCTTCGGTACAGCCAGATCCTTCCTATGCACTCAGTTGCAGGGGTCCACGCACTCAACTACAGACTTTACCAGGCCTCTGTGCACACAGCTGCAGAGTCTCTATCTATCTACCAACACCCCTAACTCAGACCTATAGACGCTCCAAGACTTCTTGCTTCATACAACCATTACATTCCAATTCCAAAAATACTTACTCAAAAACTGAATACTAACCATAGAGCCTTGCATTATTTATACATTTCCATGGTCCGCGGACCATGGGCAAGCCAACTCATTTTACATTACTTTTGGGCGGACAACCCCTTGACTTGACTCATTACACTTTGTGCTCTGTGCATCTTGCAAAGTCTTTACCATACCTTTACCCAAAATTGCAGGCTTTGAGCCCCAAGACTATTACATGGGGCCTTCGCTACCCAATAGGTCCCCAACACAATCATCGTGACTCATCCCGAGTCACTTGGCTGGTGCAGTAATCTTCGCGTAGAGGTCAGTTAGCAATTTTTGCGCGTTACTTGTTCTTGCAACAAACTCTTCTGCTATCTTCTATATCTATTCTACGCGAGCCACCGAGGCATCAATATCACTTGCAGTTACCTGTCCGGGATCATATACTACCTGCATGTGTGCTAACTTTCCCTCGATGGTTGTGGAGATCGTGAATGCTTCATTAAACCAAGGTTGGATGTGTTCTTTAAGCGTTGCCTCCTTTTTCTGAGCGGCGTCAACTTGCACCTTGAGAGCCTAGGCCTCCCTCATTTTAGCCAACTGCTGCATGATAGTGACCGTCTGCGCAATCCCCTAGACCATGTCGTAAGCCTCCTGCAACTCTCGCTCTTCTCTTTCTACTTGTTGTATGGTTGGGTCTTCCTGGAAGGAGGTGAGCATAAGGAGGGACTGATCTAACAAGCCCAAGCAATCTTGGACAACGCGCTTTATCATTTCTAGTCCTGCTTGAATTTTTCCATGGCGGCACTCCCAAACTTCCAGAGGTGTGGGCAGCTACACCTTCAGTCTTAGCTCTGCAATTTGTAAATTCAATTCCCACTGAGCCTGCGCGGCCTCCTCTTGGGCCGTACAAAATCCTGAGGCCATGTGATGAATCTTGTTAATTGTTGGAAGTTCTGCAAGGATAGATAGCTCCAGTACCTTGCTGCAAGCTTCCTTCACAGCTTATTCCACTTCCTGGTTGTGTGCGACCAAGTCATCATGTTGGAGAGTTACTTTCTCCATATTTTCCTTATGCTCCGTCAAAGTTTGGAGAGTGCAGTCGTCCCTGGCACGAAGCTTAGTGGTTACCCCATCCTATAGTTGGTATAGGGTTTCTCTAGGAAGAGTGGCCAAGTTCAACCCTCAACTACGCACGTCACCTTTGGCTTCTGCTAGGACAGCTCATGCTAGCAACGCTAAGGTGTTCATTGTGTGGATGTGCACCATTTGCTCGGTTGCGGCTATGTCCTCTAGTAGATTTAGGATCACCCTACCTGGGGGTCACACCTATAATGCCTGTAGCTGCGCTCTAATCTCTCCCAACATAATTACCTGCTCAGTCATCAGTTCTTCCAACGCACCTATAGCTACATTGCTCACTGGTTTTCCGCTATCAATAAACTCTTTCTCCAAAGCCTTTGTTGTTTTTAACATTTTGTGTCTATGTGGCGATTCCTTGTTGCGCGGCCTCTTGACTTGGGTCGGTTCTATAAGATGGTCTGTGAGTTCCTGTGTCTCCTTTTCCCTTTATGTCCTATTTCGAGGACATTTCTTGATCTACCATGATCTCTTTTGCTATCACTTCCTTGGTTTCCTCCTGCTGCGAGGCTGCCTCTTGTCCTTGACATGTCTTTTCTGCCAATTTAGTGAGTCGCAACTGGATTTCCTTTTCTCACTGTTGCGCTACCATCCTTTCTAGTATGGCCCTGTCTAGGGCTCACCACTCTAGAGGCCATGCTACCAGTACCTCGTAAATGGCATCATCCATTGCAATGAACTGAAGCGTGACCCATGCTCACTTTAGATCCTTCTGTGCCCGGATATATAAGTTAAGCATGTCCACTTTGAACTCGGTTGTTCTTTGCAAATTGTTGTATATCATTGGAGACATCCGTGGTCTGCGAGCGATCTGTGTCTAGATACTCCCCTCCATGAAGGTCCAAAAAACCTTGATTTCACAAACCCTCACTGCGTCCTTTGTAGCCCAAAGCGAAGTATACTGCACTGCTTTCGGAAGGTTGTTTTCAATGCTAGGAAATTGGCTACCTTGCTATAGTTCTCCTGCAACCAGAAGGATTGATAGTAACAACCATGCATAATGAAACGTCTTACCTTTGTCCTATGCTTCCTGACAATTTGTCAAAAAATTGTTGCATAAAAACTATGCCCAATTGAATTGAACCCCTTCTGCACACTGCTTTGCAAGTGAAATGACAGGATCTGGCACCTCATCTACACGGAATTTCCTCATTAGTTTACTGTCTAGTAGCTAGGTGGCGATTCACAACCCTTGATCTTTGATGTTTGCTATTGCATACCCCTGCTTCCGCCTCTCCAACTGATATTTAGCCTTCATTGTTTCTACGAGACCCATATCGCTGCTTGTTCTGGCTATGTTTGTGGGATCGTTCCCTTTAACAGGCAAGTGGGTAATCCGGTGTACTAAAAAAATTATGATAGGAATTAGCTCCTCCAACCAGAGATACCCATCATGTACTAGATATAGTAACTACCGGATAACAAAGATGGTGATGGTCGCGCTGTGATAGTGGGTTATCCACCTTAGATTAAGTAATCCACCTTCTCTGTTATAGACATTTTTGTGCCTTACAGCATTGAGCATGAAATTTCCATAATCTAAGGATCCAAAGTCCCTAAACATGTTGTTCCTACCCTAGAGGAACAAGGCTAACAAACCACAGCAATTCACAGAAGTTCTCCACCAGAAAACCGCTCAAAACAAGTCAATTCAGGATCATTTCAGTGCCTACACTAGCTGTTTGCGCTGAATGTCAAAGCCAACACTGGCTACCTGCGTTGAATGTCAAATGGAACACTGGCTACCTACGCTGAACGAGAATGGACATGTGGCAGGCTCATTTCTCAAGGTGTCAAAACCCAGGAAGCTTCCAAAATGACACTTGCCTCAGGGAATTCGACTGGTGATGAGTAAGAGGTTCCAAATCTCCAAGTGGAAGCAAGAACCTCCAAGTGGACTCAAGAACTGACAGAGGGAGAGGACACTAGTCAGATCTCAAGCTGACTCATCCTCTCTCCAAACATCTATATATGGATCTCTCCTCCATGAGATCTAGAGGCTGGAATTTTGTTATTGCAAAGAATTGCTGTTGGTTTGAGACTGGAATCATTGGGTGCTTAATGCTTTGAAGGGGGTGAAGATAGGAATTCCATTTGCTGGGAAGGAGATGCTGGATTGGAGCCCTCTGGGTTGTATCTCTTCCTGAACCTTGTTATTCATCAATAAAGCTATCTTGGTTTCTCCTATATGCTGATGTATTTTTGATGTATG
Source organism: Pinus tabuliformis (assembly GCA_031772625.1). Taxonomy (NCBI): domain Eukaryota; kingdom Viridiplantae; phylum Streptophyta; class Pinopsida; order Pinales; family Pinaceae; genus Pinus; species Pinus tabuliformis. Next base: position 4,379,237 of record CM062811.1, on the reverse strand, counting down.
AATGCATTAGTATGTTTAGTTTATTTCTAATCCTAAACTAGTTATGAATGTGAATATCTGTCTTTGTGTAGTGTTCTTCTCTTGTCACAAGTAGCTGTTCTCTTGTCGCAAGTAGCTGTTCTCTTGTGATCTTACAGGAACCTGTTGAAGCTGGGCGAGTGAGAAGGCAAGTAGCTGTGAACTCCCAAAGAGAAGAGAGACCGGATCGAGGGACAAACGGAAGACACCGGTAAGTCTATTGATCTCTCTTCTTTCACATTTCATAAAGGAAGAAACCAGAATAGTTGTACTCGTTTGTTGCTAAGGCACTGTCACATCTTAGGTGGATAGGATCGTCCTGCATAGGCATTTTTCCCCACAACAAATTGGCAACTTATCAGACAAAAGGAGTTATCAGACTGGTACCTATGCTGGCTACAGGCTACAAAAATCAGAGATCAAAACAAGGCAAAAAAGAGCAGAGAACCTTAGCTGCACAAGGACAAACTGGTTCAGCGCAACCTCAACACAGGGATTTTGACATTCAGCGCAGGTAGCCTTCACGGGACCTGCGTTGAAATGCAGAGTCCCTTCACTGGGTCTGCGCTGAAGGAGAAACTCTCGTTTCCATAGGTTCTGGGTCACAGATTGCTACTTAATCAACTGTTTCAGGCCAAATAAAAGAAACAAGCAAGGTGTAATCAAAGGGATGCTTTGAGGGGCTACTAAGATCTATCACAAGGATCATCAAATCATTTGTGAGTCCATTGTTCAGATCATAGACAAGTCCAGTAACTGGATCAAAGCAACAACTGTCTACTTTGCATCCGGGAAAGATGCAGTTCGATTGTTGCTGTCAAGTCTATGAAACAAACAATGATAGAAACACAAATAAAATGACCAAACAGATCTCCTCAGCGGAGTCGCCAATTTGTCTATTTCGGTAGACATTGCCGAGGAAGTGTTTTTTTTGAAAGATTAACGAGACAATCTTTGGGTAACCTGAAAGAGGTAGGCCTCTCTCGGTGAAACGAATGTTTTGACGGAAATGAAGTAGAGGTAACCTTGAAATCATACTTTATACCTGGGGGCATGCAAACCTTTTGGAGTGCAAGCAAAGAGCGGTTATTTATCTGTTTTTTGGGTTAGCCGTTTCCCAACTTGCATAAAGAAAGGATGCGGGGCAAAGCTTTGTGAGATGAAGCTCCATAAAAAATAGAATCTCAATGAGACACTCTTATCATATGACTGGGTAATCGAGCAGTTTTAGCACAAAGTTCATGCTCGTTAAAAAATAAACGCAAGATCCGATTAGTTTTAGCACATAGTTCATGCTCGTTAAAAAAATAACATAAGACCGAGCAAATGTTTCCACCCGCGTTTAAGCTCGTTAAAAAATGAACTATCCGGTAAATAACCACTGTGAATGTAATATCAACAACCATTAAATCCTTGGTCGTGTTTGCACCGTAACCTCCACTTTTCAGTGGCCGATCGTTCACCTCCATATGATTGTTTACCCATTTTGAGGAACAGCTGCGAAGAGTGATTTCACCTAGCCATCCTTGTGACACTGCCATGATTGGAAAATTCCAACCTGTACGTGGAATCAGCTGCTAACCCTGTTTATCACTCGTTCCTCAAAAGACGAGTCTTCTTTAAGCTCTTTTCAGCTGACTCGTAAAATATGAAAAGATTGCCAAGTCCTTGGCCTTCCAGCTCATTAAAGGGACAGGAAGAGCTATCCCTCCTCTAGATTTTAATTTTTTTGGACCTGAGGGATTATTGCACAAAAAGATCGAGCGCTTGTTTTATTCGGCTCGTTAAAACTATCGAAAACTCATCCCTTCTGTATTGTTTTATACTTTTTCGGACTTAAGGGATTAGATGATGAAAAAGGACTTTTGGAGTTAACTTTATGTACCTTTTCAGACTCTCTAAAAATGAAAAGGACCGAGTTATCCTTGTCGTTAGACTCGTTAAAATCATTAAATAGCGACAAACTTGTCTTTAGACGAGAACGAGTTTCACTATCGCTAGGCTTGTTAAAACATAGCGATGGGCTTGCCCGAAGGGCAGGTTATAGAACAAGCATATGTTATCCTCCTCAAGCTTGACAAAAATAAAGAGGTACTGGTCAGCAATGACTGGGGAAAAATTGGGAGAAACTAAAGAAAACTTTGATGGTAGCAAGTCGCTCTTGAACATGACACTTTTCCTCCATACCACAATCGGGTTGGGTTGTTTCATTCACCGGTCACATCCATGGTCTCGCCATACCATCCATATTTGGGGTAATGCTACCGATCCATCATATCAGTGTCGCCATATGTTCAAGAGAAGTCGTTCAGAAAAGTCAACCGTGTCCCATCCACTGCCATACATTATCCTTCATCCTTTCATGACCGCCACCCTGAATCATATGTCACAGATCGTTTTCACCTCCATTAAAATCATTAGCTCCGTTCCGTGTCATTGATGTGGGATTCATTAAGGCCCTCCTTTGACGGATCGCTTCTTGTCGACATCAACTTATTATCCAAGAAGTTGATCTAGGAACAACCCCTTCAGTACTTTGAAGCTTGCATGCCACAATGCCAAGTTTCTCACTTCCGGCGACAGGTATACATCAATGACCTTCGACCGAAAGATTTTGCATGGTGTTCGACGCCAAGTCCTTTATTCACACCACGTGAATTGTACTGCAGTACCTTGAGGGTCATTATCATTATCGGCGATTCCTCTCGCGCTTGTTAACAGTTTACATCATTGACGGTAATCAAGCGATGTCTTTCCATGTTTGACTTCAGAACATTTCTCACATGGATCGACTTGTACTTCGAGTGAAGATCGAACGAGTTTGAAGACCCGGATCTAGTTTCATCCATCCGGGCTGCGATATATATTCAGGAAAGATAAAGACATTGACATGTACATCATTGCAGCAGATAATCATCCTACTCAAAAGATGATAATTTCATCAAAATTATCAGTCTACCACCAGACGATTGTCTGTTCTATGTACAGAGAATGAATTTATGAAGCTGAGCATGGGAATGCCCACCTCAGCTAGATCATGAAAGCAGTATGAAAAATAATGTATTGTATTGTATCTTATTACAGGTCTCCTCTCAGCATTGGATGAACTTCGGATCCCATGATAAAGCATCTCGCCCGATAAACAGCCTCATACTTTAGGGGGCAACTGACATAGACATTTTTGTGCCTTACAACATTGAGCATGAAATGTCCATAATATAAGGGATCCAAAGTCCCTAAACATGTTGTTCCTACCCCTAGAGGAACAAGGCTAACAAACCACAACAATTCACAGAAGTTCTCCACCAGAAACTGCTCAAAAACAAGTCAATTCAGGATCATTTCAGTGGCTACACTAGCTGTTTGCGCTGAATGTCAAAGCAAACACTGGCTACCTGCGTTGAATGTCAAATGGAACACTGGCTACCTGCGCTGAACGAGAGTGGACATGTGGCAGGCTCATTTCTCAAGGTGTCAAAACCCAGGAAGCTTCCAAAATGACACTTGCCTCAGGGAATTCGACTGGTGATGAGTAAGAGGTTCCAAATCTCCAAGTGGAAGCAAGAACCTCCAAGTGGACTTAAGAACTGACAGAGGGAGAGGACACTAGTCAGATCTCAAGCTGACTCATCCTCTTTCCAAACATCTATATATGGATCTCTACTCCATGAGATCTAGGAGGCTGGAATTTTGTTATTGCAAAGAATTGTTGTTGGTTTGAGACTGGAATCATTGGGTGCTTAATGATTTGAAGGGGGTGAAGATAGGAATTCCATTTGCTGGGAAGGAGATGCTGGATTGGAGCCCTCTGGGTTGTATCTCTTCCTGAACCTTGTTATTCATCAATAAAGCTATCTTGGTTTCTCCCATATGCTGATGTATTTTTGATGTATGAATGCATTAGTATGTTTAGTTTATTTCTAATCCTAAACTAGTTATGAATGTGAATATCTGTCTTTGCGTAGTGTTCTTCTCTTGTCGCAAGTAGTTGTTCTCTTGTCGCAAGTAGTTGTTCTCTTGTGATCTTACAGGAACCCGTTGAAGCTGGGCGAGTGAGAAGGCAAGTAGTTGTAAACTCCCAAAGAGAAGAGAGACCGGATCGAGGGACAAACAGAAGACACCGGTAAGTCTATTGATCTCTCTTCTTTCACATTTCATAAAGGAAGAAACCAAAATAGCTGTACTCGTTTGTTGCTAAGGCACTGTCACACCTTAGGTGGATAGGATCGTCCTGCATAGGCATTTTTCCCCACAACAAATTGGCGACTCCGCTGGGGAATCATTTGTTTGGTCATTTTATTTGTGTTTCTATCATTGTTTGTTTCATAGACTTGATAGCAACAATCGAACTGCATCTTTCCCAGATGCAAAGTAGACAGCTGCTGCTTTGGTCCAGTTACTGGACTTGTCTATGATCTGAACAATGGACTCACAAATGATTTGATGATCCTTGTGATAGATCTTAGTAGCCACTCAAAGCATCCTTTGATTACACCTTGCTTGTTGCTTTTATTTGGCCTGAAACAGTGAATTAAATAGCAATCTGTGACCCAGAACCTGAGGGAAACGAGAGTTTCTCCTTCAGCGCAGACCCAGTGAAAGGATTCTGCATTTCAACGCAATTCCCGTGAAGGCTACCTGTGCTGAATGTCAAAACCCCTGTGTTGAGGTTGCGCTAAACCAGTTTTCCCTTGTGCAGCTGGGGTTCTCTGCTCTGTTTTGCCTTGTTTTGATTTCTGATTTTTGCAGCCTGTAACCAGCATAGGTACCAGTCTGATAACTCCTTTTCTCTGCTTAGATTCCGCCTCCTTTTGTACAAAAAGACTGTGAGTGTTTTTATGTGTTTGCGGCGTCATTTACAGTTTTCCTTTGCATGAGTGAAATAGTCATCATGTAGCCCTTGATTCAGATATGTTGATTGTGATCTTAGAAGAGAGTTCATTGGCTGTTTGCAGATTGATTATACATCTACTCTTGCTTATTGGTTTGAGTTTGTCTCTTTTAAGTGTAGAAACAAGTATTCATTTCAAAATCGTTAAGTGTTGTAATCTCTTCTATCTTCTCTGATTTCGAAAAAGTAAACTTGTTTGTATTTGTCATTTAAAAGCAAATTCAAAGTTGTACAAAAAGCTTTCTTTGTAGGCATCGATACTAAGAAAGTGGAAAACAAACACCTGCATTGTGCATTTGCATTTTGATAGTTTGCATGATTGATTTAGGAAAAGTGCATTAGAGTGTGCTGATTGCTCTTTGAGAAAAGATGGTGTCTTTCTTTTCCCTTAGTAGCTAGGATTTTCAAAGTTGAAAAGATATAAAACTTGCTTATCATCTTTAGACTGCATTTAGGAATTTGTATCATACATCTCGTGGTGAACCTTGAAAGGCAAACTTCTAAAAAGATCAACCTAAAATAAATTGAATGAACTTAACAACGCTTTGCAACATAACGCACAACATAGAGGTCTAGGCTAGAGACGTGTTCCGGCGTCGTTAAGCCTGGTGACTGTCGATCTCGTGGATGGTGGGTGATTCCTCCTGAGGGACGATAGCGCCAGTACGGATTGTGCTCCCACGTACCGTCGCGTATATATTGGGAGACCCCTATAGGCATAAAACCTTTATCCTTAGGAAGCCGTGTCGGCTGCCCTACTGATCGCAATGCACTGAACACCGCATTCAGGAAGATCGACCGCCCGTACCCTAAAAGTATTCTGCGGATTTGCGAAAAGTTTGGCACACCCTCTGCCTAGAACTCCAGAGCAGTTCCTTTTGGCCTTTTTCAGACTCTATAACAGAAAAAGTCCATCCGAGCATTTGTCACTTCGGGCTCGTTAAAACATCGAAGGAGACTAGAGTCATCTTTAGCTTTTTCTCGACTCTTTAAAAGTGAAAAAGAAAGTTGTGTCTAAAATAATCTAAAAAATTCATTTAATTCGGAAACACACTTTCCCCTTTTGTATTTTGGTTGATCGAGTAATCCGCAATCGTGGAAGAAAGTCAATTGAAACCCGTTGTTCGCGGAGGCTTACGAGTCAACCGTCTTTGTCTCGGAATCGAAAACAGTACGAACAAAGCGAACTCATTTAACTGGTTCGAAATCTCCTATCAAAGTTAGAACAAGTGTTCCAACAACATCTGAGATTCTGGTTACTCCAAACATTTCTGGAAACCCTGCCTCTATAGAAGAAGTTCAACAGCCACAGAGGGACAGTAACACTGATCCTAGTCTGGGAGCAAATACTTGCGTTACTGAACCAGTTCCATCTGTAACCGGTTTAGAGAGTCTTGCTCCTCAAACAACTGTCGCTGTCGATTCAACCCCTTCTTCGGCACCAGAAATATTTTACGGACCTGACGGTCTTCCTCTTCCACCAGGTTTGATTGCGATAGAGGAAATTGTAGAGGATCCACAAGCAAGTACTCCAACCCATTTTGGAGTCGGGGTCACTCTATTTCCTTCATCAGAAGTTAATCCACCACAAGTGGAAGTTCCTGTAGAATCGCTAGGCAATCTATTGGATAGACTCAAAATGTCTAAACAACCGTCAACATCTAGGACTGTGTCGAACGACATAGCGACAGCAGAAGCCCTTGCCGTCACTTCGACAATGTTTGCCGGCATACCATCTGTCCCGACTAGCTCACAACCGCTAGAAGGAGTCCACCAAGGGACTATTTCGACAGTGTGGTCTGTTCCAGTTTGTTCATCCGGAATAATATCCGGAAACTCTTATGTTGAGACTCGCCAGATTGATCCCTTTGGAGGTCAATTTGGGCAATCCAGTCCACAAGGACAAACAATCCCTTGAGTTCCGATTGCTACCGTATGGGGGGCAGTATGCCCTTTCATTACCCCTTGGGAGGGTATCCATACGGGAGTTCACAACAATATTCAGGTTATACTGGAGTTACATCAAGTGGTTGGGTACCTATGCTACCTCAACAACCAAGGGTTGTATATTCTATGCAACAGTGTGTACCTATGTCAAACATCTCGACCACACGGCTATTGTAACAATGTCACAAGTTCAAGCGATGCCTGTTGTATGTCAGCCTCAGATTTCTCAGGTTGTAATGCAACAGCCCCTTGACCCAGTGACACAACCGCAATTGCCAACTGGTGGGGCGACACAAGTCCAAACGGGTACAATTACCCCACACCTTGGTCCAACGGTTAGTATAGTGCAACAGAACATGGCTTCACAACCGTGGCTGGGTGCAATACCAACAACCACAATTCCAGCAAGTGTACCAAGGTTCTGAGCAGCAGATCTTTGCGAACAGTGGACAACCATATATTCAAAACGGTCAAAACCAACCGCTTTACAGTGGTCAAGTCCACCAACCGTGTCAGTCATACCAACATCAATTACATTATGCTGGTATGCAAAGGCCCACTGCTCAAGCGATTCCAGCGTACCCTGGGTATGCTTCACCTAACCTGAATCAACAGTTACCATTCGTGGCAACTTTAGAGTTACCCGATTTACACCAGATCTTTGCGAACAGTGGACAACCGTATATTCAAAACGGTCAAAACCAATGCTTTACAGTGGTCAAGTCCACCAACCGTGTCAGTCATACCAACATCAATTACATTATGCTGGTATGCAAAGGCCACTGCTCAAGCGATTCCATCGTACCCTGGGTATGCTTCACCTAACCTGAATCAACAGTTACCATTCGTGGCAACTTTAGAGTTACCCGATTTACACCGGCTAACCAACGATCTGATTTCTTACGCCCTTGGTGGCCAGCGATTCCTCACAAACTTCCATCTGACATTCCTAAATTCAATGGAAATCCAGGTGAAGACCCATCGAATCACGTGATGACTTTTCATCTTTGGTGTTCATCAAACACCCTAAATGATGATTCGATAAGGCTTCGCCTTTTCCAGAGGAAGTTAATGGGTCCAACGGCAAAATGGTATATTGAATTACCTAGAGCCTCGTTCGACAATTTCAGCTCCCTAGCCACAACTTTCTTAACCCATTTTCAATTACCGATAAGGTACGAAACGGGAACAGAAATCTTAACCAACTTCAAGCAGACAACGGCCACTCATATATCCGATCATATACATGAGTGGCGTCGTCGCCGTAGGATGGTGAAAACATACGTCCCCGATCAGCTGTTAGCTGAATGGTTTATAAAGTCGTTACTTCCTGGTATAACAGAAGATGTGGCAAAGGGGGGAGTCGTAACAGAGGAGTAAGTCATTGCTCGTGCACAATATCTAGACTTAGTTTATACTCAGTCTGACACGCTCTATGACAAAATACCTGACGCCCCTAGACCGGAATTCTCAATTCCTCCTCCTCCTAAATCAAATAGTGACTCTCATGCCGGCGATGGTGTGATTGGCACGGCAAACGCGAAATTGACAAAGGCTTCGTCTAAGAAAGCCGTAATAATTCAGATCAAAATGCAAAAGAAGAAATTCTTGCTTCGGAAGTAAATTCCGTATCAGCAGATAAAGGCAAAGAAACCAATCAACCAGGAAGCAAGAAGAAGCAAAACAAAGGGAAGAAGAAGAAACAGGGTGAGTCATCACCCGGAAAAACTTCTTCAAACCCTCCTCGAAATAAGAAATATCCATGTCAGATATGCGATGAGGATCACTGGACAAAGGATTGTCCATACAAAGCTGAGCTTAAAAAGTTCTTCAAAAGTTCACAAACCTCAGCTGTGTTAACTGATCCGTTTCCCAATCTAGGTCAAAATCTGGTTGATAGTGGAAATCCTTCCCCGTCGCAAGTGCTCATGTTGTCGGTTTCAAAACAGCAGAATGATGCTTTGATTTCGACAAGGAACAAAGATTACAGTAATCCGCAGCTGTCGAACGACAAAGGTAAAGATCAACCAAGTAGTTCGACAACAACTTCGACAGAAGTTGTACCGCCCATCATTCCTGAATTAACAATAAAACCGCCAAAGGGAGTAGTACACAAGTCGACGTTTAATCCTCGCGCCAGAGCGGCGCAGCATTATAACATAGTGGAATATTTGGCCCAATCGCCATCCGCTATGTCGACCCTTGAAGTACTACAAAATTGCCCATCCCAAAGGTAGGCTTTGTTATCGGCTATTGGTGGGGTTGATCCTAAGGATTCCAATCTTGTATCCTTCGATCACAAAGGATACGATCCTTAGTTACCAGCTCAACTATCTTCCTTATTCAAGTGAAAGCCCTCAACAAAACTGTTCACCGAACAATTATTGATGAGGGGGCATCTACATGTATTATGTCGATGAGTTGCTGGAAAACTTTAGGATCTCCAACCTTGTCGCGATCTTCGACGACATTAAAAGCATTCGACGGAAGGACATATACCCCGTGCGGTATCCTTAATAACTTAAAGGTTGAACTGGGAGGAAAAACAGTAGAAATAGATGTTGAAGTCATCGATGGGAATCTGGACTACAACATCCTACTCGGGAAGACGTGGATATATGCCATGGCAGCTGTAGTGTCGACTTATTTTAGGAAGCATTCCCATGATCCATGGAAGCAACCACTCGCTTCAAGACATCGGAGTAGGCCTACTGAAAGACCCCACATTAATGGGAACTTTCGCACTTCCACCTCCAGTCTATATAGGAGAAGTAGCATTGGTAAGAGCCTACAACATGATATCTTCCACGAAGATCTCAAAAGACGATGTCGACATGGATCATGCAATGGTTTTGCCTCCAAGCCCTATAGAAATATTGTAGCAATCAATGTTTCGGGCATGGGAGGCGAACCCAAGTCAACGCTCATCAAGTGTTTGGGTAGATAGGTCTAGAGAATATGGTACCCCGTTAGATCCTTGGTCGAAAGTACATGGGACTGACGAAGGAATCCTACAATCAATGTTGATTGAGGGGGCACCATGGAATGATTGCCACCATCGTTCCCTTCTTCCAGAATATGAATAAGATACTCAGCATGACCTTTACCACCCTTCAGTTTTTGAATTCCTATCAAATACTGTAAATATGGTGGATTCTGAGCGAAACTTATCCAATATTGAAGAGACTATAGCCATAAATATCTCGACTAAGACAAATTTTGTAGAGAATATTTATGTCGGCAAAGGATGTTCTCCTTCAGAACTGGAAATATATAACACTCTTTTTCGCGAGTTCAGAGATGTGTTTGCTTGGTCATATGATGAAATGCCAGGCATTGACTCGAGTATCGTTGAACATGAAATTAAAATGTATCCTGATGTCAAACCAGTAAGACAACGGCTTCAGCAGGTGCACCCCAGAAAGCCGCTGCCATTAAGGCAGAAGTTGAAAAACTTCTCCATGCTGGCTTCATCTACCCAGTTCCTCTAACCGATTGGGTATCGAATATTGTCCCTGTTATGAAGAAACAAGGGACAATTAGAGTGTGTGTCAATTATAGGGATGTAAACCAAGCTTGTCCGAAAGAAAACTACCCTACACCCTTCATCGACCAGATAATTGATGAATGCACCGGATGTGAAATCTTTTCATTTATGGATGGATTTTCGGGTATAATCAAATAAATATCCGCCCACAGGACCAGTCAAAGACTGCATTCATCTGTCCGTGGGGCACATTCGCCTATCGAAAATTACCCTTTGGTTTAAAGAACGCAGGGGCAACGTTTCAGAGGGCAATGAATTATTCCTTCCATGACATCAAGAACATCGTTCAACCTTATCTCGACGACCTTCCAGCTCATTCGCGAAAGCGGACTGATCATCCACAGCATTTAAGAGCGATATTTCTACGTTGTCAACACTACAAGATAAGAATCAATCCGCACAAATGTGTGTTTTGCGTCGGTTCTGGTCGTTTACTTGGCTTTGTAGTCTCTAAGGATGGAATTCGGCTCGACCCTTGCAAGGTTCAGGCAATCATTAATTTGCCTCCACCTTCAAATTTGCTTCAGATTCAGAAACTCCAAGGGAAAGCAAACTTTCTGAGGAGGTTCATTCCAAATTATGCAAACTCGCTAAAGGTTATACTCGTCTTTTGAAAAAGGATGTACCTTTTGTCTGGGATCAGGTGGCGCAAGCTTCCTTTGATGCTCTGAAAGATTCTCTAGTAAAAGCATCATTAATGTATGCCCCAGACTATCAAAGAGATTTTAACCTGTATCTGGCTGCAGCAGATACGACCATTGCGATGGTTTTAGTTCAAGAAGTCGATGGAATTGAAAATCCTATATATTATTTAAGTAAAAATTTGAATGATACAGAAAGCAAATATTCTTATGTTGAAAAGCTAGCACTCGCTGTTGTTCAAGCGATACAAAGATTTCGACATTATGTCCTCTTTCGGAAAACTACCATTCTATCAGATTGCAACCCCATGACTTATATATTGTCGCGACAGTTGCTGGGGGGCAAATATTCAAAATGGATAGCAATCCTTCAAGAGTTTGATCTGGAATTTGTATCCAATCCAAATCAAAGAAAGCTTTAGTTTTCGCAGAATTATTGTGCGATCTCCCATCGTCGTCCAACGATGAAAACATAGAAGAATCAATCATGGACGAAGTTTGTTTCTAATATCTGCAAGCGATGAGTGGTATGGAGATATAATAATTATCTCCAAACCCAAAAATTCAGGCCTGACACCTCTCACTCAGAACAGAAACGTATACGATACCAAGCGAAAGACTACATGATCGTCGGTGATACGCTTTACCGTCGTGGTATCGATACAGTTCTGAGAGGTGCCTCACCCATGAAGAGGCCGAAAAGCCCTAAATGAATGCCATTCAGGCGCGTGTGGGGGGCATCAATCTGGATATGCTACAGCACAGAAAATCTTACGAGCAGGATACTTCTGGCCAACCATGTTCAAAGATTGCATAACCGCAGTCAGAAGTTGCCATGCTTGTCAAATTGTTGATAGCAAAACGAGAAGACACCCGCACCTTTACAGCCAATAGTTGTTGTTGGGCCTTTCGCAAATGGGGCATCGATTTCATGACATGTAACCCCACCTCGACCTGGGGGCATGGGTATATTATAGTCGTTGTTGACTATTTTACCAAATGGGCCGAGGCGATGCCTACATTAGATAACACTGGTGAAACAGCTGCCCTTTTATTTTTCAATCATGTAGTCGCCAGGTTCGGCGTACCACAGGCCATAGTTACAGATCATGGGTCGCATTTTCGCAATCACATGATGGTTGAATTAGTTGCCAAGCTAGGGCTATCTCACGACAGCTCTACCCCGTATTATCCGCAAGCCAACGGACAAGTTGAAGCAATCAACAAGGTCCTGAAGCGTATGTTGCAAAGGATGATCGGGGTTCACAAAAGAAGGTGGCACCTAATCCTGTACTCAACTTGTGGGCTTACCGAACATCGGTAAGAACGCGACCGGGTTCACACCTTTCCAACTCGTGTATGGCCTGGAAGCAGTCTTGCAATCCAGTGTGAAATTTCGTCGCTTAAACTCGCAATTGATCTCCTCCCGGAACTTCGGAAGAAGAGGCCCGTTTCTTGGAATTAATCCAATTGGATGAACCCGTCGTGATGCCTCTTTGGCTAACGAAGCCCATAAGAACGAGTCAAGGCGCAGTTCGACAAAAATGTCAAACCCGTGTCTTCTCAGAAGGTGACTTGGTCTTGCTTTATGACCAAGAATCCGATAAATTGGGAGCAGGTAAATTTAATTCTTTATGGATGGGCCCCTATATTGTTAAACGAGTGTTAGCAAAAGGAGCCTACGAGTTAATGGATTATGATGGAATTCCACTGGCGCAACCCCGTAATGGGTTGTACCTCAAGCATTACTATGCTTAAATAGTAACCTGTATGCTTTTGTTGTATTTTGTTTTCGCTAAAGTATTTGTTTTGGTCGAGTAATCCACCTTTTTACATTTATTGCAGATGTCAAACCTTCTGGAGACATGTGTTGGATATGCCGACGGAGTGAGTCGTATTTCGCGGAACCTATCCTCCGCAGCCTGGGCCATTTTTGATCCAAGCGGCGAGTTAGTAAGTTTCAGAGGTGTATGTATTGGGCAATCAACGAATAACATCGCTGAGTATAGCGCGTTGATAGAACTACTCTCTGATGCCATAACCTATGGTATACGCCGACTAATCGTCAGGCTAGACTCACAACTCGTAATACTACAACTCAATGGTATATATTCCGTTCGCAATCCAGCTATTTATCGCATGTTCCTAAGGGTGAAGATTTTTGGAAAGACAATTTGATTCAATTCAATACCAGCATATTTCCAGAAACTTAAACACATTAACCGACTCATTAGCAAACTATGTGTTAGATAGACATTTGTGACATTTATAAAAGAGACACTCATCAATGTTGTACATATGGATTATATAACTCAACCAGAATAAAACTCGAAAATCAAAATATATATATATAAGCTTTTAATCATTCATACATAATGTTCTGTAACTAAGACAAAATCGGTCGCATGACCTAAAAACTCAAAAATGCTAGGGGGCACCCTAGTCTAGTGATGCTCATGATAGCACATCACGGCCTGTGCAATCATGCGCAAGGGACGAGTCCATCGTCTAAGCACACCAGTAGTATGCCGCTGCAACTGTAAAGGTAACTCATCAATCCTCACATCGGGAATGCCGAGAGTAAGGCTCTCAACCTGCTCCTGCACAGCTGTAAGGGTCTTGGCTACGTCAAGGTCGCGGAGAATAACTCTCCAAGCAGTCTCCCCTACTGGGGCAGCAACTGGCGCTCTCGGGCGAACTGCTGGACGAACAGGACCAACATCTGCATGCACACATGAGTTTGATTAAAGTCTTGATAGAATAAAGCACAAGGACATTATAAATAAGAACAGTAAACAATAATATGGTCGAAGATTTTACCATAGCGCCCCACTGTTCGCCATCGGCAGTACCAAGTCCGGATCACCTCGGAAATACATACCAACATATGGATACTCAGAATAGACCATCTCCTGACGCTCGAACCACCTGAAGAAGGTACCAGTGAAAGAAATCTGAGATTGACCAGCATGCCTAGACATGTGATCAACCATCTCTGCATGCATGGCTCGGTAGGAGAAGGCAAGTCGAGTGCGATATACTGAGGCTGCATCAATGGTATTTTCTCAAGGCAAAGGCAGTCAGAATATAACCAAATCCAAAGTTCTTCAGCTTCCCGTCCTTTACCTTGTTCAACTGACTTTTATAGACATTTTTGTGCCTTACAGCATTGAGCATGAAATGTCCATAATCTAAGGGATCCAAAGTCCCTAAACATGTTGTTCCTACCCCTAGAGGAACAAGGCTAACAAACCATAACAATTCACAGAAGTTCTCCACCAGAAACTGCTCAAAAACAAGTCAATTCAGGATCATTTCAGTGGCTACACTAGCTGTTTGCGCTGAATTTCAAAGCCAACACTCGCTACCTGCGTTGAATGTCAAATGGAACACTGGCTACCTGCACTGAACGAGAATGGACATGTGGCAGGCTCATTTCTCAAGGTGTCAAAACCCAGGAAGCTTCCAAAATGACACTTGCCTCAGGGAATTTGACTGGTGATGAGTAAGAGGTTCCAAATCTCCAAGTGGAATCAAGAACCTCCAAGTGGACTCAAGAACTGACAGAGGGAGAGGACACTAGTCAGATCTCAAGCTGACTCATCCTCTCTCCAAACATCTATATATGGATCTCTCCTCCATGAGATCTAGAGGCTGGAATTTTGTTATTGCAAATAATTGCTGTTGGTTTGAGATTGGAATCATTGGGTGCTTAATGCTTTGAAGGGGGTGAAGATAGAATTCCATTTTCTGGGAAGGAGATGCTGGATTGGAGCCTTCTGGGTTGTATCTCTTCCTGAACCTTGTTATTCATCAATAAAGCTATCTTGGTTTTCTCCTATATGCTGATGTATTTTGATGTATCAATGCATTAGCGTATTTAGTTTATTTCTAATCCTAAACTAGTTATGAATGTGAATATCTGTCTTTGTGTAGTGTTCTTCTCTTGTCGCAAGTAGCTGTTCTCTTGTCGCAACTAGCTATTCTCTTTTGATCTTGCAGGAACCCGTTGAAGCTGGACAAGCAAGAAGGCAAGTAGTTGTGAACTCCCAAAGAGAAGAGAGACCGGATTGAGGGAGAAAGAGAAGACACCGGTAAGTCTATTGATCTCTCTTCTTTCACATTTCATAAAGGAAGAAACCAGAATAGCTGTCTCTGTTTGTTGCTAAGGCACTGTCACACCTTAGGTGGATAGGATCGTCCTGCATAGGAATTTTTCCTCACAACAAATTGGCGACTCCGCTGGGGAGATTTGTTTAGTCATTTTATTTGTGCTTCTATCATTGTTTGTTTCATAGACTTGACAGCAACAATCGAACTGCATCTTTCCCGGATGCAAAGTAGACAGTTGCTGCTTTGATCCAATTACTGGACTTGTCTATGATCTAAACAATGGACTCACAAATGATTTGATGATCCTTTGTGATAGATCTTAGTAGCCCTTCAAAGCATCCCTTTGATTGCACCTTGCTTGTTGCTTTTATTTGGCCTAAAATAGTGAATTAAATAGCAATCTGTGACCTAGAACTTGTGGGAAACGAGAGTTTCTCCTTCAGCGCAGACCCAGTGAAGGGATTCTGCATTTCAAGGCAGGTCCCGTGAAGGCTACCTACGCTGAATGTCAAAACCCCTGTGTTGAGGTTTCGCTGAACCAGTTTGTCCTTGTGCAGCTTTGGTTCTCTGCTGTTTTGCCTTGTTTTGATCTCTGATTTTTGCAGCCTGTAACCAGCATAGGTACCAGTCTGATAAATCCTTTTCTTTGCTTAGATTCAGCCTCCTTTTGTACAAAAAGACTGTGAATGTTTTTATGTGTTTGTGGCGTCATTTACAGTTTTCCTTTGCATGAGTGAAATAGTCATCCTGTAGCCCTTGATTCAGATTTGTTGATTGTGATCTTAGAAGAGAGTTCATTGGCTGTTTGTAGATTGATTGTGCATCTACTCTTGCTTATTGGTTTGAGTTTGTCTCTTTTAAGTGTCGAAACAAGTATTCATTTCGAAAATCGTTAAGTGTTGTAATCTCTTCTATCTTCTCTGGTTTCGAAAAAGTAAACTTGTTTGTATTTTTCATTTAAAAGCAAATTCGAAGTTGTACAAAAAGCTTTCTTTCTAGGCATCAATACTAAGAAAGCGGAAAACAAACACCTGCATTGTGCATCTGCATTTTGATAGTTTGCATGATTGATTTAGGAAAAGTGCATTAGAGTGTGCTGATTGCTCTTTGAGAAAAGATGGTGTCTTTCTTTTCCTTAGTAGCTAGGATTTCAAAGTTGAAAAGATATAAATCTTGCTTATCATCTTTAGACTACATTTAGGAATTGTATCATACATCTCGTGGTGAACCTTGAAAGGAAAACTTCTAAAAGATCAACCTAAAATAAATTGAATGAACTTAACAACGCTTTGCAACATAACGCACAACATAGAGGTCTAGGCTAGAGACGTGTTCCGGCGTCGTTAAGCCTGGTGACTGTCGATCTCGCGGATGGTGGGTGATTCCTCCTGAGGGACGATAGCGCTAGTACAGATTGTGCTCCCACGTACCATCGCGTATATATTGGGAGACCCCTATAGGCATAAACCTTTATCCTTAGGAAGCCGTGTCGGCCGCCCTACTGATCGCAATTCACTTAACACAGCATTCAGGAAGATCAACCGCCCGTACCTAAAAAGTATTCTGCGGTTTTGCGAAAAGTTTGGCACACCCTCTGCCTAGAACTCCAGAGTAGTTCCTTTTGGCCTTTTTCAGACTCTATAACGGAAAAAGTCCATCCAATCATTTGTCACTTTGGGCTCGTTAAAACATCGAAGGAGACTAGAGTCATCTTTAGCTTTTTCTCGACTCTTTAAAAGTGAAAAAGCAAGTTGTTTCTAAAAGCATCTAAAAAATTCATTTAATTCGGAAACACATTTTCCCCTTTGTATTTTGGTTGATCGAGTAATCCGCAATCGTGGAAGAAAGTCAATTTAAACCCTGTTGTTCGCGGAGGCTTACGAGTCAACCGTCTTTGTCTCCGGAATCGAAAACAGTACGGACAAAGCGAACTCGTTTAACCGGTTCGAAATCTCCTATCAAAGTTAGAACAAGTGTTCCAACAACATCTGAGATTCCAGTTACTCCAAACATTTCTGGAAACCCTGCCTCTATAGAAGAAGTTCAACAGCCACAGAGGGACAGTAACACTGATCCTAGTCTAGGAGCAAATACTTGCGTTACTGAACCAGTTCCACCTGTAACCGGTTCAGAGAGTCTTGCCCCTCAAACAACTGTCGCTATCGATTCAACCCCTTCTTCGGCACCAGAAATATTTTACGGACCTGACGGTCTTCCTCTTCCACCGGGTTTGATTGCGATAGAGGAAATTGTAGAGGATCCGCAAGCAAGTACTCCAACCCATTTTGGAGTCGGGGTCACTCTATTTCCTTCATCGGAAGTTAATCTACCACAAGTGGAAGTTCCTGTAGAATCGCTAGGCAATCTATTGGATAGACTCAAAATGTCTGAACAACCGTCAACATCTAGGACTGTGTCGAATGACACAGCGACAGCAGAAGCCCCTGCCATCACTCTGACAATGTTTGCCGGCATACCATCTGTCCCGACTAGCTCACAACCGCTAGGAGTCCACCAAGGGACTATTTCGACAGTATGGTCCATTCCAGTTTGTTCATCCGGAATAATATCCGGCAACTCTTATGTTGAGACTCGCCAGATTGATCCATTTGGAGGTCAATTTGGGCAATCCAGTCCCTAAGGACAAACAATCCCCTTGAGTTCCGGATTGCTACCGTAAGGGGGCAGTATGCCCTTTCATTACCCCCTCCGGGAGGGTATCCATACGGGAGTTCACAACAGTATTCAGGTTATACTGGAATTACATCAAGTGGTTGGGTACCTATGCTACCTCAACAACCAAGGGTTGTATATTCTATGCAACAGTGTGTACCTGTGTCGAAATCCCGACCACACCGGCTATTGTGACAGTGTCGCAAGTTCAGACGTTGCCTGTTGTATGTCAACCTCAGATTTCTCAGGTTGTAATGCAACAGCCCCTTGACCCTGTGACACAACCACAATCGCCAACTGGTGGGGCGACACAGGTCCAAATAGGTACAATTACCCCACACCTTGGTCCAACAGTTAGTATAGTGCAACAGAACATGGATTCACAACCATGGCTGGTGTAATACCAACAACCACAATTCCAGCAAGTGTACCAAGGTTCTGAGCAGCAGATCTTTGCGAACAGTGGGCAACCGTATATTCAAAACGGTCAAAACCAACCGCTTTACAGTGGTCAAGTCCACCAACCGTATCAGTCATACCAACATCAATTACATTATGCTGGTATGCAAAGACCCACTGCTCAGGCGATCCCATCGTACCCTGGGTATGCTTCACCTAACCTGAATCAACAGTTACCATTCGTGGCAACTTTATAGTTACCCGATCTACACCGGTTAACCAACGATCGATTGCTTACGCCCCTTGGTGGCCAGCGGTTCCTCACAAACTTCCATCTGACATTCCTAAATTCAATGGAAATCCAGGTGAAGACCCGTCGAGTCACGTGATGACTTTTCATCTGTGGTGTTCATCAAACACCCTGAATGATGATTCGATAAGGCTTCGCCTTTTCCAGAGGACGTTAACGGGTCCAATGGTAAAATGGTATATTGAATTACCTAGAGCCTCGTTCGACAATTTCAGCTCCCTAGCCACGACTTTCTTAACACATTTTCAATTACCGATAAGGTATGAAACGGGAACAGAAATATTAACCAACTTCAAGCAGACAACGGCCACTCATATATCCGATCATATACATGAATGGCGTCGTTGTCGTAGGATGGTGAAAACATACGTTCCCGATCAGCTGTTAGCTGAATGGTTTATAAAGTCGTTACTTCCTGCTATAACAGAAGATGTGGCAAAGGGGGGAGTCGTAACAGAGGAGCAAGTCATTGCTCGTGCGCAATATCTAGACTTAGTTTATACTCAATCTGGCACGCTCTACGACAAAATACCTGACGCCCCTAGACCGGAATTCTCAATACCTCCTCCTCCTAAATCAAATAGTGACTCTCATGCCGGCGATGGTGTGATTGGCACGGCAAATGCGAAATCGACAAAGGCTTCGTCTAAGAAAGCCTGTAAGAATTCGGATCAAAATGCAAAAGATGAAATTCTTGCTTCGGAAGTAAATGCCGTATCAGCAGATAAAGGCAAGGAAACCAATCAACCAGGAAGCAAGAAGAAGTAAGACAAGGGAAGAAGAAGAAACAGGGTGAGTCATCACCCGGAAAAACTTCTTCAAACCCTCCTAGGAAAGGGAAACCAAAAAGTCCATGTCAAATATGTGATGAGGATCATTGGACAAGCGATTGTCCATACAAAGCTGAGCTTAAAAGGTTCTTCAAAAGTTCGCAAACCTCGGCTGTGTTGACTGATCTGTTTCCAAGCCCAGGAACCGAACTGGTTGCTAATCAAAATTCTTCCCGATCCCAAGTGCTTATGTTGTCTGTATCAAAGCAGCAAAATGATGCTTTGACGAAGAATAAAGATTACAAGAATCCAAAGCTGTTGAACAACAAGGCTAATGAACAACCTAGTAGTTCGACAACAACTTTGACCGAAGTTGTGCCACCCATCGTTCCTGAGCCAATGATAAAGTCACAAAAGGGAGCAGTACACAAATCGACATTTAATCCTTGTGAGAAAATAGCACAGATAGAGGACCTGGCCCAATCGTCGTCCGTTATGTCGACACTTGAGGTACCGCAAAATTGCTTCTACCAAGAGCAAGCTTTATTATCAGCAATAGGTGGGATTGACCCAATGGATTCCAATCTTGTGGCCTTTGATCATAAAGGATATGACCCTCAGTTACCAGCTCAACTAACTTTCCTTATTCAAGTGAAAGCCCTCAACAAAACTGTTCATTGAACAATTATTGATGAGGGGGCATCTACATGCATTATGTCAATGAGTTGCTGGAAAACTTTAGGATCTCCAACCTTGTCGCGATCTTCGACGACATTAAAAGCATTCGACGGAAGGACATATACCCCATATGGTATCCTAAGTAACTTGAAAGTTGAACTAGGCGGTAAAACAATAGAAATAGATGTTGAAGTCATCGATGGGAATCTTGATTACAACATCCTACTAGGAAGACCATGGATCTAGATGCCATGGCCGCGGTTGTGTTGACCTACTTCAGGAAGATTGCATTTCCCTTCCAAGGAGGAATTACAATCTTCGACCAACAAACTTTTCTCCCCAACAGTTCACAAGTTACAAGAAGCATTCCAATGATCCATGGAAGCAATCATTTGCTCCAAAATATCGGAGTAGGTCTCCTAAAAGACCCTGCTTTAATGGGTACTTTTGCCCTACCAACTCCAAGTAATCTGGCGGAAGTGGCCACAGTGGAATATGAAACCTTCTACATCTAATGGATTTGGACTCCGAGGACGGTTCTTATCTCGTGTCAACCTCATTAAAAAATGAAACAAGGAGTCATGAGGATAGTTCTTTTACTGTGTCAACCTCATTAAAAAATGAAACAAATCCCCTTTTCAAATCTCAAAGGTAAACCTTCATTCCAACCACAGAGTTGAATGCAATGAAGCTTGGGGGGGCATGCACCTCGATTTGCGGTATTATGCTGGGGGCATGCAAACTTATCATCGAGCAGTTTTAGCACACAGTTCATGATCGTTAAAAAATAAACGCAAGATCCGAGCAGTTTTAACGCGGACTTCATGCTCGTTAAAAAATAAACATAAGCAATGAGCAAGTGTTTCCACCAGCGTTTAAGCTCATTTTAAAATAAAAAATGAACCACTACCGGTAAATAACCACCGTGAATGTAACCTTATTAGCCATTAAAGCCTTGCACCGTCACCTCCACTTTTCATTTGGCCGATCGTTCACCTCCATATGATTGTTTACCCTTTTTGAGGAACAGCTGCGAAGAGTGATTTCACCTAGCCATCCTTGTGACACTGCCGTGATTGGAAAATTCCAACCTGTACCTGGAATCAGTTGCTAACCCTGTTTGTCACTCGTTCCTCAAAAGACGAGTCTTCTTTAAGCTCTTTTCAACTGACTCGTAAAATATGAAAAGATTGCCGAGTCCTTGGCCTTCCAGCTCGTTAAAGGGACAGGAAGAGCTATCCCTCCTCTAGATTTTAATCTTTTTGGACCTGAGGGATTATTGCACAAAAAGATCGAGCGCTTGCTTTGTTCGGCTCGTTAAAACTATCGAAAACTCATCCCTTCTGTATTGTTTTATACTTTTTCGGACTTAAGGGATTAGATGACGAAAAAGGACTTTTGGAGTTAACTTTATGTATCTTTTCAGACTCTCTAAAAATGAAAAGGACCGAGTTATCCTTGTGGTTAGACTCGTTAAAATCATTAAATAGCGACAAACTTGTCTTTAGACGAGAACGAGTTTCACTATCGCTAGGCTCGTTAAAACATAGCGATGGACTTGCCCGAAGGGCAGGTTATGGAACAAGCATATGTTATCCTCCTCAAGCTTGAAAAAAATAAAGAGGTACTGGTCAGCAATGACTGGGGAAAAATTGGGAGAAACTAAAGAAAACTTTGATGGTAGCAAGTCGCTCTTGAACATGACACTTTTCCTCCGTACCACAATCGGGTTGGGTTGTTTCATTCACCGGTCACATCCATGGTCTCGCCATACCATCCATATTTGGGGTAATGCTACCAATCCATCGCATCAGTGTCGCCATATGTTCAAGAGAAGTCGTTCAGAAAAGTCAACCGTGTCCCATCCACTACCATACATTATCCTCCATCCTTTCATGACCGCCACCGTGAATCATATGTCACAGATCGTTTTCACCTCCATTAAAATCATTAGCTCCGTTCCGTGTCACTGATGTGGGATTCATTAAGGCCCTCCTTTGACGGATCGCTTCTTTTCGACATCAGCTCATTATCCAAGAAGTTGATCTAGGAACAACCCCTTCAGTACTTTGAAGCTTGCATGCCTCAATGGCAAGTTTCTCACTTCTGGCGACAGGTATACATCAATGACCTTCGACCGAAAGATTTTGCGTGGTGTTCGACGCCAAATCCTTTATTCACACCACGTGAATTGTACTGCAGTACCTTGAGGGTCATTATCATTATCAGTGATTCCTCTCGCGCTTGTTAACGGTTTACATGATTGACCGGTAATCAAGCGATGTCTTTCCATGTTCGACTTCAGAACATTTCTCACATGGATCGACTTGTACTTAGAGTGAAGATCGAATTAGTTTGAGGACATTGGATCTAGTTTCATCCATCTGGGCTGCGATATATATTCAGGAAAAATAAAGACATTGACATGTACATCATTGCAGCAGATAATCATCCCCAGTGGAGTCGCCAATTTGTTGTGGGGAAAAATGCCTATGCAGGACGATCCTATCCACCTAAGTTGTGACAGTGCCTTAGCAACAAACGAGTACAGCTATTCTGGTTTCTTCCTTTATGAAATGTGAAAGAAGAGAGATCAATAGACTTACCGGTGTCTTCCGTTTGTCCCTCGATCCGGTCTCTCTTCTCTTTGGGAGTTCACAGCTACTTGCCTTCTCACTCGCCCAGCTTCAACGGGTTCCTGTAAGATCACAAGAGAACAGCTACTTATGACAAGAGAACAGCTACTTGCGACAAGAGAAGAACACTACACAAAGACAGATATTCACATTCATAACTAGTTTAGGATTAGAAATAAACTAAACATACTAATGCATTCATACATCAAAAATACATCAGCATATAGGAGAAACCAAGATAGCTTTAT
The DNA here is from genome assembly GCA_031772625.1 of Pinus tabuliformis. Classification (NCBI taxonomy): domain Eukaryota; kingdom Viridiplantae; phylum Streptophyta; class Pinopsida; order Pinales; family Pinaceae; genus Pinus; species Pinus tabuliformis. Next base: position 4,356,366 of record CM062811.1, on the reverse strand, counting down.
TGATGAATAACAAGGTTCAGGAAGAGATACAACCCAGAGGGCTCCAATCCAGCATCTCCTTCCCAGCAAATGGAATTCCTATCTTCACCCCCTTCAAAGCATTAAGCACCCAATCATTCCAGTCTCAAACCAACAGCAATTCTTTGCAATAACAAAATTCCAACCCCTAGATCTCATGGAGGAGAGATCCATATATATATGTTTGGAGAGAGGATGAGTCAGCTTGAGATCTGACTAGTGTCCTCTCCCTCTGTTAGTTCTTGAGTCCACTTGGAGGTTCTTGCTTCCACTTGGAGATTTGGAACCTCTTACTCATCACCAGTCGAATTCCCTGAGGCAAGTGTCATTTTGGAAGCTTCCTGGGTTTTGACACCTTGAGAAATGAGCCTGCCACATGTCCACTCTCGTTCAGCGCAGGTAGCCAGTGTTCCATTTGACATTCAATGCAGGTAGCTAGTGTTGGCTTTGACATTCAGCGCAAACAGCTAGTGTAGCCACTGAAATGATCCTGAATTGACTTGTTTTTGAGCAGTTTCTGGTGGAGAACTTCTGTGAATTGTTGTGGCTTGTTAGCCTTGTTCCTCTAGGGGTAGGAACAACATGTTTAGGGACTTTGGATCCCTTAGATTATGGACATTTCATGCTCAATGTTGTAAGACACAAAAATGTCTATAACAGTTGCCCTCGGACTATCAAAGAGATTTTAACCTGTATCTGGCTGCAGCAGATACGACCATTGCGATGGTTTTAGTTCAAGAAGTCGATGGAATTGAACATCCTATATGTTATTTAAGTAAAAACTTGAATGATACAGAAAGCAAATATTCTTCTGTTGAAAAGCTAGCACTCGCTGCTGTTCAAGCGATACAAATATTTCGACATTATGTCCTCTTTCGGAAAACTACCATTCTATCAGATTGCAACCCCATGACTTATATATTGTCGCGACAGTTGCTGGGGGAAAATATTCAAAATGTATAGCAATCCTTCAAGAGTTTGATCTAGAATTTGTCAAATCCAAATCAAAGAAAGCTTTAGTTTTCGCTGAATTATTGTGCGACCTCCCATCGTCGTTCAACGATGAAACATCAGAAGAATCAATCGTGGATGAAAGTTTGTTTCTAATATCTGCAAGCGATGAGTGGTATGGAGATATAATAATATATCTCCAAACCCAAAAATTTAGGCCTGACACCTCTCACTCAGAACAGAAACGTATACGATACCAAGCGAAAGACTACATGATCGTCGGTGATACGCTTTACCGTCGTGGTATCGATACAGTTCTAAGGAGGTGCCTCACCCATGAAGAGGCCGAAAAAGCCCTGAATGAATGTCATTCAGGCGCGTGTGGGGGACATCAATCTGGATATGCTACAGCACAGAAAATCTTACGAGCAGGATACTTCTGGCCAACCATGTTCAAAGATTGCATAACTGCAGTCAGAAGTTGCCATGCTTGTCAAATTTTTGATAGCAAAACCAGATGACCACCCGCACCTTTACAGCCAATAGTTGTTGTTGGGCCTTTTGCCAAATGGGGCATCGATTTCATGACATGTAACCCCACCTCGACCGGGGGCATGGGTATATTATAGTCGCTGTTGACTATTTTACCAAATGGGCCGAGGCGACGCCTACATTAGATAACACTGGTGAAACAGCTGCCCTTTTCTTTTTCAATCATGTAATCACCAGGTTCGGCGTACCACAGGCCATAGTTACAGATCATGGATCACATTTTCGCAATCACATGATGGTTGAATTAGCTGCCAAGCTAGGGCTATCTCACGACAGCCCTACCCCATATTATCCGCAAGCCAACGGACAAGTTGAAGCAATCAACAAGGTCCTAAAGCGTATGTTGCAAAGGATGATCGGGGTTCACAAAAGAAGGTGGCACCTAATCCTGTACTCAACCTTGTGGGCTTACCGAACATCGGTAAAGAACGCGACCGGGTTCACACCTTTCCAACTGGTGTATGGCCTGGAAGCAGTCTTGCCAATCCAGTGTGAAATTTCGTCGCTTAAACTCGCAATTGATCTCCTCCCCGGAACTTCAGAAGAAGAGCCCCGTTTCTTGGAATTAATCCAATTGGATGAAACCTGTCGTGATGCCGCTTTGGCTAACGAAGCCCATAAGAAACGAGTCAAGGCGCAGTTCGACAAAAATGTCAAACCCCGTGTCTTCTCAGAAGGTGACTTGGTCTTGCTTTATGACCAAGAATCCGATAAATTGGGAGCAGGTAAATTTAATTCTTTATGGATGGGCCCCTATATTGTTAAACGAGTGTTAGCAAAAGGAGCCTACGAGTTAATGGATTATGACGGAATTCCACTGGCGCAACCCCGTAATGGGTTGCACCTCAAGCGTTACTATGCTTAAATAGTAACCTGTATGCTTTTGTTGTATTTTGTTTTCGCTAAAGTATTTGTTTTGGTCGAGTAATCCACCTTTTTACACTTATTGCAGATGTCAAACCTTCTAGAGACATGTGTTGGATATGCCGACGGAGCAAGTCATAGTTCGCGGAACCTATCCTCCGCAGCCTGGGCCATTTTTGATCCAAGCAGCGAGTTAGTAAGTTTCAGAGGTGTATGTATTTGGAAATCAACGAATAACATCGCTGAGTATAACGCGTTGATAAAACTACTCTCTGATGCCATCACCCATGGTATACGCCGACTAATCGTCAGGCTAGACTCACAACTCGTAATACTACAACTCAATGGTATATATTCCGTTCGCAATCCAACTATTTATCGCATGTTCCTAAGGGTGAAGATTTTGGAAAGACAATTTGATTCAATTCAATACCAGCATATTTCCAGAAACTTAAACACATTAACCGACTCATTAGCAAACTATGTGTTAGATAGACATTTGCGACGTTTATAAAAAGAGACACATCATCAATGTTGTACATATGGATTATATAACTCAATCAGAATAAAACTCGAAAATCAAAATATATATATAAGCTGTTTATCGTTCATACATAATGTTCTGTAACCAAGACAAAATCGGTCGCATGACCTAAAAACTCAAAAATGCTAGGGGGCACCCTAGTCTAGTGATGCTCATGATAGCACGTCACGGCCTGTGCAATCATGCACAAGAGACGAGTCCATCGTCTAGACACACCAGTAGTATGCCGCTGCAACTGTAAAGGTAACTCATCAATCCTCACATCGGGAATGCCGAGAGTAAGGCTCTCAACCTGCTCCTGCACAGCTGTAAGGGTCTCAGCTACGTCAAGGTCGCGGAGAATAACTCTCCCAGCAGTCTCCCCTGTTGGGGCAGCAACTAGCGCTCTCGGGCGAACTGCTGGACGAACAAGACCAACATCTACATGCACACATGAGTTTGATTAAAGTCTTGATAGAATAAAGCACAAGGACATTATAAATAAGAACAGTAAACAGTAATATGGTCGAAGATTTTACCAATAGCGCCCCATTGTTCGCCATCCGGCAGTACCAAGTCCGGATCACCTCGGAAATCCATACCAACATATGGATACTCAGAATAGACCATCTCCTGACGCTCGAACCACCTGAAGAAGGTATCAGTGAAAGAAATCTGAGATTGACCAGCATGCCTAGACATGTGATCAACCCATCTCTGCATGCGTGGCTCGGTAGGAGAAGGCAAGTCGAGTGCGATAAACTGAGGCTGCATCAGTGGTATTTTCTCCAAGGCAAAGGCAGTCAGAATAGAACCAAATCCAAAGTTCTTCAGCTTCCCGTCGTTTACCTTGTTCAACTTACTTTTCATCTGAAGAAGTACTGCATCACACCAGTTGAATACTTTCGGTTGGAGACACTCCAAGGCATGCTGCACATAAGATCTGTTGGCAACATGAAGAGATGCGCTACCGGCCATCCTACCGATAGTATACAGAATGGACCTGAGAGACCTATCAGTAATCTCACGGATAACAACCTTGCCGTCTCTACTCGGCTAGGATCCTTCCCTGCAATACTGGCGGACATAATCTCTCACGGAGTCATTCCCTCGGGCCGAACCTGACAAAGAAATGGGGGCACCCCGCCTCGACAAACCAGTCAAGAAGTAAATGTCTACCACGGTCAAAGGGATGGATTTGCTCCTGATCTGAAATACTTGGTTAATAGGATCCCAAGCATCAAGCATATACTGCAGTAAAGAGATCTGTGCTCTCATACTAGAGATACGGAAGAACTTCAGCAGGCCACAGTTCCGCAGCGCGTTCACCGTGACAGGGTCATGGAGGGCAATCATGTCCTCTTCTTCATGTTCTCGTTCTCGCCATGTGAGGGTCATTTTGCTCAAAAGTCCCTGCAAAACAAACAAGAGAAAGAGTAAGATCCTAGATTTGATGAGAAACTGGCAAAATTTCATCAAAAACTGTGCAATAGAACTGTTTTTCTATGCTCAACGCAACTGGCTGGTGTCCCACCTGCGTTGAAGGTCAAAATGCCTTCATGCAGCTTGACATTCAATGCAGGTTTCGAATGGACTGCCTGCGCTGATGGCAGAGCGCCCTAGCAAAACCCCAGGGGCTCATGAGCCAGAGTTTAGCTCCTACTTGGTCCAGACGGCGCCGAAAATCGTTCGTAGAATCTCCTGGAATCAGCTAGTGAAAATCAAGGGGGAAGAGGCACCTCCAAAGCTCCAAGAAACCAAGTTCAAATGAAATGGTAAAATGAGAGGTAAAAACACCTTTTAATTGCTTTTTACGTAGTTTAAAGCGAAATATTAGGGTTCTAATCTCATTTTCATGCAAATGTTATTCATTTCTAACTAGTTTGATGCAGAAATTGAGGATACAGTACTATCTTTGAAAAGGGCAAAGCTAGTGATGGTAAAAATCAAAAATTTGACCATATAATATCGAGCAGTTTTAGCACAAAGTTCATGCTCGTTAAAAAATAAACGCAAGATCCGAGCAGTTTTAGCACATAGTTCATGCTCGTTAAAAAATAAACATAATACCGAGCAAATGTTTCCACCCGCATTTAAGCTCGTTAAAAAATGAACTATCCCAGTAAATAACCACTGTGAATGTAATATCATCAGCCATTAAAGCCTTGGTCGTGTTTGCACCGTCACCTCCACTTTTCATTGGCCGATCGTTCCCCTCCATATGATTGTTTACCCATTTTTAGGAACAGCTGCGAAGAGTGATTTCACCTAGCCATCCTTGTGACACGGCCGTGATTGGAAAATTCCAACCTGTACCTGGAATCAGCTGCTAACCCTGTTTATCACTCGTTCCTCAAAAGGCGAGTCTTCTTTAAGCTCTTTTCATCTGACTCGTAAAATATGAAAATATTACCGAGTCCTTGGCCTTCCAGCTCGTTAAAGGGACAGGAAGAGCTATCCCTCCTCTAGATTTTAAGCTTTTTGGACCTGAGGGATTATTGCACAAAAAGATCGAGCGCTTGTTTTATTCGGCTCGTTAAAACTATCGAAAACTCATCCCTTCTGTATTGTTTTATACTTTTTCGGACTTAAGGGATTAGATGACGAAAAAGGAATTTTGGAGTTGACTTTATGTACCTTTTCAGACTCTCTAAAAATGAAAAGAACCAAGTTATCCTTGTCGTTAGACTCGTTAAAATCATTAAATAGCGACAAACTTGTCTTTAGACGAGAACGAGTTTCACTATCGCTAGGCTTGTTAAAACATAGCGATGGGCTTGCCCGAAGGGCAGGTTATAGAACAAGCATATGTTATCCTCCTCAAGCTTGACAAAAATAAAGAGGTACTGGTCAGCAATGACTGGGGAAAAATTGGGAGAAACTAAAGAAAACTTTGATGGTAGCAAGTCGCTCTTGAACATGACACTTTTCCTCCGTACCACAATCGGGTTGGGTTGTTTCATTCACCGGTCACATCCATGGTCTCGCCATACCATCCATATTTGGGGTAATGCTACCAATCCATCGCATCCGTGTCGCCATATGTTCAAGAGAAGTCGTTCAGAAAAGTCAACCATGTCCCATCCATTGCCATACATTATCCTTCATCCTTTCATGACCGCCACCCTGAATCATATGTCACAGATCGTTTTCACCTCCATTAAAATCATTAACTTCGTTCCGTGTCACTGATGTGGGATTCATTAAGGCCCTCCTTTGACGGATCGCTTCTTGTCGACATCAGCTCATTATCCAAGAAGTTGATCTAGGAACAACCCCTTCAGTACTTTGAAGATTACATGCCTCAATGGCAAGTTTCTCACTTCCGGCGACAGGTATACATCAATGACCTTCGACCGAAAGATTTTGCGTGGTGTTCGACGCCAAGTCCTTTATTCACACCACGTGAATTGTACTGCAGTACCTTGAGGGTCATTATCATTATCGGTGATTCCTCTCGCGCTTGTTAACGGTTTACATCATTGACCGGTAATCAAGCGATGTCTGTCCATGTTCGACTTCAGAACATTTCTCACATGGATCGACTTGTACTTCGAGTGAAGATCGAACGAGTTTGAAGACCCCGGATCTAGTTTCATCCATCCGGGCTGCGATATATATTCAGGAAAGATAAAGACATTGACATGTACATCATTGTAGCAGATAATCATCCTACTCAAAGGATGATAATTTCATCAAAATTATCAGTCTACCATCAGACGGTTGTCTGTTCTATGTACAGAAAAATGAATTTATAAAGTTGAGCATGGGAATTCCTGCCTCAACTAGATCATGAAAGCAGTATGAAAAATAATGTATTGTATTGTATTGTATTACAGGTCTCCTCTCAACATTGGATGAACTTCGGATCCCCCTGATAAAGCATTTCACCTGATAAACAGCCTCATACTTTAGGGGGCAACTGTTATAGACATTTTTGTGCCTTACAGCATTGAGCATGAAATGTCCATAATCTAAGGGATCCAAAGTCCCTAAACATGTTTTTCCTACCCCTAGAGGAACAAGGCTAACAAACCACAGCAATTCACAGAAGTTCTCCACCAGAAACTGCTCAAAAACAAGTCAATTCAGGATCATTTCAGTGGCTACACTAGCTGTTTGCGCTGAATGTCAAAGCCAACACTGGCTACCTGCATTGAATGTCAAATGGAACACTGGCTACCTGTGCTGAACAAGAATGGACATGTGGCAGGCTCATTTCTCAAGGTGTCAAAACCCAGGAAGCTTCCAAAATGACACTTGCCTCAAGGAATTCGACTGGTGATGAGTAAGAGGTTCCAAATCTCCAAGTGGAAGCAAGAACCTCCAAGTGGACTCAAGAACTAACAGAGGGAGAGGACACTAGTCAGATCTCAAGCTGACTCATCCTCTCTCCAAACATCTATATATGGATCTCTCCTCCATGAGATCTAGAGGCTGGAATTTTGTTATGGCAAAGAATTGCTGTTGGTTTGAGACTGGAATCATTGGGTGCTTAATGCTTTGAAGGGGTGAAGATAGGAATTCCATTTGGTGGGAAGGAGATGCTGGATTGGAGCCCTCTGGGTTGTATCTCTTCCTGAACCTTGTTATTCATCAATAAAGCTATCTTGGTTTCTCCTATATGCTGATGTATTTTTGATGTATGAATGCATTAGTATGTTTAGTTTATTTCTAATCCTAAACTAGTTATGAATGTGAATATCTGTCTTTGTGTAGTGTTCTTCTCTTGTCGCAAGTAGCTGTTCTCTTGTCGCAAGTAGCTGTTCTCTTGTGATCTTACAGGAACCCGTTGAAGCTGGGCGAGTGAGAAGGCAAGTAGCTGTGAACTCCCAAAGAGAAGAGAGACCGGATCAAGGGACAAACGGAAGACACCGGTAAGTCTATTGATCTCTCTTCTTTCACATTTCATAAAGGAAGAAACCAGAATAGCTGTACTCGTTTGTTTCTAAGGCATTGTCACACCTTAGGTGGATAGGATCGTCCTGCATAGGCATTTTTCCCCACAACATTCTCCACACCTAGTAACCACTTCCATGGCAGTAATTTTTCTTCGGCCAATTCAGGGAACTTGTCGCTATCTACAAGGTCCCAATCTTTGAACTTGATGCTCAGAACTCGGCCTAGCGACAAACCATCAAACCTTATCTCATCTGAAAGAAGCGGGGTCTAGGACATATTCTTTGCAGTGTCCAAGTCCTTTAGTATCTTGGTCGTCCCGGTTCATGGGGAGATATAAGGGGGTCATGAAGGGATTTTGAAAAAATCCTCTTCATCCTTATCTTGTGCATTAATCTAAGCAATCAAATCTTGCAAATCCTCATCATCCTCCTCAGGTTCAGTGGTGATTGATTTGCCCTCTTCAGCTACTAATAACTTATTGAATCTTAGAGATATCCTGACTGACCCCATCATCTACTTGTTCTTTCGAGGCCATGGTGTGCATGGGGATTTTGGAACTTCGAGGCCGTAGCTGCTTCAACTAGCTCCTCCTGGGTTGAGTATAGTTCTTCCGCGAACTGTGCTTGGGTTTTCACCATGGTACTCATGGGATACCTAGTAGCCGAGTGTTTGCTAGTCTTTACTGGTTCAAATCTCAAATATCCCAGTTCCATCCATAGGTTGTTAGAGGAACACATAATTTTGAATGGATCCCTTCCCTCCACTTCCAGTTTATTAACAGTGTCTAGGCGGCAGATATTTTCGTATCTATCTCGGAACCCTCATCTTAATGGCCCGCCGCCCACTCCTCCTTGTCGTAACTCAAATTTCTTGTCAGGAATAGTGATGTTAATGGTCACTTCTCGACCTTTTCACGTGCTAGCGCAGCCCTTTGGGTGCAGCGGAAATCTTGCGGACCAAATGACTCTGTGCAAAACCTTTTTTCCACGCCAGCCTCCTGCGGACTTGTTTATAGTACCACGCCTTCTTTCAACTGCTTGGGGCGTTGAGACTATGCTTTCTATAGCTAGTTAGGTGGTCGCACCCCCGCTGCGATGTCTCAGCTTTCCTGCTAGCCCAGGCTGCGAGCACCTTTTGAGTGCCTTTGTAGCCATTATCTCTTTGTGCACCGTTGTGTGGGGTGTATCCTCCCATAGCTGCGGGCACAACCATGATAGCAAGGCCGGGGCTCATTCTCATTCTGTGGGAGATCCGACCGAGCCTGATTCCCTTATGTGCAGACTCGCACGGCCTCCGTGGGTGTCGCTACTTTTCATATTGCGGATTCCCTCCCCGATTAGCGTGCTTTTCTTTCTTAGCCACACTCATAGTTCATTGAGTTCGCGAGACCTACTACTAACCCACCTATTTTTGGGCTCCCTCTTGTCTAATTATTGACAATCTCATCTTCGCCTCCCTTCTATTATAGGCCCACCGAACCCGTGGTATCTGCAACTTCTCAGTGGGTCTTTTTCTTGGACCGACGCTGTGCGTGCTTCCCCTTGTTCCCTTCTTGACTTTGTCACAGGCCACTGGCAAACTGGATTGCTGTGGTGAATTCAGACTTGTGATTCTGATTTGGTTTTGTGTCTACAGAATATGCACCTACAGTTTGCGTCAGCGATGGATGCTTATCCCGATTTTCCCTCCAACCCATATGCACACTTTCCTCTGACATCCGCACCACTTTCGCCAAATCTCTAGGAAGGTACCACATTTGTGAGCAATTTTCATGCACGATGCCTCCGCGGGGGCATCCTACGGATTTTGTCTCAGATTCGTCATTTTGCATGGGTGAATTTATTCCTCTAATGTTATGACTATTGTAAATAGTAAAAGTAGAACATAGAAATGATGCTGTAATTTTATTTCTGTAATTGTTATGACTGTTAAAAACAATAAAAGTAGAGAAGGGAGATAATACTCTAATTTTATTTCTGTAATTGTTATGACTGTTGAAAATACTAGAAGAAGAACAAAGAAATGAATAATTCTATTGACAAATTTCTCTTATGGTTTATGTAGAATCCTTCTCTTATGATTAATCTGAGATATTTAATACTGAAAAGAAAAGAAGTGAATAAGTGAAAATTTAAGGGTTGTTCCCTCTTTTTCTTAATGAAACTATTCTAATGAGACCTCGAAATAAATGTATTCATTGTTGCAACAGTACAAATGCAATGTTAATCTTAAAGGAAAATGTAATCATTCTGTTAGGAAATCTCTAGGAGGAAAAGATAAGTATAACCCATCATTGGCAACCAAATGAGAAATTGTGCATGGAATCTAATGAAGAAGATGCCCTAGGACAAGTAGAATGACTGACATTAAACATAAAGTTATTCAATTTTTAAGAAATCATTCTTAAAAAGAGAATTTACCAATGAAAACGTAGGAAATTTGTTAGTTCATAGTCTAGGTGGTAGGTTAGTCTCGGAGGCTAGTTGTGCCTATCCTATGGTTAGTCCCGTCTCTACAGATAAGTGAATTGTACAGTATAAAAATAAATAAAGATGAGGATATAGGTAGTTGTGGAACTAAACATCATTCACCTCATGTACGAGAAATTTAGGATCGGGACACAATTAAATAAGTGCAATGAAGAAATGAAGTGTTTCCAAGCTTTTAATGAATGGTAAAAACGAAAATTACTATACAAGGCTATCAACTAAGAATATCTCAACCTTATGTAAAAAGGAAAAATAGTTTATCAAGTCTCAATTCCATTAATCTGATAAAACACAATTCTGAAACAACGAATGCTCTAATTGAGTCAATTGGAATAGTAACTCTACTAGAGCTCACCTCGGTACTTCATATAAGTTACATATATACAACCCAGATGCTTAAAATTACACATGTCTCGTTAACAGTAGTAACATAAAACCACCGCAATAATACCAAAATAATACTATAGTAGAACCATAGTAAACCTCTATTGAGCAAGAAAAACATAATGGACGTGCTCGGCCTATAGGTTAATTTAAAAATTAAGAAGCTATACAATTAGATAGGTTTAAATGCTATATTGTACAATCTAAATCGAAACCCTTAGGTCGACCCATAAAAAACAATGATAAAACAATGACAACCATGCCTTATCTTGGTCGAAATCAACACAAGGTTAACATTAACTTAGAAATGACATGTTTTACGATTAAAGTGGAGAGGTGACTTGACCACCATGGATGTTCATCGGAGACCATTGATGGAAAAAGTCTAAAGATATCCCCTGCAAAGACAAAGCCCACGAGTAAAAATGGCGCAGTGTCGCAAAAATGGACCAAAAATTCCAAACATGAGAACTACTTTTTGATACAAATTATTACCAATGACGGTTAGTAGGTAGTAGTCTGACCTAAGAAGAATAACCCGCGAGACTGAGGAGTGAGGTTAATATCAGAGTGTTGTGGTTCCATAAGTTTGAAAATAGTGAACAAAGAAAACATTAATTGAAGAAAGAAAATAACCCAGACTTAAACTTCTTACGAGAGGCAAAAAGATAGCAACCCTTGCGAATTTGGAAGCATGATGGCTACTAGAAGCCATGTGGAGAGCTGGCATCCTTGTTGAAGGAAGAAATGACAAATTGACAAATGTTGGACTAGAATTCAAACAACCAACCAGACATGGGGTTTACATTGAATAGTGGTCTATTCAAATCCAAAAAGAAAGGTTAAGAGCGAAAACTAGGAAACCATCTAGTTTGATAGCGGTAGGTACACCCATACCTACAATGAAAGGAGGATGCAAGATTCACCAAATAGACAAGCTAGGGTTGCGAAGCGCGGAACTGTTGGGAAGGAAATGAATAAGAGTGTGTGCCAAGGAGTATAAGTGAATTCCATGTGTGTCAAGGACAAATTGTGTTAGAAGAAGTTGAGAATAGGATTTGCAGGAGGTAAGCCTACAGTTGCGATAAGTGGTTGGACAAAGGAGTTTCAGACAAAGGGAGACTTTGTGTTTGGCACAACAATATTTTTCCTTTGGTTATTATTTTTATATGAGATGTGGCACACTTCAATCATGTGGTCATGTTTTAAACTATTCGAGACTATTACAAATTGTAAATTGTTGGGTATAAGTTTTGGGGCACTCAACTTGTGCTGAATTATATCTTGTGTGTCATATGCATTTTTTGGTTCTAGCAGACTCTCAATTAATGCTCTATTGTTTATATGAAGTGTAACTTGTGTTTCTTAGTTGTTTTATGGTGATGTCTAGATGCGATCCTTGTCTTCGTAACTTATTAAGTGGGACAAGTTGAGCATGGACATGTGTTTCCTAAGATGAGTTATAGGTGGTTCTTAGGTGAACAACGCATATTCTAGTTGTAGGAGGTGCAATTGGTCAAGTTGATGTAGCTAAAGCAAGCCAATGTCACATGAACTATTGTATCAAGGACTTGATTGGGTTCCCAAGTTGTGAAAAATGTAAGGCAAGCTGTGAGGGGATGAGTGCTAAGGCGTGCTATGGAATGTTAAGACAAGCTAATATGTGATAGATAATGAAAATCCATGTTAAACATGCTAATATGTGCCAAGTGCTAAGGCATGCGAATATGTGTAAGGGTGTCACAATGCATGGAAGGGAGTGTCAAGTCAACAAAAGGGAGAAACAAGTTAAACTACAAGGAAATGAACACATAAGGGGGTTAATAAGTCATCAATTTACCTTTTCCTAGAGCGGCATGCTAGGCACACCAACACCAGGTTCTAATATATGCTGAGTACCAAGTGTTAGTGCATTGTAAGTGCCAAATCTTCCTTTATTGATTCTCTCCTACTTTCCTATAATTAATCTTAAACAAATTTAATCTTAAACCATGAAAAACCATTCCAACACATGAAAAAACATACCAAGGCATCTCAATGCATGCCAGGCATGCCAAGACTTTCTAAGTGGTTCCAATACGTGCCAATTGAAAATGTTCGTCGAGGAGTGTTACTCATGCCATGGAATTGAAGGGAATGTTGAAGAGTGCTAATATGTTCCAAAGAGTGGCAATGCATGTCAAGGAGTGTGAGGGAGTACAAGGGAAACACAAGGGATGTTAATAAGTTCCAGAGTGTGCTATCATGTGCCAAATAGTGCTAAGGGATGCCAAGGCATGCCAGTTGCTAAACTATTCCAGGATGTGTAGGGTGTCAAGGTGTGCCAACATGTGTCAAGGAGTGTCAAGCAAATAAAAGGAAGAACCAAGCTAAAATGAAAGGAAATAACACATAAGAGGGTTAATAAGTCAACACTTTATCATTTTAAAGAGGGACATGATACACACATTAATAATAGGTACCAATACATGCCAATTCTGAATGTGTGCCAAGTGTTAATGTATGTCAATGCATGCCAATGTGACTACAGGGAATTGCAACACATGGTAAGGGAGTGCTATGATGTGATAGGGCATGACAATATGTGCTAGGTACAAATGTGTTCTAAGACATGCTAGGTACTGAGGAATATTAGTGTGTGCCAAAGTGTAAAACCCTCCTCCCACATCTACCCAAGTAACTGACCAATCAGGGTAAACATGTGATGAGAGGGTACTATGATGGGATTAAACCTCCTAGATGACCTTAAGGAAGTGGAACTAACAGAAGCACACCATAAAAACCTTCCACATCAGCAACAACGCTCCTAGGAACCCTCCCAACCTCTTAGGTAACCAACCCCTAGGTCCCACTGAGTTTTTAGACCAATTAACCCTTGGACGCTCCCATGATATGGGCATGCATGTGTCAAGAGGGCTCTGAACGCTCTCACAACATGGATGTCCAAGGACATTTTTCTGGCTAGTGTTACACCTGCATCCCCAAAATTTGAGAAACTTTTTCATGCCTAGAGCCCAGGTCACTGCACGAAACTAAATGACACCCTCATAACATAAAGGTAATAGTGGAATGATGATACAAATGCAATTACTTAAGAAAGGGATTAACTAGACCCCTACTGATCATGACAAGGATTTCGTCAAACATATCACAAATATGTAATCTATAGGTGTAAATAAAAAATTTGCGCATTGGGGTCTCATACCTATCTGAGAATCTCTAAAGCATTGACCCCTTATATCATTAGTTGCGTTATCATCTATTAGGTCATAGATACACTATTTATTAGTTTACAGATAATAACATGAGGAGAGCCATACATCATCACTATCATAAAACATGCTTATAACTAGCATAATAACAACAGAAATATCAAGGATACATTAGCCATACAATCCACATATAAACAAACACGTTTATACATTAGATATCAAGGAAAGAACCTCTTATTAATGAATGCAAAATCCAACTCGGGATGGGACTACCACATTCCACCCAACCATAGAATGGCTGACCCAATTCGCTTTTCATCCATTCACCCGTGTGCAATATTCCAAGCATGAATGTAGGACTCAAACCAAAAGAACCAACCAAGGCATTCCAAGGCTAAACCACCTCATCGTCTTCAATGGACACCAATTTTTACTGTAATCAAACCCAAATCACTCGGCCAACATAATAAACATGTAATAATAGGCTTTACCATGATCTCCACTAGATCACTAGGCCACCTCTTGGCTCTATCCCCAATTCATCTGTCGAGGATTCTGGAAGTCGAAACAAAAAGGCTAGACTAAAAATACAGTCACACCTCGAAAAGCCCATTGCCATAACAGCAAAGAACCATATGCAATACCATGCATGCCAAATCTTGCAAGGAAACCACACATGCAAATTGAAACCTTCAAAGAATCCTGATGTAGCTACTTAATCCCACTCTTCCTTGTTTGATCTTTGCTTCCCCTTTGCCTCCTTTTCCTTTCTTCAGCCAATGTCAAAGTGCTCCAAGAAAAATCTAAGTGTCCAAGAGTGAGAGAGAGAGAGAGAGAGATAATAATGAGAGAGCTCCAAAACTGAACTGATAAAAGGTACCAACTCATCCTCAAAACCCTTTTTTTCAATTAGGCCTCTATTTTCTTCATTTTCCATTATTTTCCTTCAAGTTTCTCCTCACATGCAATGTGTGACCTTTCACCCTCATTTTCTCCTAATTTCCATTATTTTCATAAATGAATGTGCCAAAAATGCCATTTTTCCTTTCCAAAGCCTTTGTTGATTTCCTTAGCCATAATAAAACAATGGACACCCACACTAGGATGTCTTGCCCAACAATCAACTTCAAATAAGTGTCGCATCAACCATGGTTATTATTTTAGCCTTTAGTAACTTTTATTACATGGAAATTTCACCAGTGTTGTTACAAAAAGCATGTTAAGGTGTGCCAAGAGTGTTTAGGAGTTTCACGCATCTCTCATTAATATAATTTACAAAGCTTGATTATGTATTAAATAATATGGTTCCTACACACATTAGGGGAACTTCATCTAGAGGGACTTTTCTAAATAATAAACCTAACAGAGATGAATCATGTGTTGACACATACTATATTCTCATTAATTGAGGGAAATGATATACACTAATTACTTCTTAACAAATTGATTCACTCTAACAACTATGGCCTTGGACACATAATTATAAGATTCCATAACAATGGTCTTAAATCATTATCTTTTGACAAAAAATATAGTAAGAGTCACATAACGTCAAAAAAAACTCATTGGAATGATAAATGATGATGAACATTTTTTCATCGTCACTAAAAGTAACCAAAAAGAGTATTGGTGAGGGCCAATAAAATTTGGTCACTAGAAGTGTCACCAAAGAAATAATCAGCGATTGGCCTTTAACAAACGTCACCAAAGTTTCATTGAAAATGTATTTAGTAACAATCCTTAAAGGACCATCACTATATGTACTTACAACAACGGTCTTTTAGGGGCCGTCACCATATGCAACATTGGTGATTACCCTTAAAGCTATGTCATAGGCATGACCCTCACCAATGACCTTCTCTGTTGTAGTGAGAGTTGAGAACAACAAATAGTATGAACAAAAAGAATCCAATGAGTTGAGTCTAGAGGGGTCTCCTTTTGTAAAGAAGCATCCATAGGATAGTTAGGGTCGGTATGAATCTTTCCTAGAAGTTGAGTAGTCTTCACATCACCAACCACATCCAATGGAAAGGTACCCAACCCTACAATACAAATGATATCTCCAAATAAGGTGTAGTCAATACCAATAATACCATCTTTTGATTATATTCTCAAACTCTGATGCAAAGAGGTCACCATCAACTACAATCATACCAAATAGATCAAACATGTTTTTCACTTCTTTATAGGAATTTTCACCATCATCAACAAGGTCTATTGTTGGATTCATCATTCACAAGTCACTTTGTAGTCACCATCCACATGTGCCTCGCTACTAAAGTCCCACTGCACAACTGACCTTCCACTAGTTCCTCCAACAGTTGGAACTAGTTTATCTAAAAATAACTTCACATAATTTTCTTTGATTTCTACAAATTAGCAATCACACATGCTTAACTAAAATCTAACTCCTCCAGCTCAACTTTAGTGAGTAAACCGAGTGACACAAGTCATGTCACACAAGTTAACTGCATCCAAGTTGTCTATTGATGTGGAAATTCAAAGTTTATCAATTTAATCAAGGAAAAATCAAATTGATAATTTCTTGCTCCATTTTTCAATAATCCCTCTCAACAAGAAAGGGATTATCAACCACCCCTATCCTGCACATGTGGAACTCCAACTTCCCTCTTCACAAATATTTTTTCAAATGTCAGTATCTTGTTCCTCTATCTGAAAGTAGTGTAGCAACATTATCTCCCTCTGCACATATTTTGTCAATGGTCGTACCAAATATCTATATGCTTTGATCAATCATGAAATACAAGATTCTTAGAGAGTTTAATGCAACTTTGATACCACAGTAGATCACAGTTGCATCCATCATCTGACCAAATAGTCCAACAAGTATCTTTCTAATCCATATTGCCTCACATGATGCTTGACTTGTAGCCATCTATTCTATTTTTGCCAAGATGAGCACCACATATATTTGCTTCATGTTGTACCAAGAAACAACTACAAGCCCAACAAAAAAAATTGCACCTGATATACTCTTTTGGTTTGATTGTCTTCATGCCCAATCTTCATCTATGAAGCCACACAGGTTCACTCCCTCTATCTGTCTGTACCATGGTCCAAACTGGGTAGTGCCTCTAAGGTACCGTAAAACATGCTTAACCACCTTTCAAAATAATTTGGTTCGCCTAACTATATATTTTCTTAGCTAGTTGATTGCATAGCGCATTATATGGTAATGTGTTGACAACGTATACGAGTGAACCCACTAACTATCGATAAATGGTAGCATCCACTTCTTCACCTGAAGTGGTATCCTCTTTCCTCGAATTGTTTGCTAGAGGTGTCTCCATGGGTTTACAACTCTCCATGCAAAATCTCTGTAGTATCACATTTGCATAATCTGCTAGAGACAAACAATTCCCCATCATCTTGCCACACTTCCAACCGGAGGAAGTAGTGCATGAGACCCATGTCCTTCATTTTAAATTCCCTTGCAAGGTCCTCCTTGCAAGATCTGAAGAGATGCTCATCATTAGTTAAAATCAGATAATCAACATATAACACAATAATAAGCAATTTACCTTCTATCAAGATGTGATTGAGGTTTGCATCCACTTCACTTATGGTGAAGCCCAAACAGGTCATATAATTATCATTCTTGGTGTACCAAGCACGAGGTGCTTGTTTGACACCATACAATGCTCGCTTGAGTATGCACACATGAGACTCCCATTCACATGTCTCAAAACCTTTTGGTTGCTCGATGTACACCTCCTCCTCAATAACCCCATTGAGAAATGTTGTTTTTACATCCACCTAGTGGATCTTCCACCCCATCCACGTAGCTGGAGCAAGAATTGATCTAATGGATGAGTACCTTATTACAAGAGAAAATGTATCCTCATAGTAAATTCTTAAATTGATATTTTTTTGCCTTAATTGTTAATTATCTTAAATGGGTTTCGTCTTATGTGATCATTGTCTTAAATATAAAGTTTTGACTTAAAATATTTTTATCTCAAATTGTTTTTGTCTTCAATATAAAGTTTTGTCTTAAACTATTTTTGTCTTAAATAAAAATTTGTTTTAAAATATTTTTGTCTCAAACTATTTTGTCTTAAATATAAGGTTTTGTCTTACAATATTTTTGTCTTAAACTGCTTTTGTCTTAAATATAATGTTTTGTCTAATTTTTTTTTTGTCTCAAATAGTTGTTGTCTTAAATTTAATGTTTTGTCTTAAAATATTTTTGTCTTAAACTAATTTTGTTTCAAATTGTCTTTGTCTTAAATTTTATATTTAATACAATTCAATTTATATTAAATTTTAATGTAAAATAACTAAAATAAAAAGTGACTTTTTAAGACAAGATTTATTTTGTCTTAACAAATGTCCTAAAAGTACCCTTGGTGTAGTAGTGAAATCCATCCTTTTTAGGCAATGTTTTAAATATTCTACTATTTAACTTAACCTACAATTTTCTCACTAGAGCCACACATTTTGAGCTAGAATTATGAATAATATGTAGCATCTATTGTTGGCAAGCTGCATCCTCATCGTAGAAATTTCCTTAATGTTACTGGTAATCATTGTACTTCTTGCAATAACTTCTATCATTTAATAGATTCTAACTAAATATGTAGCACAATATGTTTACTCCACATTTGGAGACAGATGTTATAAAAGAAACCCTTATCATTTTTTTGATAGTTGGGATGTCAATATCTTTCTCCATTACCTCTTTATCTATGATAAGAATACACTATTTCTATTATCACTTCCTTGTTTAGTCTCTTTTGAATGACGTAATTTCTCTTTCGACTATTGTTTTCAATTGATATCTTTGACTACTCTAATTCTTCTTTTAACTAGGACAAAAATACTTTCTGCAATAGAAAATATAAACACAAGTTTAAAAAATAAATGTGAAACACATAATATTAGCAAATCTTGGAGCTCTTTTAGGATACACTGAAACTCAAACTGGAACTTAGGCATCCTATCTTATGATAATTAAGACTTCGAATCAACAGTAAGAGAAAAATAATGATAATCACAATGGGTACGTGGTAGAGTGATCTGTTTTGGTATTTTCTTAGAATCCAATCAAGGTTGCAATACATATAATTAAATTTAGAAAAGCATATACATACATCCTTAATGTTAGTGCATCTAGGGATAAATTGGAGAAAACATACTAATGTATAAAATTTTAAATGCCTACAATTCAGGTTGTGAAAGCATAATAGTTGAAAAGGGCTTGAGATACCAACATTAAGACCTTAAATGATTTACAAAATGTAAGCCATCATTATATCATTTAATGCAAGAATTATGAGTACCCATCCAACATCATTACCATAGGTTGATTCTCATAAAATGGTTTTGGCCTCAATGTCAATAGTCAAAATATCATCTACATAATAGTCTACATTTTTTATATCCCCTTCAATGGGATTCAATTTGAAGGATCCACACTTGATTCTTCTTTACCTTCACTATGTTAAGCCACTTTAAGTACATATAGGTTATATTTTTAATGTTACTATTAATGTGCTAGGTATTAAAGTTTATGTGTTGTAATATTTTAGGAGTTACAATGTCTTTATGATGATAGTATACTAAGGCTCATAATTTCTACAATTCATTGTGTTAAAAATAAAATTGCACTATGGTTTACTTAATATTAGAGTTAGTCCCTTAAGGATTATAAGGTAATCAATGCCATGTTTTCTTAATGGTAATAGTGGTTAGAAGTTGCATTTTAGAAGGGATTGTAATTCTCCATGAGTGATCAAAGTAAATTAAGTTTATATGGGATATGAGAGATGTAAGTTTTTTGGCTTTCATAATGGTTTTTTTGTTAAGAGACACATATTGTATTTCATATTATAGTGACCATAGTGCTCAAACATTACATTGAAAAAGGGAAACAATTAATTGGGCTAATATATAGTGCAATATATAGGAATATCTAATAATAAATTCATTATAAGTAGTGAATTCATATGTGTGTGTGTGTGTCTTTTAAACTTAAAATATTATTTGGAAACCCAATAGATGCTTCCATATGATTGTTGTCATTGTTGTAATCACTAACTACTTGAGCATAGTTAAAGAAGCCGTCAAAAATTTAGTAACTAGGAATTTTCAAAACGTTATGATTTTGCAAGTCTCTCATAAATATTGAAAAAAAAAAAGGTTAAAAATTAGTTTTAAGATAAATAATTTATTTATATAATATATCATTTATATTTTCTTATTCCAAAAATATTTAAAAAAAATCTTATTACTAATTAAAATTTTATTAATCTATATATAAATAAGTAAAATTATTATTAATCCATATAAAGAAAATAAAAATGTTATTAATCCATATGAATTATACTATGGAATTTTCTTATTAAATAACCTATCTTCAAATTTTATTTTGACAATTTTACTAACCAAAAACTATTTATAATTAAGTTCATTGCTCGTTAGTAATTTTGTGAATGCATTATGATGCCATTGACATGTTATGTAGATATTATGATGCCATTGACATGCTATGTAGATAAAATTTCAATAGTGTTGGCCAATTAGATAGGAATTCACATTTTAAATTGACGGGTTAACTTTAGTGAAATCAAGTTACATTTTACTTTTTTAAATTTCTCCCCTACCTTTCTAAAGTTCAAAATTCTTACTCTTTTCAAGTTTAAATTTCTCCTATACCTTTCTAAATTTGAAATTCTTACTATTTTTATTTCAAAAGCAATTAAATGCTCGCTTTTCCTGACTTTTAAATTCTGAAGTTATTTTAGTTCAAATGAAATTAATGGATACTTAATAAATTGAAGTTTTAATTTTTTACTTTGCCTTTTTTTAAATTTCAGTTTTAATTCTTTTTGTTGGCTTTTTTTAATTTAACTGTTTATTTTTTCTTTTTAGACCTTGCTGTTTTCCAAATTTATATTCTACTTCTAAATTTAGCCGTTAACTTTTTGTTTTTTGAGCTTTCAAGAATTTAATTATTATTTCTTAAATTCAACCGCTGATAGAATAATTCAACCTCTGGGATTTTTTTCCAACCCCGTTGCAACATTTATCTTCCTCCTCGGTCCATCATCTGCACTGATACGTCCGTGTGATTGCTTCCTTGTGGTTGGTTGAGTATGAGTCAGTGCTGTCAATGTGCGATGGGGGAGGAGGAGGTTGGAGTAGATTACAGGCAGCTGAATCAATTTTGTAGGGGGAGGGGCCGCGATCATTCAATGGTTGGGCGGTTCAAATGGTTGAGCGAGTTTTCTAAGATTTTTTGCCCACGGAGATTAATAGCTCGTTTTAATTCTTGCATTCCATTTTATTTCTCCTCAGCTGTGTATTAAGTTATATGATTCATTGTCTTCTTTTTTTTCAGCAGAATTGTATTGTGTGGATGCTAAAGAAGGGAAGGACTCTGTTGTTGTTGCTATAGTTCAAACCGTCAGTCGTTGAAATCCAGGTCTGGATTGTGCATTTGTCTTCTGAGATTATTAAATTCAAATTCTCATTAATTGATTTAAACCTAAATCCCCTGTGTGTAGATGATTGCGGCTCCAATTTAATCTATGTCTGGTGTGTTTTCCTTTAATCACTATAACCCAAGTTTACTCTGCCTTTACCGCTGGCTCTGGGTCTCTCACCTCACATTAGTGTAGTTTAGCCCTGTAGGGTTTAGCTCCTGGGTTCAATATGTATGTGCTGGGTTTTTCCTTTTATCACTCCTACCCAGATTTCAGATTAACCAAGGTTTTCTCGTCCTTGGCTTTGGCTTTGCGTCTCCCACATTACTTTAGTTTAGCCCTGCATGGTATAGTTCGTGGTTTATATATGCATCTGCTTTTTTTCCCATTAATCACTGTAACCCCGGTTTCTTCTGCCTGCTATGGTTGGCTCTGGCTCGCTCACCCTAACTCAGGTTTACTAGGCCTTGTATCGCCGGATCTAGGTCTCTCACATCAATATGTATCTTCTGTGTTTACTCTGCCATTAACCAAGGTTTTCTCTGACATGGATCGCTGGTTGTTTACTCTGCCTTCTATAGCTGACACGGGATTCATTGCATTGTTTAATTTACATCTGCTTTACTCTCCCTCGTTGTGAATTCAATAATTAGCTTAGCCAGCTTTTTTCTCACTTCATTATTTAATTCTCGTCTATCTTTTATGTCTTTTTAGCTTAGTTCATTAAATTAAAACCACTTTAATCGGCCTTCCCAACACTAGAAAAATTTGGGCTAGGATTACCATCTTAACTGTTATTCCACGCATGGTGAAAATTTAGGTTAAAATTTAGGTAACATCAGGTTTGAAATTATAGTAAAGTCTGTGCTGCATATGAAATTAGGGTATCCCCGTTTTTTTCGATCACAGTAATTTCCTCATCAAAACCTGCATAAGTATAGATTGTAGTGTGCCCTACGGTGGTCCCAATTAGAGCAACCTGTTGTTGAGAAGTCATTAGTTGGAGGAGCGCAGAGGTACGAACCCAGTAGCACAATGGTAGCACTGGAGGTAAAATTAACGGGCTGTTCGATTATTAGAGAAAAAAATGGTAGCACAATTATTATGCAACTAATAGTGATCAACTAGTTTATGTTGTTGAAGTTTCCTTGTGTTTGTATGCAAATTATATTTGGGTTTTCAAAATTTATGTCTACGGTAATCGTGCTGCTTTTTAGTTTATTTTAGTTTTGAAATATTTTATATGATTAATATTTTGATTTTATATAGTTCTCGACTATAGGAATAAACCTTGATGCTTTGTTCTCTCTCTATACACGGTTTGATATTATCTATTTATATTATTTACATAAATTTTATTATATAAATTATTGTTTAGTCAAATAATTATTTACATTGCATTTTTTATGCATATTATTTGTTGTTAGATTATCATTGATGTATTGATATGTGAATTATCACAGTAAAGAAATGTGAAAATTTATAAGTGTTATTATAAATAAAGAGAATGAAATAACTTTTTCTTTCTTTCTAGGAGGAGGTAATGGCTGCTAGTGGCTAGTGTTTGTAAGTGTTATTATAAATAAAGAGAATGAAATAACTTTTTTTTTTTCTTTGTGGGAGGAGGTAATGACTCCTAGTGGCTAGTGTTTGTATCTTAATTGTATTGGTATCTTAATTGTATTTGGGGTTTTCAGATGTATGGTAATTGTGCTTTTGGTTTATTTTATATGATCAATATATTGATTTTATATAGTTTTGGAGCCAGCAGTTTGTGCTTGTATGTTAATTATATTTGGGGTTTCCAAAATTTATGTTTACGGTAAGTGTGTGCTTTTGGTTTATTTTATATGGTTAATATATTAAGGAGATTCATTTTATATGATTAATATATTGAGGGGGAGGGTGATGGGGGAGGCAGTGAAGTGGAGGAGGAGAAGGGTGAGGGCGGGTGGAGGTGGGAGAGGCGGGGAGGTAGAGAGGGGGAGGGAGAGTGGGAGAGGGAGGAGGAGGGAAACCAGGGGAAGTGGAGGTGGCGAAGGGGGAGAAGGAGGAGTGGGGGTATGGGGGTGCAAGTAGGAGGAGGCAGAGGAGGCAAAGGGGGTGGAGGAGAAGGAATAAGAGGGGGCGGAAGGCGGTGGCAGAGGAGGGGTACTAGGAGGGGAGTGAGGTGAGGGAAGCGTGGGAGGAGGAGGAGGAGGAGGGAGGAAAAGGACAAGGAGGAGGAGGGGAAGTAGGGGGAGAAGGTAGGGAGGAAGGGGAGGGGAGGGAGAGCGGGAGGGGGAGAGGAGGAGGAGGTGCGAGGAGGAGGAGGCGAATATAAGGAGGGGGATGGGGAGAGGGAAAGGAGGAGGAGGGGAAGAGAAAACAAGGTGAAGGAAGTAGGGGAGGGTGTGGAGCATGAGGAGGAGGAGGTTGAGGGAAGAGGAGTGGGGAGAGGGTAGGAGGATGAGGTGGTGGATGGGAAGGAGGAGGAGTGGGGGTATGGGGGGCAAGTAGGAGGAGGCACGGGAGGCAGAGGGGGTGGAGGAGAAGGAAAAGGAGGGAGGGGGGATGAGGGGGTATCAGAGAAGGGGGACGAGGTGGGGTGTGAGGTGAGGGAAGCGGGGGAGGAGGAGGAGGTGGGGGGAGACAAAGGAGGAGATGAAGGTGGGGAAGGAGGGAAGTGGGGAGGAGGTGGAGGCGAAGAGGAGGGGAAGGAGAACGAGGAGGAGGTGAGGGAGGTGGAGGAGGAGGCAATAGGAGGAGGGGGAGGAGGAGGGAGATGGAAAGGAAGAGAAGGAGAAGAAGGGGGAGGGAGAGAGGGAAAGGAGGAGGAGGAGGAGGGTGAGGGCAGATATGTGAAGGAATTGGGGGAGGGTTGGAAGGTGAGGAGGAGGATGTAGGGGGAGGATGAGGTAGGGAGGAGGAGGAGGGAGAGGTGGGAGGAAGGAAGGCGAAGAGGGGCAGGGCAAGGGGAAGGAGAGGGGTGGTAGGCAGAGTGGGAAAGGGAGGGAGTGGAGGAGGGGGAGGCAGGAATGTGGGTAGGGGGAGGAGGAGGGGGAGGAGGTGTGGGGGAAGGGGGAGGACGAGGTGGCAAAGAGGGAGGATGAGTGGGGGTATGGGGGGAAAGTAGGAGGAGGTGGGGAAGGTAGATGGGGTGGAGGAGAACGCAGAGGAGGGGGAGGAGATGGAGTAGGAGGGGAGTGAGGTGAGGGAAGCAGGGGAGGAGTCGGAGGTGGGGGAGGGAAAGGAGGAGGAGGAGGGGAAGGAGGGGAGATAGGTGGGTAGGAGGGGGAGGCGAAGTGGGAGGGGGAGAGGAGGAGGAGGAGAAGGAGGAGGTGGTGGTGGAGGTGGAGAAGGAGGAGGAGGTGACGGGGAGGAGCGAGAGGGGCAGAGGGAAAGGAGGAGGAGGAGGAGAACGAGGAGCGAGGTAACAAAGGAGAGGGAGGGTAGAGAGGTGAAGGAAGCATGGGAGGGGGTGCACGGTCAGGAGGAGAAGGAATAGGAGATGGCGGTAGGGGTGAAGGGGTTAACAGAGGAGGGGGGGAGGTCGACTAGGAGAGAAGTGAGGTGAGGGAAGCAGGGGAGGAGGAGGAAGTTGTGGGAGGAGGAGGAGGAGGAGGGGAGGGGAATGAGGTTGGGTGGAGAGGGAGGTGGAGTGGGAGGGGGATAGGAGGGGGAGGAGGAGGTGCGGGAGGTGGAGGAGGAGGAGGAGCAAGGAGGAGGAGGCGACAGGGAGGAGTGAGAGGGGGAGAGGGAAAAGAAGAGGAGGAGGAGGGAGGCAAAGTAGGAGGGGGAGGGTAGGGAGGTGAAGGAAGCGGGGGAGGGGGGTGCAGGGTGAGGAGGAGGAAGTGTGGGGAGGATGATGTAGGGAAGAGGATGAGGGAGAGTTGGAAGGCAGGGAGGCAGAGAGGGGGACGGGCGAGGAGAGGAGGGCGAGGAGGAGGAATCAGATAGGGGCAAGTAGAGAGGGGGAGGAGGAGGAGGAGGGCGATGTAGAGTCAGAGAGGGAGGAGGAGTGGGGGTTTGGAGGAGGGGAGGATGAGGACGAGGAGGTGGCAGAGGGGCAGGAGGATGAGTGCGGGTATAGGGGGGCATGTAGGAGGAGGCGAGGGAGGTATAGGGGGTGGATAAGAAGGAAGAGGAAGGCGGGAAACGGGGGAGGAGGAAGGTGACTAGGATGGGAGTGAGGTGAGGGAGGCGGGGGAGGAGGAGGAGGTGGGGGGAGGTAGAGGAGGAGGAGGACGGGAAGGAGGGGAGGTAGGTGGGAAGGAGTGGGAGGCAGAGTGGGATGGTGAGACGAGGGGCAGGAGAAGGAGGAGAAGGTGGGGGTGGTGGAGGAGGAGGAAGAGCGAGGAGGAGGAGGCGACGGGGAGGAGGAGGAGGGGGAGAGAGAAAGGAAGATGAGGACGAGGACGAGGACGAGGAGGGAGGCAGAAGAGGAGGGGTAGGGTAGGGATGTGAAAGAAGAAGGGGAAGGGGTGGAGGGTGAGGAGGAGGAGGTGGGGGGAGGATGAGGCAGGGTAGAGGAGGAGGCAGAGGTAGGGAGGCGGAGAGTGGGACGGGGATGGGAAGGAGTGTGGCGACAAGCAGAGTGGGAGAGGGAGGAGTGGCGGGAGGGGGAAGGGTGGGATGAAGTGGAGGAGGAGCAATGGGGAGGGTGATGAGGGTGGAAGAGGAGGAGAGGAGGGGGAGCTACTGGAGGAGCCATGGGAGGTAGAGGGGGAGGAGAAGGAGGAGGAGGAGGAAGAGGTGGGGGGGGCGTTAATGGGACAATGTGGAGGCAGTAGAGGCAGAGGAGGAGGACTTGGAGGAAAGGGAGCTGAGGGAAGCAGGGGAGGAGGAGGAGGAGGGTGAGGAGGTAGAGTGGGAGAGGGAGGAGGAGTGGGGAAGGGGGGAAGGAGGAGGTGGAGGTGGGGGAGCGGAGGAGGACTAGGAGGGGAGGGAGGGGAGGGAGGTGAGGGAAGTGGGGGAGGAGGAGGAGGAGAAGGTGGAGGTGGAGATGGGGGGAGGTGGAGGTGAAGGAGGAGGGGAATGAAGTGAGGGATGGGGAGAGGAGTGGGTATGGGAGAGGACGGGGAGGAGAAGGAGGAGGATGTGGGGGAGTGGGAGGGAGAGGAGAGGGAGGGTGAGAAGGAAAGGAGGAGGAGGAGGAGGAGGTGGTGGGGGAAGGAGGAGGTGGGAAATGGTGGAGGGGGAGGTGGAGAGGGGGAGGAGGCCTCAGGTGAGGGGGAAGAGGATGAGGAGGGATGCAGCGGGGCGAGACTACTAGAGAAAGAGAGGATGAAGGGTGGAGGTAAGGTGGGGTGGGTGAGGGTAGAAGGAGGTGGGTGAATATGGCGAAGAGGAGGAGGAGGTGGAGGGGAAGGTGGCGGAGGAGGGGACGGTGGTAAAGGAGTATGAGGAGGCAAGTGGATTTTCGGGAAGGAGGAGGTAGAGATGGAGGTTGGGGAGGTGTAGGATGGGGAGAGGCGAGGCCTAGGGATAAATAGAGGATGAAGAGTGGAGGTAAGGCAGGGGAAGTGAGGGGAGAAGGAGGAGGGTGAGGATAGGGAGATGTAGTTTGGGGCGAAGTAGGTAGTGGTGGGTGGGGGAGAAGGGGGGAGTAGGGAGGAGTAGAAGGAAGAGGAGGAGCTATGGGGGTGAGAGAAAGAGGGGATGGTGGGGGTGGTAGAGAAGGGGAGTCACGGGAGGAAGCTATGGGTTAGAGGAGGTGTATTAGGGGGAGAATGGGAAGGAGTGTGGGAGAGGATGACAAGGAAGTATAGGTGGAGGGGGAGGAATAAGTGAAAAATTGGAGGAGGTTGGATGGAATATGAGAGAGTGCAGTGGGACGCTGAGGAGGATAAGGACAGATAGGAGGTAGTGCAAAGGAGGGAGAGGTAGCATGATAGCAGAGGAGTGAGAGGATGAGGAGGAGGAGTGTGAGGAGAAACTAGGATGCAGATAGAAAGGGAGAGTTGGAGAGTGGGGGGAAGAGATGTGGAGCGGTGGCGGAGGAGGAAAAGAAGGTTGTTAAGAAAGATGGAGTAGGGGGAGGAGGAGGAGGAGGAGGTTAAGGGGAGAATATGATCCAAAGAGGAAAGCAAAGGTGGAGGTTGGGGTGAGGGCAAAGGAGAGGGGAGTTGGAGGAGGAGGAATGGAAGGTAGTTGAGAACGAGGGAGGACGAGGATCAAGAGGAAGAGGTTGCGAAGGGGAGCAAAAGTGAGTAAAATAGGAGGTCGTTGAGGGGAGGGTATGGGAGAATAAGGGGAGGAAGGATGAGGGGAAGGGGGAGAGGAGCGGGTAGTAGGAGGTCGAGGCACAAGTGGAGAAGCTAGAGGAAGCAGGGAGGGAGTAGGAGGAAGATGAGTTAGGGGAACCAGAGGAGGTAGAGGAGTAGTTTGACAAGGATAGGGGAAAGGGGGTAGTAGGGGGAGGTTCGAGAAGGAGGAGGTAGAGGAGGGGGCTTAGGAGGGAGGAGGTGTAGGTGTAGGGTGAGGTAGAGGAGGAATCGAGAGGTGGGAGGATGAGCTGGGTAGGGCATTGTGGATGGGTTAGGGAGAGAGCATCTAAACCCTTAATCAGCGTGACTGCCTCTGTCTGCCCTTCCCTTCATGTTCATTGCTCCCGTGGTGAAGGAAAGGGTCTGATGAATGGAAGATAACTGACGCAATGGGATGGAAGATAACTGACGGTAAAAAGAAATTTAACCACAGTATTCTGCAGATAAGAAAATGGATGAATTAACGTTGATTAATTGTTCACCAACTACCGTAATTAATTCTTTTACGAGTATGGAATTATCAAATATTGATTTCTATCTATCTATAACCATGAATACGGGGATGTTGTGCACTTACAAATTGGGAAAAAAACGACATTCACCATTGCAAAAGTAAATGCCAAAGAAATAGATTTGTCCTGCAATGGGTATTCCATGATTAGTGAGATGAAGCAACAAAGTGCAACCACAAACACTTCCCGCACACCCACAAAGTGCAACCACAAACACAAAAAATCTGCCAAAAGATGGTACAAGCCGCTCATTCACTCCTCCAAAACATTAAAATTTAATATGAATTATATTTGGTGGAATTCAAATCTATAATTCAAGCCTTTCATATATATTTGACTCTTCCGAACCAATAATTAAAAACGAAAGTAAATGCATCCAAACAAAGCCGGTCAATAGAATTTAAAAAAACCGTTAGGAATCCATTGAGAAAGAAATTTAGGTAATAATAATGATATCGCGTCGAGTTTATTTTACTTGCAATTACAGAGCATCCATCAGAGCATGCAGAGACTTTGATAACTCTTGTGTATTCCCGTCTAGTTTGAGTGTTATGGCGGTCAGGGATTCGGATTTAAAGCAGAATTACAATAAGCAAGCGGGTCGTTCTTTTCTGGGAGACATTAAAATTTAATATGAATCATATTTGCAGGAATTCAAATCCAATTCTCCTTCGATCCAACCTTCTCGGTTGCTCCCAAATCCAATTGTCCTTCAATCCAGCCTTTTCTGTTGCTCCCAGATCCAATTGTCCTTCAAACCAACCTTCTCCTGTATCAAATTATAGATAGAAACCAAATTTAAATCGCAAACAAACAAAACACGACATGAAGAAGGGAGGAAGAAGCGGGGCAGTGTTCAGCCTCCTTCCAACGGATGATTAACGTATGATTAAGCAAATTCATAATGATTCGCCTTATCCATGCTCTTCGGGCACCTCTAGTGACTGCTCACTTTTATGGCACAGTTAGCTTTCTATTTCATGGATATATAATTTCTCAATTTCCCTCGTTTGCAATTCCAGTTTTCAAACTCATATCATAACGGTTCTCTTTGGCCATGCTTTTTCCAACCTTCGGTGACAGGTTCTTGTGCTTTTTGTTGGGCTTAATAGGTGATAAGTTGCCATGCTCTTTTCCAACAACGTCCATGAGAGGTGCTTCTGACCGCTAGAGATTCTTATACTTTTTAAATTTTGTTTTAAATTTAATATTTTATTTCTGGTGTTTTTTTTAAATATTTGAATTATCATCTATTCATTAGATTGGTTTTTAAATTTAATTATATATTTTTAAATTTTCTCAATGAATTTTGTAATTTAGTTTTTGTGAATTTAATTTTTATTTTTTTTAAGCACAGTGATACTTATTCAATCTATTTTGACTTTTCAAAGTTAAATATGTTCTTTATTTTTTATTTTTGTGTTTCTTAAAGATGTAATATAATGTCAATTATTTTTTTAAATATGATATAATATTGATTGATTTAAAGTTTTAACTTTTTTAACTTAGACTTTATTTAAATATAAGATTGAATTATAGAAGACTTTAAATTTCAGAAATTTGAGATTAAGATTGATATATGTCAAATTTTAATGTAAAGATATATATTTATTCACAATTATTTTTACTTGATGGTATAATGATATAGACTTTTATGTTAGTAATTTGATTTTGATGATATAGACTTTTATGTTAGTAATTTTCACAAAATCAAATTGTATTAATAGCATCTAGATGTAATAATTAAATTTGGTTTAAAAACAATGATGACTTACTAATATAAAATTGTCTAATTTTTTGAATTATAAAGTTTTAAAATTTTGAAATGTTAATTTTTTAAGAGTGGAAATGTTTGTTATAAAAAATTTCAGTACATTTATATCTATTGTTAGTTTATGGGATATTATTTGTTTCTTTTTAAAAATTTAGGTATTTTTTGAAATATATACATTTTATTTTTCTATAAAAATTTCTAATAAAATCTTATAACTAATATAATTGTATTTGCATTTTTTTTTAAATTATATACTTCTAGATTTATATAACTTTTACAATTAAATATTTTTACTAGAAATATTGTGTTGTCGTTATCCACTACAGCAAAGGTTTAGAGATTTCTTTAAAATATATCATAGTATTTTGAATTTTTTTGTTTATGAGTCCATGACAAAATATTCAAATTCCTAATTAAAAAATTGTGATATCCATGTATTGATATGCGAGTTGTTTATGTAGTTGTGTATATAAAAATTGTTTGGCCCAGCTAATGTAAATAATGGGTATATTAATGATTATTTAATGGGTATGAAAACATAATTTTTATAAAGTCCTACTATTATAATAGAGCATGTGTCTTACTTTTGAGTTTCACTTATTCAGAAAACTTTCACCTTTACCTAAATTGGCGTGTCTTGCAAATTGATATTTATTTACGTGCCATTCATTTTCTGAGATGAGTATGAAATCACGCCATATTAGTTTAAATAAATTACTTTTCTTTCCCTTATGAAACCAATATAGGTAAGTTTATCCTTTGTATTCATATTGACTTGCTATCCATAGTTTTGTAGCCTTAATCCACACCTCATCTTAACAAAAGCATAAAAAAAAGGTGGAACTATCACGAGACAGATATAACAATGAGTATAAAAATTATGCACAGTGTGAGGAATGGTCAATGGCCCCTACTTTATATTGATGAGATAATGCCAAGGATGTCACATGCTACATGGTGGGCCTAACACAACCACATTAAACAATGTGACTAAAAACATGATTATATCAACTACATTAATGGTGTAATAAAAATAAAAATAATTAAAATTATTTGTAATAATATTATTTATAAAAAAATAATACAAATATAGTTTTTTATCAATATTAAAAAATATTTATAATATTAATATAAATATTCATATTAAAAACATTAATATAAAAAATAATTTGTATCATATTAATATTATCATAAATATAAACATAGATATTAATTACGTCGTAAGGCGTTCCTCTCTCAAATCAATTTTCCCAACTTCCACCGTGTAATCATCTACACCATTTGATGAGATGTTAGATGATTGGAAATTGCAAGGCCCTTGGATTGATCGTTAAAACAAAAAACCCTAAGAGTTAGGTTAAAATGAGCATTCTCGAGGGTTTTTCCAACATTCTCTTCATGGTTCTGTGGTCTTGGTGACCAAGAAAAACAGCCAAGAGTGTTTTGTTTTCGACAGGGCTTTCAACTTTAGCTTGAGGATAAAGGGTTCAACTTTAGTTTGAGGATGTACAGTAAGGAAAGTCGAATCCTTCATTCATGCAATATTGTTTCCTTATGCATGATGCTTTGCAACTTCTGCAATGCTTAACAAGCACTTGGGGGGGGAATTTGGGTGTGATGTGTATTGTTCATCAGATTCTCTATTGTTTGAATCCTTCTTGGCTATGAGGTTGGTCTTATATCTCTTCTAATTATTTTTTCTGGTTTTAGGATGGAGGATATAAAAGTGGTTGCATCTTCTGTATTTGATGAACAAAGTTTCTTTGGTCTTTATGCATATAACTAATTTTCTTGGAAGGTTTTCAATGATGGTCACTTGCACACGCCAAGAGTTGGAGGAAATTGCTCTGCAGCACAGTTCTAAATATAGTACTTCAAGATAATGGACAATATTAACTATAACAAAACCATGTTCATACTAGGCTTATGCTTGCTAAATGATTCTGAAATATCTCTTTTCATAGATTTAAGCCCTTGTTGTCTTGAGTTTAGTACCTGCAATGAGGAGTCCATGAGATTTAATTATATAATTTTCGAGGTAGTTTGGGATTCCTCCTATGATCCAGAACAAATAACATGGTTCATGTCTGCTCAGGCTTCTCATGTTTAACACCACACGTAAGGGTTTTCTTTGTTTGTTTCAATTTCTCCTAATTGGTTTTTGAATGAAAGGAACCTAACCAATGTAATTTCTACTTGCAGGTTGAGTGACTGCATAGCGCGAGACCTTACTAGCGAAGGAGGAGAACTTGTCAAATTTCAACCCTTGTCACTCTAGGTTGGTTTCTGAACCTATTTTGAAAAAAACAATTGCTTTGTTTGCCCTTTCGGGCCTGTTAGAGTTGGCTAAGGTTGAAGAGGGTTTTCTTCTGCGTTAATCATTATGGGCTCTTTTTCTTTTCATGTTGAGTTTTTCATACTGTAACCTTGAGGCCTTTGAAGGAAATGGCCACAACCTTCCTCCATCTAATTATTTTTTGCTTTGTTCTTCTTGTCATTACACTTAATGAGTGACACATGTCCACTTTGGATTCCTCGAAGCTTCCCTCATTGACAGTATATCTATATCTATATCTATATGTGTGTGTGTGTGTGTGTGTGTGTGTGTGTGTGTGTGTGTCAGTTATAGTGTTTTATATCAATGGCAGCGAATAAAATGAGAGAAGTTGCTTCGAGTTCATCCACTAAATCTGATTACAAGATTGATGACGTCCATGGGTTGGTAAAATGTCACCCTCAAGCTGTTCCGGAGAGATAGATTAGACCCAAAGAAGAGATCATGGGATCTGTAAAAGTACTGGAAGTTTCATCTAAATTGCATATGTATGTCATCAACATGGCCAAACTTTTCTTATTTCAAAGCCCCTCTAGGAAGTATGAGATGGCCAAGTTATTCACCGCCTACAAAGATTAGGGCTTCTTTCAGGTAATTAGGCCATTATTATAGATTGTGAAATGTTAGTTTAATAAGTTACCAAAGTAATAATATTTATTTGATTTTCTAATTAACTTAAAATGTACGTTTTGAATCATGGGATTGAGGAAGGAACACTCAGGCATCATAATGGAAGTGGAGTATCAAATTCTTCATGAACAAGGTACAAATCGACAAAGCCAAAGCAGTTTACATAGTAATGTTCAAGCCCACAACTACAAATCCCCATAGGGCTTTTTGTGATCCCCACCACACCTTCATTCAGTAACTACAATGAGGAGTCCACAGGATTCAATTCTACAATTTTTAGGGTAGTTTTGGATTCCTCCTGTGATCTGAAATGGGTGACATGGTTCAATTTTGCTCAGGATTCTCATGTTGAACACCACAGGTAAGGGTTTTCTTGATTTCTTTCAATTTCTCCAAGTTGGTATATGAACAAAAGGAATCTAACTAATGGAATTTCCGCTTAAAGGCTAAGCGACTGCATAGAGGCAGATCTTAATAGCGAAGGAGGAGAACTTGCCAAATTTCCAACCCTTGTCGCTCAAGGTTGGTTTTTGAACCTATTTAATCGATTAAGAAAACAACATCTTTTGCAATCAAATCAATACGAATGTATGCTCTGAACATAGACACATTGATCAGAATTGAGCTACTAGAACTTAAATAAGAATTGGCTCAAGATAAAAATAAAGAGATAATCATCCATTAATCGGACTTCAAAAGGGACTTCTTAAAGTGAATAGATTGATGTCATTTAACATTAAACTTCATTTCAATTCAAGCCATCAAAATCCCATATGCATGTAGTAAATTCTAATAATTTCAACACAAAAGGAATTTTACTTGCATCAATCTTTCAATAGCCAAGAACAGCTTCCTTGCACTTTGGTGCAGTTTGAAGCCATATACAAGTGGTACATATATTTGCACAGGTTTGGGTGGATTCACTATCATGTAGATCATTAGATAACTAGTAATAGATGTCGACAATTGGCTCCATCAATATTGATATGATATTTAGACCTTGGGTAATACAAATCTTCAGTTTTTAAATTTGATATGAAAATCAGATTCCTTTGTATTAATCTGATTCTTTTTCCTTTATACTAATCTGATTTATTAGAAAAAATATGTATATGGAGTAAAGGGGAAGACTCCTAGGTCTGTACTGTAGAGAGAGAATTTGTATATTACATTTTTTTTGTTTGTACAATAGAGAGAGCAGAAAAAATATTGAGTAAAAAGGGCAGACTCCTAGGTATGTACAATAGAGAGAGCATTTGCATATTGTCATTTTTTAGGTCTATATATAAAGCATTTGAATATTGCGAATTTTTTTTGGCACATCACATCAATAACAATTCAATTAGTTCTAGTGTTTTTCATTCTCTTTGCATCCAAAAAATTTAAATAATTCCTTCTTTTTTTTTCAGAAAATATCAATAAACAATCAAAGTGATATATGGTCATTGGTAACTATGCAACATATTCTATTCTCCCTTGGTGTGAATTGTGGTTGTAGTTGATTATCTATAGCCTTCTTCCATCTTCTTTTAATGGGAGTGTAGGCCTTGATTCGTATTGGATGGGCCATGTTGGTTTCATTGTAATTCAAAATAATTGAGGCATAATTCAACATCTTTAGTTTCATTTTAATTCAAGGGAACTAAGGCATAATTCAACACCTTTGGTTTCATTGTAATTGAAGGGAACTCGGGCATAATTCAATAGCTAAAGTTTCAGAATATTGAAATCCTAATAGACATGGAGAGATTAGGGGAAGCGAGTGAACTTGAATCCAATAACATCGAGGCACCTCTGCTACAGGGGATTACTAAAGACAAGGCCAGGGAGCTAGAGAGATACCATAATGGCTCGATAATGGTTGTTTTGATCAGTACTTATGTTGTTGTGTTGTATTCAATTGGATTCGGCTTTAGTGTTAGTATCTCAAATCCTTTAAAGGCACTTCATAAGGGGAAAAAATGATAATGAACTAGAGTTCAAATAAATGGAACAAGTTATAATCTTGTTGTCTTGTTGCAGGTGGGTTTCTCTTCTCGAGTGGAGATTGAGACCATAGGGGATCTTGACCACACCTTACCTTAGGTGTGTTGACAATGTTAGTAGAAACATTTTAAGGAATGAAATTTTTTAGAAAACTATAAATTGTTGAATGTTTCATTGTACAAATAAGAGTAAGGAGAGGTGTAGACATTTTAAGGAATGAAATGTTTTAGAAAACTGTAAATGGTTGATTTTTTATTGTACCAAGAAGAGAATATGGTAAGAATAAGGAGAAACACTTGGAGTTTGAGACTTATGGAAAGAGACAGAATCTGATTGAGATCTTCCTGGATATTGCTGCAGACCAGTTTCATTCTACCCACTTTTGCACAGTCTTGGGTGATGGACACAACCTAATAAACTACCCTACTAACCCTCATTCTACAAGAGAGAGTGTTGTTTTTCTTGGAAGTGCTGGGGGGAGAGATATTTCTAGGATTTCTTCAATTCTTTTAATGAATTTTGACACTGACGGTCTATTCTTTGCTCGACCCATTGTAGAGATGAGGGATGCAAAGGCTTTTTCTGTTACTTCTGAATCTTGCTAGTGATCTATGGGATGAAGATCTTCCTCTCCTGGTGGATCCATATTGTTCAAACCCCAGCAATTGGAGGTTGCTGAGGGCCACTTCAATCTGAGGCACTATCTGCCTATCAAGAACTGCAACTTCGATCTCTCCTTCTTCTTTCTCTCGATCTGACATGAGCGGCAAGGGCCACTGAGGTGCAGTAAATGCTGCTTCACTCTGGTTGTTGCAGCAGCAACTAGGGCTGCATGCTCTCCTGAGCTACTCTCCTTTCCATCTAGCTCCTATAACAAATTTTTAAACATTATTAATATTGTATTAATGATGTTATTAATGATTTTATTATTAATAATATGGTTTATAATATTAATTTAAATGTTATTGGTATTATTAATGATAATTTTTATTTATATTTTTTTTAAGAAATAATATTTATTTATGATTATATGTATTATAAATTTTTAATAAATTATTTATAAACTAATTTCAAAATTTTCAATAAACCATTTATAAAAGTGAAAATTCAAATTGATGAATTAATTAATTATTTTAAATATATATTTATTTATGCCCTATCTTTATGTTATATTAAATTTATATTTTATTAATTCTATATTGTAGAATATGGAGATATAAAGTATTTTTCAAATAATAAATAGATAAAAGGTAAGTCTGAGCTCTGGTGGGGATGTGCGGGTGTTACAGTGGGGATCCTTTGGTATCAAGGCTAGAAACAGCTAGAATAGGGTGAATAGTGCCTTCTTCTATAACTAACAACAAAACTGAGTTGTATATAGTATGAATGTAACAATAAAAATGAGTTTTATATAGTATGACTATTACAGTATGTTGTTACTCAAACCCAAAGTTCAAACTTCTTGTGGACAGAGGTATTAGCAATTTCCTAGTGTTGAGAAGATTTCAAACTCATAATTGATTAGGCAAAAGGTAATAAGGGTTTGGAAAATAATAGTACTGTTTATGGAAAAGTTGGATACAGAAATAAGCTTTCCAAGTAACCTCTCATTATTTATATTTTGATTTTTCATTTGAATATTAATATAATATATTAAAATAGAGTTTACAACAAGTTAATAAATGTTTGAACTCATTTCATATAACAAATTCAAAGATATATTTCTTAAAAGATATTTAGCTGTAATAAATTTATTGGAAGAGATTGGTACTGACATAGAAATTCCAATTAAATAATGAATTAACAACATAATTATTCACAAGCAATTAAAATAAGGTCTTGACTTAAATTCAATAAATATTAATAAATTAGAACAATATGAAAGTGAGATGCCTACCTTTCGACCTTCTTCCCCATTCAAACCTTCATTATTCGAATGGCTATTATCATCCCTCTGCGAATTCTTGTTGCCTTCGTTAGTTAAATCCTCAGGATCTTCGAGCTTTCAATCTTCACTGTCATTCAAATCTTCTTTGTTCGAATGATGAGAGTGATCACTACACTCATCACTTTGTGAATTCCTTTTCTCCCCATCAAATCTTCTGGGGTAAACTTGGATGGACCTCAGCCCAAAGCCATCCGATGGTGGAGCTATATCTCACCAATGACCGAGATCGTTGATCAATAGCACTAAATCTATAAGAAGTGGTTGCTTAGTCCAAACTATCCCAACCTGGGACACCAAGATGCTGCTAAAATTTTGCGTTAGCGGTTTTAGCCAATTTATGAGGGTTTCTTCTTTTCTTGACTAATTTTTTGCATAAACATCTACAATGCCGAATGATGATTGCTGATTTGCAAGATGCTTTAAGAATGTGAAGAAAAATCTCAACAAATAAATGGTGGTGTGAAGGTATTGTTTGGTTTTACTTTATGCGTAAAATTTCTACAGGTTATTCTCGTGTTGTTGGTGATAACCATGTGATGGTTTTGCAGCAAGTAATCATAATTTCAACCAAAAATTTGTTTAAACCTCATTTTGGTTCTCTTTTCTTTAGCCTAGTTCCAAACTGCTGAAATCTACCATCTTTATTACAGAGTCTTGTATTCGATTTTTTTTAAATAATAATTTGTTTATACTTCGCTGGTCAAAAGCCCATCACATGGTTTCTTTTTATACTTTGCATTTCATTTTTCCCTTTGGTTTCCTACCTCGCTCAACTTTGAGTTTATTATTTGTATCTATTTGTAAGTGAGTTTATTATTTGTATCTATTTGTGACTGTTTTGATTTTTATTTATTTTGTACATGCATAGTGTTAAAATGTATATATTAAACCTAGCTTATTAAACCTAGCTTAGTAAAGCCCGTATATATAAAATTTTAATGCAACATAAGCATTAACTTTATTCCATTTCCTTATGTTTATTTTTATCACATGCCTAAAACATTAAATCTAATTTATTTTACTTTCAGTCACATGTATATAATACTTTAGAAATTGATTTTGTGATTTTTGGAATAAATATCTCAGCACAAACATGTGATTATTGAATATTAAATCTACCTAAACATTAAAATAGAAAATACAAAAGCATGGAGCCTGTAACAATGGAACAATGGTAAAGTGGATTTATTAACTCTTATAAATCTCTCTCACCTCTTTTTTTCCTTTTAGATTTCTAGCTCACTAAATGCATGTACATAGCTTATTAAAAAACCCATGTACCTAAAGAAACTATTAGACTCCATACATATACATGGCTTAATTAAAAAAGTTGTGGAAATATGTACAAAACATAACTCATTCCATATCAAAATGTCAAACACATGCCAACCACATCCCTTTTTCTTTGCATAAAAGCTACATGCATATATTCTTATATCATTTGTCTCTATTTATTTTCCTACAGCTTCCACATCCCAACAATACACACCAAAATACCTTATAGTCTCAATGAGATTCATACCAAAATACACCAAAATTTTGTACACTCTCAATCAGATTCATGAATTTGATCCAGATTCTAATATAACTAAACCTACAAAACGCAAAATCCATAATGCATACAAGGGTGACTAATTTGAAAAGAAAATTAAACCTCCAAATTTAAAAATTAAGTTGACTAATCAAACTTGGGCCATCCAAAGATGAGGAATGAAAATCAATAATATTATACCCTATGAATATGAACACTTAGATTAATAAACTAAATTGATTAATATTAAAAATGGAAGAGATTAATACTATTGGATTAGAATAATAAATCCATTGGATTAATATTAAAACCACAAGGGATTATAAACCCAAGATAATATCATTAAACCTAGGATTAATATTAAACCCTACGAATATAAGCCGTAAGATCAATATTATAAACCTTAGAGTTAATACTATAAACCTAATAGATTAATACATTAAATGGAAGGAATTAATAAAGAGAAGGTATTAATATTATAAACTCAATGGATTATAAACTGAGGGGATAATCTAAACCCAAGGGATAAATATTATAAACCTAAGGGATTGATAAAGCCAAAGGATTAACATTTATAAACCCAAATGGTTAATAGTAAACCCTAAGTTATTAATATTAAATCTTACCAATATAAACCCTCATATTAATAAACCCAAAGGATTAATAATATAAACCCAAAGAATTAAAAGTTAAAAGTTAAGGAATTGATATTAACCCCTAAGATTAATATTATAAACCATAGGCTTAATTTTAAAACTTATGAATATAAACCCTATGATTAATATTAGAAACTTTAGGATCAATATTATAAAACCAAGATATATTATAAGTTTAATATAAGAAACTCAAGGATTATAAAATCTAATATTAGTATTATAAATCTAAGGGATTAATATTATAAACTGAGTAGACTAATAAATCTAAGGGATTAATATTATAAACCAAAAGGATTAAACCCTTGGATTTATAATATTAATGCAATAAGATAGATGTATTGTGCTAATATTTAATATTATAAATAATGGATATTA
Source organism: Pinus tabuliformis (assembly GCA_031772625.1). Classification (NCBI taxonomy): domain Eukaryota; kingdom Viridiplantae; phylum Streptophyta; class Pinopsida; order Pinales; family Pinaceae; genus Pinus; species Pinus tabuliformis. Next base: position 4,317,028 of record CM062811.1, on the reverse strand, counting down.
TAAATATTGAATATTATAATATTAAATATTTATAATATCAAACATAATTTTTTTTTTAATTATCAATATTATTAGTAAGGTGTTATTAACATTAATCTTTAAATGTTATTAATAATTTTAATGTTTTTATTGTGTTAATAAAACTAAATGTTAATAATTTTTTAAAATAATTATGATTAATAATGTTATTAATAAATTTTTAACATTATTAATATTGTATTAATGATTTTATTATTAATAATAATATTAATAATATGCTTTATAATATTAATTTAAATGTTATTGCTATTATTAGTGATAATTTTTGTTGATATTTTTTTTAAGAAATAATATTTTTATATGATTATTTGTATTATAAATTTTTAATAAATTATTTATAAACTAATTTCCAATAAACCATTTATAAAAGTGAAAATTCAAATTGATGAATTAATTAATTATTTTAAATATAAATTCATTTATGCCCTATCTCTATGTTATATTAAATTTATATTTTATTAATTTATATTGCAGAAAATGGTTGCTATTGTTTTGTAATATCTTAATATGTGGGTTATACAGTTCCATTCAAATAGCTTTATTTGACACATTTTCATTACAACTATTATTGACTAAGATATGCCTATGACCTATAATTTTGTGTGCTAATAATTAATATTATTTTATATGGTTAATTAAAAAATCAATTGAAATGAATTAATTATTTTTTTATTTTAAATATAAATTAAATTATGCTTTATTAGTTTGATATTAACTTTATATTATATTATCTTTGTATTATGCTTTATTAATTTTATATTATTTTATGTTATATTAATTTTTTACTCTAAAATTGTTCTCATTCTTTTGTAAATGTAATATCCAGGTTTTATAACAATATCTAATCATTTGACATATTTGTTTTACCATTGATGTTAATTACTAAGTACAATGCAATGTTAACTTTAAATAACAAAGACCATTTATTTTTTACAAAAGCTAAGTTTATATCCAATCATTTGACATATTTGCTTTACAATCATTAATGGTAGCTTAATTATGTTCAAATTAGTGGTGTTAATACTAAAACTCATAAAGATAAAGCACTTTATTTTCTCACATAACAATACAATATATTAAATTTTATAGCTAGTTGATTATCACCAATTGTGGAAGAACCAATAATTTTGTAAACTGTTGTGGGAAAATGGTTTTTGGTTATTGGCTAGGTGAATGCAAAGGGAGCTTATGATTCTAATGTTGTTTCTTTCACAAAATAAAATTAGTCTTTTTTTTTCTGGAAAAAAAAATATATAGATCTATGATAATTGTAAAAAAAAAATTAATATGATTCAAGTATATGTATTTTGCATGAGATGAGTATAAATAAACAGTGCACCCTGTTATACATTATTCATATTCAAAATAAATTTGGTTATAAATTATGATTGCCTAGAGTGTGAGTCATGTGAGTTATTTGAGTTATTAGAATTAAATGCTATTTTAGTTTTTACAGTTTAAAGCTTTGGGATGCTTTGACATGGAAACCAAGGTTTTTAAAACTATATGGAATTGGAGATATAAAGTATTGGTAGAATAATAAGTAGATAAAAGGTCCGTCCGAGCCCTTGTGGGGACTCGCTGGTGTTACAATGGGGATCCTTCCTCATCAAAGGCTAGAAGTTGCCACAATAGGTAGAAGTTGCCACAATAGGATGAATAGTGCCTTCTTTCTCATTTAAATGAGAATGTGGGCCTATAACTAACAACAAAACTGAGTTGTATATAGTATAAATGTAACAATAAAAATGAGTTTTATATAGTATGACTGTTACAGTATGGTTGTTACTCAAACCCAAAGTTCAAACTTGTTATGGACAGAGGTATTAACAATTTCCTAGTGTTGCAAAGATTTCAAACGATTAAGCAAAAGGTAATAAGAGTTTGGAAAATAATAATATTGTTTATGGAAAAGTTGGATAGAGAAATAAACTTTCCAAGTAAGCTCTCATTATTTATATTTTGATTTTTCTTTTGAATATTAATATAATATATTAAAATATAGTTTACAACCAATTAATAAATATTCTAACTCATTTCATATAACAAATTCAAAGATATATTTCTTAAAAGATATTTAACTCTAATAAATTTATTGGAAGAGATTGGTACTGACATAGAAATTCCCATTAAACAATGAATTAAGAACATAACTATTCACAAGCAATTAAAATAGAATCTTGAATTAAATTCCGTAAATAGTAATAAATTAGAACAGAATGAAAGTGAGACGACTACCTTTCAACCTTGTTCCCATTCAAACCTTCATTATTCGAATGGCTATTATCATCCCTCCGCGAATTCTTGTTGCCTTTGTTAGTTAAATCCTCAGCCTCAGGATCTTCGACCTTTCTATCTTCACTACCATTCAAATCTTCTTTGTTCGAATGATGAGTGTCATCACTTTGTGAATTCTTTTTGTTTTTTCCCATCAAATCTTCTGGCGTAAACTTGGACGGACCTCACCACAAACCGATCCTATGGTGGAGCTATATCTCAACAATGACCCAGATCGTTGATCAATAGCACTAAATCTATAAGAAGAAGTGGTTGCTTAGTCCAAACTATCCCCAATCTCGGACACCAAGATGCTGTTGAATTTTTGAGTGAGCTGTTTTAGCCAATTTGTGAGGTTTTCTTCTTTTCTTGACTAATTTTTTCATAGATATCTACAGTGCCCAATGATGATTCTGATTTGCAAGATGCTTTAAGAATGTGAAGAAAAATTTCAACAAATAAGTGGTTGTGTGAAGGTATTGTTTGGTTTTTTTTATGCATAAAATTCCTAGAGGTTATTCTTGTGTTGTCAGTGACAACCATGTAATAGTTTTGCAGCAAATAATCATAATTTTAACCAAAAAAAACTGTTTAAACCTGAATTTGGTTCACTCTGTTCTTTACCCTGGTTCCAAACTGTTGAAGTCTACAATCTTTATCATAGAGTCTTGTATCCGATTTTTTAGATAATAATTTGTTTATACTTCGCTGGTCAAAAACCCATCACATGGTTTCTTTTTATACTTCCCATTTCGTTTTTCTCTTTCGTTTCCTACCTCGCTAAACTTTGAGTTTATTATTTGTATCTATTTGCGACTGTTTTAAGTTTTATTTATTTTGTATATGCATAGTGTTAAAATGTATATATTAATGTATATATTAAACCTGGCATAGCAAAGTATGTATATATAAAATTTTAATGTAACATAACATTAACTTTATTATATTTCGTTATGTTTATTTTTATCACATCCATATAACATTAAATTTAATCTATTTTATTTTTACTCACATGCATATAATAGGTCAGAAATTGATTTTATGATATTTGGAATAAATATCTGAGCACAAACATGTGATTATTGAATATTAAATTCACCCAAACATTAAAATAGAAAGTACAAAAGCATGGAGCCTGTAACAATGGAACAATGGTAAAGTGGATTTATTAACTCTTATAGATTTGTCTCAGCTCTTTTGTACCTTTTAGATTTCTAGGCCACTAAATGCATGTACATAGCTTATTAAAAAACCCATGTACTTCAGGAAACTATTAGATTCCATACATATGCATACCTCATTTTTAAAAGTTGTGGAAATATGTACGAAACATAACTCATTCCATTTCAAAATGTCAAACACATACCAACCTCATCCCTTTTTCTTTGCATAAAAACTACAAACATATATTATTATTTCATTTTCATTTGTCCCTATTTATTTTCCTACATCTTCCACATCCCAACAATTTTCATTTGTCCCTATTTATTTTCCTACATCTTCCACATCCCAACAATACACAAACCAAAATACCTTACAGTCTCAGTCTCAATTAGATTCATAGAAAAATACACCAAAATATGGCACAGTCTCAATAGATTCATTCCACGAAGTTTGATCCAGATTCTAATGTAACTAAACCTGCAAAACTCAAAATCTATAATGCATACAAAGATGATTAATTTGAAAAGAAAATCGAATTTCCAAATTTAAAAATTAAGTTGATTAATCAAACTTGGGCCATCCAAAAATGAAGAATGAAAATGTTTGTCTTCAAAATCATAATTTTAGGGAAGTTCATCTAGAATTGAATGAAAATAAACTTTCAAAACTCAAAATCCATAAAAAGATGAGTAATTTGAAAAAAAAAAAAGACATCTAAATTTGGAAATAAAGTTAAGTAATTGGGCCATCCAAACATGAGAAATGAAAAGGTTTCTCTTGTGAATGAAAAGAGTTTAAGGTTTATGTGGACTTTGGGAAACCTTACAAAGGATGTGAATTCGCAATAGTTTAAGGTTTACCTCCACTTGGAAACATTACAAAGGTTTACTTGCAAGAGTTGGAAACATTACAATATAATTGTTTAATTATAAACTACAATTCACATGTTTCATAGTCTAAGGGTCATTTCAATAATGGATAAGCGTTTCAAAATAGGTTATGCACCAAGTTTCAATCAAGGGAATCAAATTTGCATTAATCTTTATAAGTGGCTAATAATTAATGGAACAATAAATTTTCAATCATAATTTGGTAAAAAATTAATTTAAACAGGGTTTAATCACTAGATTTAGATATGCAAGGAAGTTTATCTCTATCTATTTCATCCATTGATGTATTGGCTACTCTGAAAATATTCCGAGCATCTTTTATTTTCAACCATATGTATGATTAACAAAATGATAAAAGTGCCCAATTCCAATAGGAGGGACTCAAAACTTAAGCTCTCCTTTTTTCTCCATATATATTTTCATAGTTTGTGTGTATCTTTTATTTTCAACCATCTGATTAGAATGTATGATTAATAAAATGATTAAACTACCCAATTCCAATAGGAGGGCTGCTATCAGCTTAAATATAAAGAAGGGGAAAACCAATCTTACTATTTCCAACTTTAGTAAATGAACCTATATAAAAAGTATGAACAATTACTTATAACTAAAGTATAATAATAATAAAATATTCAAAGATTATAAAATTGAAATGTAAATAATATAAAATATTCAAAATATTCTTGATTCTCAAATACAAATTAACATAAGAAATAATAATAGAAAATATAGAAAGATTGTAAAATTGAAATATATATAATAAAAGATATTCAAAATATTCAGGTTTACCAAATAGAAATAAGCATAAAAAGGGGGAAAACCAATTTTCTTGTTTCCAATTTTAATAAATGAACCTATATAAAAAGTATGATTAAATACTTATAACTAAAATATATTATAAAAAATATACCAAGATTATAAAATTGAAATATAAATAATATAAGATATTCTAAATATTTCTGTCTACCAAATAGAAATTAGCATGAGTAAGAAATTTTCAGTCAGACAAATTTATTGAAAAAGACAAATTGTGAAATAAATTGAAACATAGTATGCATGGATGGCTGCTTAATATGTGACATATATGACTGAAAGGCTATTTAAATTTACAGCACGAAAAAAACTTATCCACTTTTAGTTTTCAAAAATAAAATTCTATTCTAAATGAAACCACTGAAAAGAGAAGAGCATAAACTAAACTAGCCCAGAGGCGGAGCACAGCACATAGGGAAAAATAAATCACTAGACAATATCACAAACAAATATCAAAAGCTAAAACAGATTTAAGCATGTTAAATAAGAAAACTCAGAAATTGAGACACATACATACATGAAAGATGCAACAATAAGTTCAAAGATGAAAAAACATCTGAACAACCATTAGATACCTCGAACTTATTTATTTATTCTTCTCTGCCACCCACCATCAGAATAGAGTAAATTGAAGCCGAACCCTAAAAGTGAACATAGGTAAGTCAACTCCAAACCCTCCAAGGCAAAGGGATCCCTCAAAATTGCAGAAAAATCAAATCAAAATCTCTTACATGAAAACTTATTTATTTCTTTCTTCCCAGCATTCCATCCGAACAGAAGAAAGCTAATCCGAATCGTCCAAGGCAAACTGAGGAAAGTCAAGTCCAAACCCTGCAAGGGAAAGACACGGCTGAAATGATGGAATAGTCTGAAACAAATTCACAAAGAGAAAGAAAAAGGCACATGTGATCTCTAAATTAAGGGAAGACTGCCACACATACAATTGTGTGGAACATTCACTCCATAATATAAAATAAAATCCTTACGCTTTATTTCAGAATAGAGGAAAGCTAAGCCCCAAGGAGAGAGAGGAAAGTCAAGCCTAAACCCTTCAGATAAAATTAAGAAGAAACTCTGAAATTAATTCACGCGAAGAAAGAAAAAGACATATGATCTCTAAATTAAAGGAAACCATTATATATGAACCATTGATATCCATGAAACCATTATATAGGAACCATAAAAAATATAAACCCTTAATCAGCGTGACTGCCTCCGTCCGCCCTTCCCTTGATGTTCATTGCTCCCGTGGTGAAGGCAAGGGTATGATGAATGGTAGATAACTGACGCAATGGGATTCAAGTCATGATATATTTTTGCTAAAAAGAAATTTAACCACAGTATTCTACAGATAAGAAAATGGATGAATTAACGTTGATTAATTGTTCACCAACTAGCGTAATTAATTCTTTTACGAGTATGGAATTATCAAATATTGATTTCTATGTATCTATAAGCATGAATACGGGGATGTTGTGCACTTACAAATTGGGAAAAAAAACGACATTCACCATTGCAAAAGTAAATGCCGAAGAAATAGATTTGTCCTGCAATGGGTATTCCGTGATTAGTGAGATGAAGCAACAAAGTGCAACCACAAACACTTCCCACACACCCACAAAGTGCAACCACAAACACAAAAAATCTGCCAAAAGATGGTACAAGCCGCTCATTCACTCCTCCAAAACATTAAAATTTACTATGAATTATATTTGGTGGAATTCAAATCTATAATTCAAGCCTTTCATATATATTTGACTCTTCCGAACCAATAATTAAAAACGAAAGTAAATGCATCCAAACAAAGCCGGTCAATAGAATTTAAAAAAACCGTTAGGAATCCATCGAGAAAGAAATTTAGGTAATAATAATGATATCGCGTCGAGTTTATTTTACTTGCAATTACAGAGCAGCCATCAGAGCATGCACAGACTTTGATAACTCTTGTGTATTCCCGTTTAGTTTGAGTGTTATGGCGCTCAGGGATTCGGATTTAAAGCAGAATTCCAATAAGCAAGCGGGTCGTTCTTTTCTGGGAGACATTAAAATTTAATATGAATCATATATGCAGGAATTCAAATCCAATTCTCCTTCGATCCAACCTTCTCGGTTGCTCCCAAATCCAAATGTCCTTCAATCCAGCCTTCTCTGTTGCTCCCAAATCCAATTCTCCTCCAAACCAACCTTCTCCTGTATCAAATTATAGATAGAAAACCAAATTTAAATCGCAAACAAACAAAACACGACATGAAGAAGGGAGGAAGAAGCGGGGCAGAGTTCAGCGTCCTTTCAACGGATGATTAACGTATGGTTAAGCAAATTCATAAGGATTCGCCTTATCCATGCTTTTCGGGCACCTCGAGTGACTGCTCAAGCTTTTCTGGCACCGCTAGTTAGAGATTATCATGCTTCTATTTAACGGATATATAATTTCCCAATTTCCCTCATTTACAATTCCAGTTTTCAAATTCATATCATAACGGTTCAGTTCATCCTAACGGTTCTCTTTGGCCATGCTTTTTCCAACCGTCGGTGACAGGTTCTTGTGCTTTTTGTTGGGCTTAATAGGTGATAAGTTGCCATGCTTTTCCAACAACGTCCATGAGAGGTTCTTCTGACCGCTAGAGATTCTTATACTTTTTAAAATTTGTTTTAAATTTAATATTTTATTTCTGGTGTTTTTTTTAAATATTTGAATTATCATCTATTCATTAGATTGGTTTTTAAATTAATTATATATTTTTAAATTTTTTCTGTCGTATCAATGAATTTTGTAATTTAGTTTTTGTGAATTTAATTTATTTACTTTCGTTTTTAATTTTTTTAAGCACAGTGATACTTATTCAATCTATTTTGACTTTTTCAAAGTTAAATATGTTCTTATTTTTTATTTTTGTGTTTTTTTAAAGATGTAATATAATGTCAATTATTTTTTTTAAATATGATATAATATTGATTGATTTAAAGTTTTAACTTTTTTAAGATTGAAGTATAGAAGACTTTAAATTTCAGAAATTTGAGATTAAGATTGATATATGTCAAATTTTAATGTAAAGATATATATTTATTCACAATTATTTTTACTTGATGGTATAATGATATAGACTTTCATGTTAGTAATTTTCACAAAATCAAATTGTATTAATAGCATCTAGATGTAACCATTAAAATTTGGTTTAAGAATAATGATGACCTACTAATATAAAATTGTCTAATTTTTTGAATTATAAAGTTTTAAAATTTCGAAATGTTAATTTTTCAAGAGTGGAAATGTTTGTTATAAAAAAGTTCAGTACATTTATGTCTATTGTTAGTTTATGGGATATTATTTGTTTCTTTTTTAATTTGAGTATTTTTTTGAAATATATACATTTTATTTTTCTATAAAATTTCTAATAAAATTTTATAACTAATATAAGTGTATTTGCTTTTTTTTTAAATTATATATTTCTAGGTTTATATAACTTTTACAATTAAATATTTTAACTAGAAATATTGTATTGTCGTTGTCCACTACAGCAAAGGTTTAGAGATTTTCTTTAAAATATATCATAGTATTTTGAATTTTTTGTTTTATGAGTCCATGACAAAATATTCAAATTTCTAATTAAAAAATTGTGATATCCATGTATTGATATGCGAGTTGTTTATGTAGTTATGTATATAAAGATTGTTTGGCCCAGCTAATGTAAATAATGGTTATATTAATGATTATTTAGTGGGTGATGACAACATTATTTTTATAAATTCCTACTACTATAATAGAGCATGTGTCTTACTTTTGAGTTTCACTTACTCATAAAACTTTCACCTTTACCTAAATTGGCGTGTCTTGCAAATTGATATTTATTTACGTGCCATTCATTGAAAATAAAACTAATTTTGTGAGATGAGTATGAAATCATGCCATGTCAGTTTAAATAAATTACTTTTCTTTCCGGGAACCAATATAGGTAAGTTTATCCTTTGTATTCATATTGACTTGCTATCCATAGTTTTGTAGTCTTAATCCCCACCTCATCTTGACAAAGCATAAAAAAGGTGGAACTATCACGAGACAGATCTAACAATGAGTATAAAAATTATGCACAGTGTGAGGAAAGATCAATGGCCCCTACTTTATATTGATGAGATAATGCCAAGGATGTCACATGCTACATGGTGGGCCTAACACAACCATATTAAACAATGTGATTGAAAACACGCATATATCAAAAAAAAATATTTATAATAATATTATTTATAAAAAAATAATACAAATATAGTTTTTTTATCAATATTAAAAAATATTTATAATATTAATATAAATATTCATATTAAAAATATTAATATAAAAAATAATTTGTATCATATTAATATTATCATAAATATAAACATAGATATTAATTACGTCGTAAGGCGTTCCCCTCTCAAATCAATTCCCCTAACTTCCACCGTGTAATCATCTGCACCATTTGATGAGATGTTAGACGATTGGAAATTTCAAGGCCCTTGGATTGATAGTTAATACAAAAAACCCTAAGAGTTAGGTTGAAACGAGCATTCTCGAGGGTTTTTACAACATTCTCTTCATGGTTCTGTGGTCTTGGTGACGAAGAAAAACAGCCAAGAGTGTTTTGATTTCGACAGGGCTTTCAACTTTAGCTTGAGGATGAAGGGTTCAACTTTAGTTTGAGGATGTACGGTAAGGAAAGTCGCATCCTTCATTCATGCAATATTGTTTCCTTATGCACGATGCTTTGCAACTTCTACAATGCTTAACAAGCACTTGGGGGGGAATTTGGGTGTGACGTGTATTGTTCATCAGATTCTCTGTTGTTTGAATCCTTCTTGGCTATGAGGCTGGTCTTATATCTCTTCTAGTTATTTTTTCTGGTTTTAGGATGGAGGATATAGAAGTGGTTGCATCTTCTGTATTTGATGAACAAAGTTTCTTTGGTCTTTATGCGTATAACTAATTTTCTTGGAAGGTTTTCAATGATGGTCACTTGCACACGCCGAGGGTTGGAGGAAATTTCTCTGCAGCATGGTTCTAAACATCGTACTTCAAGATAATGGACAATATTACCTATAACAGAACCGTGTTCATACTAGGCTTATGCTTGCTGAATGATTCTGAAATAGCTCTTTTCATAGATCTAAGCCCTCGTTGTCTTCAGTTCAATACCTGTAATGAGGAGTCCACAGGATTTAATTATATAATTTTCGAGGTAGTTTGGATTCCTCCTATGATCCAGAACAGATAACATGGTTCATGTCTACTCAGGCTTCTCGTGTTTAACACCACACGTAAGGGTTTTCTTTGTTTGTTTCAATTTCTCCTAATTGGTTTATGAATGAAAGGAATCTAACCAATGTAATTTCTGCTTGCAAGTTGAGCGACTACATAGCGCTAGACCTTACCAGCAAAGGAGGAGAACTTGTCAAATTTCAACCCTTGTCACTCTAGGTTGGTTTCTGAACCTATTTTGAAAAAAACAATTGCTTTGTTTGCCTTTCGGGCCTGTTGGAGTTGGCTAAGCTTGAAGAGGGTTTCTTCTGCATTAATCATTATGGGTTCTTTTTCTTTTCATGTTGAGTTTTTCGTACTGCAACCTTGAGGCCTTTGAAGGAAATGGCCATGGCCTTCCTCCATCTAATTCTTTTTTGCTTTGTTCTTCTTGTCATTACACTTAATGAGTGACACATGTCCACTCTGGATTCCTCAAAGCTTCCCTCGTTAACAGTATATCTATATCTATATCTATATGTGTGTGTGTGTGTGTGTGTCAGTTATAGTGTTTTATATCAATGGCAGCGAAGGAAATGAGAGAAGTTGCTTCGATTTCATCCACTAAATCTGATTACAAGATTGATGATGTCCATGAGTTGGTAAAATTTCACCCTCAAGCTGTTCCGGAGAGATAGAATAGACCCAAAGAAGAGATCATGGGATCTGTAAGAGTACTGGAAGTTTCCTCTGAATTGCATATGCCTGTCATCGACATGGCCAAACTTTTCTTATTCCAAAGCCCCTCCAGGAAGTATGAGATGGCCAGGTTATTCACCGCCTACAAAGATTGGGGCTTCTTTCAGGTAATTAGGCCATTATTATAGATTGTGAAATGTTAGTTTAATAAGTTACCAAAGTAATAATATTTATTTGATTTTCTGATTAACTTAAACTGTGCATTTTGAATGATGGGATTGAGGAAGGAACACTCAGGCATCATAATGGAAGTAGAGTATCAAATTCTTCATGAACAAGGTACAAATCGGAAAAACCAAAGTAGTTTACATAGTAATGTTCAAGCCCACAAATTGCAAATCCCCATAGGGCTTTTTGCAATCCCCACCACACCTTCATTCAGTACCTGCAATGAGGAGTCCACAGGATTCAATTCTAAAATTTTAGGGTAGTTTTGGACTCCTCCTGTGATCTGAAATGGATGACATGGTTCAATTTTGCTCAAGATTCTCGTGTTGAACACCACAGGTAAGGGTTTTCTTTATTTCTTTCAATTTCTCTGAGTTGGTTTATGAACGAAAGGAATCTAACTAATGGAATTTCTGCTTGAAGGCTAAGCAACTGCATAGAGGCGGACCTTAATAGCGAAGGAGGAGAACTTGCCAAATTGCCAACCCCCTGTCACTCAAGGTTGGTTTTTGAACCTATTTAATCGATTAAGAAAACGACATCTTTTGCAATCAAATCAATATGAATGTATGCTCTGAACATAGACACATTGATCAGAATTGAGCTGCTAGAACTTAAATAAGAATTGGCATAAGATAAAAATAAAGAGATAATCATCCATTAATCGGACTTCAAAAGGGGCTTCTTAAAGTGAATAGATTGATGTCATTTAACATTAAACTTCGTTTCAATTCAAGCCATCAAAATCCCATATGCATGTAGTAAATTCTACTAATTTCAACACAAAAGGAATTTTACTTGCATCAATCTTTCAATAGCCAAGAACAGCTTCCTTGCACTTTGGTGCAGTTTGAAGCCATATACAAGTGGTACATATATTTGCATAGGTTTGGGTGGATTCACTGTCATGTAGATCATTAGATAACTAGTAATAGATGTCGACAATTGGCTCCATCAATATTGATATGATATTTAGACCTTGGGTAATACAAATCTTTAGTTTTTAAATTTGATATGAAAATCAAATTCCTTTGTATTAATTTGATTCTTTTTCCTTTATACTAATCTGATTTATTAGAAAAAATATGTAAATGGAGTAAAGGGGAAGACTCCTAGGTTTGTACTGTAGAGAGAGAATTTGTATATTGCATTTTTTTTTGTCTGTACAGTAGAGAGAGCAGAAAAAATATTGAGTAAAGAGGGCAGACTCCTAGGTATGTACAATAGAGAGAGCATTTGCATATTGTGATTTTTTAGGTCTATATATTAGAGAGAGCATTTGAATATTGCGAATTTTTTTTGGCACATCACATCAATAACAATTCAATTAGTTCTAGTGTTTTTCATTCTCTTTGCATCCAAAAAATTTAAATAATTCCTTTTTTTTCAGAAAATATCAATAAAAATTCAAAGTGATATATGGTCATTGGTAACTATGCAACATATTCTATTCTCCCTTGGTGTGAATTGTGGTTGTAGTTGCTTATATATAGCCTTCTTCCATATTCTTTTAATGGGAATGTAGGCCTTGATTCGTATTGGATGGGCCATGTTGGTTTCATTGTAATTCAAAATAATTGAGGCATAATTCAACATCTTTAGTTTCATTTTAATTCAAGGGAACTAAGGCATAATTCAACACCTTTGGTTTCGTTGTAATTGAAGGGAACTTGGGCATAATTCAATAGCTAAAGTTTCAGAATATGGAAATCCTAATAGACATGTTGAGATTAGGGGAAGCGAGTGAACTCGAATCCAATAACATCGAGGCACCTCTGCTAAGGGGATTACTAAAGACAAGGCTGGGAGGCTAGAGAGATACCATAATGGCTCGATATTGGTTGTTCTGATCGATACATATGTTGTTGTGTTGTATTCAATTGGATTCGGCTTTAATGTTAGTATCTCAAATACTTTAAAGGCACTTCATAAGGGGAAAAAATGATAATGAACTAGAGTTCAAATAAATGGAACAAGCTATAATCTTGTTGTCTTGTTGCAGGTGGGTTTCTCTTCTCCAGTGGAGATTGAGATCATAGAGGATCTTGACCTCACCTTATCTTAGGTGTGTTGACAATGTTAGTAGAAACATTTTAAGGAATGAAATGTTTTAGAAAACTATAAATGGTTGAATGTTTTATTGTACAAATAAGAGTAAGGAGAGGTGTAGACATTTTAAGGAATGAGATATTTTAGAAAACTGTAAATGGTTGATTTTTTATTATACCAAGAAGAGAATATGGTAAGAATAAGGAGAAACACTTGGAGTTTGAGACTTATGGAAAGAATGGTAAAATAGCATAAAAACAGGCATTTAACACAAAAATCTCGAAATGCTCAATGAAATCAACCGAATCATTTACATAACTAAGGTCCATTAATACCATTATAACTGATAATAAATGAAGAAATGTGGGTCTCACATGTCTTTCGGACAGGTCAACATCTCGTTGGACTATATCGCATTGCAAGTTTTTTTGATATGATCATTGATAGATTTGCAAAGTAAGCCTTTTGCGATATGTGATTTTCCATATTCGCTAAGAGATATGGCGAATAACTTATTGTGTGTTTTATCGCTATTGGTGTTTCTTGAGGGAAGACCATTTTGTTGAAAATAGCAACAAGAAATGCTAAAAATAGAAGTGCTAAAAATAGCACTGCTATAAATAGTGGTTTAGGCACAAGTGCTGGATTGAGAAACAGGGAATGAAAAATTGAAGTGCTAAAAATAGCATCCTATTTTTAGTAGTTCAAGATGGATTCCTATTTTAGTCAGTCCCTGGACTAAACATAGGAAATAAAATTCGAATTTGAACTTAACAATTGTTTGAAAATAAATTAATTAATTCTCCATGAGTTAATTAGTTGGGAAAAATCAAACATGAAGTCTATGTGAGGACATGCAACAATTTCTCTATTAATTGAGGAATTTATCCATCAGTTAAAGAGATAAGGATGAGTTCTAATTTAAGTTGTAATTAGTTGGCTCAGTTAACTGAGTCAAGTCTAGTTAGATTGATTTAAACAGTTTGTTTAAATTAATGTGAGATCAGTTAGTTAATGCATGCTTGCATATAACTGTTGCACTTTAGATAACTAAATATTCTCTCATGAATAACTCATGCATGTTAGTTCAGATAGAGACCCAGTTGAGATCAAAGGAGGGACAGTGTACTATCAGTTGGATGGATTTTTCCTATAAAGGAAGCTCATCCATGGAGAAGGATTTATCTCCTTCAGGACTGCGTAGTTGGATCAGAGATTAGTGAGTGTGTGAAGAGGCCAATTCACACAAGTGGTTGCACTGGACCCCAATCAAAATTGCGCAAAGAAATAGGAGGCTTGGAGGGTAGATTAGGAGGTTTGAGAGAGGCCTTTGACTATCTATGAGCAGCAAAGGTATTGCAGAGAGAGTAGGATAGATTTTGAAATGATTCTTTCTGTAATACTGGCTATATTTCCACTTGTATGATAATACAGAGTTGGGGTTTTAGGCTGAGGCTTTCCCCTAGTTATATCTTCTATGTTATGTGTGATTGATTTCTCCATATTAGTTATATGTGTTCTTATTGATGTTGCTCATGTTTGATTAAGCATCCGTATAATTGTTTGTAGAAGTAGATCAAGTATTTTGCTTTAGCATATTGCATTATCTATTGATCTATAGTGGGAATTTCTACATGGCATCAGAGAAAAGGTGATCAAAGGAGAGAATAGTATACTCAGAGGAGATTTCAAATTTTTGAGTTTTGGGCCGAGAGTTTGCAGAGCAGATCTGAACATTTTTGTACAAAATTTTCATAAACAAATAGCAGATTTGGATTCCTTGTGGAAAAAAACCCAAATTCAAAAAAAAAAATTGGCTGAATTAGAGTTCGAATGAGGGAGATATCGTTGATTTAAAATCAGCTCATTTTCTAGAAAATTTTGTGACGGCGGGAAATATGAAAGAGATTGGTGTGCTAGCCAAGAACCTATATGCACTTGAGGTACAAGATGCATGCAAAGCCTTGAGGAGCAAGGCAAAGGTTAGATACTTGGTGGTTGAGAGGGAGAGTAAATTACCTCTCAACATGTAGCGCCAGAAGAAGTCTTAGACGATTGTGGAGGAGCCACGATTGGTGAAGTAGCTTCAGGGGTTGTGGAGTAGCCACAACCAAAGAAGCTAAGAGGAGATCGAGTAGAGACATCTACTCATGCAGAGACCTCCAGTAGGGGGAAACCTCGAGCCAGGTGGCAGAGGGATCACATGCAACCATACCTCTAGGTAGGAGGTGGGGCAATGTGGAGTGATCGTCCTAAGGAGGAGGGGAAAGATCCTTGAGGTACCCAACCTCTTTGATTTGAATTTGCTACAGGAGCCCCAATGAGGAGTAGCAGGACTGACTGATTGGGTAGAGACAGATGTGGATGGAGTGGTAGAGAGAGCTACAGTACAGGAGTCCCAAGACTGTGTAGAGCTAGTAGGCTGCAACAATGTGAGAGGCACAGGAGTGTTGTACCAGTGCAGGATGGCACAGAGAGGTGTGCAACGGTGCAAGATGCATGGAGTGTTGCAGCAAATTAGAGGTTAGAGAGGGAGCACTTGTCAGCAGCAGGTAGAGCTTTAGCATCAGAGTATGTTTTTAGCCCAACAGAGAGGTCAGTGGGGAGATTTTTTTTTTTTTGTTCCGAGAGTTGCTGGAGCAACCACACTTGATAGAAGTGTTGCATGCAGAACATTCCATAGGTACAGGATTGGGTTCGAGTTGAATTCCTTTCTTGTTGAGAGGGAGTGTTGAAAATAGCAACAAGAAATTCTAAAAATAGAAGTTCTAAAAATAGCACTGCTATAAATAGCAGTTTGGGCACCAGTGCTGGATTGAGCAACAGGGAATGAAAAATGGAAGTGCTAAAAATAACATTCTATTTTTAGCAGTTCAGGATGGATTCCTATTTTAATCAGTCCCTGGACTAAACATAGGAAGTAAAATTCGAATTTGAACTTAACATTTGTTTGAAAATAAATTAATTAATTCTCCATGAGTTAATTAGTTGGGAAAAATCAAACATAAAGCCTATGTGAGGACATGCAACAGTTTCTCTATTAATTGAGGAATTTATCCATCAGTTAAAGAGATAAGGATGAGTTCTAATTTGAGTTGTAATTAGTTGGCTCAGTTAACTGATTCAAGTCCAGTTAGATTGATTTAAATAGTTTGTTTAAATTAATGTGAGTTCAGTTAGTTAATGCATGCCTGCATATAACTGTTGCACTTAAGATAACTGAATATTCTCTCATGAATAACTCATTCATGTCAGTTCAGACAGAGACCCAGTTGAGATCAAAGGAGGGACAGTGTACTATTAGTTGGATGGATTTTTCCTATAAAGGAAGCTCATCCATGGAGAAGGATTTATCTCCTTCAGGACTGCATAGTTGGATCAGAGGTTAGTGAGTGTGTGAAGAGGCCAACTCACACAAGTGGCTACACTAGACCCCAATCAAAATTGCGCAAAGAAATAGGAGGCTTAGAGGGCAGATTAGGAGGTTTGAGAGAGGCCTTTGACTATCTATGAGTAGCAGAGGTATTGTAGAGAGAGCAAGATAGCTTTTGAGCTAATTCTTTTTGTAATACGAGCTATATTTCCACTTGTATGATAATACAGAGTTGGGGTTTTAGGCTGAGTCTTTCCCCTGGTTATATCTTCTGTGTTATGTGTGATTGATTTCTCCATATCAGTTATATGTGTTCTTATTGATGTTGCTCATGTTTTCTACACATTTTAAATATTTTCAATGCGATGCAACAATGATATGCGTGATAGTGTTTTATGATATCAGGAAAAAATTAATCGAAGTTTTGAGTTTATAATAAATTAGGGGAGTGTGATATTCTCCTTTGCGATATTACGTGGCTTAACCACGGGACCTGAAATATTATTCATATTTGAGGGGGGCTTTTCTTCACTTAAACTTAGTTAAGAGTTTTATTGCAGTCGGTTAGGTCGAAGTTTCTTGCATCACGCTTTGACTTAGCATGATACTTTGAGATCTATTCAACTTTAAGTCCTTTTTTTAATCTTAATGGAGTTAAGACCTAGGGTCAGGATTGATCTTCATTTTAATTTTTTGTCTTTATTCTTACCCATTTTATTAAAAAGACTCTATACTTAAAATTTAAAAGGGTACCCATTATTCAACTAAGTTACTTATTTAATAATAATGGGGGGTTGTTGAGTGACACGATATGGCCACAATCCATACCTATTGAGAATGCCTCAGCTTGCGGAGAAGAAGATCTACAATTGTTGATAGCCAAACTACAAAGAAACAATGAAAACTTAAGGAAAGGGCTCATAAGTATAAGACATTGTTTCGTTATGTTCGATTGGTCAATGATCAATATCGGAACCGAAATCTATCCCTAGTATCCAAAAATAATGTATTATTCATGAGGAACAAGCACCTTATTAGTTGCAATCTCAAAAAAATGAAGCCTATCAAAATGCTTAATGCCCATGAATGAGCCCTAACATTTCGACAACCATTAATGCATAAAAAACATGGTTTGGAGGTCCTAGTCAACTCAGTGGGAATTTGAAGGAAGGGATGACCTAATTTTCATGACTGGTTGAGTTTGAAATGGACAGTTGCATGAGGACATGCATCCCCTATGGCATGGGGGATATTGAGCCCTACCATTTTACCCATTTTCACACCCTATTCTACTATTTTTACTACATTTTATCCTACTTTGCTCCTTTTTGACACCATAAACGCACTCCACATTGGTTAAACTGTGTTACTTTACAATGGAGGTGAGAATTACTAATAAGTATTATTTTAATATATCTTTGTTTGGTTTAGGTAGATGTTAAATAAATTTATATTATTTACTTAATTGAATGATCTACATATGGACTCTTAAATATAGGAAAGCCATTTGAGTACAAGGACATGTCATTGGAGGTCCAACACCCAATCCAATGAATATATCAAGCAACCATTTTTGGAGCAGTTATTTTGTACTCAGTTTTGTACTTAAATCGGTACTTTATTATAGGCAACCAATCAATTGTCGACATCCCAAAGATAGTTCTTTTATTTCATAAGCATAGTGTTAATTTCCTTTATCCAAAATTAGTGTCACTAATGGAATAATTCAGTTATGATCTGATGAAGTGATCTAAGGATTTATCTCGGCTTAAATTAGCACAGATCACAAATGTATTTTCTTTCTTTAGCCATATTGTTGTAACTATTTGGAGGATTGAGTTCTTCAAAAAGGGTTGGGGTTTCTATGAGAGGATACACACATACACACAGTTATACACATAGATTGAACTAGTGACAAAGGTATTGTGGAACGATATCTCTTGACTTTGTTTGGAAACTCTCAAAGTTATGTTTTATTAAAGCCTTTTAATATAATTGTCTCGACTTTTATTTATATCTAAGAATTTATGTTTACTTGATTTGTGAATTATTGAATTAAGCTAGACTTGTTTTAGGTTGTGGCAAGGGCCCACCATAAACCTTGATCAAATCTTGTAACAATTTTTGCTAGATAGGAGGTGTGTTTCAAATTCATTAGGTAGAACTATACTTAATGACTCATTTTCTTTTGTTGATGGTTTCCAGATTTCATGTACTTAAAATCGTACTTAAGTTTCCTTGAATTCTTTCGTAGATCTGAGTCAAGATAGATAGTATAATTTTCACTGAGTTTTTGTAGACTTGTGGATCCTTATTATGAATATACTCTGCATCCATTAATTATTTTGATTACTTTGTCAATCTCATGAATGTTGAAGAAGGAAGTTTCAGTTTAGAACATATTTCTAAGAAATAAATTCGTATATTTTAATCTTGAATCCTTTGTTCTGAATGAAAGTGTTTTAGTTGCATGTAGATCTATATATTGTTGACAATAAAATCCTGAAGCTTATGCTTAGTTGAACTCTCAGAATTGATTAGGAACAATGTGTCATTTTTTGGTGTAGATCGTGTGTTAATGCTTGGGGAATTGTAATGATATTTTCAATAGATAGCTTGTCATCTATTTGATTTCGTAGTAAGCCTTAATTTAGATTTATTTTTTGTCATTGTCAGATAAATCGAAGTTGTGTTTTATCTAATTTCTCAGGTTGATTTCGAGTTAGGAATCCATACGTTATGTGTCCCAACGCTTGAGTTAAATATTACATAGGAAATAGTCTAAGTTATTTTGTAACGTATTGTTGAGTTTACTTTTGAATTGTAGAACCCTCGGGATTAGTTTTGCATAATGATTTTTAAATGAAGTGGTTATTCAATTGATTTGAGAACATATCTTATGATAATTTCCAATCTTATTTCTGGACAAGTTTTCGAGTGAGATCAATATAATTAAGAATTATTTGAGTTATGAACGTGAAATAGATTTTATTATTAGTGATTTAGATTGCATAATGAACTAGGTTTCTTCACTTCATCAATTCATGGTGTGATTATCAGAAACAAAGTGTGAGTATTTTGTACTTGATTTCGCACTAAATCTGCATAGGATAAGTTTGGATCTAGACTAGACTACATTGCATCTCAAAATTTATGAATCTCGGTTGACAATTTAAATGTAGGGAATTCAACGACTTAGAAAAGCCCTAACAGGAGGAAAGGCTCAATATCTATTGATTGAAGGGGGGGGGAAGATGTGGATTAGCCCAAGATTCATCCAAACAAGTGTTCATATTGAGCAAGAAAGATACCAAAAGGAAGAAGATATGCATGCATAAATACACCCAACAACAATTATTACTGATAGGTGAAAATACATGGAATGTAAAGCAGCACTAGAAAAGATGCATAAAGGGTTGAAACAACACTTTTAGAAGCTAATAATAGTTAAAATGACACTTTTTATGTAAAAAGTGAGACATAATGACACTTTTGAATGCAAAAGCAACAAAAGTGAAAGCAAAAGTAGCAAAAAGTGACAGCTAAGAAACTTAACTACAAAAGCAAGGCAATTGAGATCAAAATCTCCTTCTACTCATGAGAGTAACTAGAGGATGATTATGAGATTGATACCTAGGATGAATTCTTATATAGATGAGAACTCACGAAGTTAGGGTTATGGTTTTGGGTGTGCATGCCTAAAATATAGAAGCTAAATCTAGATAACTAACACATGTAAGGTAATCAATTTGGAACACATGCCATACTACCATCTAGAAGTGCTCATTGTTATCCTTGGGAAGTGCACACTTCCTACTTTCAAGGAATACATAGTTGATTATCAGTAGGAACTGGGCAGTCCACTAGCTCAAGAGATTACATAGTTCGATATCTCAGTGGAGTGCATAGTTCATTGCGACAAAGAAGTGTGCAATTTGCTTCTATTTATTGATGGTGTAGTTTCTTATCATAAAGGGTTGTGCACTTCATCACTCTGACAAGGAGTTGTGTAGTTGACTATAACAGAGGATTGCATAATCTCAGAGATCAAGGTATGCAATCAATGTCATCAGGGCATTATGTAGCTTGTTTTCTCAAAAGTGTGTAGTCTAACTTTCAAAGTTGTGTAGCTATTGTCGTCAAGGGCTTGTTTTCATCATGGAGTTCCCAATAGTTGTTTGACAGAATGCACAGTTAAGGTATCACAAATTTAGCATGAGAGAGTAAGTGGTTGTGATATGTAGAAGTTTTTTAGTAAGTGAAATTCAAAACTAATCCACATGTTCTACCCTAGTAATAGTGATTTTATAAAAAATTGTTTAGTATCATCACTCATGAAACAATCATCAATATAATCCTAGGTTACATTAGCATGGGCATAAAATTGTATATGTATAACTACATAAACAACTCACTTCTTAATACTGGACTATTACACTTTTTTAATTATAAATTTCACATATAGAGGTACTTAATATCATATGATTTTGAGAGAAATGTAAACATGAAAATCTAAATTATATATATATATATATATATATATATATATATATATATATATATATATATATAGATATATATATATATATATATGCATTTTTATGATGTTAAATGTATTTCACAATTTTAAAACATTATAAGTCAAAAAAAAAAAAAAAAATACACTCAAACACTACTATAATAGGAGCTCACTATATATTTTAATCTAAATTTCCCATGTTACATGTAGATGTACTTAATAGCATATGATTTTGAGAAAAATATAAACATATATATAATTGTATATGTATAATATTTATATATTACATCATATTTATTTTTTAAAAATAAATAAATAATAATATCTAATAAAATTATAGTATTGTATTAAATATTGAAAAAAATAAACACTAGATAAAATGGAAAAATGTAATTAAATTTAAAAACAGTCATCAAAATTCAAAGTTAATAGATATTGCATCATATTTATTTTCAAAAAAATATTAATAAAAATAATTAAATGCATAAAAATAAAATTACTAATGTGTAAATTAGTACCAAATTAAATTTTATATATATAAATTTAAAAGCAAATATGAATAAATTAGTGATAAATCATATGCATGGTAATAACTCACATGTTTTTTTTTGAAAGCAAGGATTAAAAAATGATTAAATTCAAAACAGAATTAAAAAATCATTAAAATCAAAACAAATTTTAAAAAACTTGAGGACAAATTGACAAATTGACAAATTTAAAAAAGCA
The DNA here is from genome assembly GCA_031772625.1 of Pinus tabuliformis. Classification (NCBI taxonomy): domain Eukaryota; kingdom Viridiplantae; phylum Streptophyta; class Pinopsida; order Pinales; family Pinaceae; genus Pinus; species Pinus tabuliformis. Next base: position 4,295,042 of record CM062811.1, on the reverse strand, counting down.
ATATAACATCTAACTGACCTGGTAAAAAAAGCACGGATAAAGTGAACGGTTGGATGGATCCTATCCATTGCCACAAAAGCGTGCAAAAAGTGAACCGTTGCTATTTGCTTTTAAATGTGAGTAATCCGTTGAGCGCAGAATGTAGCCGTTGAAAGGACGCGGAAGAATATACATATATATATATCAAATCTTACATACCTCTTCGTCCATAATCTTATATATCGATGTTTTGTTGGGCATATTTGTCTGGTTGTCCGTTACTGTAGGTAGCCTGCTTGCTTCTATGTCGACTAGACTTCCAGTCGAGCAGTTCGGAGGCAACCAGATCTTCCCCTCCTGTGTAGAAGTTCAATGGTTAATGATCGCTTCTCTTTTTGCCCTTCGATTTTCTGAGAAGTTCTTGATTTCTTTGGAAGTTCTTCATTTCTATGTCGACTACACACAGAAACCTGGGAGGTTCTTGATTTCTGAGAAGTTCTTGATTTCTATGTCGACTACACACAGAAACCTGGGCTTCCGGTGGAGCAGATCGGAGGCAACCATAGGTTCTTGATTTCTTTGGAAGTTCTTGATTTCTTGATTTCACAGGTATGTATGTATTTAGCTTAACCCATTAGCCTTTTGCTTAATTCGTCCTTTTAGGAATTATTTCGTTATTTAATTAATCTTTCCTTGATTTTCGGAGGTTTAATGTGCCTCTTGATTTCAATTTTAGAGTTTTAAAATCAAATATCAATTTCATTTTGATTTTAGTTTTGTTTTTTCTAATAAAAAATAAAAATGATGTATTATTGATTTTGGTTATATCTATTTTAAATCTATTATACAACATTAATAGTAATCTCAGAAATTTGACCCACGCAATTCACAATCCTAATAGTGTGATCACAGAAATTAATCCGGTGAGGCTTTACTTTGCTATATGAACCGCTTGGATTTCGCCTCGAGATCACGCTCATTAAACATTAACTTATATTTTTTTATTTTCTTAAATGTCCCAATATATGTAAACTCTTTTTTCTTTTCCTGGTTGACCATTTATGGAATAGATTAAACAGCCATTCCTCTCCATAGCTTATTTACTCATTTAATAAACAGCGAATCATCTCTATAGGTTGAGTTTAATAAACAGCGAATCATCTGGGATTTATTTGTATTTATCACTGAATTCAATTAAAGTATCTTTTAATTCCATTGCTTTCACAGTTATATATTCAGTGTATGTATTTTTTTAGTCATTTTAGGTGAGCTAAAATTTGTTACTCATTAATGATTGTATTTTTATGATGAAAATATTTGAATATTCTATACCATTTATATTTTAATTATTCATATATATTATATTTTGGTTATAAATATTTTTATTTTTTTTATATGGTTATATTTACTCAAATAAGAAATAGAAAATTCTGTTTTTTTCTTAATTGATATGGAAAGTTATTAAGTTTATTATATTAATTCTTTTTAATAAAATATCATTTTTTTTAATTATGCTTTGATTAATTGTTTTTTATAATTTCTTAATCATTTATATATTTTATATCTTTTTTAATAGATATGATTTTTTTTTGTCGGTTTTTGTATTTTTTAATAATATAATATATGAATTTTATATTAGTGATTTTATGTTTTAAAGTATTTATTTATTTTTATAAATGTATGATTTAATTACTTAATTTAACGATTTTTCTTTTATATATGCTTTTATTGTCTATTGAAAAATTATTATATTATAGAATTTATATTTATTATGTTTTCATTCAAATATTTATATGTAAAATATTTTTTCAATAGACATAAATTTGTATTTTGTGATTTTCATAATAAATCATTACTTATGTTCTCTACTTTTTATGTGAAGTTCTTTTACTTTCATGTGGGATGTATATTTATAATATATATTGAGACTTGGGGTCTAGGTTTTGCTAGTTTAGTCTAGGTTAGGGTAGAGTGGGGTATAATAGGCTAGGCAAGGTTAGACTATTTAGGCAAGGTTAGACTATTTAGGCTACGCTAGGCTAGTTTAGGTTAGACTAGGCTAGAGTAGGCTACCTTAGGCAAGGCTAGGATAGGCTTAGGCTAGACTAGGCTACGCTATGCTAGCGTAGGAAAGGGTAGGCTAGGCTAGGCTAGGCTAGGCTAACGTTGGGTAGGGTAGGGTAGCGTAGGGTAGAGTAGGGTAGGGTAGGCTACTAGGCTAGGCTAGGTAGGTACGGTAGGGTAGAGTAAGCTAGGCCAGGGTAGGCTACGCTAGATAAGGTAGGGTAGGGTAGGGTAGAGAGGGTACCCTAGGCTAGGCTATGGTAGGGTAGGGTAGGCTAGGCTATGGTAGGATAGGGTAGGGTAGGGTAGGGTAGGTTATGCTAGGGTAGGCTAGGGTAGGTGAGGCTAGGCCAGACTAGGTAGGGTACGATAGGGTAGACTAGGCTAGGCTCGGTTAGGCTAGGCTATTTAGGCTAGGTATGCTAGGATAGGGTAGGGTAGGGTAGTGTAGGGTATGCTATGGTAGGGTAGCCTAGGCTATGGTAGGATAGGCTAGGGTAGGCTAGGGTAGGGTAGGTTATGCTAGGGTAGGCTACAGTAGGTGAGGTTAGGCTAGACTAGGTAGGGTGCGGTAGGGTAGACTAGGCTAGGCTAGGCTAGCATAGGACAAGGTAGGCTACGCCAAGCTAGTTTATGTTAGACTAGGTTAGAGTAGGCTACTTTAGGCAAGGCTAGGATAGGGTAGGCTAGTTTAGGTTAGGCTAGGCTAGACTACGTTATGATAGGGTACGAAAGGCCAAGCTAGTTTAGGATAAGCTAAGCTAGGCTAGGTTAGGTAAGCTTACGTCAGGCTAGTATATGTCAGGCTAGGGTAGGCAAGGATAGTGTAGGCTAGGATAGCTAGGGTGGGCTAGGCTAGGGTAGGCTAGGTAGGCTACGATAAGATAGGCTAGGCTAGACCTGGGTAGGCTAGTCTAGGCTAGGGTAGGGTAGGCTCTAGTAGGCTAGGGTAGGCTAGGGTAGGCTAGGATAAGATAGGTTAGGCTAGACCTAGGTAGGCTAGTCTAGGGTAGGCTAGGGTAGGCTAGGTAGGCTAGGCTAGGCTAGGCTCTGGTAGGCTAGGCTAGGCTCTGGTAGGCTAGGCTAGGTTAGGTAGGCTACGCTAGGCTAGCATAGGCTAGGGTAAGGTAGGGTAGGGTAGGGAAGGCTAGGGTAGGGAAGGCTAAGCTGGGCTAGGGTATGCTAGGTTAGGTTAGGTTAGGTTAGGGTAGGCTAGGCTAGGGTAGGGTAGGGTAGGTTAGGTTAGGCTAAGGTAGCATAGGCTAGGGTGGGCCAGGGTAGGGCATGCTAGGTTTGGATAGGGTAGGGTAGGCTATGCTAGACTAGGCTAGGGTAAGCTAAGCTAGGGTAGGGTAGGGTATGGTATGGTAGGATAGGCTACACTAGGTTGGGCTAGGCTAGGTCAGGCTAGCATGGGCTATGGTAGCTTAGGCTAGGTTAGGTTGATAAGGTAGGGTAGGTAGGGTAGGTTAGGGTAGGCTAGATTAGGCTAGGTTAGGCTAGGTAGGCTAGGGTAGGATAGGGTAAGCTAGGGTAGGCTAGGTTAGGGCATGGTTCGGTACGGTACGGTATCGTATTGTATGTTAGGGTAGGGTGGAGTAGTGTAAGGTACGCTAAGCTAGGGCACACTATGCTAGGTTAGTGTAGGGTAGGTTAGGGTAGGGTAGGCTAGGGTATGATAGGCTCAGGTAGGTTAGGGTAGGGTAGGCTAGGGTATGATAGGCTCAGGTAGGTTAGGGTAGGGTAGGTGTTGTGGGGAAAAGTATCCAACACGGAATGACCCTATCCCAGTCTAAGGGTGATAGTTCCTTAGCAACAGCTGAAGCAAAGCTATCTAAAGTTACTTCTTTATGACATGCAAGAGATGAAAGGAAGAGATCCACTTACCGATGTCTTGCGCAAATGGTCGATCCAATCTCCTCTATTTGCCGCTCACTCCCAGCTCCAAGTCTTCTCACGGGCCCAGCTACACGAGATCCTGCGAACAAGACAAGAAAAGGAAACTACAAGAAGCATGCATTCATAATTGATTCAAGGATTAGCATAAATCAAATACGCAAGTAAGACAATACACCATTGAAACACATGCGAATAGAAGAACCTCAAATGCTTTATTAATATAAGGAAGTAAGGTTCAGGCGGTGATACAACCGTGAGAGGTCCAATCCAGCATCACCTTCCCGACGGAAAGAAATCTCCTCTTCACCTCCCTCAAGCAATCACCCAATACTCTCAACTGTAAACCAACAGCAATTATTTGCACAAAATTCCGGCCTCTAGATCCCATGGGATGAGATCCTTTTATAGAGTTTTGGAGTGAAGATAAGTCAGCTTGATGTGTGACTTGTTGTCCTCTTCAACTCCAGTTGTTCTTCAGTCCTTGAGTCCACTCGGAGTTTCTACCTTCCACTTGGAGTTTTAGAAGCTCTTAACTCATCATTAGGCGAATCTTCTGATCCAAGTGTCATTTTGGAAGCTTCCTGGGCACTGGCACATTGAGAAAAGATTCCTCCACATGTCAAAGTACGCCCAGCGCAGGTAGCCTTTATTGCACTTGCTATGCAGCGCAGGTACACCATAGAGCTTTTGACATTCAGCGCAGATGCTTAGTGGAGCAGTTGCTTTGATCCAAAATTGACCTGTTTTTTAGTGTTTTTCAGTGGAGAACTGATCTGAGGTGCTGTGGTTTGCTGACCTTGTTCCTCTAGGGGTAGGAACAACATGTTTAGGGACTTTGGATCCCTTAGATTATTGACATTTCATGCTCTATGCTGTAAGGCACAAAAATGTCTATAACAGTTGCCCCCTAAAGTATGAGGTCGTTTATCGGGTGAAATGCTTTATTAGGAGGATCCGAAGTTCATTCAATCGTCGGGAGGTGACCTGTAACAAAATACAATACAATACATTATCTTTTCATACTTTCTTTTCATGATCTAGCTGATGCGGGCATTTCCCATGCTCAGCTTTATAAATACATTTGTTGTACATAAACGGACGATCGTCTGATAATAGACTGATAATTCTCTGCTTTTAATTATCATCCTTTTAGTAGGATGATCATCCGCTGCACATGTCTATGTTTTTATCTCCTGAATATATATCGCAGCCCGGATGGATGAAACTAGATCCGGGGTCTTCAAACTTGTCCGATCTTCCCTCTAGTACAAGTCGATCCATGTGAGAATTTCTTGAAGTCGAACATGGAAAGACATCGCTTGATTACCAGTCAATAATGTAAACTGTTAACAAGCGCGAGAGGAATCACCGATAATGATGATGACCCTCAAGGTACTGCAGCACAATTCACGTGGCGTGAATATAGGATCTGACGTCGAACACCACGCAAAGTCTCCCGGTCGAAGGTCATTAATGTATACCTATCGCCGGAAGTGAGAAACTTGCCATTGAGGCATGCAAGCTTCAAAGTACTGAGGGGGTGTTCCTAGATCAACTTCTTGGATAGTGAGCTGATGTCGACAAGAAGTGATCCGTCAAAGGAGGGCCTTAATGAATCCCACATCAGTGACACGGAACGGAGCTAGTGATGATGGTGAAAACGATCTGTGAAATATGATTCAGGGTGGCGGTCATGGAAGGATGAAAGATGATGTATGGTAGTGGATGGGACCCGGTTGACACTTTCTGAATGACATCTCTTGAACATATAACGACACTGATGTGATGGATCGGTAGCATTACCCCATGTATGGATGGTATGGCGAGACCATGGTGAAGGGACCGGTGAATGATAATAACCCAACCCGATATTTACGGAGGCAAAAGTGTCATGTTCAAGAGCGACTTGCTACCATTAAGCTTTGAGGTTCTCCCAATTTTTCCCCAGTCATTTCTGACCAGTACCTCTTTATTTTTGTCAAGCTTGAGGAGGATAACATATGCTTGTTCTATAACCTGCCCTTCGGGCAAGCCCATCGCTATGTTTTAACGAGCTTAACGATAGGGAAACTCGTTCTCGTCTAAAGACAAGTTTGTCGCTATCTAATATTTTTAACGAGCCCAGCGACAAAGACAACTCGGTCCTTTTCATCTTTAGAGAGTCTGAAAAGGGTACATAAAGTGGACTCCAGGGGTCCTTTTTTGTCATCTAATCCCTTAAGTCCGAAAAAGTATAAAACAATACAGAAGGGATGAATGTTCGATATCTTTATCGAGCCGAACTAGACAAGCGCTCGATCTTTTTGTGCAATAATCCCTCAGGTCCAAAAAGATTAAAATCTAGAGGAGGGATAGCTCTTCCGGTCCTTTTAACGAGCTGGAAGGCCAAAACTCGGCAAACTTTTCATATTTTACGAGTCAGTGAAAAGAGCTCAAAAAAGACTCGTAGTTTGAGGAACGAGTGATAAACAGGGATAGCAGCAGATTCCAGGTACAGGTTGGAATTTTCCAATCACGGCAGTGTCACAAGGATGGCTAGGTGAAATCACTCTTCGCAGCTGTTCCTCAAAATAGGTAAACAATCAAGTGGATGTGAATGATCGGCCAAATGAAAAGTGGAGGTGACGGCGCACAAACACGACCAAGGCTTTTATGGCTGATGAATTTACGGTCTCAAATGGTTATTTACCAGTTCATTTTTCTTAATGAGCTTGAACTCTGGGGGAAGCTTGCTCACATGTGCATTTATTTTTTAACGAGCATGAACTCTTGCTAAAACTGCTCGGTTTCGCGTTTATTTTTTAACGAGCATGAACTATGCCAAAACTGCTCGTTTGATAAGGTCAAATTCATATTTTACCATGACTAGTTTTTCTTTTCCAGAGATAGTACTGTTTCATCAATTGCTGCAACAAACTTGTTAGAAACGGATAACACGAAGTAAAAATACTAATATTTCACTTTGAACTACGTGAAAAGCAATTAAAAGATGTTTTTACCTCTCATTTTACCATTTCATGTGCATTTGGTTTGTTGGAGCTTTGGAGGTGCCTCTTCCTCTCGATTTTTCACCAGCTGATTTCGGGAGATTCTGTGGACGATTTTCAGCGCCGTTTCCACCAGGTAGGAGCTAAACCCTAGCTCTATCTTTTCATGGTCTTATTTCTCAGTTTTATGCTTGTTTTCCTGCCCCCATGAGCCCCTGGGGTTTCTCTAGGGCGCTCTGCCATCAGCGCAGGTGCCCTATATCGAAACCTGCGTTGGGGGTTTTCATTTTCAAAGGCAGTTTGTCCCCCAACGCAGGTGAGACCCTTCTCTACCTGCGTTGGGCGCAGAAAACTTCTTGGTTGCACTCTTTTTCATGAGAATTTTGCCATTTTCTTTACCGAGTCAGGGATCTTACTCCTCCTCTTGTTTGTTTTGCAGAGTTTATTGGAGCAGAATGACTCTTACGTGGCGAGAACGAGAGCATGAAGAGGAGGACATGATTGCCCTCCATGATCCTGTTACCGTGAGCGCGTTGCGGAACTGTGGCTTGCTAAAATTCTTCCGCATATCTAGCATGAGGGCACAGATACGTTTACTGCAGTACTTGCTTGATGCTTGGGATCCTGTTAACCAAGTGTTCCAGATTAGGGGCAAGTCCATCCCTTTGACCATAGTGGACATTTACTTCTTGACTGGGTTGTCAAGGCGGGGTGCCCCCATTTCCTTGTCCGGTTCGGCCCGAGGGAGCGATTCCGTGAAAGATTATATCCGTCAGTATTGTAGGGAGGGATCCCAGCCGAGCAGAGACGGCAAGGTTTCTATCCGTGATATCACTGACAGGTCTCTCAGGTCTATTCTGTACACGATTTGTAGGATGGCCGGTAGCGCATCCCCTCATGTTGCCAAAAGGTCATATGTGCAGCACGCCCTGGAGTGTCTTCAGCCGAAAGTTTTTAACTGGTGTGATGCAGTACTGGTTCAGATGAAAAACCAGTTGACCAAAGTAAAGGACGGGAAACTGAAGAATTTTGGCTTCGGTTCAGTTTTGACTGCCTTTGCTTTGGAGAAGATACCCCTGATGCAACCTCAGTACATTGTTCTCGACTTGCCATCTCCTATTGAGCCACGCATGCAGAGGTGGGTCGACCACATGGCTAGACATGCAGGTCAATCTCAGATTACTTTTACTGATGCCTTCTTTAGGTGGTTCAAGCGGCAGGATATGGCTTTTTCCGAGTATCCATATATTCGCATGGATTTCCGAGGTGATCCAGATTTGGTACTACCGGATGGCGAGCAGTGGGGTGATCTTGGTAAATATTTTGACCTTATCACTGTTTACTGTCTTTCATTTATAATGTCCTTGTGCTTTACTCTATCAAGACTCTAATCAAACTCATGTGCGCATGCAGATGTGGGCCCCGTCCGTCCAGCAATTCGTCCGAGAGCTCTGGCCGCTGCCCCAACAGGGGAGGCTCCAGGGAGAGCTATTCTCCATGACCTTGACTTGGCCGAGACTCTTGCAGCTGTGCAGGAATAGGTCGAGGGTCTTACCCTTGGGATTCCGGATGTACGGATTGACGAGTTGCCTCTGCGATTGCAGCGACATACTGCTGGTGTTCCTAGACGATGATCTCGTCTTCTGCGCATGATTGCACAGGCCGTGGCATGTTATCATGAGCATCACTAGGGTGCCCCCCAGCCATTTTTGAGTTTTGGGGTCATATGACCGATTTTGTCTTGGTTACAGAACATTATATGTAAACCGTAAACAGTTATATATATTTTTGATTTTCGGGGTTTATTCCAGTTTTTATGTGATCCATGTATGAAACATCGATGATGCTTCTCTTTTTATCAATTTTGCAAATGTCTATCTAACACATAGTTCGCTAATGAGTCGGTTAATGTGTTTAAGTTTCTGGAAATGTGTTGATATCGGATAAAATCAAACTGTCTTTCCAAGATTTTAACTCTTAGGAACTTGCGATAAATAGCTGGATTTCGGACAGAGTAGGTACCATTGAGCTGTAGTACCACGAGCTGTGAGTCTAGCCTGACGACTAGCCGGCGTATGCCATGGGTGATGGCATCAGAGAGGAGCTCTATCAACGCGCTATACTCAGCGATATTATTTGTTGATTGACCAATACATACCCCCCTGAAACTCATTAACTCGCCGCTTGGGTTAAAAATGGCCCATGCTGCTGAGGATAGGTTCCTCGAACTACGACTCGCTCCGTCAGCATATCCAACCCACGGTTCCAATGGATTTGACATCTGCAATAAGTGTAAAAAGCAGATTACTTAAACCGGAACAAACGCTTTAGCGAAAACAAAAATGTAACAAAAGCATACAGGTTACCATTAGGCATAGTAACGCTTAAGGTACAACCCGTTGCGGGGTTGCGCCAGTGGAATTCCGTCATAATCTACCAACTCGTAGGCACCTTTTGCTAACACACTTTTAACAATATAAGGGCCCATCCATAAGGACTTGAATTTCCCAGCTCCCAATTTATCGGATTCTTGGTCATAAAGCAAAACCAAATCACCTTCCGAGAAGACACGGGGTTTGACATTTTTGTCGAACTGCGCTTTGACTCGTTTCTTATGGGCTTCGTTGGCCAAGGTGGCATCATGACGGGTTTCATCCAACTGGATTAACTCCAAGAAACGAGCTTCTTCTTCTGAGGTTCCGGGGAGGAGATCAATTGCGAGTTTAAGGGACGAAATTTCACACTGGATTGGTAGGATCGCCTCCAGGCCATACACCAGTTGAAACGGTGTGAACCCAGTGGCATTCCTTACCGATGTTCGGTAGGCCCACAAAGCCGAGTACAGGATCAAATGCCATCTTCTTTTGTGAACCCCCACCATCCTTTGCAGCATGCGCTTCAGGACCTTGTTGATCGCTTCAACTTGTCTGTTAGCTTGCGGATAGTACGGAGTAGAGCTGTCGTGAGACAATCCTAGTTTGGCAGTTAATTCAACCATCATGTGATTGCGAAAATGCGATCCATGATCTGTTACTATGGCCTGTGGTACGTCGAATCTGGCGACTACATGATTAAAAAAGAATAGGGTTGTTGTTTCACCAGTGTTATCCAATGTAGGCATCGCCTCGGCCCATTTGGTAAAATAGTCAACTGCGACTATAATATACCCATGCCCCCCGGTCGAGGTGGGGTTACATTGCACGAAATCGATGCCCCACTTGGCGAAAGGCCCCACAGCTATTATTGGCTGTAAAGGAGTGGGGGGTGTTCTGGTTTTGCTATCAAAAATCTGACATGCATGGCAACTTCTAACTGCAGTTATGCAATCTTTGAACATGGTTGGCCAGAAGTATCCTGCTCGTAAGATTCTTTGTGCTGTAGCATATCCAGATTGATGCCCCCCACAGGTGCCTGAATGACATTCATTCAGGGCTTTTTCGGCCTCCTCGTGGGTTAGACACCTTCTCAGGACCGTATCGACACCACGACGGTAAAGCATATCACCGACGATCATGTAGTCTTTTGCTTGGTATCGAATGCATTTTTGTTCTGAGTGAGGGGTATCTGGCCGAAATTTTTGGGTTTGGAGATAAACTATTATATCTCCATACCACTCATCACTGGCTGATATCAGAAACAAATTTTCGTCCACGATCGATTCTTTGGACGTTTCATCGTTGGACGATGATGGGAGATCGCATAATAATTCTGCGAAAACTAAAGCTTTCTTTGATTTGGATTTCACAAATTCCAGATCAAACTCTTGAAGGATAGCTATCCACTTTGAATATTTGCCCCCAAGCAACTGTCGCGACAGTATATAAGTCATGGCGTTGCAATCTGACAATACGGTGGTCTTCCTGAAGAGGACATAATGCCGAAATCTTTGTATCGCTTGAACAGCAGCAAGTGTTAGCTTTTCAACATGAGAATATCTACTTTCTGTATCATTTAAGTTTTTACTTAAATAATATATAGGGTGTTCAATTCCATCGGCTTCTTGAACTAAAACCATTGCTATGGTCGTATCTGCTGCAGCCAGATACAGGTTAAAGTCCCTTAGATAGTCTGGGGCGTACATTAATGATGCTTTGACTAGCGCTTCTTTCAAAGCATCAAAGGAAGCTTGCGCAACCTGGTCCCAGACGAAAGGTACATCCTTTTTCAAGAGACGGGTATAACCTTTAGCAAGTTCTGCGTAATTCGGAATGAACCTCCTCAGAAAGTTTGCTTTCCCTTGGAGTTTCTGAATCTGAAGCAAGTTCGAAGGTGGAGGCAAATTAATGATTGCCTGCACCTTGCAAGGGTCGAGACGAATCCCATCCTTGGAGACTATAAAGCCAAGTAAACGACCAGAACCGACGCAAAACACACATTTGTGCGGATTGAGTCTTATCTTGTAGTGTCGGCAACGTAGAAATACTGCTCTTAAATGGTGCGGATGATCAGTCCGCTTCTGCGAATGAGCCGGAAGATCGTCGAGATAAGGTTGAACGATGTTCTTGATGTCATGGAAAGCATAATTCATTGCTCTCTGAAACGTCGCCCCTGCGTTCTTTAAACCAAAGGGTAATTTTTGATAAGCGAATGTGCCCCACGGACAAATAAATGCAGTCTTTGACTGGTCCTGTGGGCGGATATTAATTTGATTATACCCGGAAAATCCGTCCATAAACGAAAAGATTTCACATCCGGCGCATTCATCAATTATCTGGTCGATGAAGGGTGTAGGGTAGTTGTCCTTTGGACAAGCTTGATTTACATCCCTATAATCGACGCACACTCGTATTGTTCCTTGTTTTTTCATAACAGGGACAATATTCGATACCCAATCGGTTAGAGGAACCGGGTAGATGAAACCAGCATGGAGAAGTTTCTCAACTTCCGCTTTAATGGCAGCGGCCTTCTTGGGGTGTACCTGCCGAAGCCGCTGTCTTACTGGTTTGACATCAGGATACATCTTAATTTCATGTTCAACGATACTCGAGTCAATACCTGGCATTTCATCATATGACCAGGCAAAGACATCTCTAAATTCGCGGAAAAGAGCTTTATATATTTCTTGTTCTGAAGGAGAACAACCTTTGCCGACATAAATATTCTCTACAATGTCTGTTTTGGTCGAGATATTTATGGCTATAGTTTCTTCTATATTGGATAGGTTTCTCTCGGAGTCCACCGTATTTACAGTATTCGTTAGGAATTCAAATACTGAGGGGTGATACAGGTCGCCTTGAGTATCTTCCTTAGGAAGGGAACGATGGTGGTTATCATCCCATGGTGCCCCCTCAATCCACATTGATTGCAGGATTCCTTCGTCACTTGCATGCACTCGTGACCAAGGATCCAAAGGGGTACCACATTCTCCTGACCTATTTACCCAAACGCTTGATGAGCATTGATTTGGGCTCGCCTCCCATGCCTGAAACATTGATTGCTACAATATTTCGATTGGGCTCGGGTGCAAGACCATTGCCCAATCCATGATGACTTTGTCTTTTGCGACCTTCGTGGAAGATATCATGTTGCAGGTAGCCACCAATGGTACATTTCCTATGTACATATGATTTGGTAGCGAGAAAGTTCCCATCATCGTGGGGTCTTTCAACAGGCCTACTCCTATATCTTGAATTGAATGGTCGCTTTCATGGATCATGGGAATGCTTCCCGTAACTTGTGAACCATTAAGGAGGAAGTTCTGTTGGTCGACGACCGTAATCCCTCCTTCAAACGGGAATGCGATCTTCCTAAAATAAGTCGACACGACAGCTGCCATGGCATAAATCCATGGTCTTCCCAGTAGGATGTTGTAATCCAGATTTCCATCTATGACTTCAACATCAATCTCTACTGTTTTTCCACCTAGTTCAACTTTCAAGTTACTTAGGATACCGTAGGGGGCATATGTCCTACCGTCGAAAGCCTTTAGTGTTGTCGAAGATCTCGACAAGGTTGGTGACCCTAGCGTTTTCCAGCAGCTCATCGACATAATACATGTAGATGCCCCCTCGTCAATAATTGTTCTGTGAACAGTTTTGTTGAGGGCCTTCACTTGAATAAGGAAAGCTAGTTGAGCTGGTAACTGAGGGTCATACCCTTTGTGATCAAAGGACACAAGATTGGAATCCTTAGGATCAACCCCCCCTATTGCCGATAACAACGCCTGCCTTTGGGATGGACAATTTTGTAGTACTTCTAGAGTCGACATAGCGGACGGCGATTGAGCCAAATCTTCTACTATGTTATAATGCTGTGCCGCTCTGGCACGAGGATTAAAAGCCGACTTGTGTACTACACCCTTAGGTGGTTTTATCGTTAATTCTGGCATTATGGGTGGGACAACTTCTGTCGAAGTTGTTGTCGAACTACTAGGTTGATCTTTACCTTTTTCGTTTGACAGTTGCGGATTCCCGTAATCTTTGTTCCTTGTCGAAATCAAAGCATCATTCTGCTGCTTGGAGATCGATAACATCAGCACTTGCGACGGGGAAGCATTTCCACTATCAACCATATTTTGACCTGGATTGGGAAATGGATCTGTCAACACAGCTGGGTTCTTTGGACTTTTAAAGAATCTCTTGAGCTCAGCTTTGTACGGACACTCTGATGTCTTGTGATCTTCGTCACATATCATACAGGGCCATTTCTTTTTCCCTTTCTCAGGAGAGTTCGAAGAAGTTTTTTCAGGTGACGGATCCTCCTGTTGCTTCTTCTTCCCTTTGTTTTGCTTCTTCTTGCTTCCTGGTTGATTGGTTTCTTTGCCTTTATCTGCTGATATGGCATTTACTTCCGAAGCAAGAATCTCTTCATGGGCATTTCGATCTGAAGTCTTACGGGCTTTCTGAGGTGAAGCCTTTTTCGACTTCGTGCTTGCAGTGCCAATCACGCCATCTCTGGCATGAGAGTCAATATTCGATTTAGGAGGGGGAGGAATTGAAAATTTAGGTCTAGGGGCGTCAGGTATTTTGTCGTAGAGCGTGCCAGACTGAGTATATACTAAGTCTAAATATTGAGCACGAGCGATGACTTGCTCCTCTGTTACAACTCCCCCCTTGGCCACATCTTCCGTTATAGCCGGAAGTAATGACTTTATAAACCATTCAGCTAATAGCTGATCAGGAACGTATGTTTTCACCATCCTACGTCGGCGACGCCACTCATGTATATGATCAGATATGTGAGTAGCTGTCGTTTGTTTGAAGTTGGTTAGTATTTCGGTTCCTGTTTCATATCTAATTGGTAATTGAAAATGGGTTAAAAAAGTCGTGGCTAAGGAGCTGAAATTGTCGAAAGAGGCTCTCGGCAATTCTATATACCATTTAGCCGCCGGACCTGTCAATGTCCTCTGGAAGAGGCGAAGTCTTATCGAATCATCATTCAGAGTGTTCGATGAACACCATAGATGAAAGGTCATGACGTGATTCGACGGGTCTTCACCTGGATTTCCATTGAATTTAGGAATGTCCGAGGGAAGTTTGTGAGGAATTGCTGGCCACCAAGGGGCATAAGCAATCAGATCGTTTGTCAACCGATGTAAATCGGGTAACTCCAAAGTTGCCACGAATGGCAGCTGTTGACTCAGGTTAGGTGAAGCGTACCCAGGATACGAAGGGATCGCCTGAGCAGTTGGTCTTTGCATACCGGCATAATGTATTTGATGCTGGTATGATTGATACGGTTGGTGGACTACCCCACTGTAAAGTGGCTGGTTTAGACCGTTTTGTAAGTACGGTTGTCCATTGTTTGCAAAAATCTGCTGCTCGGTACCTTGGTACACTTGCTGGAATTGCGGTTGTTGATACTGCACCAACCATGGTTGTGACACCATGGGTTGTTGTGCTATACTAACCACTGGACCAAGATGAGGGGTAATGGTACCCGTTTGTGCTGGTGCTGCCCCGTCAGCTGGCGATTGTGGTTGAGTCGCAGGGTCAAAGGGCTGTTGCATTACAACCTGAGGAAACTGAGGTTGACATACAACAGGCATCGTTTGAACTTGCGACACGGTTACAATCGCTGGTGTCGTCGGGATGTTCGTCACAGGCATTTGTTGTTGCATAGAATACACAACTCTTGGTTGCTGGGGTAGCATAGGTATCCAACCACTTGTAGTTATCCCAGTATAACCTGAATATGGTTGTGAACTCCCGTATGGGTAACCTCCCGGAGGGGGTAACGAAAAGGCATATTGCCCCCCATACGGTGGTGGTCCGGAACCGAGAGGATTTATTACACCTCGAGGACCGGATTGCCCAAACTGATTTCCGAAAGGATCAATTTGTTGAGTTCCAACATAGGAGTTACCGGGTATTATCCCGGGAGAACAAACAGGAACAGACCATACTGTCGTCATGGCCCCCGAAGGGACCCCCTCCAGCTGTTGAGAGTTAGGGACAGATGGTGTGCCGGCGAACATTGTCGGAATGACTGCAGGGAGTTCTGCTGTCGCTGTGTCATTTGGCATAGTCCTAGATGTTGACGGTTGTTCAGACATTTTGAGTCTATCCAGTAGATTGCCTAGTGATTCTTCAGGAACTTCTCTGGGTGATAGGCTAGCTTCTGATGCAGTAGGAAGTAGAGTGATCCCTGCTCCAAAATGTGTTGGAGTAGTTGCTTGCGGATCTTCTACAATTTCTTCTATTGCGATCAGACCGAGTGGAAGAGGAAGACCGTCAGGTCCGTAGAATATTTCTGGTGCCGAAGAAGGGGTTGTTTCGACAGCGACATTTGTTTGAGGAGCAAGACTCTCTGAACCGATCACTGATGGAACCGATTCAGTAACACAAGTATTTGCTCTCAGACTAGGATCAGTGTTACTGTCCCTCTGGGGTTGTTGAACTTCTTCAATAGGGGCAGGGTTTCCAGAAATGTTTGGAGTAACCGGAACCTCAGATGTCGTCGGAACACTTGTTCTAACTTTGACAGGAGATTTGGAACCAGTTGAACGAGATCGCTTTGCCCGGGTTGTTTTCGATTCCGGAGACAAAGACGGTTGACTCGTACACCTCTGCGAACGACGATTCATCGATTGACTTTCTTCCACGGTTGCGGATTACTTGATCAACCAACAATGCACAGGGTAAAATGTGTTTTCGAATTGAATTAATTTTAGACGCTTTTTAAGACACAACTTGCTTTTTCATGTTTTAAGAGTCGAGAAAAAGCTAAAGATGACTCTAGTCTCCTTCGATGTATTAACGAGCCCGAAGTGACAAATGCTCGGATGGACTTTTTCAGTTATAGAGTTTGAAAAAGGCCAAAAGAAACTACTCTGGAGTTCTAGGCAGAGGGTGTGCCAAACCTTTCGCGAAACCACAGAATACGTTTTACGGTACGAGTGGTCGATCTTCGTGAATGCTGTGTTCACTGCATCGCGATCAGTAGGGTGGCCGACACGGCTTCCTATGGATAAAGGCTTTGTTCCTATAGGGGTCCCCCAATATACACGACAGTACGCGGGGGCACAAGTCCGTATTAGTGCTATCGTCCCTCAGGAGGAATCACCCACCTTCGTAGAGATCGACAGTCACTATGTTTAACGACACCGGTTCACGTCTCTACCTAGACCTCTACTGTGTTTCGTTATGTTTCAAAGTGTTGTTAGGTAAATTCAGTTCCTTTTAGGTTGATCTTGCTTAGCAGTTTGCCTTTATGGATCACCACGTGATGTATGATACAACTCCTAAATGCAGTCTAAGAATGATAAGCAAGCTTTTTCAATTCTTTCAACTTATGAAAATCTTAACTACTGAAGGAAAAGAAAGACATCATCTTTTCAAACAGATCATAGAGCACACACTGATGCACTTTCCTAAATCGACATGCAAACTGTCAAAATGCACATGCACAATGCAAGTATTTCTTTTCTTCTTCCTTAATGTCGATGTATTACAAAAAGAAAGCTGTTGTATGATTTCGAATTCAATTTCAAGCGAAAGAAAACAAGTTTTTGTCCAATAATCAAAAGAACACCCTAAGATTCACTCGTTTCAACACAAGAAATACTGAAATTCGAACCATATAACGAAAGCAAATGTTCAAGCAGCTATGAACAGCAATAAACTAACTCTTAGAATCACAACGACACTTTCTCACAGGTCTAGATCCAAGAGGTCACAGCAAGACTAGTTCACTTTCGCTATGGGAAACTGTGAATGAAAGCAAGAAATACAATAAGAACAATCACGGTTTCTTCATACAACTGAGGCGGAATGAAGGCAAGGAAAGGTAGTTTCAGCTGGGTATACAGGTTGACAACAGGCTGCAAAAACAATATTGAAAACTGGGCAACAGACAGTAGGGAACCCCAGTTGCACAAGGCAAAACTGGATCAGCGCAGGTACTGCACTGTCAATCTGACATGCAGCGCAGGTAGCCCCTTCGGGACCTGCGTTGCAGCGCAGGTAGCCTTTGCTGCAGCTGCACTGAAGAGACAACTCTCGTCTCTCTCAGATTCCGGGTCACAGTTTGCTCAAAAATCAACTGTTTTTGGCCAAATCAGAGGCTATCAATCAAGTATACTCTAGAGGATGATTGAGGAAGATGAACACTATCACAAAGAGCTAAAAAGAGTCCTTGTGGATCAGCTCTTCAAATCATAAACATGCCCAGCACTGAGCTAGAGTATCTGCCCTCTACTTTGCATTCGAAGGATTCGAATGCAGTTCGATTCGGTACTCCCTTTGTTTAGGAAATGAATAGCAAGAAACACAAGCTACCAACAAGACACGATCCCCAGTGGAGTCGCCAGTCTGTTGTGGGGAAAAGTATCCAACACGGAATGACCCTATCCCACTCTAAGGGTGATAGTTCCTTAGCAACAGCTGAAGCAAAGCTATCTAAAGTTACTTCTTTATGACATGCAAGAGATGAAAGGAAGAGATCCACTTACCGATGTCTTGCGCAAATGGTCGATCCAATCTCCTCTATTTGCCGCTCGCTCCCAGCTCCAAGTCTTCTCACGGGCCCAGCTACACGAGATCCTGCGAACAAGACAAGAAAAGGAAACTACAAGAAGCATGCATTCATAATTGATTCAAGGATTAGCATAAATCAAATACGCAAGTAAGACAATACACCATTGAAACACATGCGAATAGAAGAACCTCAAATGCTTTATTAATATAAGGAAGTAAGGTTCAGGCGGTGATACAACTGTGAGAGGTCCAATCCAGCATCACCTTCCCGACGGAAAGAAATCTCCTCTTCACCTCCCTCAAGCAATCACCCAATACTCTCAACTGTAAACCAACAGCAATTCTTTGCACAAAATTCCGGCCTCTAGATCCCATGGGATGAGATCCTTTTATAGAGTTTTGGAGTGAAGATAAGTCAGCTTGATGTGTGACTTGTTGTCCTCTTCAACTCCAGTTGTTCTTCAGTCCTTGAGTCCACTCGGAGTTTCTACCTTCCACTTGGAGTTTTAGAAGCTTTTAACTCATCATTAGGCGAATCTTCTGATCCAAGTGTCATTTTGGAAGCTTCCTGGGCACTGGCACATTGAGAAAAGATTCCTCCACATGTCAAAGTACGCCCAGTGCAGGTAGCCTTTGTTGCACTTGCTATGCAGCGCAGGTACACCATAGAGCTTTTGACATTCAGCGCAGATGCTTAGTGGAGCAGCTGCTTTGATCCAAAATTGACCTGTTTTTGAGTGTTTTTCAGTGGAGAACTGATCTGAGGTGCTGTGGTTTGCTGACCTTGTTCCTCTAGGGGTAGGAACAACATGTTTAGGGACTTTGGATCCCTTAGATTATTGACATTTCATGCTCTATGCTGTAAGGCACAAAAATGTCTATAACAGTAGGCCAAGGTTGGCTAGGCTAGGCCAGTCTAGGCTAACCTAGGCTAGGGTAGGCTAGGCTAGTTTAGGCTAACCTAAGCTAATGTAGGCAATTTAGGCTAACCTAGGCTAGGCTAGGCTAGGTCAAGCTACTTTATGTTAGACTAGGTTAGAGGAAGCTGCTTTAGGCAAGGCTAGGATAAGCTAGGCTAGTTTAGGCTAGGTAAGGATACGTTAGGATAAGGTACGGAAGGCCAAGCTAGTATAGGCCATGCTAGGCTAAGCAAGTTTATGTTAGCTAATCTAGGTGCTAAGATAGGATAGGCTATGATAAGCTAGGCTATGTTATGTTAGGATCAACTAGTTTAGGATTGATTAAGCATGTGTTAGGATAGGTTGGATAATCTACTTTAGGATAGGTTAGGCTTGGCTACTTTAGGATAAGCTAGTTAAGACTAGGCAAGGCTAGTCAAAGTTAGTTTAGGCTAGGCTAGGCTAGGCTAGGCTAGGCTAGGCTAGGCTAAGGTAGCCTAGTGTAGGCTAAGGTAGCCTAATGTAGGCTAGGGTAGGCTAGGGCAGGGTGGGCTAGGGTAGGTTAGGGTAGGAAAAGCTAGGCTAGGATAGGCTAGTTTAGGGTAGGTTAGGCCAGGGTAGGCTAAGCTAGGGTAGGATGGGCTAGGTTAGGCTAGGCTAGGCTAAGTTAGGGTAGGCTAGGGTAGGCTAGGATAGGCTAGGCTAGACTAGGCTAGGGAATGCTAGGGTTGGCTAGGGTAGGCTAGGGTAGGCTAGGGTTGGCTAGGGTTGGCTAAGCTAGGCTAGGTAGGGTAGGCAGGCTAGGCTAGGCTAGGCTAGGCTAGGGCAAGCTAGGCTAGGCTAGGTAAGGCTAGGCTAGGCTAGGGTAAGCTAGTGTAGGCTAGGGTTGGCTAGTGTAGGCTAGGTAGGGTAGGGTAGGCTAGTCTAGGCTAGGCTAGGCTAGGCTAGGCTAGGCTAGGCTAAGGTAGGCTAGGCTAGGGTAGGCTAGGGTAAGGTAGGGTAGACACACACACATACATGTATTGGCACGAGGAGATATACACTTAGGCTGAGTTGGTGATTGTGGTGCAATCTCTTTGATTATGTTCTATTAAGATCGAACTCCTCACTGATTTTTATTGAAGCTTTAATATAATTATTTCCTCTACTTTTATTCTCATATAATCATTATGTTTCTTTTATTCACAAAGTATTGAATTAGCTTAACACTTGGTCTAGGTGGTGGCAAGGGCCCACTGCAACCTAGAATCGAGTCCAGTAACCATTACAACATGTAGGAGGTTTGTTTTGATTCTGTAAATAGATTTACATTTCATTTTTAATCGTTTCGTTGATAGTTCTTAGAATTCCAATACTTCATTTTGTACTTAAGTTGTTTCTTTGTTTTCATAAATCTGGGTAAACGATAATAAGTATATTATCGCTCAGTGTTTGCAAGCTGAGGAACATTGTCATGAATATATCCTATACATGATTAATTTTGTGATTACGCTCTTACATTCTTGAATGGTTGGAAAAAGTAAGTTTATTTGTAAAACGAATTCCTAAGAGACGTAATCATTGTGTTTCGAAATAAATATCTTGTTTTAAACTGAAATGTGTATTCATTGTTTATGATCATGTATATATACTAATGACATGAGGCTCTTATAGCTTGTGCTCTATTTGTAATACCTAGTGATTAGAGATGGAGTGTTATTTGTTAGCATATGCAATGTGTTAATACTTAAGGAATTGCATGCCATTTACAGTGGAGTTGTTTGATTTCCCGTGTGAGCATTATTTTGTAGTGCAATAATCATTTGAATAGATAGTTGGTTATATTCTTGAATTTGTAGGAAGATTTAATTAGATTTATTTCTTTTCATCATTAGATAAATTAAACTGGAAACAATAATTCTGTACTAAGCAGTAAACTGATTTAGGAACATGAATTTCGTACTCCATTTAGTAGCTTATTCCAGAATTTCTAAGATGTTAGTTTAAGCTAGATGCTCAATCCTTCGTTACTTGTGCTTATGCCTCGAAGCTTACAAGCCCCAGATTGATAATTAAGTGTTGGAATTAGAACATGTTGGTTTATTGGGCCTTGACCCAGGTTCGGAAGAGTTATTAGCCAAAAAAATCACGCACCTACTGGCCCTTTCAGCAACAACCCATGGAGCGCGAACTGAGGTCTCACCCGAGGTAGCAAGGGAGGGTGTTGGAACCAGGGTTCCGCACCCTTGGGATGTCTTGATGTGGTCTGGAGGGGTCACAATCCATATGTGGCCTCACACCACTCTGTACTACTCTCGAGCTTCTGCGTAGATCCGTGTAGATGCACTTTCTTATTAATCAAATTATTACAGATCTGAGCTTTTTATTATAGTATTTAAACAAATATTTAAACTTAAAACCCCATGCGCACAATTATAACAGATAATGCATAAACTCAGAACATAAGCAATAAACAGATCTGCAAGAAAACACACAATGATTCAGAACTTCTTATCTTTATTGATCTTCTCTTCAGTACAACTAGATCCACCCTATGCACTCAGCTGCAGGGGTCCATGCACTCAACTATAGACTTTACCAGGCCTCTGCGCACACAGCTGTAGAGTCTCTATCTATCTACCAACACCCCTGACTCAGACCTACAGATGCTCCAAGACTTCTTGCTTCATACACCCATTACATTCCAAATCCAAAAATACTTACTCAAAAACTAAGAACTAACCATAGGGCCTTGCATTATTTATACATTTCCATGGTCCACAAACCATGGGCAGGCCAACTCATTTTACATTACTTTTGGGCGGACAACCCTTTTACTTGAATCATTACACTTTGTGCTCCATGCATCTCGCAAAGTCTTTACCATACCTTTACCCAAAATTGTAGGCTTTGAGCCCCAAGACTATTAAGCGGGGCCTTCGCTACCCAACAGGCCCCCAACACAATCATCGTGACTCATCCCAAGTCACTTGGTTGGTGTAGTAATCTTCGCGCAGAGGTTTGTTAGCAATTTCTGTGCGTTGCTTGTTCTTGCAACAAACTCTTCTGCTATCTTCTGTACCTATTCTACGCGAGCCACCAATGCATCAGTATCACTTACAGTTGCCTATCCGGGATCATATACTTCCTGCATGTGCGCTAACTTTCTATCGATGGTTATGGAGACCGTGAATGCTTCATCAAGCCAAGGTTGGATGCGTTCTTTAAGCACTGCCTCCTTTTTACGAGCGACATCAACTTGCGCCTTGAGAGCCTAGGCCTCCTTCATTTTAGCCAACCGCTGCATGATAGCGACCGTCTGAACAATCCCCCAGACCATGTCGTAACCCTGCTGCAACTCCTGCTCTTCTCTTTCTATTTGCTATATGGTTGGGTCTTCCTAGAGGGAGGTGAGCGTAAGGAGGGAATGATCTAACAAGCCCAAGCAATCTTGGACAACGTGCTTTATCATTTCTAGTCCTGCTTGAATTTTTCCATGGCGGCACTCTCAAACTTCCGGAGGTGTGGGCAGCTACACCTTCAGCCTTAGCTCTGCAATTTGTAAATTCAATTCCCATTGAGCTTGCGTAGCCTCCTCCTGGGCCGTATGGAATCCTGCGGCCATGTGATGAATCTTGTCAATTGTTGGAAGTTCTGCAGGGATAGTTAGCTCTAGTACCTTGCTGCAAGCTTCCTTCACGGCCTATTCCACTTCCTGGTTGTGTGTGACCAAGTCATCGTGCTGGAGAGTGACCTGCTCCAGATTTTCCTTGTGCTCCGTCAAAGTTTGGAGGGCGCGGCCGTCCCTAGCACGAAGCTCAGTGGTTACCCCATCCTGTAGTTGGTATAGGGTTTCTCTAGGAAGAGTGACCAGGTTCAACCCTCAACTACACACGTCACCTTCGGCTTCTGCTAGGACAGCTCCTACTAGCAACGCTAAGGTGTTCATTGTGTGGGTGTGAACCATTTGCTCGGCTGCGGCTATGTCCTCTACTAGATTTAGGATCACCCCGCCTGGGGGTCGCACCTATAATGCCTGTAGCTGCGCTCTAATCTTTCCCAACACAGTTACCTGCTCGGTCATCAATTTTGCCAATGCACCTTTAGCGACATTGCTCGTTGGTTTTCCGTTGTCAATAAAATATTTCTCCAAATCCTTTGTTGTTTTTAACTTTTTGTGTGTATGCGGCGATTCCTTGCTGCGCGGCCTCTTGACTTGGGTGAACCCGGAATGTGAACAGTCATCTAGAAGATGAACTGATCAGTCACATTCATGTATATAAACAATAGCTACCTAATGAAATATATGAATCAGATTTTTGCCTAATCTGGAGTTACTCCTGGTCTGACATGGTATCAGAGCCAGTTCTTAAAATAGTCGTAACTCCCTTCATTTCTGCTGTTGTCCTCTGTCGTTCTGCCACTGCCTCTGTCCTGAAATGCTCTGCCTCCATTGCATTGCATTCTCCTGAGTGTTGCCTCTGTCCTGACATAGCGCTGCCACTGCCTCTGGCAGGCACCAACGCATACCATGTCCTGTAACGGTAAGAGGGCCGTGAGCTTCGGTTTCCTTGCACTGTTGTGACAAACATTTTTTTTTTCTCTCGCTACTCTGAATGAGGATTACCCCAGTGCTCGTACAAAGCCGAAGAAAGCAAAGGTTGTGAACTGGCCCGTGTATATCCGTTCTCGTCCAGGCGATGGTATGTAAACTGTGGAAACGACAGTATTTCCATATTTTTTCATTTCCAAATAATCATTCAGAGCCCATTGGTACTTGGATTAATTCAGCCCAAACCAATCTGCCTGATGCTCGTCCACCCTTGAATGTACACGCTGGATTTTAGCAACGGCATTCGAAATCGAACCCAAAACAGAGCCGACCAATGTCTCCGGTGAGCTAGTCGGGGCAGGAGAGGCTTGGGCCTCTACGTCCACAGCATTCTTGGGCTTAGGACTGGCAGTTGCGGGTATAGGAGTAACGGGAGGGAGCTTAATAAAAACCGTATATCTGCCCGCTTTCCCAATCAAAGGAGGGGGGTGTCCATTTTTCCGGTTCGGCTCCGCCATTGTAGTCGCAACCCACTTCCAGACCACCCTAAACCGTGGACTGTATAAACCGTGGACTGAGTTATATTGTGCATAAACCGTGGAGTAAGTTGTAATCTTGTCCTTTTACATCAGTTTGGACTTGGCGGTCATCGTTTCCGGCAGTGTGTGGAAAGATTCAGTCCTATAACTAAGAGCTGCAGTCGATAAGTGCGACATCGATTTTGTTGTGTCATTGTAATAAGTATAAGGTGAAACCGAGTTTGCATCATTGTAATAAGTATTCAGATAATCTTGAAAGTATTGAAGTTATGTGTGGATGAACAGCTGGTATTATTCTGGATGCTTTTATCTAACATTAGAGGGATTTGAAGAAAATATGGTGCATAAAGTTTTAGCCTTTGAGAATACTTTTTTGAGTGCAATTTCACTTTTTTATCAGTAGAATTTTTTATCAGCAGAAGTTTTTTTTATTAGCAGCAGAAGTAATTTTTTACAGAATGCATTCAATCATCTCTATGGTAGGGATAGTTCTCACTGGCAAGGAGAACTATCCTGAATGGTCCTGGATGGTAAAACACACCCTCATCTACAATGAGTTGTGGAAGGGAGTGTGTGTCGGAGAAGGAGACAATGACCCAGTATAGCCTACATCAGACAAAGAGCTCGTCATTTGGGATAACAAGAACAGCAAAGCATATGCATTAATTGCAGCATCTGTAAATGAAGAAGTAAGTCGCCATATTTCATCATATTCAACTGCCTTTGAAGCTTTACAAAAGCTCAAAGAACTCTATGACTCACATTCTGCACTTGAAGTTGTTCAGCTCATGATTAAACTCTTCACTCTTGAACTGAAAAATAATGATCCTCTTGCTCTTGCATCTGAAGTTAAATCCATAATGCATGATATCAAATCCACTAAAGTTGAGCTGGATATCCCTCTTATTGCTTTTCTTAAGGCACTCTATCCTACTTACTCCAATTATCTTGAGTATTTACAAGCAAATGGAAATCTTAAAGATATAACCTTTGACTCTCTTGTGAAAAAGTTTGCTGAAAGAGAGAAAGCCTTTGGAAAGAAGACAGTCCCTGAATCTTTTGAAGAGACTGTTTGTCTTGCTCATAAAGAAAAGCACCCTGCTCAAGATTCTACAAGAGGAAGAGGTGGACGAAGAGGAAGAGGAAGATACTTCAGAGGCAGGGGGGGCAGACATTCTCAAGGAGAAAAAGCAGATCTGCATTGCATTCACTGCAAACGAAATGGATCACATGATGCTTCTACATGCAAGCTACCATGGGACAAAATTGAGCAAAAAAGAAACCAGCAGAAAGGTAAAACTGATGATACAGACAAAGGTAAAGCACCTGAATCCGCTCACTATATTGAGGCACAATGTAACATTGGAGTAAATGAAGATTTGTTTAATGCTTCACTTGCTTCTTCGAAAAATGATTGGTTGCTTGATTCAGGAGCAACCTGTCATATGACTCATAGGAAAGATTTTTTTGAAGATTTCACTGACAATGTTGATGGAGCAGTATACTTTGCAGATCAATCAAAAATCAAGCCATCAGGGCTTGGCACAATCAGGCTTAAACTGCCTAGTCTTCCAGACTTTCTTCTGGACCATGTTCTATATCTCCCACAGCTCAAGAGAAACTTGTTGTCCCTGGTCCACATCCGCCAGCAAGTTCACTCCATTCATATGTTTGATGGCAAGCTTGAGGTAAGAAAAGCATCTGACCACTCACTTGTCATGAGGGGTATAGAAGAAGAAAGGCTTCTCAAACTGCAAGGAACCTCTGCTCATGTACAAAATTTCTCATATATTTCTCATCATGAAGAAGGTACACTTCCATCAAGTTTATTATGGCATGCTAGATTTGGACATTTAAACTATGACAGTCTCCGCTTATTGAAGAAAAATGGTGTTGCTGGTTTGCCTACAATTCCTAGGAAACATAAGCAATGTGATGCTTGCATTCTAGGAAAGCATAGCAAACAGTCTTTTCATGATTCACATTCAAGAGCACATAGGAAGCTTGAACTCATTCATTCAGATTTATGTGGTCCAATGCATGTTCCTTCTGCAAATGGAAATAAATATATCATGACATTTATTGATGATTACACCAGAATGTGTTGGGTTTATTTATTGAAGAACAAATCTGATGCTTTTCAAACATTCAAGAATTTTCATAAATGGATTGAAAATGATGCACAATCTCATATTGGGTCTATTCGCACTGATAATGGAAAAGAATATACATCAAATGAATTTGAACACTATCTTCGCCAACATGGGATTAAACATCAAACAATTGTGCCTTATAATCCTCAACAGAATGGTGTAGCTGAAAGAATGAACAGAACAATCTTGAATATGATACGATCCATGCTTTTCTTCAAAAATGTAAAGATAATGTTTTGGGCTGATGTTGTTCTATGTGCTGCATATATAAAGAATAGATGTCCATCTAATGCTATAAGAAACAAGACTCCTTATGAATTGTGGTATGGACATGTTCCTTCGGTAAAACATCTCAGGATCTTTGGTTCCACCTGTTATGCTTTGATACCAAAGGTACATAGAAACAAACTTGGTGCTAGAAGTCGTAAGTGTATCTTCCTGGGGTATTCAAACACATCTAAAGCATACCGCCTCTATGATGAAGTAAATAAAAAGTTTGTTGTATCTAGAGATGTCATTTTTCTTGAATCATCCAAATCTGACAATGTTGTTGAGCGGCAACTTGATCGCTTGGATAGATTCGCAAAAACGAAATCATTTCAAGAATTTGATAATCAGATTCCACATCTTGAAGGGGGGATTCCTATACTAGAACAACATGTGGAATCTTCTTCTGAAGAACAATCTCCCCTGCATGAAACTCCAACAACGGATGATGCCTTAAGTGATGTAATTGATAGATTTGGGAGACTCAATCTTGATTCAGTCCCAACTCAATCAACAGAGCAGCCTGGACCATCTCAGAAAGGTCCCCCAAAGTGGCTGACAAAGACACTTGAAAGTGTTCATCCTGATGAAATTGGAAAAACAGGAACCAGAAATTCAAACCGACAAAATGGAGGTGATGTAGATGACTCTAATTCACCTGTTGATATGGATGTTACTTATGATTGTGAATTGAACTTGTCTATAGATTTTGAACCAACTTCCTTCAAAGAAGTTGCTTCTCATGATGAATGGAAAGAAGCAATGAAAAAGGAGTATGATGCCCTCATAAAGAATGGCACTTGGAAGCTGGTTGACCCTCCATTTGGAACCAAACCAATTGGCTGCAAGTGGGTCTACAAGAACAAGTACAAAGTTGATGGCTCACTTGACAAGCACAAAGCTAGGCTTGTGGCAAAAGGTTTTGCACAGAAGGAAGGGGTCGATTATGAGGAAACTTTTTCCCCCACAGCAAAATGGGCCACCATCCGGACACTCTTTGCACTAGCTGCTCAGAACGGTTGGAAAGTCCATCAAATGGATGTAAAAACTGCATTCTTGAATGGAGATCTAAAAGAGAATGTTTTTATGTCCCAGCCTGAAGGATTTGCTGTGAAAGGACATGAGCATAAAGTATGCAAACTTGTGAAGTCCTTGTATGGCCTCAAACAAGCACCACGAGCCTGGTATGAAAAACTAACTGAGCATCTTCTGAAACTCAACTTCAATCATTTTGATCTTGATGATGCAACTTTATTTATCAAGAAAGTTGGCAAACAGTTGTATATCTTGTGGTATATGTAGATGATCTTTTAATGACAGGGAACAATGAAAGCTATATTGCATCCATAAAGAAAGAATTAGGAAAAAGTTTTGAAATGACTGATTTGGACTATGTTCATTACAATCTTGGCATTGAAGTAACCCAACATCCAAAATCCATATTTCTTTCTCAAAAGAAATACATTGGAGATTTGTTAAACAGATTCGGCATGACAGAGTGCAATCCTCTTTCTACTCCAATGGAACAAAACTTAAAGCTCACATCTATTGAAGGAAAGGAATTTGAGGATACAACAAAGTATAGACAGCTTGTAGGAAGTCTCATCTACCTCACTACTACCAGACCAGACATTTCATTTGTTGTTGGAATCCTCTCCAAGTTTATGCAAAAACCTTGTGAGGGACATTGGTCTGCTGCAAAAAGAGTTCTAAGGTACTTGAAGGGAACTCAAGACCTTGGAATCAAGTATACACAGGTGGACGACTTCAGCTTGATTGGATACTCTGATTCAGACTTCGATGGAGACAAAGAAACTGGGGTATCTACTTCAGGATATGCTATGAGTCTTGGATCAGGAGCTGTCTCCTGGAGATCACACAAACAATCAGTTCCAGCAAATTCCACAACAGAAGCAGAATACGTAGCAGCAGCTGAAGCAACGAAAGAAATTGTGTGGCTCAGGAAAATTCTTGAAGATTTGCAGGTAAAACAAGTACAATCAACTCCACTCATGATTGATAACACCTCTGCAATAAAGTTGGCCAAGAACCCAAAGTTCCATGATCGTACTAAGCACATCAATACTAAATATCATCTGATCCAACATCATGTTGAGGCCAAAACAATCCATCTCCGTCACTGTTCCACAAATGAGCAAATTGCAGACATCTTCACCAAAGCGCTTGGAAGAGAAAAGATTGAAAGATTCAGAACGATGCTTGGACTCACCAACATCCCTTCAGATTAAGGGGGGGAATGTTGACACCTAATCCTCAGCTGTTGGGTGAACCCGGAATGTGAACAGTCATCTAGAAGATGAACCGATCAGTCACATTCATGTATATAAACAATAGCTACCTAATGAAATATACGAATCATATTTTTGCCTAATCTGGAGTTACTCCTGGTCTGACAGGTCTATGCGTTCCTGTGTCTCCTTTTCCCTTTGTATGTCCTGTTTCGAGGACATTTCTTGATCTACCATGATCTCTTCGGCTATCATTTCCTTGGTTGCCTCCTGCTGCGAGGTTGCCTCTTGTCCTTAACATGTCTTTTCTGCCAATTTAGTGACTCGCAGGTGGATTTCCTTTTTTCGCTGTTGCGCTGCCATCCTTTCTAGTATGGCCCTGTCTAGGGCTCGCCACTCTGGAGGCCATGCTACCAATACCTCATAAATGGCATCATTCGTTGCAATGAACAGAAGCGTGACCCATGCTTGCTTTGGATCCTACCGCGCCCGGATATATAAGTTACGCATGTCCGCTTTGAACTTGGTCGTGCTTTGCAAATTGTTGTATATCGTTGGAGACATCTATGGTCTGTGAGCGATCTATGTCTAGATACTCCCCTCCATGAAAGTCCAAAAAACCTTGATTTCACAAACCCTCGTTCCGTCCTTTGTAGCCCAAAGCGAAGTATACTGCACTGCTTCCGGGAGGTTGTTTTCAATGCTGGGAAATTGGCTACCCTACGGCAATTCTCCTGCAACCAGAAAGATTGATAGTAACAACCATGCATAATGAAACGTCTTACCTTTGTCCTGTGCTTCCTAACAATTTGTCAAAAATTCGTCGCATAAAAACTACGCGCAATTGAATTGAACCCCTTCTGCGCACTACTCTGCAAGCGCAATGACAAGAGCTAGAATCTCATCTACATGGCATTTCCTCATTAGTTTACTGTCTAGTAGCTGGGTGGCGATTCGTAGCCCTCAATATTTGATGTTTTCTTTTGCATACCCCTACTTCTGCTTCTCCAACTGATATTTAGCCTTCATTGTTTCTACGAGACCCATATCGCTACTTTTTCTAGCTATGTTTGTGGGGTCGTTCCCTTTAACAAGCAAGTGGGTAATCCAGTGTACTAAATCAGTTGTGATAGGAATCGGCTTCTCCAACCATAGATACCCATCATGTTCCAGACATAGTAACTGTCGGATAACAAAGATGGTGATGGCCGCACGGTGATAGTGGGTTATCCACCTTAGATTAAGTAATCCCACCTTCTCCACACCTAGTAACCACTTCTGTGGCAGTAATTTGTCTTCGGCCAATTCAGGGAACTTGTTGCTATCTACAAGGTCCCAATCTTTGAACTTGATGCTCGGAAATTGGCCCAACGACAAACCATCAAACCTTATCTCATCCGAAAGAAGCGGGGTCTAGAACATACTCTTTGCAGTGTCCAAGTCCTTTAGTATCTTGGTTGTCCCGATCCATGGGGAGATATAAGGGGGTCATGAAGGGATTTGGAAAACATCCTCTTCATCCTCATCTTGTGCGTTAATCTGAGCAATCAAAGCTTGCAAATCCTCATTGTCCTCCTCAGGTTTGGTGGTGATTACTTTGCCCTTTTCAGCTACTGATAACTTATTGAATCTCAGAGATATCCTGACTAGCCCCATTTTCTGCTTGTTCTTCCAAGGCCACAGTGTGCGTGGGGATTTTTGAACTTCGAGGACCGTAGCTGCTTCAACTGGCTCCCCCTAGGTTGGGTATAGTTCTTCCACAAACTATGCTCGAGTTCTCACCATGGTACTCATTGGATACCTGGTAGCTGAGTGTTTGTTGGTCTTTACTAGTTCAAATCTCAAATATCCTAGTGCCATCCACAGGTTGTTAGAGGAACACGTAATTTTGAATGGATCCCTTCCCTCCACTTCCAGTTTATTAACAGTGTTTATACGGAAGATCTTTTCGTATCTAGCTTGGAACCCTCATCTTAATGGCCCACTGCCCACTCCTCCCTATTGTAACTCAAATTTATTGTCAGGAATTGTGGTGTTAACGGTCACCTCTCAACCTTTCCATGCACTAGCACAGCCCTTTGGGCGCAGCCGCAATCTTGCGGACCGAATGACTCTGTACAAAACCTGTTTTCCACATCGGCCTCCCGTGGACTTGTTTATAGTCCCGCGCCTTCTTTCAACTGCTTGGGGCACTGAGACTATGCTTTCTACAGCTAGTTAGGTGGTCACACCCCCGATGCGATGTCTCAGCTTTCCTGCTAGCCCAGGCTGCGAGCACCTTTTGAGTGCCTTTGTAGCTGTTATCTCATCGTGCACCGTTGTGTGGGGTGTATCCTCCCATAGGTGTGAGCGCAGCCATGATAGTAGGGCTGGGGCTCGTTCTCTTCTGTGGGAGATCCGACCGATCCTGATTCCCTTATGTGCAGACTCGCACGGCCTCCATGGGTGTCACTACTTTTCATATTGCGGATTCCCTCCCCGATTAGTGTGCTTTTCTTTCTTAGCGCACCCATAGTTCATTGAGTTCGCGAGGCCTACTGCTACCCCACCTATTTTGGGCTCCCTCTTGTCTAATTATTGACAATCTCATCTTCACCTCCCTTCTATTATAGGCCCACCGAACCCGTGGTATCCGCAACTTCCCAGTGGGTTGTTTTCTCGGACAAATGTTGTGCGTGCTTCCCCTTGTTCCCTTCTTGACTTTGTCACAGGCCACTGGCGAACTGGATTGTTGTGGTGAATTCGAACTTGTGATTCTGATTTGGTTTTGTGTCTGCACAATATACACCTACAGTCTGCGCTGGCGACGGATGCTTACCCCATTTTTCCCTCCAACCTGTACGTGCACTTGCCTCCGACATTCGTGCCACTTTCATCGAATCTCTAGGTCGGTACCACATCTGTGAGCAATTGTCGTGTACGGTGCCTCCGCGAGGGCATCCTGCACCTTTTGTCTCAGATTCATCATTTCGCATGGGTCGACTAGTTCCTCCACCTTCATGGCATCCTCATCAGCTAGTTGCTCCCTTGCCTCTATCCTTACGCGTCGTAGTGATCTAACCATCATATTACAATTTAGTGTCATTACCTCATGCAATCGATTCTGCCATCGCTCAATCTCTTCATCTGAGTCCGACGTGCAAGAATTGTTATGGTCCCATGAGGTTAGTCCATCCGCTGTCAGATTCACTCGGTCCTGATCTTGCGCTGTGATCTAGTAGATACAGTCCAGTTCATCGTCACTGTCCTCGTCATGCACTGGCTCAGTATAGCGTGGCCCTTCAGCTAGGTCTAGCTGAACCACTACACAAAGGGATTTTTTTCAAATATCATTTTTCGTTTCTTTAGGTTGAAGACTCCATTCATATCCGTTGCCCAGTCTATCCCTAATAATGCAGTTCAGCCTTCATCATTTAGATGTTCTAAGTGGGAGTAGCTGGAAGCACCCCTTTTTCCCGCATTTGAGCAATTAGCGTGGGGCAATCGAGTGCTTTGTGGTCAAATTGGTAATAGTACGGACAACAGGCTCTGGTCGAGTTCATGCAATTATGCGCGTAGTGCCCCGGTCCTCCACAATTATAGTAGATTAATTGTCCCGGTCCATGTCCGAGTCCCATTCCCCCTCGCCCCCGTCTGCATCCTTGGAATCCACCCCGCACTAGTGCTGCAGCGGGATCCTACCCACATGCCTCCATGTGAATCCTATAAGCAGGTGTTCGATCCATCAACAACTCATAACTTCAGCAATTTCTTTCATCGTGGACCACCGTCCTACAAAAGTTGCAAAATAACTACTGGGGGGAGGGGGGGGTTGTCTCAGGTTCTACAATAGATGACAGTTTTCCATGGCATGCTTTCCTCCCACCTGACAGATCGTACACAAAAGTGCGGGCGCCCTGCTTGAACCTCTGGTCGCAATGGTATTGGTCCCCCGCTACTACACAGTTCGCAAAGACCAGACAGTGATCCTTATCATGGCCCTGGCCCTTACATTTGATACATCACACCTCTTCGTGCACTTCTAACCAAGGCACCTGTCTTTGTTTCAAACTTTACATCTCTAAACATAGGCTTTGTATTTGCACGTGGATTTGCTGAACTCCCAACCTTGGATCCTGTATTAGGGTTTCGTGAAACCTCATTGCAGTCTCTAATGCTTCGGCTTGGGTTGAGATCTTTTTCTATGTCGTCCTTAGATGTGGTGTCAAAGACATCACAAACCATGCACAGTGTTGCGCATCCATCAATGTCATGTTAGCCTTGCAGATTGTGCTTTTCAATCTCTGATCCAGATCCCATGGGGTTTCACCAAGTAACATAGAGATTTCCTTGAACCCAATGGCTGACCGTGTCTCTGATTTTGGCTGACCAAATTCTCTATTCAATGTGTCCTGGATCGCCGATATTCCCACATTCAGATGATCGCTTGAGTACTTTATATACCACGTTAACGCACGATACTGTAGCCTACTAACCAGAGTAGCCTTTTTGATGTTATCATCCATTATGCCTTGGGCTTCCCATACAACCTTTACCACAAACCAGAACTGACTTGGTTCCTCATTTCCTACACCTTTAAATACTAACAACATGACTGCACTCGCCATCCCAGCCTTCGGTGGTGGTGGAGGTGGGGTCGGTGAAGATGGTTTTGACATAGGTGAGGTAGGTGATGGCGTGGACGGTGGTGGTATCAGTGGAATGCACTACTTAATCAACCGGATTGTGCTTCTTGGAGAGAACCCTATGATTTCTTCTTCGCTTTCTCATGAAATAGAAATCATAGGACTGTTCTCTAATCCTTCAGTTCCTCGGTAGCCTCTTCTACTCCGCATTACACTAGACATCAATAAATGTGCATAATCTGTTTTTCACATAACAACATTTTAATCCAAGTATTCAACGATTTGATGTACCTACCCGTGGTCCTTGGAGAAAACGCCTTTCTACTTCACTATAACTCACAGTTGTGTCTATCGCAAACTCAGTGATAAACCCTTCTATTATCCAATCCAACCAGTGATCTACTGTGCGTGTGATTTTATCTTCAGATGCTTCTAACCTGCACACCAATTCTGGAGTTCATACAATGGGTTGATCTAGTCTGCACCTTCCCACGCTATCAGCTAGCCTCGTGATCCACTTGTATAATTCCGTCAAGAATGATGCAAAGGAGATCTCATGGATCTCTATGTATATGTAACGATCCAACCACCTTTCTTCTGATATCCACGGATTTCTGTTTTCTTGAACCATGAACTCTTGAGCTTCTGATCCAACCAATCTTCAAGTTCTTTCTTCCTGGGGTTCCAGCGTCCCGACATTAGACATCCCTTAGGCAGATCCCAGTCCCAGCAATAGAACCATTTGTTGGCTTATTGGGCCTTGACCCAAGTTCGGAAGAGTTATTAGCCAAACAAATCCTGCAGCTACTGGCCCTTTCGGTAATAGCCCGCGGAGCATGGACTGAGGTCTCACCCGAGGTAGTAGGGGAGGGTGCTAGAACCAAGGTTCGACACCCTTGGGATGTCTTGATGTGGTCTAGAGGGGTTGCAATCCATATGCAGCCTCGCACCACTTTGTACTGCTCTCTGGCCTCCATGTAGATCTGCGCAGACACACTTTCTTATTAATCAAATTATTACAGATCTGAGATTTTTATTACAGTCTTTAAATAAATATTTAAACTTAAAACCCCGTGCGCACAATTATAACAGATAATGCATAAACTCAGAACATAAGCAATAAATAGATCTGCAAGAAAACACACAATGATTTAGAACTTCTTATCTTTATTGATCTTCTCTTCAGTACAACCAGATCCACCCTGCGCACTCAGCTACAGGGGTCCACGCACATAGCTATAGACTCTACCAGGCCTCTGTTCACATAGCTGCAAAGCCTCTATCTATCTACCAACACCCCTGACTCAGACCTACAGATGCTCCAAGCCTTCTTGCTTCATACACCCATTACATTCTAGATCCAAAATTATTTACTCAAAAACTGAAAACTAACCATAGAGCCTTGCTCTATTTATACATTTCCATGGTCCGCGGACCATGGGCAGTCCGACTCACATTACATTACTTTTGGGCAGAAAACCCTTTGACGGACCATGGGCAGTCCGACTCACATTACATTACTTTTGGGCAGAAAACCCTTTGACTTGACTCATTACACTTCGCGCTCCACGCATCTCGCAGAGTCTTTACCATACCTTTACCCAAAATTGCAAGCTTTGAGCCCCAAGACCATTATGCAAGGCCTTCACTACCCAACAGAACACATATAATTTCCCCAATGAGGAGAAAAAGAGACAACCATGCCATCAGTGTTATTGGTAAATTATCTGATTTAATGTTGGGGATAGTGATTTGTCCAAAATATTTAGACCCTGGAAGTCCAGTAGTAGATGTGCACATTGATGCAATTGTTGTCCCTTGGACCCTGATTGATATTAGGGTTGTGATCAATGTGGTGAATAAATAAACCATGCTAAAAATAAACCTCCAAGGATCCTTAAGAAATACCACTACAGTGCTGCAACTTACAGATAGATCGACAGTGGCTCCTGAGGTAGTTGTTGAGGATATAATAGTATCTATTGACTCCTATGAGTATCCTACTAACTTCTTGGTTCTCCAACCCAAAAAAAAATCAATGGTTATCCTCTCA
The DNA here is from genome assembly GCA_031772625.1 of Pinus tabuliformis. Lineage (NCBI taxonomy): Eukaryota > Viridiplantae > Streptophyta > Pinopsida > Pinales > Pinaceae > Pinus > Pinus tabuliformis. Next base: position 4,259,881 of record CM062811.1, on the reverse strand, counting down.
TCTTAGGAATGCCATGGTTGGCCACTTCTGATGCCTACATTAGTTTCAAGGTATCATACAACATCCTATCCAATATGTACCCTAGATGATGTTATAGGAGGGGGCTAGCCTGATGAAGATGACCTCATTGACCAGATCCTCCAAAACCAACCCCACAATATCATGCCTCTTATTGAGCTTGTAAAAGAGTCTGAGAGTAGTCCTTGAACTGAATTATGCTTAGTTGACCCAAGTCCTACCCATTTCAAAGTTGTAGAATTTGGTCCATCTAGAACCTTAAATATTAACCCCTCTCTCTCAGCCAACCAAGAAGAGAAGTTGTGAAAAATGTTGAGAGAACACTTAGATGCTTTTGCTTGGAACTATAAAGAAATGAAGTGGGTGCATCCCTCGGTGTGTACTCATTGCATATACATAAAGGAAGGATGTAAACATGTTTGTCAACCTCAAAGGAGAATGAACCCAGCCCTCAAAGAAAAAGTAAAGGAAGAATTACAAAAGTTGTTGGATGCAGGGTTCATATACCCTATCTCAGATAGTGAGTGGGTGTCCCCCCTAGTTTTGGTTCCAAAAAATGATGGGAAGTGGAGGATCTATGTGGATTACAGAGAAATGAACAAATCCACCAACAAATACCATTTCCCTTTTCCTTTCATTGATCAAGTTTTAGATGGTATTGGAGGGAAGAAGTTCTTCTCTTTCCTGGACGGATTCATTGGTTACAATCAGATACATATCAACATTCAGGATCAGGAAAAAACTACATTCACATGTCCTTGGGGTACCTTTTCTTGTACTCCTCACATCTACATCAAGGAAGGATGCAAATCTGTGCGCCAACCTCAGAGGACAATGAACCCAGCCCTCAAGAACATAGTAAAGGAATAACTGAAAAAGTTGTTGGATGCAGGATTCATATACCATATCGCATATAATGAGTGGGTGTCTCCTCTATTTTTGGCCCCAAAAAATAACGGGAAGTGGAGGTTCTATGTGGATTACATAGAACTGAACAAAGCCACCAAGAAAGACCATTTCTCTATGCCTTTCATTAATCAAGTTTTAGATGGTATTGCAGGGAAGAATTTATTCTCTTGCATGGATGAATTTAGTGGTTGCAATCAAATCCATATTAGCCCTGAGGATCAGGACAAAACTACATTCACATGTCCTTGGGGTACATTTTCTTTTAGGGTCCTCCTTTTCGGTCTATGCAATACTGCTGCCACTATTCAAAGGGAAGTTTTGAGCATCTTTGCTGAGTTGGACCATGAATTTATAGAGATCTACATGGATGACCTGACTCCATATGGGTATGACTTCCTAGAGGCTCTCTCTAACCTGGGAAAACTCCTGAGGAAGTGCATTGAAATTAACCTCTCGCTTATTCCTAAGAAATGTGAATTCTTAATGAACGCATGAATTGTCCTTGGCCATTCAATACCTTAGGAGAGAATACAAGTGGACCCAAACAATATTGACATCATGAAAAGGGTCTCTACTCCTCAAAAGAAAAGGGATGTTAGGATTTTGTTGGGCTTAGATGGATATTATAGGAGGTTTTTCAAGGAATTTAGTGAAGTCTCTTCACCATTGTTTGGATTACTGGCCAAGGAATCAAAATTTTGCTAGACAAATAGCTTCCAAGAGGCCCTTGAGATTTCAAAAGAGAAATCAACCACTGCACCCATACTTAGGGGCCCAGATTGGGCTCTTCCTTTCCATATCCATGATTATGCATCTGAAAAATATGTGGGGACAACCTTGGGACAAATAGATGGTAAGTTAACTTATGCCATTTACTTCATTAGTAAAAATTTCTCTAAGGTTGAACTAAACTACACTGTAACTGAGAAAGAACTCCTAGTTGTTGTACACTCCTTCAATAAATTCAGACACTACATCACGGGATACCAAAATTTCGTGCATATTAGCCATGCATCTATTAAATACTTGATGAATAATCTTTATGTGAATGCTAGAATTATTAAATGGTTGTTATCGTTATAGAAGTTTGATTTAAATATCATTAAAAAGTGAGGAAAAGAAAATGTAGTTGCATATTTTTTGTCTAGACTTGCTTTGCCTGCAAGTGATGAAGGGATGGTTGATAATCAGCTTCTAGATGAGCACCTATATGCTATCTCAGTTCTCTCTCCATGGTTTTCTGACACAGCCAACTACCTAGTTGCTGCAAAATTTCCCCCAAATCTGTCATCTAGGTAGAAGAGCATAATTGTAAGGAAAAGTGCCCCTTTCACTTGGATTGGGGGCAATCTCTTCAAGCTGGGACCAGATCAAATCTTAAGGAGATGTGTCAGGGAAGAGGAATTATTTTACATCCTCTCAGCCTATCATGATGGGCCCTGTGGAGGTCATTTTACTGCCAAACAAACAACTTTCAAAGCTCTACAAGCTGGCTATTATTGGCCCACTCTCCACCAAGATGCAAGAAGGTATATCAATAGATGTGATTAGTTCCAGAGGATAGGAAAACCCACACCAAGGGATGAAATTTCCCTACAACCTCAGGTGGTCTTGGAGCCATTTAACAAGTGAGGCATGGATTTCATTGGGCCAATTGATCCACCATCAGGGCAGAAAAAGTACATCATTGTGTTCACTAATTACTTGACAAAGTGGGCTAAGACAAAGGCTACCCAGGTAGCAATAGAGGATAAAGTGGTTGAGTTCTTAAGGGAAAATATCTTCTACAAATTTGGGTACCCCAGAGAGATAATCATTGATCAGGGGCTCAATTCACATCACATATAATCGAGAATATTTTAAGGTGACATCAGATCAAACATGGAACATCTTCTGCCTATCATCCTCAGGAAAATGGACAAGTAGAGGTTACAAATAGGGCATTGGATAGCACCCTCACCAAGGTTGTGAGCAAAAGTAGGGGAGATTGACCAGACAAATTAGTGGAGGCCACTTGGGCCTATAACACAACTTGGAAAACAACTACTGGGTTCACTCCATATGATCTGATTTATGGCAAGAAAGCTCTACTTTCTATTGAGTTTGAGTATAATACTTTGATAATGGTAACGCAATTGGACTTATATGTCACCAAAGCACATAAAGAGAGGCTTCTCCAATTGAATGTCTTGGATGAGTTCAGAATGTAGGCCCTCCTACACATTGAATTTATACAATTGCAAAGGAAGTTTTGGCATGATAGGCATATCAAGGACAAGGTTTTTCAAGAAGGGGATTGGGCATTATTATATGACTCTAAGTTAAAGGATTTCAAGGAAAAAATGATGACAAGATGGTTAGGCCCATACCTGATAGAGAAATGTCATGAAAATGGAGTTGTTCAAATAAGGACCATTGATGAGGGAGGGATTCCCTTACTTGTCAATTTCTATAGGTTCAAGGTATACAAAAAACCTATGTCTAAGGAAGAATTCATCAGCACAATCAACAGAGAAGTCAATGTGATTGGAAGTGCCATAGATTCCATTCCACAACATTTCTAAAAGCTTTTTTGAAAAAATAAAAAAGAAAATAAAAGGCCTGGATGAAAACCTTTATGAGGCATATGAGGCAAACTCTTGGATTGAAAACCTCTCTAAGACAACCTAGGAGTAAAAAAAAAAAAAAACTAGAAATAACAAATATCCCTGGGTGAAAACCTCTCTTGAGGCACCTAGGGTAGGCATACATGTTGAAAAACTCCTCTAAGCAACCTGTATATCTACAAAAGAAAAAGAAACAAAGGAAAAACACAGGAAATGGATCTACAACATCTCTGTTATTTTTTTGTCATTTTGCAGGATTGAAGACAGTGGAAGATTTCATAGCTACAGGGCTAACATTCTCAAGATTCTCTTCACTCCTCCCTCCATCCACTTCATATCCATCATCCACACTCATGTGATCACACCTCTCCATCATCCCATTAGCTCAAAATTCAAGTTTCACCCCTCTCTAGATTACTACAGGAAGGACTGTAATTGCTACAAGAAGGTCTTGTAGTGCTACAGGAGGGCTCTAAAATGCTACAGGAGGGAGATCTAAAGGAAAGGAAATTCCAGCATGACCTTGCAAAGGATGAATAAGGTTCCTCCACCATGTTCCACCATCCATCCATCCCAGCTCGTAAAAAAAAAATCACTAAAATCCCTCCTCTCTGTCTTACCCCTGTTAAAAAATTCTTGAGAGACACACATAGAACATCCTCTCCATTTCCATAAATCTACACCACTCCCTCAGATTCCTAGCATTATCCTTAAGACCTTTTACATCCTCTCTCATCACACCCATGTAGCTTGAAGACCCTAGGAGAAAAGAAAAGGACTGCTACAGGAAGAGAACCTCCTCCTGTAGCAGCCTGTGCACACATCACAGAAAGAAATAATCTTGTTTTTATCATCAGTAGGGCTGGTGATGAAAACTTATGAGGCCACTCTGCAATATTCATATCACTCCCAACAAGACTCTCCATTGCCAGTAGAACCTTGGACATCAACAAGGTACCTGAACACACAGCAACCACATCAATCAAATATCATGAGGAGCAAAGATGAAATACACAGGAAATAAAAACACAGCAAGTCAACTCCCTTGATGGAAATAATGAGGTCCATCTCTAGCATACACATCCTTGCATCAGTTTGATCATGAGGTAGGCACAGGTATGGAAAAATCCCATCTCCTCCCTATTTGTAAATAACTAAAAGTGTGTAAACGTCAAGGGGTATTTTAATAAGATGGAGCTAGCCAGTTAACTTGGCCACCCTCGGCTAGTAAACAAAAAGTGATGGTAAGCACTCATGCAATGTGGAGGTGTCACATTAGTCAAGTTGGGATCACAGAGTGGGTGGTGATTATGAGGAACGAGGGAATAATTACTCTGAGTGGGGACAATAGTCCAAAAGAGGAAACCTCATGTGACTACCAGGTCATCACAACACTCCAAGCCTAAGCCAAAAATGGCATATTATGTACTAGGGCTCGAATTATTTTGCATAAATGCTCATTTCAAAAATAGTTAAGGAGAGGACGAGCTCGGGGTGCCATCGAGTAGTTTCGAACCCTATGTTGTAGTGTTTCTGGAGCACAAGTGTACCAAAAAACACCCCCTTAGCAGTGGATTGTTACCTGCGAAGGATCACAGTCAAATTGGTGTTGTTAGTGGATAAACTTAAATAAACACAATATTGTAAATAGTGGAAACAATGCATACATAAATATAAACTTAAACAAAGAGGTGCATGAACAAAACAATGCTCAAATGGAGAAAACACATCAATAATATATGGAAAAATCTCCCTTTATTGATTGTTGGTGGTAGAGGTTGAATAGAATTAGAATCTCAGACACTTGAAGAGAATTCTTTGAGCGAGGGAGCTCGAAAATCCTCAGCAAGGTGGTTTCTTTCCCTCAATCTCTTTGCAAGTTTCTCCTCTCTCTCAAAGAAGTGTGAAGACTCTCCAAAGGTTGGATTCCTCTTTAATCACTAAGATGTTGGGTTGCTTAGAATCAATTTGGCCAACATGCTAGTGCTCTTCACTTCCTTGGTTTCAACAATGTAATGGTGGTTTTCTCAAACAACAATTTGGCCAACATAACAATGTCTCTTGTTTTGGCACTCCCATGGCCTATTTATATAGATTTTTTTTAATCCATCTTCCCTCTCTTGGTACATGTATGATAAATACACATGAGTAGAACAAGAGGATTCCATTGAGGGTTGCACTTAATAAGATGGAGCTAGCCAGTTAACTTGGCCACCCTCGGCTAGTAAACAAAATGTGATGGTAAGCACTCATGCAATGTGGAGGTGTCACATTAGTCGAGTTGGGATCACAGAGAGTGGGTGGTGATTATGAGGAACGAGGGAATAATTACTCTGAGTGGGGACAATAGTCCAAAAGAGAAAACCTCGTGTGACTACCAGGTTATCACAACACTCCAAGCCTAAGCTAAAAATGGCATATTATGTACTGGGGCTCGAATGATTTTGCATAAATGCTCATTTCAAAAATAGTTAAGGAGAGGAAGAGCTTGGGTTGCCATAAAGGAGTTTCGAACCCTGTGTTGTAGTGTTTTTGGAGCACAAGTGTACCAAAAAACACAAATAAACACAAAATTTTAAATAGTGGAAACAATGCATACATAAATATAAACTTAAACAAAGATGTGCATGAACAAAACAATGCTCAAATGGAGAAAACACACCGGTAATATATGGAAAAAAATCCCTTTATTGATTGCTGGTGGTAGAGGTTGAATACAATTAGAATCTCAGACATTTGAAGAGAATTCTTTGAGCTAGGGAGCTCAAAAATCCTCAACAAGGGGGTTTCTTTCCCTCAATCTCTTTGCAAGTTTCTCCTCTCTCTCAAAGAAGTGTGAAGACTCTCCAAAGGGTAGATTCCTCTTCAATCACTAAGATGTTGGGTTTCTTAGAATCAATTTGGAAAACATGCTAGTGCTCTTCACTTCCTTGGTTTCAAAAATTTAATGGTGGTTTTCTCAAACAAAAATTTGGCCAACATAACAATGTCTCTTGTTTTGGCTCTCCCATGGCCTGTTTATATAGATCTTTTTGAATCCATCTTCCCTCTCTTGGTACATGTATAATAAATACACATGAGTAGAACAAGAGGATTCCATTGAGGGTTGCACTTCTCCAAGGTGACTCGAATTCGGCTATACTAGGTTGATCTCATATCAAAAAATCGGCTCCATGTGTGTAGAGTAGTCTCGGACCGCTAAGTCATCTTTTCTGCAACCGTGCATATTTTTGAGGATATGTCATGTGTGTGCATCTATCAAAGAAATATATGTGCGGCCTTAATTGATTTCCTTTATAAACTTTGGAACTTAGGAGAACCTTTGATTTGTGAATCTTCATATTCTATTCAACTATAAAAATGTCCACCTGTGCATTCTGCTGGACACTTTTAATGTCTTCTAGATTGTACTACAAGGTGTACAATTTTTTGGTGTTAGCACCATGTTCTGCCATTTCTACAGGAGGGGGCTACAGGCAAGCCTGCAACTACTACAGGAAGGTCAAGAGACTGCTACAGGAAGCCTAAAAGGGTCGAATTGGTCTCCAATTTCTTGCCTTCATCCTAGACCATGTGATTAAAGGTAAGTGCACCATCTCCTTCATCCACCCATAAATTGTATGCAAGATGCACATCAAATTCCACAGGAAATAACAATCAAATTGCGAAATTGAAAGATATTTTTGGGTTGTAGATTAGAGGGAATGTAGGAAATTATCATCAACTAGGGATTTTAACCCACTGCTACCACTGAGTTATACACAAAAGTTATTACAGGAATTATCTCTCCTTCACTTAGATAAGAACATAGAGAAGATATGGGGGAGGATTTAATAGAAGGGAGCCCTCAGATATCAAAAGAATCTATATACACCCTCCCATGGTAGACATTTTTAGAAGACACCAGTGGCTAGGATTCCTTGAACTGTTGAAAGGATATGATGATGACATTGTATTTGAATTTTACATGGCCTTGAACTCACAAACAGAAGACAATGCCACCACTTTGGTGAGGGGATTAGCTATTTCATTCATCCCTAAACTAATTAGAAAATTCTCAACCCTACCCCTAGGGAACAAATAGGGTAGAGAAGACAAGACCACCAGTGCCACTACTAAAAAGAACTTCTTCACTGCCAATGAAAAGCTTTTCAATGATAAGAATGGAGTTAGGAGAGAAAGCCTACCTTATCCTTGGGACGATATGGCCTACCATATCTTGAAATACATATCTTGTTAGGGAAGGTTAATTGCGCTCTATGCCTACCATTTTAGATAACTTCATGAACACAGATTTCAAGCAGAATTTCCCTTGGATCAAAGACTCTGTGTACCATAATTCCTCCTATAGTCCATCAAGGATAGGATTCAAAAAGTAAGAGAGGGAAAACACCAACACCTAGACCACCATGGCCTCATTAAACTGATAGTGGTGGATGCCTTGAACAAACTAAGAATCCTTGTTCTTTGCTCCAAATTCATAGACATGGATAGAGAGGCCTTCATTGACACACATACTCTGACACCAGGTGAGACCCCAACCTCTAGTTTTGGTTGAATAGAGGAGAGAGCAGCAATAGAAGAAGAAGGGGCAAAGGCAGGTGAGGAAGAAATAGTAGGATAAGAAGAAGAGGAAAGAGAAAAACATGTAGAGAGGACAGAGAAAGAACTTGAGGCAGAGGTAGAAAAAGAGAAAGGTGAAGAGGAATAGGGGGAGCAACATGAAAAAAAAAAAGTCCTGAGAAAACTACTAAGCCTAGAGAAGCAAAGGTATCCCCAGAGCAAGCAAGTTTGTCTCCAAGACCCACTGAAAAAGAGGTAGCTACAACCTTAGCTACCTTGAGAACCCCAGTAAAACCTAAAAATAAGAGAAAAAGGAAATCCCCCTTATAATTTAAGACTAGGAAAAGCACCAAGATCAAGAAAGAAAGGTCTCAAACTCCCAAAAAGGCCCATATCACAATTGAAGAGTACGTAAGTAAGAAAGAGGTGGTGGGGACCATTGAAAAAAATTTGATGAGGTCACCTCTTCAAAATCCATAATAAAGACTCCTATAGCATATGTAAGGAGGCCCACCACTAGATTAAACTCATTCAAACAACCCAAGACACCTACCACCCTCCAACAAGAATAAAAGGGGAAGCTATAGGAAACACAAAGTATGCTACAAAAGGAATAGAGGATGCTACAAGTGGGGCAAAATGAGCAACAAGAGGGGCTCAATGTGACACAATAGCTATAAGAGGTAGAAACTTTCGAAAAAAAAATTGAGTTCCTAGAGCTCCAAGAGCCTACTCCACAACCTAGTTCAAGCTCCAATCATAAATTCATTAAAGGAGGGAGAGTTATTCCCCAGAAATTTGTAGTTCCAATTTTCTTTGAGCTAGAAGCAAAAAGAGGAAGAACCCACAAATGGATGCAAATTGGTAAGTCTAAAAAGGTGGAAGATGTGGGTGTCATGGAAGAAAAGGTCCTTGAAATGTGAAAATAATTAAGTGAGCTAAGAGAGAGAGAGAGTCCATAATGAGGGAGAAACTACAGGAAGAAAATAGGTGGTTGAGGGAGAAGCTGCATGAGAAGGAAACTTAATTGGCCACAATGGCAAGCGTTTCCATGGAGGCATTACAGTACAGACAACCATCCAAGTCTTATGCACTCTCTCTCAAAGAGTAGTGGATGCAATTCCAAATCAAGACCTTAGCACAACATGGATCTATGCCATTTTAAGATTACAAAAAAATCATTGAATTTTTCAACCAAGTTAGCATAGAAGACAGAGCAAAATTGGTTGAGTTCTACATTCATAACCTAAACTTGACTGATATGAATATTTGGGATCCAAATGAAAAATTGGGTAATACACAACTAATGTCCCTAGCATCTTGGATGGCTCATCAGGAGGAAAGAGTTGAGGAAGTAAAGAGATTCATGGCAAAGGAAGAAAAGGAACCACTATATATCAGGGCATAGCTAATAAGCCCAATGGTTGTCATTAGAAATAACATAATCATCTCCAATGATGTTAACCTAGCACCCAAATACCTTGCCACCTAGGAGTAAGCCATCTCACATTTTGAAGACACACTTGGGCTATTAGGGATAGAAAGCCAGCAAGCATGCCAAAGGAGATGGAATGCCTTACACCACAGTCTCCAAATCAAGGAGTATCACTCTCCTAAAAGGCTAAGGAATGCATTGGAAAGGACACCCCTGTAGAAAAGACTCATGCAAATATTAAAATTCAATTGGATTGGACTCAAGCTCAATCCACCCTTGTTGCTAGGCCTATAGGAAGGAAGAAATGAAGCAGAGGAGATGAAGGAGTGGACATAAATAGAAATGAATGCAAGCTTCTATCCTCAATAAGGCACACCATCTGAGGAGCCTTGGGATGTCAGGGAGGCCACCAGGGCCATGAAGGACATGGGCATAGATAACTGAGTTGGTAATAGGATGAGCAACAATTTCAATTGGGGGGTAATGATGAGGCTCACCAATAGGTACATCATAAGGGTCATAATGCCATCCTCCAGCTTTAGAACTATATCTTTGTCACATTTATTTTCAATTTTTGTTATAGTATGCTTAGTGATAGGGGTAAAAGATGTTTTTCTATGTCATGTGGCCTAATATGGTTTAAATGTAGGAAATGAAGCAATTTTGAGATGATTTCAATGCAAGATCTCAGAGTAGACAACAAAGAGAGATTATAGGAGGTTGTCCACCTCCTTAACTCCCTTAATCAACCAAAATCACCATTTTCTCTCTCATCAATTCGAGGTCATTGGCAGCTAAGTAGGAAGAGGTCATTAGCAGCCAAGCAAGTGGAGTTAAAGAAGATCTAGATCCACCCTTCTCGAGTTTTGGCAAACAAACATTCCTATTTTTTATGGAGATGTTGGTAGCTACCCTATTGTATAAATAAACATGCCAAAGAGCTCATTAGGATTTGAAATTTGTTTTCAGCTAAGAGGAAATTGAGCTCAAGCACTTGATATTGTTATTTTTTACTAGTTATGTGATGTATTTGATATTAATGCAATGATAATGAGGAGTTTATTATTGATCCATCACTGAGTTAGTTTCAGAGAGATGAGGCTCTTGGGTTTGGCTTAGGTCCCTCTTATGTATTAGTATTACTTTTTAGATTAGAATGTTTATTAGTTTTATGCATTTCATTAGAACATAACCCCTCAAAAATCTTGTCCTTGCTACCTCTATCTCATCTATCTCATGGGAGCATGAGTGGAAAAATCTACAATCATAGCCCAAAAATGCTATGTTTATGATTTCTTGGAAGAAGTTCTATGTTAGTAATTTCATTTTGCATCTGATTGTTGTAGCTTAGAAGTTGATTTTTTTACTATATTAGAGTCTTTGGCATAGATTAGATGGTATTTAGATTCAACTCATATTTTTCACCATTGGCTATTTTATTTTTTTAATGATAAAATAGCATGTGCATGTGATGTTGCAGGGTTGTTTGGATCTATAGGAAAGGGTTCTTTCACCATTTCCATCCAGGACTTCTTCACCCTCTTTGATGAATCCCAAAATGCTATTCTTGAGCTCATTCCCTTAGGTCTTCGTGAGTAGCCCTCTTTGTCCAAAACAAGCCTTCCTGAGGTATTGAGCTTGGCTAGGGGCGTTGGCCACCTTTCATCCATCTACCACAACCTACGTCCACCTTTCCATCCCTTTATATCATCATTCCTACCTTCCAAACCCTCTCAATAGCCTTCCTATAGCATTATAAACCTTATGTCGCAATACAAGGCTCCTATAGTAGCTTCTTGTAGCATGCTTGTAGCTGCCTGTTTTACCCCTTGTTTTGACCTGTGATGCAAGTTTGACTTAGTTTAGGAGTAGGTTGACCCCTAGATTGGACTCCATGATCAAGGGTAGCACCTAGGCCATTCCAACCATCTTTTTTCCTTCACTACAAGATAGAATATCATTAGCTTCTTTATCACAGATTTAGCACAAGTAGAACATTGGTTTATATGCAGGTGTGAATTAGATAGATGATGCATGAAATCTTGAGCTATGATTTTTTAGGATAATTTCATGTTTACAAGTGGATTTGATAGCTATATGGTTTATTGAAGAATAGTGTAGTTCCCTTTCTACAAGTAGTATAGCTCTTGTGTTCTTTCATGAATTGATTCAGTAGCATTTACAAGTTGATAACATCTACAAGTTGAGGTTTAAAAATAATTTTTCATTTTGTCATTAGAGCTAGCTTTTAAATTTCACCTTCAGTAGTTTATTTCCTTCTAATTCAGTAGAAAGAATGGTCTTGTAGCACTATTGATCAAATGTCCTAGTTGAGGGTGGCATGAGTAGAATCCCATCTACTATGTATATAGCACTGTCAAATCAAAGTTTGTATGAATGCTGGGCTGATAAATAGAGTTGAGTAGCCCTTGGGAGTTGGAGCACTTGATACCAGGGCTCACCAGTGGTCTCCAAAATTCTTATTCTATCACCTTCTTCAAAATCTAGCCACATTGAGGTGTCTAGGGCATCAATTTCCTGACAAGTTAGCCACAGGAAAACTTCAATCTACTAGGGTATCTTGCATTGGCCTCTCTTATATCCCTCCTCTAGACTTGAATACATTTTGATGGTTGATTTGGGAGAAAATCCAAGCCTTAGCTCCAAGACCAAAACTTGCCCTGCCATCCCCAAGGCTAGCACCTCCCGGGGTCAAAACAACATCACTAAGTGAAACACTTTCTTTGATCCTTCTCACTTTGTCTAGGGTAAGAAAATCATTTCTTATTTCAAACTTTCCTCATACCCCAGACCGGTCCACTTGGCCCCATGTGGTCCCACTCGTTCAAAGGGATATTCTTCAAGAAGCATCTAGCATATCAACTTTAACAATGATTTATGGTGTGGGACACTCATTTCAAAGCCTATTATTGTACACCTAACCCCAAAAATCCTCCTCCTTTCCCTAGAAGCACATAGTACCTTGCTTAGAAAGCAAGCAAGCGCCATCTTCAAAACCTTCTCGGAAAGGGTCTGGGTCACTCATATCCATTGACTTATCATTCATTGGTGACTCCATACATATCGGGTCTCCTCCCATCGATGAAAGTATGTAAATAGAAGGGAGCCTTAGCTAATGTGACAGTGGGATAAGACTCCATTTGTTGCCCTTAGCCTAACATTTTCCCTTTAGGGATTTCCCTCAGATCACCTGCTAGTTTGAGCGGTAACATTTTGGCATTGTTGTCGGGGACACGAAACATGTGTTTTGTTCCCCATACAACATGTGTTTTGTTCCCCATAGTTCTTCATTGAACTTAAAGGTCGATTCTTGTAGGGTGAAGCAAGAATTTTTTCTAGGCATCTTTAATTTCAATCTAGCAACTCCTACATATGTTTCATGTATACCTCAAATAGGTTGTCATTCTTTCATAAATTTCCCCCCTTGGACATTGATAGCATCCCTGCACATCCTAAACATGTCACGGGAAGGATGGTATGTGGGGTGCCCATGTTTGATGGTGATCCACTCTCCGCAATTGACCATGTGGAAAGATTCAATGCACATACTTCAAAGGAGAAAGTGGTTCATCAAGATGTCATTATGTTTTTGTTCATGGGATCTCTCGATGGTCATAAATCATGGCTCCATGATCATGAACCTAAGAGAATCTCATCTATTGAGGAGTTTGTTTATGGATTTCTTAGTCACTTTCAAGTATACCCTGCATTAAGCATCCAAGAGGAAGCCCTCATCAAGCATCATAAAGACATTGAGGATCTAAGTAATAAGCAGGAAGACAAGTCATCGTTAGGTTTGCATGGTGAGAAAGATGATTTTGAGAACACACATGTTGGGAAGAATGAGTCTATGGAAGGTGAAGTTGAGAATAACCTTACCTTTCTCAAGGATATTACTTCTAATGATTTTCCTTTTGAGAACCTTGAGGAAGTTGACCCCATTAACCCCTTGAAAGAAGACATGAAAAATTACTTCCATATTGAAAGGGAGAAATAAGAAATTGTTGGTCCTGAATTTGATTATGCTCCCATTTACGACAATGACAAGGAGGATGAGGATGAGATTGGTCTTCCCTTCCCCTCGGGCACTATTTATGATATGCTACCCATTGATACCCTTGGGAGGGAGAATCTTCATTTTCCTTTGCATAAAGAGGAGCACTTGGGAGTGATAAATTTTCCTTTTAGGAGAGACTAAGGAAATTGATGAGGCTCCCACTTCTCATGAGTATGATTCTATATTCAAATCACTTGAGCCTTTATATTATGATTTTGGGAAAGCAAAACCCGTTGAATGCAAAATTTGTTTCTCCCTTTTCCCTATTGGTTATCATCTTGAGTCTTTGTCAAGTGATTCCCTCACCCCTGGTCATATGATTTCAAGTAATTGTGAGCCCTTCCCCCCACCCGAGTATAGTGTCAAGGAAATTCCCTTCATCGATTATACTTTTCCTCCTTGGACGTACCCTCAAGGTTTTTATCACTCCATTGTCTCCCCTCTCAAGTGTAATCATAATTTGAAACCTATTTTTGTTTCTCCATCTTGTTGGCCTCCCTTTCTCACTAATCATAACCCAATGAAGTCCATAAGCCATGACCTAAGTAATAAGGACAATGGTGGAAGTGATATGACATAGGTATACATGCATCAAAATTTTATGATCTTGGTTGTTGGCATCTCTATATTTTGGTTGCAAGAGAATATCTCATGAACTAGATCACATCCTTTTCTCACCTCTTCTCACATAAACATCCATGAGTGGGCATCATATTTTCCCACCCCTCGCCCACAACATCCTCCATGTGTTTGGGTTTGCATTTCTTTTGAGATTTGTTACATGTGTAGTGAAACTAGTAGGCATATGTATATTGATATGATGATATTTTGATTGCACTGGCTTTATGATTACACTTAGCATTAGCATTATCATATGCATGTTAGGGTAGGATGCATTTCATGCTGATTTCCGCATTAGAAATAACGTCATATGATATTTCTCATGGTAGATAGGTGCATATTTGCATATTTTTTTGATTTTATGGCCTAACATATAGCATGTGCAATCATGAGACACCATGAAAGCATGTTGCCCCCTATTTTTCCATTTGTTATATGTGCAAGTGACAGGTCTATGGTAACCAAGGGATTGTTGGAGTTCTTGTGACCTCCCATTTAACTAGCTTTGCCCATTTCTTTGACAGATCACCCCGCAGTTGGAGCCATATGTTACCCACTATTTTGTGGGTAATATCCCTAGGAGAAAAAAAATTCTCCAAGATGATCCTCAGCTAGCAGCTAACAGCACCTTGCAGTCACCATCTAGCTCATTGTGTCATTTCTCCACCACCTGAGCCAGCCATGTGGTCCCTCGCCCATCTTCCATGATCGTATATTTGAAGGTGGACCTCCCGAATCCAAAGGTATGCCTTGCCATTTGGAAATTAAGTATTGCAGTTTGCTTATCATGGATACTTTTGGGCATGGATTGATGGGGGGGTTCAACAGAAAGAATGGGCTAGATTTGTGTTTTTTATCCTAGACCCCTTTTAGGCATTAACCTTAGATTCTAGTCCCGTGGGATCTCTTTTACTGACCATTTGGCTCTAGGGATGGTATTTCATGGGAAAACATGATTTTGGTTGTGTGGTCCCACTCCCTTATCTACTTATATTACCCTCTTTCCATTCATGATTACCCCATCCATCATTCTTCCCACCTGGGTCCACATTCCTCCACTAGGTCCACATATGGTTAGCTTGCCCCTTTGCCTTGCCCAAAACTTGGGTCATGGCCTGGAATGAAGCCCGAAGGTTGATGCAACTGAAAAGAAAGTTAAAAGCATATATGGCCACATTCAACAGGAAAATGTGCCACAAAATGCAAAAGATGGTTGGGACAAAAAAAATAGCACATGGGAAAAAGCTAATACATGAGCTCTATCCCATCATCATGGTTCCTACAGGGCCTATGAGCTTTCTTCATCATATAGGAACCCATGATTATCCCAACCCCTAGAGGGTGATGAACCGCCCCACCTTAAAAAGGGGGAATTCACCTCTATATCTTATACATCATGCTCTAATCAAAGAAAATCATAAAAAGGAAAAAGGCATAAAAGAAGGGTGGAAAAATCAAGGCAAGGGCATCTCATGTACCATGATTTCTCCCTCCTACACAAGTGTTGACCCTCAAAAGTAGTGGACAAGGGGTTGGCCCCTTGTAATAACTTATGGTGCTCCAAATGGCATGTGGTGGCACACAAGTGTCCTAATGGGTGTACAAACAAATCGAAGATGCATTTATATCACCTGCAAGGGCTGTGATGATGGTGTAGGTCATCCCACATCATCGTGCAAGTCTTGGATCATTTGCCAAGTGTATGGTGTATATTTGGGGCCAACTGAACATTATGGATCAAGTGCATCTTCCTCATCCAATAATTGAACCACGAGAAATCTCTGAATGGTTTTGGGGATTGATGAAGTGCAATATGTTGTTGTGGAAACCCATGGATCTCAATGCTCACCCTACATGTGCCAATGTATCCCTCTAGAGGATTAGGACCCCGTATAGCGAGACCAAACCCAAATGGAAACCATATGAAATCCTGCATAAGATCCAATGTGTCCCCTAGCCTTCCAGTACAACAAGTCATTAGAGAAACCCAGTAAATGAGCTTACCTAATCATGGACCATAGATGGGGACTTTATAATGGTTTTCCCTTCCATAATGGCTTCGGGATGTGCCAATGTTTACTATACTCCAAATCGGGTTAACCAAGTACCCTATTAGGCAGTTTCTACTTCTAAAGGGGATAATATTCCAGGTACATCCTTCAAAATGTGGTGGCATGTGACAGATATGGTGAGTGAAGTAGGGGATGAGAAAGGGCATCCCTGGTTCACATGCTTGGTGCAAGGGTAGCTAATAAGAGGTGAGACCACACTTTGGTTTATAATGTGTACGAGGGAGAGATTGTGGTACATGAGATGCCCCAACCTTTATTTTTCCACCCTTCGTTTATTCCTTTTGCCTTTTTATGAGTTTCTTTTATTGACAATATTAGAACATTATTTTATTATTATTAGAACATTATTTTATTTTTGGGGCTTATGTAGGCCAAGGAGGTAATTCAAACTCCTAAGTTGTGTATAAATACAAGTGAGATGAGTTCATTTCTCATCATCACTTTGGATTGGATCTCTCTCTTCTTTAGAGAATTTCACACTTTTTGTTGAAGGATGAATTGAAGCATTTATGGATGAATTTTGATGTATGGATATGGGCCTATCTTCTCTTGGAGTTTCTTTATTTTCACTTTTGAATGGTTGGACATACTCTACTACATGTAAGTACGAAAGTTTTGATGTTATTCTTATTACTTTTGTAATATATGCTGGATGGGATTTTCATTGTTTTAAGGCTAACTATTGCATGCAAATTATTGCTTAATATTGTGGGATTATCTCTATTGTAACATTATCTCCATGCATTGGTCCATGTCATATGAGTGAAATCTCCTAGAGGTAAAATTTGACCTTGACAAGTCATTCCTCTTATGCATTTGACGTATAAAAGCTACAAGACTGCTTTCACTTGACCTACAGGGTTTGTGAAGTAATTTTGAGGCCTCCTTGAGTGGAAACAACAAATCTTACACATAATCAACATAAACTCCATTCTCCTAAGTACTAAGGCACTGATCTACCAAGGGTGGTAACAAAAATTCCTATTCTTTCACCTTATCCCAAGTCTAGCCACATTGGAGTGTCTAGGGCATCAATTTCCTAACAAGTTAGCCACTGAAAAAGTTTGATCTCCCAAGGTCTCCAGTGTTGGGCTCTCTTCTAGCCCTCCTCCAGACTTAAAGACATTCCAATGGTGGAGTTGGGAGAAAATCCAAGCCCTATCTTCGGGACCAAATGCTATCACCTCTCAAGGTCAAAGCAACAGCATTAAGTGAAACATTTTCTTTAATCCTGCCATCCCCAATGCTATCACCTCTCAAGGTCAAAGAAACAGCATTAAGTGAAACACTTTCTTTGATCCTTCCCACCTTGTCTAGGGTAAGAAAATAATTGATTATTTCACATTTTCCTCACACCCCAGACTGGGTCTACCTGGCCCTATGTGGTCCCACTCCTTAAAAGGACTATTCTTCAAGAACCATCTAGGATACCAACTTTAACAAGTATTTAGGGTTTGGGACACTCCTTTCAAAGCCTATTCTCATACACCTAACCCCAAAAATCCTCCTCCTTTCCCTAGAAGAACATATTACCTTGCATAGAAAGAAAGAAAGCTCCATTCTTCAAAACCTTCTTCGAAAGGGTCTAGATCAGTCATATCCATTGACTTATCATTAATTTGTGTCTCCATACATATTGTGTTTCCTCCCATCTTTGAAATTCCATAAATAGAAGGGAGCCTTAGCTGAGGTGACAGTGGGCTAAGACTCCATTTGATTCCCTTGGCCGTGAATTTGACCTTTAGGGATTCCCCTTAGGTCCCCTTCTAGTTTGAGTGGTAGCAGGGCCTATGTAGTTCCTCTAATAACCAAAATTCATCATTAGAGTTTGAATTTAATATAAACAGCAGGTCATCTATTGAAGTTTGTGAAAGTTATATGCTCTCATATATGTCTTAAATTTTATGTTCTATGTGTCAAAGCATCCTATAGATTATTATTTTTCAAGAGGTTACAACATTTTTCGAATAGTCCATAGTCATTTCCCAAAATGATTCATAGTGCCCATAATTTTCCAATAGAAATACAAAGTCAAGCTTCAACCATTATTGCTTTTGTCATATAGGCTTTAAGTAGTTATAAATATCTCGACTTCTTTATATTTTGTGTTAGGTGGCCAAAGTGTGCACAAATTTTTAGCTTATATTCTGGCCCCATTAAAATCCAACTAAACTTCTCTGCATACATCCCCAATGACCTTATGGTATGGTTATGACTTCTTATCTACATTCACAAGGATGAAAATTATAGTATAGAATTTTGTTTTAATTCTAGGAATGATCACATTAAGTAGTGTGTGAAGATTTGTTCACTTGATAGGTCTGATATATATATGATGTCAATGTTGGAGCATTATTGATCCAACAATATGATATAATTGTGATCGATAATACTATTAAGGATGGTTTTAGTTCATCTATCAGCATTGGTAGATATTATGTAAAACATTGTTTACATTCATATATGGTTGGCCAAAATGAGGTAGATCCTTTGAAAATGACTTTCAACATGTTAGGGTCCAACCCTAACCCCCCTTATTTATGTAACAGGGTCAAGTCATAGTTATAGTTAGTTAAAGACTCAATAAAGCCCATATTAATAATTGTAAGTGGTTGACCCGCATTTAAAGAAAGGGAACACAGTTAGTTGCAAATGGGCCATGGTATTAGATAGATGGTATTAATAGAACCATTGTAATAACCCATGGTATTGCATGTATGAATCCTATATAAAGGATAGAGACACCCCATTGAGGAGCATCATGCCTTATTCTGTAATCGAGCCTTTCTCTATTGGAGGTTGCCCCCTCGAAGAGGCAAGTGAACATTACTTTCATCTCTGAATAATAAAATACATGCTATTATTTCTCATTTTGTTCTGTGTTCTGGGTTGTATTTCTTCACATATTTGGTATTCTGGCATCTTCTTGCAGGTCAAGAGCATAACAATTGGTATTAGAGCACTTTCCAGGGCCGGTGGTATCTCCATTTGTAGCAGAATTTTTTTTTGGCTAGAGACGTGTTCCGTCATCTTTAAACCACGGGATCTATCATTGAGCAAATAAACCTGTGGATTTGGGGAGGCATGCACGCAGGAAATACAAGAGGTAGTCACGCTTATTGGACTCCCTTGTAACCCCTGTGGGTACCCCTTTGAGAAGTAGTGCATTAGACAGAACCGTGCATGGACTGTCTTCCACGTACCCTCTAGGTATATTGGAAGCCCCCTAGGTTCACCTGAAACCTCGCCGTAGATAAACCATTGGCTATCTTGCTCCTATAGTACATCGAGAACAGCACTCAGGGAGATTACTCGCACGTACGAAAGGGTAGTCAGGTAGTATGGCTAAGGGTACGGTTGATCCTCCTTACTTAGTTCCCTAAAAGATTGGGTCGAGTACCACTATTGGACCCTTATGTATATTGCGATCTGTAGCACCTGAAACTCCTTGAGACCATAGTTCCTTATCTCTCTGAATATCACCCATCATCTTCTTTCTCAAATCAGATCTAGCAGGTTTGGTTTTGTGTCGCTGCAATAAGCAGATCCACCAGAATACCATTCAGATCTAGCAGCGAGGGTTCGGTCGCTGCTGCATTCCTACTCACACTCTACAGTTGAGGGTTTCGCAGACAGATCTAACCATTTGTGCAGGGAGGCTTGTGGCTCCTATACCTTGGGGTGATTCTCATAGGACATTGGGCAGGATTAACATCTTTGGGAATTGGCTACTACAGTATTGATAAGTGGGGAGTAAAACTCCTTTCGGAGTAAAAAAAAAAAGAGTCTGATGCCCTCCCGTGACACTTATAAAAAACTTAGCCCATAAGAATCAGGACGACGGGCTGAGCGAGGTGGTACCATTCACTTGTCAGCTTCAATTTTTGGGTGGTCCCAAATTTTTTCACAGTGACGATAAGTGAACCGGATCTGTGTATGGTAGAAACCAGAGCTCAAGCTATGGTCAATGAGAAGATGGAATCCCTTGAAAAAAGGTTGGAGGACTTAGCGAGGCAGATCCAGTCATTGTAGGACACATTCACAAAGGGCAAGTCAGCGTTACAATTGGAGGCATATGCTTTTAATGAAGACCATGAAGGAGTATCTAGCCATTCTCTTCACTTCCATGGAAACCACCAACGTTCCCACCCTCAACCACCCAAGCTAGACATGTAAAAATTTGATGGCTCTAATCCGGCAAGATGGCTATCACAAATGGACCAATATTTCATGTTGAATCACATCAGAGATGATGAGACTAAGCTACGTGTGGGAGGACTTTACTTGGATCAAGAAAGATGGCAATGGTGGTAGTGGCATCAAAAATGCTATGCAAAGCCAATTACTTGGCAGGCATTCTCAAAATCCCTTTGTGACTGATTTGAACGTTGTTACACTAAAATTTGTCACCATGACTATCTACAGTTAGTATGGCTCCATCAACTGTCATACTATCCTCCTTGGCAAGTCTTATACCTCTGCTCCTCATGTCAAACTCCAAGAAAGAGAGAAAGTCCTTAAAAAGTCAATTAACTCTGGTTACGCAGTTTCTCTTAACCTTACCTGCGTGTACGCACCCCAAGTTCACAATACCTGCATACTTGTACGCTCTGTCTGTAAAGGGGTGGGTGCATACTCCTGTAAAGGTCAAAAGGCGCGAGTTTTACTTCAAAAAAGTTACTTGTGGTCGATTCTAGAGCATTCTAGAAGATGGTTTGACGTGTATTGAGCGCCTCCAGATGGTTCATGTATCCCTATGAAAGAGGAACTTATCCCATCAAGAGGGGAGCTATCCCATTGAAAGAGGGGCTTATCCCATTGATGGTGGACCTGATTAACTTCCTCCAAAGCATTATAAATATAGGCATTGGGCCAGAGGGAGGGGAGGTTGAAAGCTGAACATTCCTAAGGGTAGATGCTGCTGAAATTAGGACTCCCTTATAGAGCTTGAGAGGAGAGATTCCCATCCTTTCTTAGCTTCATTTGGAAGTGGGTGAGCTGATCAAAGTAAAGGAGAACTCTTGCTGGACCCTGGGAGGGACCTGCACAACACCAAGGCACTGGTTGTAATGGTTTCTTTTGTTTCCACTTAATACAATTAAGTTCATTTTTCTCAACAAGTTGTTATATATAATTTGTTTCATATACTCCTTGGTCTTTATGATGAATATGTTTTAATTTATGAGTTATTCAGGTGCTATGTAATCGTTTGCTTGTTAGTGAATGCAGGTTTCTAAGAGAAGGAGGAGCTCATCTGGATCGGAGAGGCTGGACTACTACATACAGCGTTGGGCTAAAGGTATGCTTTAAACACCTGGTTTCTTGTATTTTAAATGCATATTTAGGGAAAGATAGTGCTTAATTGTCTTGTTTGTCACTAGAAAGCCTTAGCTTCTAGGGAGGTCGGTTTTGTCCGCAAAATTGACTCTTTCCGCATGACAAAATGGCGACTCCACTGGGGAATCCATGGATTTGATTGATTTCTCTTTTGATTGATACTTTGATTTGAGAAAAGTCGATTTCTTTCTGGTTTTTGGCTGATTGACTGTGAATTTGGGTGGAATAGCTTAGGGTTAAGTTAGATTTTATTTTTCTTGGTTTTGCTAGCAGTACGCACCCTCTGTGTTAAGCACAGTGCGTACTTGTACGCACTGCAGCTTTGTACACAGAGCGTACACGCACCTGTGCAAACAGGCTGCCTGCGTACCCTGTCAAAAGTTGAGAAAATTTCAATTTTTTCCTTTTTGCCTCTTAGATTTTGTTTATAATTTGTTTTTTCTGCCCATATCCACTGGTTACCTGTCAGAAGTCTTCATCTAAGCTTGTTTCATTAGTATCAAGGGTTTTAGTGAAATTCATAGAAGTTCTAGCCCTAGGTTTGATTTTTGCATTGGTCCTGTAGTGACTTTGGCTTTAGAAGTTGTAAAACCTTGGATCTCCCTGGTCTTTTCAGTCTTCTTAGGAGTCGGACCTTTCATAAAATCCACCTGTGTGAGAAACCTACCTTTGTGTTGTCTCTTTACGGAATTTTGACAAAGCTTGTTTGTTAAAGCTGTGAATTTCATTCTTAAGAAAAAGAACAAAAGATTTTGATTTTTGTTTTTGACTGGTTTATGATTCTGCATGAACTAGTCCTTGGTTGAATTGTAACTGAGTAAAACATCCTGGAATTATACTTTGTAGGCTTTTGCCTCATTAGATTTGCTTTTAGGTAAAATTGATTTGATTGTCATAGATTTTTTAAATTTGATTTTTGTTAAGTAGTTTTACATGCTTTGTTAATATAGGAAAAAATACAAAAATCTCTTTTGAAGAAAAGTTTGTTTTAGTAGCATTTGAAGTCTTTGAAAAGAGAAAGGAGTTTTCGTGAAATAATTAGTGGTCATGTGTTGTATGCTTTGGAAAAGATAAAGAGATTGTTTCTTTGATTTTCATTGCCAAGAAAGTTGTCTTTATATCAATTTTGCATTCTCCAACTCTCTTAGCTAGGGAATTCATTGAAAAAAGAAAAATAGTTTAAATCATCCTAGGTGCATCTTTTTAGTGGATTTGAGTCGAGTCTACACACCATCAGTTTCATCTCCACTACCTTTTGTCCTAAAGAAAAGCCATAAAATTAACGCTTAAAGTAAAATTTACTTAGTAACTTTTTATTTACTAGGGCTCTGAAACACCAATATAGATCAGGCTAGTGTCTTGGAGTAGGAGAGTAATTAACTCTCCAAGACAGCAAAACCAAAAAAGTAGCTCATCTTGTGGTAGGATAAATCCAGCTGTTACATTTATGCTCTGGGAAAGCTCCTCTTAAAGGAGAAGCACGAGATCGTGTCCGAACCAGTGAGGGGATCAATCCCCCTTCATTGGGAACGACGCCAGATACGCACGTACTACAAATGGTAAACCTCAGATTATTGTCAAGGAGCCTGGGGTCACTTGTCGGTAAACCTTGGATTATTGTCAAGGAGCCGACAAGGGGATTGAGCTTGATACTCTGCCCTTGCGTGCTATCGGATCGTAGACTGTTCCCCCAGGTATATTTGTTGCTGTTGGTGACCTTAGTGACCATTATCTTTAGGGTTCTACCCAAGGTGACGGTGGAGGGAAGATCCCACTGTACCTGGAGCAGACGTCGGCTAGACTCACTTGGATTTTCTGGGGGGTTCACTTCACTCGAGACGTTTAAAGTGGAGGAACTTGTGCCGGTCTATTCATTAAGCAGGTTGCCGGGGTAACTGTTCCACCCGCCACTTCTGTACTGAATTCGGCAATGTTGGACTTCATCACCAACTAGTGTTTTCGGTCCGGAAGGCTACTGTTTGTGTATGGTTTGACGCCCTAGATTCTTTAGGTGTGTGATTCGAATTTGTTTGGTTCTTTAGAGACTTTAGGCGGTTTGCTTTGAGATTTTACTTTGTTTGCGTGTGCAATAGTTAAAAGTTTTTAACTGTGGCTGAATTACCGAGACAGTCCCGTAGACTTCGGGGCTAGTCTCCTGAGATTGTAACCGTGGCCGATTTGTTGAGGAAGTCCCGTAGACTTCGGGGCCAACCTCCTGAAGACGTCCCGAGTCATTACGAAGGTTTGAAAGTCCTTGTAACTCCTAGTGGTAGTAAAGTAGGTTCACCTGAAGAAGGAGAGTCTTCGTTGGTAGTTCATCCTGATTACCAAAGTCTAGAAACAGGTTATAATCCCGAAGCTATTGCAGTTTCTGAGCTTGCTGGTAGTTTTTCATCTACTAGTGATATAGGCGAAGAACCTGAGATATCTGAACCTGTTACTCCAACTTCTAGTGCTCCTGATTCACCTAGGGTAGAAAGAGTCATCACCGAAAATCTTCCTTCTGGTTTGATAGCTATTGAAGAACTTGCTCCAGAAGAAGAAATAGGCGTCCCTATCCCTGAAAATCAACCTACTATTGATCTAAGGGAGCGTGAATCCATTTTTTATAGTCCACCTAGAAGTACTACTTGGTATCTTTCGTTAACTAATTATTTAGACAACTCAGGGTTAAGTTTTTCTCCACCTCGTGCTCCTTATCCACCTGGAGGTATTTATACTCCTGTAAATATGTCAGGTCAGTCGTCCATGTTTACTCAATCGCCTGAATCTTTTTTGTACGGCGGTCCTTCTGTTCCCTCTGGGTATCAGTCACTTTCTGGTACTTTTGCAGGAGCATCTCCTCAACCCATTGAACATGGGTTATTAACTGGAAACAATGGTAATAAACCGTTGGGCGTAGGAGACATTTACATGATGTCAGGTTCAATTCCCAGTTCTCAACCTCAAGGTGGCCAGTTACCGCCTGGGGGGCAGCCTCAATTAACGCCTGGGGGGCAACCTCAAGGTACACAAATTGCGTCTGGGGGGAAACCTCAAGGACAGTATGTACCCGTGGTGCAGTACATTCCTCAAGGTCAACCCCAGCCTCAATATGTACCCCAAGGTCAACCTCAGTATCAATTTATACCTCAAGGTCAACCCCAGTATCAGTACTTACCTCAAGGGTATCTACCCCAAGGTCAGTACTCGAGTCAAGGTTTCCAACCACCCCAAGGTCAATCTTATGTTCAAGGTACGGGAAATGTACCTTTTAGTTATCAATCCTACCCTCAATCCAGTTATGGATCTCAATATCCTCAACCTGTTATGGGTCAATACCCCGGAATGAACATAGTGTGGGATCCATCGCAAGTTCAACAGGTTTTGCAGCCAAGTGTATAGTTGTCATCTCAAACTGGACAACTCTTAGTTTCTGGTTCACCCCAGCAACCAGTCCAGTCTAATGTTCAAACTTCTGTACCTTCGGTAGTTTCTCAGTCTGGGCCTATTGCACCTAGTACTCCATCTCAAACGACTGCTGCAACTACCGCAACATCTGTTCAATCTACCTCACTTACTTCTGGAGTATCGACAGCTCCGGTTTCTACTGTCTCTGTAACTACTCCTCAGACATGTTTACCCTTGTCTGGATCCACGATTCAAACTACGGTTCAGATGCCTGTAGGACAACCTGGTTTAAGTACGGTTGTCACTAGTCAACCACAATTCACTTATCAACCGTACCAGGGACAGCACCAATACGGGCCTGCTGTCCAACAGCTAGTTTACCAGTATCAACCGTCTCCTGGGTACACTTATCAACAACCACAACAACCCCAGTACGGTCCAGTTAATCCTGGTTTTCCGGGAGGATACAATATCCCGAACATGATTCCTATTCCAAGTTATCCTGGATCCTCCTCCTAGGACTGGTCTCGTGACCCAGAGCTTTAGGGATCCTAATCGGCAGTTACCGTTTATCGCAACTTTGGATTTACCAGACTTGTCACGCCTGACGAACGATCCAATAAATTATCTTCCATTTTGGCCGCCAATGCCAAATAAGTTTCCCAGTGACATACCCAAGTTCGAAGGTAAGTCTGGAGAGGACCCGTCGAATCATGTGATGACTTACCACCTCTGGTGTGCTTCTAATTCCATCTCGGATGATTCGATCCGCTTACGTCTTTTCCAGCGTACTCTCATTGGTCTCGCGGCCAAGTGGTACATTGAGTTACCACGGGCCTCTTTTTATAATTTTAGCCAGTTAGCTACCTCGTTCTTAACTCATTTTCAGTTGCCAGTCAGATATGATAATGGCACGGAGTTACTAACCTCATTAAAACAATCGACGTCCACTTATATTTCCGATCATATTCATGAATGGAGACGTCGAAGGCGGTTAGTGAAAGTTTTTATCCCGGACCAAATCTTAGCTGAATGGTTTGTTAAATCATTGTTACCGAAGATTACTGAAGACGTAGCTAAGGCCGGAGTAGTTACTGAGGAGCGAGTGATTGCTCAAGTGCAGTACTTTGACTTAGTTTACACTCAATCAGGTACGTTACACGAAAATATCCCAGATCTTCCTAAGTCAAATCAAATCGCTGCTGCTCCTTCGGGGTCTCATGCCGCTGATGGCATGATTGGTACGGTGAATACTAAAAGCAAGAAGAAATCCTCAAAGAATTCTTCTCCTATTATAACCCTACCAGACTCCCCGACAGGAGAATCTTCTGCTGAAGTTTCCGCCGATATTCACGTTGTAGAGTCATCTATGGCTAAATCAAAATCCGGTGGGAAGAAGAAAGGTAAGAAGAAGAATAAAGCAGACAAAACTCCAAAGGAGAAAACTGAAAAGTCGGAAACCAATGACGAAAAGCGCAAACCTCGATATCCTTGTCTTATTTGTGAAGAGGATCATTTTACGAGAGATTGCCCTCATTGGGCCGAGGTTGTGAAAATCGTCAAGGGTTCCCCAACTCCTGTTGTTTTGAAAGATCCATTTCCAAAGCAGGAGAGTAAGATGATAGGTTCTTCCTCAAGTGCCAGTGAAGAACCCATATTGATGATGTCTCATGTAAGGATTGCGACTCGATCGCAAGATTATGGTAGTAAAAGTCCTGTTGATGGCAAAGAAGTAGAATCTTCTCATTCTAATCCATCAACCTCAGCTCCCGGTTCCGATCCACTACAGATCGAGAAACCTAACCCGGACTTAGTAATCAAACCGCCCGCCAAGGGTGTACTTCGAAGGTCTGCTTTCAATCCACATGCGAGAGCGGCCCAGAATTACAACATTGTTGAGGATTTAGCTGTTTCACCCTCAGCAATGTCGGCTTTGGAAGTGCTGCAATCATGCCCAGCACAACGCAAATTACTTTTGTCGGTTATAGGAGCTGTTGATGTTCAGGACCCGAACCTAATAATCTTTGATCTAGAAAATAGTACACCGCGTTTACCTCATCAAATGGCTTTCCAGATCCCAGTGATAGTCAAAAACAGGCCTATTCATCGGACTGTAATTGATGAGGGAGCTTCCACGTGTATTATGTCGATACAGTGCTGGAGATCGCTTGGTTCTCCTTCACTAAATCAATCCCCGACAATTCTTAAGGCATTTGATGGCCGTGGGTTTCATCTGTTTGGCATTCTACAGGATTTGCCTATAGGGGTTGAAGGAAAAACCGTTAGTCTAGATGTGGAGGTGGTTGATGCCCCTCTAGACTACAAACTTCTCTTGGGTCGAAGTTGGTCTTACGCTATGACAGCGGCCGTTTCATCGGTCTTCCGAGTAATAAAGTTTCCACATAATGGCAAGATCGTAACCATAGACCAGCTGGCTTATTTTTCATCCGACCCAGCCTCTTCAGAGAGTATCCAGCATGTCGGTAAAACGACTATCTCTTATAAGGATGTTGGAGTAGGATTAGTTAAAGATGTCGGTTTACTGGGAACTTTTCCTTTTCCTCCAATCAACGCCTTGTCTTCATTTGCATCCATTCATATGATTACTTCAGATACCATTGTTTATGATGATCCTTGGATCGTTCCTTCTGAATCTGAGATAGACTCATTTGGTGATGCTATGCCTTTGAGTCCATATGAAATTGCCTATGAAGTCGTGCAGTCTTTTACCGACCCGAGTTCAACCAAAATTGACCAAATGAATGTGGTCCGTGAGGAATCACTTTTCACATCAACCTCAGAGTTAATAGTGTTTCCCGAAGTTGTGTCATCTGACGAGAAACTTCGTGAAGTCCTGTGTGTAGACGATTTACCATGGGAAGATCTCCATCACAGATCTTCGTTTTTACCTGAGGATGATCGTTTTGAAAATGATTTCTCATCAATCTTTACAGCTGAATATGTCAAAGAAGCTCAGAATCCAATGAAACATCCTGATTCAGAGCTGAATTTGGGAAACATCTCTCGCACTATTCCCATTGACATTTCAGTCAAGCCCAGAATTGTTGAGCACATTCATATAGGTGCCTCGTGTTCAGATGACGAAATTCAGACATACAAGGCCTTATTTCAATAATTCCGCGACGTGTTTGCCTGGTTCTATGAGGAAATGCCAGGAATTGATCCCGCGATTGTTGTTCATGAGATCAAGGCTTACCCGGACGCTAAACCCGTCCGGAAACGTTTGCGTCAGATTCACCCACGAAAAGCTGCTGCAATTAAAGCAGAAGTTGAGAAGCTGTTGAAAGCAGGTTTCATTTATTCGATCCCGTTAACGGATTGGGTATCGAATATTATCTGGTTAACAAAAAATAGGGAACAATAAGAATATGCATCAACTATAGGGATATCAATCGAGCTTGTCCCAAGGACAACTACCCAACACCCTATATCGATCAAATAATTGATGATTGTGCCGGCAGTGAAATATTTTCCTTTATGGACGGTTTTTCCGGTTACAACCAAATCAATATTCTACCTGCCGACCAACCAAAAACGGCTTTCATTTGTCCATGGGGGACCTTTTCTTATTGCAAATTACCTTTTGGGCTTAAGAATGCCGGAGCCACTTTTCAAAGGGCGATGTCTTATGCGTTTCATGACATCAAACACATT
The DNA here is from genome assembly GCA_031772625.1 of Pinus tabuliformis. Classification (NCBI taxonomy): domain Eukaryota; kingdom Viridiplantae; phylum Streptophyta; class Pinopsida; order Pinales; family Pinaceae; genus Pinus; species Pinus tabuliformis. Next base: position 4,231,177 of record CM062811.1, on the reverse strand, counting down.
GTGCAACCGTATCTCGATGATTTGCCCGCTCATTCATTACATCGAGCTGATCACCTTGTCCATTTACGAGCAATCTTCATGAGGTGTAGGCATTATCGTATTCGGTTGAACCCACACAAATGTGTCTTCTGCATAGAAGTGGGACGATTGCTGGGATTTGTAGTTTCAAAAGCCGGCATTCGCGTCGATCCCTCGAAGGTAGAAGCTATCATCAAATTGCCTCCTCCTTCGAGTCTTCGCCAACTCCAAAGTTTGCAGGGGAAAGCAAACTTTTTACGCCGATTCATTCCTAACTACGCTGAGATTACAAAGGGTTTTACCCGGTTGTTGAAACAGAACGCTCAATTCTCTTGGGATGAGATAGCTCAGAAATCTTTTGATGCACTCAAGCACGCGTTGACCCATGCACCGTTGCTGCATCCTCCCAACTACAACCAGGATTACTTTTTGTACCTCGCCGCCGCTCATTCCACCATCGGAATGGTCTTAGTTCAGGAAGACGAATTCGGAACGGAACATGTTGTTGGGTGTGGAGCCTGATTATCTTCTATATTCAAAGGTATCGCCACATAGGACCCCAGTTCGAAATGGGGGTGGCAACACCGCCCGTAAAATATTCGCTGCAAGGGGGGTCCAGGGGGGGGTCCAGGGGGGATTTAGTCAGGTTGCCTGTAGGAAAAACTACATTGAAGAATAAATGGGTTTACAGGCTGAAGGAAGAAGATGGAGGAAAACAGAGGTATAAAGCTAGACTTGTGGTGAAGGGGTTTGCACAGAAGAAAGGTATTGATTTTGATGAAATATTTTCTCCTGTTGTTGAAATGACTTCAATCATAACTATTTTAAGTCTTGTAGCAGCTGAAGATTTGCATCTTGAGCAGTTAGATGTAAAGACAGCCTTTCTCCATGGGGATTTGGAGGAAGAGATATATATGCAGCAGCCACAAGGATATGAGGTGAAAGGGAAGGAGAAACTAGTGTGCAGGTTGAAGAAGAGCTTGTATGGCTTAAAACAGGCTCCAAGGCAGTGGTATCTAAAATTTGACAAGTTTATGTCTGAACAAGGTTATACTAGATGTCACTCTGATCATTGTGTTTATTTGAAAAAGCAAAATGATGGCAGTTATATTATATTGTTACTGTATGTAGATGACATGCTTGTTGTAGGATCTAACATGCAGGAAATAAATGTGCTCAAAAGAAAATTGGCAAATTCATTTGCAATGAAGGATTTGGGAGCTACGAAACAAATCCTTGGTATGAGAATAACTAGAGACAGGAAAAATCGTAAATTAACATTGTCTCAGAATGAGTACATACAAAAGGTGTTGAAAAGATTTAACATGCACAATGCAAAACCAGTTAGTACACCTTTTGCTAGCCATTTCAAACTTAGCAAGGAAATGTGCCCAAAGACCCAAGAAGACATGGATTATATGTCTAAAGTTCCATATGCATCAGCAGTTGGAAGCTTAATGTATGCAATGGTCTGCACAAGGCCTAATATTGCACATGCAGTGGGAGTTGTAAGCAGGTACATGAACAATCCAGGAAAGGAACATTGGATGGCAGTGAAATGGATTCTCAGATATTTGAAAGGTACCACAAATCAAGCATTATGCTTTGGTGGTTCAAACATCTCCCTACAAGGATATGTTGATGCAGATATGGCAGGTGACAGAGATAACAAGAGGAGCACTACAGGATATGTATTTACTGTTGGAGGAACAGCTGTCAGTTGGGTTTCAAAAATCCAAAGTGTTGTTGCACTTTCAACAACAGAAGCAGAGTATGTTGCTGCTACAGAGGCTAGTAAAGAAATGATTTGGTTACAAAGGTTTATGGGTGAATTGGGTAAGGAGCATGATATGGGCACGTTATACAGTGATAGCCAAAGTGCCATTCATCTTGCAAAGAACTCAGCATTTCATTCCAGGACTAAACACATACAGCTCAATTACCATTTCATACGATCAGTGTTGGAAGATGGAGAGTTGAAGCTGGAAAAGATACACACTAGCCAGAATCCTGCAGATATGCTAACAAAAGTTGTAACCAGGGAGAAACTGAGAATATGCTCAGTTTCAGTTGGTCTTCAAGGATGACGATGAAGATGAGAAACAGCCAGGTCCAAAGAGGAGTCATTGTCCAGCAAATGGAGCAGCGGTGGAGTTGCTACAATCAGTCTCCAAGTGGGAGATTGTTGGGTGTGGAGCCTGATTATCTTCTATATTCAAAGGTATCGCCACATAGGACCCCAGTTCGAAATGGGGGTGGCAACGCCGCCCGTAAAATATTCGCTGCAGGGGGGGTCCAGGGGAGGCGGCTGCGACCTTTGGGAGCCCCCCCCTGGCGGGGGGTTTCGGGGGCAGCGCCCCCGAAGCTAAAAACAGCTGTAAAATTGCCTTGTAAAAGTATAGTAATTTCTAGTCAATCTGGGCCGTTCATTAGGCGGATGATCTGACGATAGAACTTATGTTTAGTTTAGGGTTTTTTGCCCTAGAAGGCAACCCCTCTCTTTGTATGAGGGTATTGTATTTGAGGCTGTGAGATAGATGTGTATTCTGTGAGCGAGAAACAGAGAGGTGAGACTGTGAGAGAAAACAGAGGATATTACAGCGGATTTGCTGTAGGTTGTGTCTCTTCATTTTGCTGGATAATAAAAAGGAAGGACTGGCTGTTCGGGGTGGACGTAGCCCAAACTGGGTGAACCACGTATATCTGTGTCTCTCTTGTTTTGTGCGTTTTCTGTGTTTCTGCAATATTTTATGTGTTCCATTGCTCCGTAATATATAATTTTCTAACACATGTGATATATTACCTTAGTCGAACGTTAAATCCAACTGAGCTAAATATTCACATGTGGAGAAATTGGCATTGGCAGCCGTTCAAGCTGTCCAACGTTTTCGTCACTACATTCTACTCCGTAAAACTACAGTCATTTCGGATTGCAACCCTATGATCTACATTTTGACTAAACAATTGCTAGGGGGCAAGTACTCTAAATGGATCGTTATCCTGCAAGAGTTCGACTTGGAGTTTGAGAAATCTAAGTCTAAGAAATCCTTAGTTTTTGCAGAGTTAATGTGTGACTTCCCGCGTGCTGATACAGAAACTGTGGCAGAGGAACCCATTGCGGACGAATCTTTGTTTCTCATCAGCACTTTAGATCCGTGGTATGGGGATATCATCGTCTATCTCCAGACCCAATCCTTTCGGCCCGAAGTTTCAAAGTTGGAACGTCAAAAAATTCGATTCCAGTCCCAACAGTACAAAATTATTGGAGATACTCTTTATCGCCGTGGGGCGGACTTGGTTTTTCGCCGTTGTTTAACTCACGAGGAAGCTGAAAGGGTTCTGAATGACTGTCACTCTGGAGCATGTGGCAGTCATATGTCTGGGTATGCCACAGCCCAAAAGATATTGCGCGCTGGCTACTTCTGGCCGTCCTTGTTTAAAGACTGTATTACTGCGGTCCGGAAATGCCACAACTGTCAAGTGTTTGATCACAAGATGCGCTCTCCACCTGCTCCTCTCCACCCTATAATTTCCGTTGGTCCTTTTGCAAAATGTGGTATCGATTTTATTACATGTAACCCTCACTCGGCCGGGGGGCATGCGTATATCATCCTTGCGGTAGATTATTTTACTAAGTGGGCCGAGGCGATTCCTACATTCGAGGCAGACGGCAAGACAGCTGCAATTTTCGTATTCAATCACATTATTGCTAGGTTTGGTGTCCCACAAGCGATAATCACTGACCATGGGCGCCATTTTCGAAACGTTATGATGACAGAACTTACAGGCCAGCTTGGTTTGCGTCACGATAGCTCAACTCCTTATTATCCACAAGCGAATGGTCTGGTTGAGTCCATCAACAAAGTTTTAGTTATCATGATCCGACGAATCATTGGTATTCATCGGTCGAATTGGCACAACATGTTATTTTCCGTGCTTTGGGCATACCGAACCTCAGTGAAAACATCAACAGGGTTCACTCCTTTCCAACTAGTTTATGGTTTGGAAGCTGTGCTGCCCATTGAATGTGAAATCCCGTCACTTCAAATGGCCATCGAGTTTCTTCCAGCTACTTCCGAAGAGGAGAAACGTTTATTATACTTAGCTCAATTAGATGAGACTCGACGTGATGCTGCATTGGCGATCGAGACTCATGCAAAACGTATGAAAGCTCAGTATGATCGAAATGTGACCCCTCGAAATTTTTCGGAAGGAGACCTAGTGCTATTATATGATCAAGCTAACGATAAATTAGGTGCTGGAAAATTCGTTCCTATGTGGCATGGGCCCTATATTGTCAAGCGAAAGCTAGCAAAAGGGGCCTATGAGCTGGTAGACTTTGACGGGGACTCTTTGGGTAAACCCAGAAATGGACTTTACCTAAAGAGGTATTATGCTTAAATGATGGGTATGGAGATTTTAGTTAGGTTAGGTTTTTTCTTTCTAGCTGGTGTGTTTGTTAGTTTAGACAGTGTGCTTAGCTTAGAAAGTGTGTTTTTCGTCGTTATTCTGCTTATCTTGGTTTTACCCTTGATGTTTGCAGATGTCGATGCCTCTCCAAACATACATTGGATTTGCTGATGGTGCTTGTCGTAGTACACGGAATATCTCTTCCGCAGCTTGGGTTATCTATTCGCCCTCTGACGAGTTAGTTTCTATGCATGGGGTGAGCCTCAGTCAAACAACAAACAACATTGCAGAGTACAGTGCAGTGGTTGAGTTATTGTCTGAATCTATTTCATTTGGGATTCGGAGTTTGATAGTGAGGTTGGATTCTGAACTCGTTGTATTACAGCTTAATAGAGTGTATGCCATTAGAAATCCAGTGTTATTAAGGTTATTTTTGAGAGTGCGTCTCTTGGAACGTGAATTTGATTACATTGAATATCAGCATATTCCAAGGTCTTTAAATACATTAGCAGATGCAATTGCTTCTCGAATGTTAGACAGACATTTGCAATAATCATACATGCAAATTTAAAAACATTTCATCACACATGTTTAACAAGATAAGCCGGTAATAATGATATATATAGATAGGAGTGTGTCAAAAAATACATCGTCTTCGATCATAGGTTGAAAAACACCTTATGATCGGCAAAAATGATAAGTACTAAAAACCAAAATGTCACATGTGTCTACAAAAACGACCATCCAATCACTGGTGATGCTCTCTATACGACACCACTGCACGAGCCACCCTACACAAGAACCTCCTAAAAGGTCTTGGGACTGCGACTACATAGCGCTGAAGCCTGATAGGAATATCATCTATAGTAGTCTCTGGTATGTCTGCTGTAAGACGCTCTAGGTCTTGTTCCAACTCAGCTAGGGTCTCTGTGGCCTCGTCCCATGGGGCCGGTGCCACTGCAACTGGTAGTCTCCTCTCGAAAGGCCGGAGATTGGCTGGACGGCGTGGGCCTACATCTGCATTTTGAAGATTGTTACTGTCAGTTTTGAGACGATATAAAAAATAAAATAAAAAAGTAGATAATTTAAAAACTTGTGAAAAATGAAGTACCTGTGTCATCCCATTGTTCTCCCGGTGGAAGAACCATGTCCGGATCTCCACGAAAATCAACTCCGGCATAAGGAAAATCTTGTATAGAAAAGATCTGGTCCTCCAACCAGTGAAAGTACTCCAGAGTAAATCGGACAACCTCCGTGCCCTCGTCAGGATGACGGGCCATAACCGCAACCCATCGCATCAATTTAGGCTCTCGGGGAGGCCCAACCTCAACAGTGAGTTGTTGTGGGATTAGCATCGGAACCCTCTCTAGGGCAAAACTCACAACTAAAGGCCCATAACCAAAAGTCTTTAGCTGTCCGTTTTTATTCCTAGTCAGTTGGCCCTTTAAATTGGCCAACACAGCATCACACCAGTTGAAAATGGTGCCCCGATAGCAATCAATCGCCATCCGCATCTGGGATCCAGTGGCAATGTGTAAAGCGGCAGCCCCGCAAATTCTGGTAACTGTAAAAGCAATCACCATAAGTTCAAGTCGGGATATAGTTTTGATCTCTATCCCCTTCTCCTGAGACTGAGTGTTACACCACTCTTGTCGGAGACTAGCGATGGACTGGCCACCCGGCCTAGTCCCGAACAGAGTCAAGTGTTCGCCTCTCTTGGGCAAACCAGTGAGGAAATAAATATCCGAGGGCTCTATCTCGAGCTGGTGCCCTCCAATGTAAAAGCACTGGTCCTGGACGTTCCATCTCTCTACCAGCCACTCTAGAAAGCGCACCTGGGCCCTCATGCCAGGTATGGCCCAGTATTTGTAAAGGCCGCATGCCTTCAAAGCATCAATGGACGGTTGATGATTAATGGCGGCCAAATCAACATCTTCGTGTTCTCTCTCACGCCAATCAAGCATGGTGGGCAATCTACACACCAGAAAACATCCATTAGAATCCATAAAATCAAAAATTGTTGGTCCAATTTGGAGAATTTGGGGTTTGTAAACCCTTTGCGCGGAGTACGCACCCCGCCTTTAGGAACAGAGCGTGGGTACGCGGGTTCCTTTAAGGCAAGGTGCGTACGCCCGCCATTTTCCCAACTGAGAAAATGTCGGGGTATGCAGGCCACCAGTGGAGCACCTGCGTACCCCGAAAGGCGGACCTTGAAACCCCAAAGCCTCCAAAAAATGGAACTAGGGCCTAAAAACAAATTCTAAACGGATGAAAATGAAGAGGAGGATGTTGTAGAATACCTGAAAGAGACGGCGTTCGATTTCGACGGTCGGATTCTCCGCAATGTCCACGGGAAGCTTCTTGCCAAAAGCCCTTTTTCTCTCCTCAACAGTAAAATGGTAAAAATGAATTGGTAAAAGCCCTTTTTATAGGTTTTTTGGGTAAATAAGTGGTAAATTTGTTTATTTTTCACCATGAAAAGGTATTTTTCAAAGTATTTTTATCTATCTTTAAACAGGTATGAGTAATGTGTTGGTTTTTGTGCAGGATAAAAGGATTTTCAGGGAAAATTGTCATTTTTCACAAACAAAAACATTAGAGTCATCTTTAAGCCCTTTTCTGACTCCTAAAACATGAAAAGATTGCCGAGAGTTTCTTTTACACTCGTTAAAACGGAATTAAAAGACGGTCCTCTTATAGCCCTTTTCTGACCGTATTTTTGTCGTTTCAAATTCGATATTGGAAATAAAACGACGTGTCCTTGATCGCTTTTTACTTTTCAGGTCAAAGACACTAATTATGAAAGTATTCCTTGGTCGTAAAGATCAAGCGGTTCTCTCAAGTATTATTTTATACTTTTTCGGGCTTGGGAGACACAACTTTACGAAAAAGTTCAACCCTAGAGTCTTCTTAAGTTTTTTCAGACTCTCTAAAATTGAAAAACGCTGAGTTTCTCCTATACTGGACTCGTTAAAATTTCACAGTAAAGGACCTGTTCGATTACAAACAGGAACGGACCACTCCTTCTTAAGGTTCGAATCTAAAATAAGTTGGACTCATCCGAAGGATGAGCTTATAATCAAGCATATGTTATCCTCCTCAAGCTTGTAAAAAATAAAGAGGTACTTGCCAGAAATGGTGGGGGAAAAGAGAGAAAAATGAGCCTATTTGTTATCCTTTGTCTCAGAAGAAACCTTATCACCACTCTTGAACACGACACTTTTCATTCACCTGGGTTGGGAAATCCTTTGCCTAACAGTTGATCAAACCACATTGAAAATCTTTAGCCGGTTCCGGGTATTAACTTTGGGTCAATCGTCAACAAGCCATCTGTCGTGTCGTTATGTGTTCAAGAGGTCACTGCAAATAAACCATTCATCTGCAAAATACCTGTCATCCATCTCAACCATCCTTGAGTCAGTCCTTACAGCTACATTTCTTCAACTTGATCTACGATTTCGTGTTGTGGGCTTGCCTGCAACGGGTCGCTTTCTATCGACATCAGCACATTATCTAGAAAGATGACCTAGAAATCGTCAGTACCTTGAAATCTGCATGCATCAATGGCAGGTTTCTCGCCTTTGATGACGGTTTACATCATTGACTTTCGATCGAAGGATTTCGTGACATGTTCGACATCAACACATTCATTCACATCTCATGGATTGTGCTGGGTACTTTGAGAACCATTGACATCACTGGTGGTCTCTCTCACACTTGTTAACAGTTTACATCATCGACTGGTAATCAAGTGGTTTCTACCATGTTCGACATCAACTCATTTATTCGCATGGATAGAATCGTACCATTTCGGGAAGTAGAAATGAAGACCCTGGATCTAGTTTCCACCATCCAGGCTGCGAGGAGTTTTGTATTCATTATACAGTAGACTAATTATAAACAGATGGCTGCGTCCATACTGTGTCTACATGAGTCTATGATTATGATGTACTGCGAAATCATTCCTATATCAGAGCAGTAGTTAGTTTGTTAGTTAAAGTTTTCAATCTGAGTATGGGAATGCCTACCTCAGTGATGATATGATCTTACATATGTATTTTGTGTTGAATATTTGCAGGTTCCGACTGGGCTCTCCACAAGATAATCCTTGAAATGATAAAGTACTTCACCCTTCCTAGATGATATGAAACCCTAATCTACTACAGGCTTCGCACTTTAGGGGGCAATCTGTTACACTAAAATTTGTCACCATGACTATCTGCAGTTAGTATGGCTCCATCAACTGTCATACTATCCTCCTTGGCAAGTCTTATACCTCTGCTCCTCATGTCAAACTCCAAGAAAGAGAGAAAGTCCTTAAAAAGTCAATTAACTCTGGTTACGCAGTTTCTCTTAACCTTACATGCGTGTACGCACCTGTTGTGGTCACCAACACCCCCCCTCTTTGATTGATATTAGTAATAACATCAAGCAAAGGGGGACCCTTAACCAAAAAAATCCAAAAAAAAATATTTTTGTTTTAAAGAAAAAAAATCTTTTGTATCAACTCCCTAAGAGCTATATCGCGTCGCAAAGGAAAAAGGAGCGCTTTCCCAAAGCACACAAACACACCAAGGAAGAGCGACGCGAGAACTCATCGCATCGCGTGCATTAAAGGCGCTCAAAAGAGGAGAACCTAAAGAGCAGCCGACGGCCGATATGCGACGTCGCACGTCGCAATGTCGCATGAGCAGCACAAAGTGACAAAGCGAAAAACCTTGCGACCTTGCGATATTGCGATATGCGATCTGCGACCATGCAAAGCTGCGACCTGCGATCTATGGTGTGCGACAAATGAGACTATCAATCGCTGCGATGCCACCTATTTACCTCGCAATCTTCGATGCTGCGATGCAAATCGCAGAAGCCAATCGTCGCAGGCATTCCTCGGCATGATCTAGGAGCCTAAAGTTAGGCGCGCACCTTACAGGAAATTAATGATTGTACACCTGTGTATCCAAAGATGATTATGTTGCGTTTTTCGAAGAGTCAAGTCATAATGGGTGACATGATTATGCATTCATTAGAACTTAATTTCTTTCATGTCAATCTTTTCTTCTGTCTCTTTTCATTTACGTGAACTATAAGTCAGCAACTGATATAAATCTATATGCAGGAAACATCCAAGGAAAAGCGCCAGAACTAGAAGAAAAGAGAGGAGATGACGTCGCAGATGGATACCGCATACAGCAGGACCGCGGATCCCAGAGTATCACTCAACAAATGCTGATGGAAATAGGCTATCTAGGACTCAGAGTCAAAGGCGCACAAAAGCAAAGCGTTTATGAAAGATCCTGAGTCCCAAATTGGGTAAAGCAAAAAGAAAAACGCTTAAGGGGAAAGACGTCTCAGAAAAGCCTGGAACAAAGAATGGAAACAAGTTTCAATTGAGAAAATCGTTCAGGCAACAAAATCCCCAGCTCATTGAGTCATTCGCACGGCCGGAAACCGAAATAGCAACAGCACAATCAGTTTGAAAGAAATCTGAGTTGTACTAAGAGTACACGCCGTGAAGACACTCCTCCAGAAGAACACTTTCAAAAATATCTTCTAGTTTGTCAGAAAGAGGTGCCAGCTCTTGTTATTTCTAATTTTCAAGCTTGAACAAAAGGAAAGGACAAGCAGCCGACTCTTTCACGGTGAACAGCACATCTCTTACAGCACTAAGGAGCAGATACAGAAATGGCTAGAAATTAGATTCAGTTTTTAGAAATAAATTTGTTTTAGTAAAAGGGCGGTCATTTGAAGCCGTTCCCTAAATTTGTGTAATTAAAATTAGCCGATTAGTAGTATTTAACCCTTCTCATTGCATTGGAGAAGGGTCCGGAAATTTGTCAAAAAACTTGTCCTCAGAACATGCACTTCTACACCCTCGGAGGGGGTTTTTGATGAATGTACGGATCAAGATTTATTTATGTTTGCATTTTAATACCTGCTACTGATGTTGCACTTCTGTACTCTTAGTAGGCATTAGAAGTAAGTAGAAATAGATCATTATTCCTTCAGGTCTGTGAGCATAAAGTCAGTCATAAATGGTACTTTTATCTCTTGACGAGTTTCTGCTTGCATTCTTAGAGTAATATACAGCTGATGTTGTTTATATGTTAACGTATGAATGAGTAGACTACCATTTGGCACTTCTGTACGGTGGAGTCATTGATTTATGCTTAATACATGAATAACTGATTATGCGATATGCTGTTCACAACCGTTTTGTTTAACTTTTTATGCAGGATGGTTCATCTTAATTGGTTTATATTCTCATAATAGCTGAATAATCTTCATTACCAGTTATTGTGTGAATTCTTTCTAGATCGCATAATGGAAAAAGTTCTATCCCGGGTTAGCGTAGATTAGATGTGTTGTTCTTGATAGATTAAAGTAGTATAAAGTTTAGTCTCAAAGTTTATAACTAGATTAGCTTAGAAATAATTCCATATTTTCATTATCTAATCTTACACACACACACATCACCGAACTCTATACACACACACCCCCATAGAACGGGAAGCTGGTCCCGTTATCCCCAGTCGGACCCGCTACACCAAACGAGCACGGAGCCGCCAACCAGGTTCCCGACCAGGTGGGTATCCCCCTTGTTGTTGACCCGATTTCAGGGCCCTCAACATATTTGGCGCTAGAAGGAGGGCACGAACTATGAATGGCACATAAAGAAATATCAAAATACCATTCTGAGAGTAATACACCCTCATCAACTCCCTCGACTTCTCCAACACGGTTAAACCCGGAATTTGAAGTCGCTCGAGTACCTACCACTGCTACATATTCGAACATATCAGACCAATCCATCATTGATCCCCCTGAAATTCGAACTTTGATTCGTAAACTCCAGGGATTCTCTATTTTTAACCAGAAGTCTGATAAATCTAAAAGCAGCGTGACTTCGCAGTACAACCCTGCTCATCCCCTTACCAGATCGAAGAGTGAAAAATTTGGCATACAACCAAGTGAACTCCCTCTCCCCACCAGGAAAAGAGCAAGGAAAACACCACCAGAGTCTGACAGTCAGACTCCTTCATCCACTTCGTCCATATCAACTCCCTCACCGCGAAGTCAACCACCCACTCTTTCGTTCCAACTCACTCACCCATCTTCTACAAACCTTCCTCTTCAAACATCAAAGATCTTAATATCTTCATCTTCTCAACATCAGAGATCATCTTCTGCGCTTCCATTAACTAGCAGCTCAACGATGGCTCAGTCTCCATGGAACAATCCTGGGGCGGTTTTAATGCCTCCACCCCTGAGCCCTATACCGGCCCATCCTGAGAAATGGCTGCCTAAATTCAATCCGGAAGCAGGAATGCTAGCCGAGGAACATATCAATAATTTCATGCTTTCTGTTAATCTTAACGGAGTCACTAACGAAGACGCTGTTGTCCGGCTTTTCCCTTATACAATGCAAGGAACAGCCGGGTCATGGTACTTTTCGTTACCTTCCGGATCCATCACAAGCTATTTGATCAATGACCTATCTAATCTTAAGGCTGAGGCTAGAGAACCCATTAAAGATTTTAACTTAAGGTTCAATAAGATCCTCAACAAAATCCCTGCTGCCTCACAACCCAGCGAGGAAGTAAGATGTGAATGGTACATCACGGCTTTACCTCTAAACTTGGCTATCTTCGTAGATAGGGCAAACAAGACCACCTTAGTCGACAACTTAACAGAAGCGTTAGCAGTGGAAAAACGCGTGGTAGCCCTAGAAAAGAGATCCGCTATAGAAGAACGCAAATCTAAGAAGATCTCTTTCAAAGAAGACACCAAGAAGAAGCAAACGAAAGATCCTTTCGATTTGGAAGGATTACAAAAAGTGTTGAAAGCCATGTCAAATGAGATGATTGATATTAAGAAACAAGTAGCAGAGACTTCTTCGAAAAAGCCTTTTAGGACTTTTAAAAGAAATCCTCCCATGGAGGTAAGACCACCTAGTGTTGTCTCGAACGTTGAATCTGAGGAAGACGAAGAAGAAGAGAATACCACTGAAGGGCAGACCGACGAGGAAGAGGTCGTAGAACTACAAGGAATGTGGGACTTCATCCTCCCACAAGAAGAGGATCAAGAAGCATTTCCTGTTAGCACGAGAAGCAGAAATCAACTTGATCCTCCCCTAACTACCCCAAAACAAAAGGGCGCAAGCCCTGCAACAAAAGAAAAGGTCGCGACAAAAAAGACAACTGCTAAAGCGACCCAGATTAGCCCGGTCCAATCTGATCAAACGCCTCCATCAAGAACACTAATAGTGTCGGATGAAATGGAGTATAACATCATTGATGACATGAAGAAGACTAGGGCTAATATCACTCTGTATGAATTGAGTAAATTGAAACACCAGCAGAAAATAATGATGAAAGAATTACATGTTGTGCCTACTACATCTTTACCTACAGCTGTAGCTTCCCACAATCTGGGAAGGCCTCCAACCAACGCGATCAATAAAATTGATCCAAATGACATCGCCTTGATTGGAGGAAGATCAAGATCTCATACTCCTCCTTTTCTTCTCACATATGAAATCTTCAACAAAAACGTGCACAATTGCTTGGTCGATTCTGGTGCTTCAACGAACATTTTACCCAGGTCAATATGTGCCAAATTGAATGTGCAACCTCAAAAATCCGCAGTACGTATAGTTCAACTTGATCGATCCCTAGTCGAAGTGATTGGTGAACTCAATCAGGTGACCATAAGATTGTCGTCTAACCCAAAAGTGTGTCAGGTTATCGACATTCTAGTAGCTGATATCCCTGAGTTCTATGGTTTGATTCTTAGCAGGGATTGGTCGGAAAAACTCCACGGATATTTTTCAACCGATTGGTCGCACATGTGGTTACCATACAATGGTAAACCAAATCAGATAAAGGTTGAACGAGAATTGCACCAAAAATACATAGTGACGGAACTGGAAGGAGAAAATGAGGCCATAACATACAATAGCAACATTGTAGGCAATTACGCAATAGATTCTTTCCTAGGTAATTTCAATGCTCATATTTCACCATACTTAGAGAATTCAGTTTTATCCCAAGTTGAAAATTTCTCCCAAACTGATGACTCAAAATGTTTTAGTTTTTTAGATAATTTTGTAAATACATCTTTATTTTGGAAATTATATTTTGACGGATCAAAATCCAATGAGGGGGCAGGAGCAGGATGCGTTCTGATTAACCCAGACGGGAATAAGACTATGCTCACATGTAGACTCGAGTTCGATTGCACGAACAACACAGCGGAGTACGAAGCCTTGGTTCAAGGCCTATACAAAGCAATCGGATTGAACGTTAAGTATCTTCAAGTCTTTGGAGATTCGGAGATTGTCGTAAAACAGGTACGTAACACCATACATTGCCTGTCAAGTCATTTAAAGCATTATCAATCGTTAGTTCAAGATCTCACTGCACATTTCGTAGCATTCAACATCTCGTCAATTCCAAGAATTCAAAACACGAGCGCAGACCTGTTAGCTAACGTAGCCTCTAGACTTATCCCTTCTGAAGATTTTAGTCCTGATAGGTTTTCAATAGAGTTAATCTTTAGACCGTCTATCCCTGACAATATCACCAATTGGAGAGTGTTCAACGACGATCCTAACATCGTAAATTTCCTTACTTCTGAAGGATCCTACTCAAATCAGATAATCGACGAAGACCATCATGATCATCAAATACAACAAAATGGCTCCGACAATGCTATACCGAAATCGGTGGTCAAGTTAGAAGATTTATATGATTTGAAAAGTCGGTTCAAAAGGTCCGCCAATGCTAAACTTTGCAGTTCTACCCTGAACTATGAATTGGTAAACCTAGGGACCGATCAGAAGCCACAAAACGTTAACCTAGGTCATGGCCTAGCCCCTGAGGAGAAATCAGCATATATCCGTCTTCTGAGACAATACAAAAACGTTTTTGCCTGGAATTACGATGAGCTAAAAACATACAACACTTCTATCATTCAACATGTTATCCCTATGATTGACAATGAAAAACCTGTCCAGCAGAAGCTCAGAAAAATACACCCTAACCTAGAAAATCAGATAAAAACTGAGCTTAATAAGTTGTTGAGAGCCAGAATAATTTTCCCCGTAAGGCATTCTAAATGGGTATCCAATATGGTGCCTGTTAGGAAGAAAAACGGAGACATTAGAATCTGTATCGATTTCTGAAATCTCAACAAAGCCTGTCAGAAAGATAACTTTCCCCTCCCACCTATGGAGAAAATATTACAGGTGGTAGCAGGCTCAGAATTAATGTCATTCCTGGATGGATTTTCAGGATACAATCAAGTACTGGTGCATCTCGATGATCAGTTAAAGACTACGTTCCGAACCAAATGGGGCACCTATGCATATCGGAAAATGCCATTTGGTCTGATCAATGTCGGAGCTACCTTTCAGAGAGCCATGGACATCGCGTTTAAAGGGTTAGTCAATAAATCAGTAGTGATTTACTTGGATGATATAACAGTGTACTCCAAAAAACGAAACAACCACCTCAAAGATTTGAAGCAAATCTTTCAAAGATGCTTGAGGTATGGGATTTCGCTCAACCCAAAGAAATCTTTCTTTGCATTAAGCGAAGGGAAATTGCTCGGATTCGTAGTGTCGAAATCTGGTATTCATATAGAACCTGACAGAATCAAGGAAATTTCCGAAATATCCATACCTCATAACAAGAAAGCCATGCAATCCTTCCTTGGACAGATCAATTTTGTCAAAAGATTTGTCCCGGATTTTTCACGTATTATTTCTCCCTTACAAAATATGATAAAAAAGAATTCAAATTTCAAATGGGGCCTAGATGAGCACGAAGCGTTCAACTTAATCAAACAAGCTATCATCAATGCTCCATCTTTGGCCACCCCAAATTTTTCAGAATCTTTTACCTTATACACTTTTGCCTCAGAGAAATCCTATGCCGCGATTTTGACCCAAACAAATCAAGAGAAAGCGGAAGCTCCAATCGCATTCTTTAGCTCGAACTTACAAGGTGCTGAACTTAATTACTCAGACGTAGAGAAACAAGCATACGCTGTTTTCAAAGCGATCAAATATTTCAGACCTTTCTTGCTTAAAGCCCACACTAAAGTCGTAGTACCGTTTCCGGCGGTAAGAAACCTTTTAGTGCAGAAAGACGTGGGCGAAAAGAGAGCTAATTGGATTACCGCTTTACAAGAATATGATCTTGAGATCAAACCAGCAAACATCGTAAGAGGTCAAGGCTTCTGCAAGATGTTAGCCGGAGCATCGCAAATCCTGGAGAACTCATCTGAAGAGGTACAAACGTACGAGGTAAGCCTAAACGATGCAGAATCATCATATGCTGACACCATTTATTTTCTTAAGAACGGGTATGCTCCATCACGTTTGGATCATACCAAGAAAAGAGCTCTGAGATTAAAAGCTAAACAATACCAGCTCATAAATGATGTCTTGTTTAAAAGGAATTACAATTATGTGCTTCTTAGGTGTCTTGAGAAAACTGAAGCCGAAAAGGTTTTGCAGGAACTCCATGATGGACCAGCAGGCGGACACTATGCCGGAGATGCGACTGCACATAAAATCTTGCGTGCAGGATATTATTGGCCCACGCTGTTCAAAGACTCATACAATCACGTGAGGAGATGCCAAGTCTGCCATACTGCTGCAGGAAAACAAAGGAAACCTTCCATGCCGCTACAACCAGTCATCATCGACCAACCATTCAGTCAATGGGGCTTGGACATAATAGGTGAGATCGTTCCTCACTCTTCTAAGCAGCATAAGTATATCCTTACGGCAACTGATTATTTTACCAAATGGGTAGAAGCAGTTCCTCTCAAGACAGTTCATTCTGAAAATATTATTGAATTCATAGATCAATTTATCATCACCAGGTTTGGATTGCCAACAGCATTAATATTTGATAACGCTTCATATTTTTCTGGAAATACTATGACTGAGTTTGCGCTTAAAAGAGGTTTCAAACTGAAATATTCTGCCAACTACTATCCACAAGGTAATGGATTGGCTGAATCAACAAACAAGAACCTAATCAGAATTATCAAAAGAACAGTCGACCAAAACCGAAGGAATTGGCACAAAGCACTGGTAAATGCTTTATGGGCTGATAGAATCACAAAGAAAGCTTCAATCGGCACTTCTCCCTTTAATTTAGTTTATGGGAGAGAAGTGGTTCTTCCGACTCATCTAGTCATTCCCTCTTTGTCTTTAGTGCAATATATTGATGAAGTATCTACTTCCTCTTTACAATTAAGACAAATGGAAATAATCAAACTAGAAGAACAAAGAGAACAAGCTAGGAAAACCCATGCTCATCACCAAGCGCTAATAAAATCTTCTTTTGACTCAGCCATCATAACCAGAAAAAACTTTCAGATGGGCGATTTAGTTTTGAAATGGGATAAGGCTCATGAAGAAAAGGGCAAACATACGAAATTTCAGAAGCTGTGGCTTGGCCCTTTTCAGATTGTGGAAGTCGTAGGCCCATCTACATTCGTGTTGCAGGATCTGGCAGGAAGGAGAGATTCTTTACCTGTCAATGGATTGATTCTTAAATTATATTTTCCATAAAGAGAAATCTTCTAATTTTTGTATGATAGATTTAGTGTTTAGTTTTTATTTTGTTTTGCTTTTCTCTTTTTGAATAAAACCCGTTGTAGATGATCATTTAAAAAAAAAAGATTCATGAAAGAGCACGCCAATTCTCTATCAGATTTTGATTTCGCTTGTACAAATAGAAAAAATTTTGAAAATCTGAATTTTATTATTGACAAATAGAGTTAACTTCACTTTGATTACGATACTCGTTTCAACCTCTAAAAAACTTTGACAAAAGCAACCTCTGGTAAAAGAATTGTTTTGTATCAGCACCATGAAGGGTATCATCAATAATAAAATAAGCATTCTCTGCAAAGCTGTTGTTTTCAAAAACTCTATTATTGTCGTCCAGAGCTTTCTTAAGGAAAAACAATGACTTCCTCCCTGCAAAAAGGAAACTACAGCATCCAGAGAAACAATCCAAGCAAAACACTATATCTCAAAGAATAAGAGGTCTCATCACGAGCCGGCTTATCATGATCACAGATATTATAACTTGCTGACTTTGCCAATACTGTCTATCAAAACAGGGCAACGACTTAAGATTGTTGCAATCCAAAGACGAGAGGTCTCATCACGAGCCGGTTTGTTCAGCACAAGTGTAAATCAGGTGAATGACTGTGTCATAATTTGGCCACCAAACCAAGACATTGTTCTTTAGAGAATTAAAAAAGGAAGTGTTAAAAAGGATTTTCCTCTG
Organism: Pinus tabuliformis; assembly: GCA_031772625.1. Lineage (NCBI taxonomy): Eukaryota > Viridiplantae > Streptophyta > Pinopsida > Pinales > Pinaceae > Pinus > Pinus tabuliformis. The sequence continues at coordinate 4,213,433 of CM062811.1, read as the reverse complement.
GAATGTTGCGAGTAACCTCAAAGCAGGAAAAAGGATCATTGCTGGATAATATGGTAACCCTGTCGAGGCTATGGACGCTTGCGGGCAGCAGAGGCTCTACCTACGGCAAATGAGCATACTTTTAAGCCAGTACGCAGAGAAGACCTTATTTTATCTTTTATCAAGACCAAGTAATGTCTGATGCAAATGCAAGAAGAAACCTGAGGAAGCAAGAAATTGAGATATAAAACGGGTTGAAACAAAATATCGTCGACAAGGTGAGGGGCAATCTACTCTATCTGTCCATAACAAAATTTAGACATATAAAAATTTTTGCTGTTTCGGAAGTGAACGGTCAATAGAAATGCAGAGATAACTGGTTCTTCACAGTGAATCGCCATTGTTGTGGTCACCAACACCCCCCCTCTTTGATTGATATTAGTAATAACATCAAGCAAAGGGGGACACTTTACCAAAAAAATCCAAAAAAAAATATTTTTGTTTTAAAAAAAAAAAAATCTTTTATATCAACTCCCTAAGAGCTATATCGCGTCGCAAAGGAAAAAGGAGCGCTTTCCCAAAGCACACAAACACACCAAGGAAGAGCGACGTGAGAACTCATCGCATCGCGTGCATTAAAGGCGCTCAAAAGAGGAGAACCTAAAGAGCAGCCGACGACCGATATGTGACGTCGCACGTCGCAATGTCGCATGAGCAGCACAAAGTGACAAAGCGAAAAACCTTGCGACCTTGCGATATTGCGATATGCGATCTGCGACCATGCAAAGCTGCGACCTGCGATCTATGGTGTGCGACAAATGAGACTATCAATCGCTGCGATGCCACCTATTTACCTCGCAATCTTCGATGCTGCAATGCAAATCGCAGAAGCCAATCGTCGCAGGCATTCCTCGGCATGATCTAGGAGCCTAAAGTTAGGCGCGCACCTTACGGGAAATTAATGATTGTACGCCTGTGTATCCAAAGATGATTATGTTGCGTTTTTCGAAGAGTCAAGTCATAATGGGTGACATGATTATGCATTCATTAGAACTTAATTGCTTTCATGTCAATCTTTTCTTCTGTCTCTTTTCATTTACGTGAACTATAAGTCAGCAACTGATATAAATCTATATGCAGGAAACATCCAAGGAAAAGCGCCAGAACTAGAAGAAAAGAGAGGAGATGACGTCGCAGATGGATACCGCATACAGCAGGACCGCGGATCCCAGAGTATCACTCAACAAATGCTGATGGAAATAGGCTATCTAGGACTCAGAGTCAAAGGCGCACAAAAGCAAAGCGTTTATGAAAGATCCTAAGTCCCAAATTGGGTAAAGCAAAAAGAAAAACGCTTAAGGGGAAAGACGTCTCAGAAAAGCCTAGAACAAAGAATGGAAACAAGTTTCAATTGAGAAAATCGTTCAGGCAACAAAATCCCCAGCTCATTGAGTCATTCGCACGGCCGGAAACCGAAATAGCAACAGCACAATCAGTTTGAAAGAAATCTGAGTTGTACTAAGAGTACACGCCGTGAAGACACTCCTCCAGAAGAACACTTTCAAAAATATCTTCTAGTTTGTCAGAAAGAGGTGCCAGCTCTTGTTATTTCTAATTTTCAAGCTTGAACAAAAGGAAAGGACAAGCAGCCGACTCTTTCACGGTGAACAGCGCATCGCTTACAGCACTAAGGAGCAGATACAGAAATGGTTAGAAATTAGATTCAGTTTTTAGAAATAAATTTGTTTTAGTAAAAGGGCGGTCATTTGAAGCCGTTCCCTAAATTTGTGTAATTAAAATTAGCCGGTTAGTAGTATTTAACCCTTCTCGTTGCATTGGAGAAGGGTCCGGAAATTTGTCAAAAAACTTGTCCTCAGAACATGCACTTCTGCACCCTCGGAGGGGGTTTTTGATGAATGGACGGATCAAGATTTATTTATGTTTGCATTTTAATACCTGCTACTGATATTGCACTTCTGTACTCTTAGTAGGCATTAGAAGTAAGTAGAAATAGATCATTATTGCTTCAGGTCTGTGAGCATAAAGTCAGTCATAAATGGTACTTTTATCTCTTGACGAGTTTCTCCTTGCATTCTTAGAGTAATATACAGCTAATGTTGTTTATATGTTAACGTATGAATGAGTAGACTACCATTTGGCACTTCTGTACGGTGGAGTCATTGATTTATGCTTAATACATGAATAACTGATTATGCGATATGTTGTTCACAACCGTTTTGTTTAAATTTTTATGCAAGATGGTTCATCTTAATTGATTTATATTCTCATAATAGCTGAATAATCTTCATTACCAGTTATTGTGTGAAATCTTTCTAGATCGCATAATGGAAAAAGTTCTATCCCGGGTTAGCGTAGATTAGATGTGTTGTTCTTGATAGATTAAAGTAGTATAAAGTTTAGTCTCAGAGTTTAGAACTAGATTAGCTTAGAAATAATTCCATATTTTCATTATCTAATCTTACACACACACACATCACCGAACTCTATACACACACACCCCCATAGAACGGGAAGCTGGTCCCGTTATCCCCAGTCGGACCCGCTACACCAAACGGGCACGGAGCCGCCAACCAGGTTCCCGACCGGGTGGGTATCCCCCTTGTTGTTGAACCGATTTCAGGGCCCTCAACAGCACCCCAAGTTCACAATACTTGCGTACTTGTACGCTCTGACTGTAAAGGGGTGGGTGCGTACTCCTGTAAAGGTCAAAAGGCGCGAGTTTTACTTCAAAAAAGTTACTTGTGGTCGATTCTAGAGCATTCTAGAAGATGGTTTGACGTGTATTGAGCGCCTCCAGATGGTTCATGTATCCCTATGAAAGAGGAACTTATCCCATCAAGAGGGGAGCTATCCCATTGAAAGAGGGGCTTATCCCATTGATGGTGGACCTGCTTAACTTCCTCCAAAGCATTATAAATACAAGCATTGGGCCAGAGGGAGGGGAGGTTGAAAGCTGAACATTCCTAAGGGTAGATGCTGCTGAAATTAGGACTCCCTTATAGAGTTTGAGAGGAGAGATTCCCATCCTTTCTTAGCTTCATTTGGAAGTGGGTGAGCTGATCAAAGTAAAGGAGAACTCTTGCTGGACCCTGGGAGGGACCTGCACAACACCAAGGCACTGGTTGTAATGGTTTCTTTTGTTTCCACTTAATACAATTAAGTTCATTTTTCTCAACAAGTTGTTATATATAATTTGTTTCATATACTCCTTGGTCTTTATGATGAATATGTTTTATTTTATGAGTTATTCAGGTGCTATGTAATCGTTTGCTTGTTAGTGAATGCAGGTTTCGAAGAGAAGGAGGAGCTCATCTGGATCGGAGAGGCTGGACTACTACAAACAGCGTTGGGCTAAAGGTATGCTTTAAACACCTGGTTTCTTGTATTTTAAATGCATATTTAGGGAAAGATAGTGCTTAATTGTCTTGTTTGTCACTAGAAAGCCTTAGCTTCTAGGGAGGTCGGTTTTGTCCACAAAATTGACTCTTTCCGCATGACAAACGTGAATCTAATTTTTTGGGTCATCTTACTAAGCTCAAATAGACAGGCATAGTAAACGACTATATTACAACCTTTGAGGCATTAGCCTTCTGCACAGTAGGTCTGGAAGATGACTTCTACTTGGAATGTTTTATCAGTGGTCTCAAAGACGCCATCCAAGCTCACGTACAGATGTGCCACCCACCCACATGGCTTGAAGCTTGGACAACGGCTCGCAAAATGGAACGTGCTTTAGTGGCCCAGTCGCCTCATCCAAATTTCATAGCCAATGGATGCCCCACCCAAGCTCCGGGCACTACCCAAACACTTAAGGTTCAAAGGTGTCACCAGCAGAAATGGCAAAAAGAAGGAAACAAGGATTGTGTTACTACTGTGATTACAAATACTCCCCAGGGCATAAATGCAAGGAACCCAAATTCTTTCAAATTGATGCTACTGATCACAGTTCATCTGAGGAAGCCCCATCCTTTGAGGGACCAGAGGAGGAAGATGAGGATAACCAGTAGGACAATGAGCTCCCAGCTACACCAGAAGAACCAGTTATCTCGCTCCATGCTTTGGCAGGCATTTCTTCTCCCCAAACTCTCAAAATCAAAGGTTTTATTAAACATCGCCCTGTAGTAGTCTTGATTGATAGTGGCAGCACGCATAACTTTATCCATCAGAGAGTCGCAAAATCTATGCATCATTTTGTCAGAGTAGGCTCTAATTTCCAAGTACAGATTGCTGATGGGGGGACAATGAAATGTGATTGCCACTGTGAAAATATCAAACTTTAGATGGGAGATTACCACCTAAAGACCCACATGTTTTCCATCAACATGGGTGGGTGTGACATTGTCTTGGGCACTAAATGGCTCTGCACACTCGACCCAATCACAATGGATTTCTAGGAGTTATATATGATCTTTAAGCAGAAAGACCACACACATACCCTTCGCAGACTCCAAGCAGGTACTCCTTCTATCATTAGCTTGCATCAAATGGAAAAGTTGTTAAGAAAGGGCCACCATGGAGTTATTGCCCAATTTAATGCCATCCAGGCCTTCAAGCCACTACTCTTCATATTCATCCTGAGATGCAACAAGGCTTAAACAACCATTTGCAGGTCTTTGACAAACCTCATGAGCTTCCACCATCAAGAGGGGAACATGATCGTAGCATTACTTTGGTCCCAAGCGCACAACCACCGAATGTGTTCCCATATAGATACCCTTTCGCCCAAAAGAATGAAATTGAAAAAATCATCAAGGAACTCATGGAAGCCGATGTCACTCGTCCTAGCATTAGTCCTTATTCATCGCATGTGGTCATGGTGCTCAAGAAAGATGGGGAATGGCGTATGTGTCCATACTTCAGGGCCCTCAACAAGCTGACGGTCAAAGATAAATTCCACATCCTGGTTGTTGATGATTTGCTGGACGAACTAAATGGGGCTCAATTCTTTACTATGCTAGACCTTCGCTTGGGCTATCACCAAATTCACATGAAAGAAGTAGACATTCTGAAGATTGCTTTCTAAACTCATGAAGGCCATTATGAATTCCTAGTCATGCCATTTGGTCTCTGTAATGCCCCATCCACTTTTCAGAGCCTCTTGAATCACCTGCTCAAACTATATCCTATAAAATGTGTCCTTGTTTTATTTGATGAAATTCTCATCTACAGCCTCATCTGGGAAAAACATCTTCAGCATGAAGACCCACTCTTGGAACTACTCAGGAAGCATAAATTATTTGTCAAATTGTCCAAGTGCTCTTTTGGCATGAAAGGTCGAGTATTTGGGCCACATTATGGGGCGTGAAGGTGTCAGGGTGGATCCCAAAAAGATCCAGGCAATGCAGGATTGGCCCCAACCAAAGACCTTGAAGAGTTTGAGAGGATTCTTAGGTCTCACTGGCTACTATCGTAAATTTGTCCGCAATTATGGTCGCATTGCTAGACCCCTCACTCACCTTCTCAAGAAAAATTCATTCCTTTGGAATGATGAAGCAAAACAGGCATTTATAGCTCTCTAACGTGCCATGTGTTCCACTCCCATATTGGCACTACCTGACTTCACCAAATATGTGATTGAATGTGATGCTTCAGGTATGGGTATTGGGGTTGTCTTAATGCAGGAAGGTCAACCCTTGGCCTTCACTAGCCAACAACTAAGTGGGAAACATCTGGGACAATCTACCTATGAGAAGGAGATGATGGCCATCTTACATGCAGTGGATACCTGGCGACCACACTTATTGGGGCAACGTTTCCAAATCTGCACAGACATCAAAGCCTTAAATATTTTTTGGAGCAATGCCTATCCTTGCCACTGCAAAATAAATGGCTAGCCAAAATGTTGGGATATGATTATGAGATAATTTACAAGAATGGGCGTGAAAATGTCGTAGCAGATGCTTTATCACGCCAATTTGAGGAGGATAACACCCTGCTAGAAATCTCTCTTCCCATTCCAAAGTGGATTGAAGAAGCTCACAAGGAATGGTTTTCACATCCTTCACTCTCCCAACTCATTCATAACTTGCAAGAAGATCCAAATTCCACAGCGGGCTACTCTTGGAAGGATGAGATTCTTCGCTACAAGGACAAAGTAGTGATATCACCGACATCCACCCTCAAAAGGCGCATTTTGGCAGAGTTGCACTCATCTCCCACTGCAGGCCATTCAGGCTTTCAGAAGACTTATGCTCGCACTCGTCGTTCCTTCTTTTGGATAGGCATGAAAAAGGACATTCTTACTTTTGTAGCTGAATGTGATGTGTGTCAGTGCCACAAAGGAGAAACAGTCAAGTCCCCAGGCACTTTACAACCATTGCCCATACCTGCCTCAATCTAGATGGATGTTTCTATGGATTTCATTACTGGTCTTTCGAAGTCAGGCAACAAGTCAGTCATCATGGTGGTTGTGGATAGACTTTCTAAGTATGCTCATTTTTGCACCCTACCCCACCCTTTTACACCCACTTTGGTGGCTCAATCTTTCATGGACCAGATCTTCAAATTTCATGGCATGCCCACTTCCATTGTGTTTGATCGTGACCCGATCTTCACCAGTAACTTTTGGCAGGAACTTTTCAAGCTACAAGGCACCCAACTCCAACTCAATACTTCCTATCATCCCCAAACTGATGGACAAACTGAAGCAGTCAACAAATGTCTAGAGACCTACCTTAGGTGTTTCACTTTAGAAAAGCAACATCTATGGGTACAGTGGTTACCTCTAGCCGAATGGTGGTATAATACTAACTATCATGTCACCACCAAGATGACTCCATATGAAGCAATTTATGGTCAACTCCCCCCTTCACCTACTTCTTATATCCCTGGATGCTCTAAGGTACAAGGAGTGGATCAACTCCGACAAAACCATGCAACCATGCTCGCCCACCTCAAAGATAATCTCCATCAATCTCAGAATAGCATGAAGCAACAGGCAGACCAACATCATTCAAAGCACACATTTCAAGAAGGGGATTAGGTATTCTTGAGGTTGCAACCATACAAGAAAACATCACTCAAAGACAAGGGTCGTCAGAATTATCTCCAAAATTCTACAGACCATATCAAATACTTTAGCGCATTGGAGAAGTAGCCTACAAGCTAGCCTTGACACCCACTGCAAAAATCCATCCCATCTTCCATGTCTCATGCCTCAAGAAAGTGGTAGGGAACAATTGCAGAATTCAAACCAATCAACCAGAATTGGATGAAGAAGGTTCAATCTGTCTCCAACCTGAATAGGTTCTTGACACGTGAGAACAGAACCTGCGCAGCCGCACGATCAAGAAAGTCCTCGTCAAGTGGAAAGACACCTCTCCAGATGATGCAATCTGGGAACCAGCCACTATTCTTTAGCAGTTTCTGTAGCTTTAGCCTTGAGGGCAAGGCTATTTTTATGGGGGAGGGCATGTTAGGGTCCAACCCTAACCCCCCTTATTTATGTAACAGGGTCAAGTCATAGTTATATTTAGTTAAAGAGTCAACAAAGCCCATATTAATAATTGTAAGTGGTTGACCCGATTTAAAGAAAGGGACCACAGTTAGTTGCAAATGGGCCATGGTATTAGATAGATGGTATTAATAGAACCATGGTACTGACCCATGGTATTGCATGTATGAATCCTATATAAAGGATAGAGACTCCCCATTGAGGAGCATCATGTCTTATTCTATAATTGAGCCCTTCTCTATTAGAGGTTGCCCCGTCGAAGAGGCAAGTGAACATTGCTTTCATCTCTGAATAATAAAATACATGTTGTTATTTCTCATTTTGTTCTGTGTTCTGGGTTGTATTTCTTCGTATATTTGGTATTCTGGCATCTTCTCGCAGGTCAAGAGCATAACACAACAACCCAACATTTCTGAAGTATTCCCATGGTGGAGAAAATGTATTAAATCACTCTAAGAGCACAATCCTAGAAACCTTAGATGGTGGTTGTATTCATATACATGTTCACATAACAAACTATGTTGGACCATTCACAAAGGGTCATATTCGTAATAATGTTGAGATCAATGAGATCATTTTCTTTAATATTTTGGAACATGAAAGGTACTTGGTGTCTGGTGATCAACGTGTGGGATACCACCTCAATTGTAGTAGCATTGTATGATGAGCTCTAGTCAAATTCATCACATTTGGTGATCATGCAAATGTGAGCTAAGTGGGAAAGTAAGCATTAATTTTAATGAGAATTGCCATGTTTTATGCAACATAGTTATGCACCCCTTATGGTGGGTGATTTAGCCTAACTTTTTGTTTTTTATTAGGAAGGACAGTATTCATAATCCTTACTGTACTTTCTCTGTGCAATGCAATAAGAATGGGAAATAATTGGGTCCCAAGACATGTATGAACTAAGAACAACAATCCTTACTGTGCAATATTTGGTTGATTCTCTTTCCCATGAAAATCAAATATCATGTTATATACTTGATGCTTCATTTATTCTTATGTTGGAAGCATAGCTTGCATACAATGATTCTCCTTGGTTATACAACTATAGTGAATGGAGTAATTCAAGGGACATACCTTCATCATTTTTTACAACAAAAGGAAGGTTCCCATATTTGTACATGCAAATATATCAAATGATATGGCATAGTGACTTGGTGTTTTCTCTTCTTGTATATTATCACTTCCTAAAAGTGCAGACTTGGTGAATCTGGGCTTGCATGAGACAACATAAGATTTTTTCCAGGATGAAGCCTTAACAACTAGGATGAAATATATAATTGAAATGTATGTTCATGATCCTATAATTTTATTTGAACTTATATAAAATACAAATGACACTGGAGATTAAAAGGTTCGTTTTCTCTTTGATAGAAGTTATTATGGGATTTCATACTTACTTTCTACACAAATGGTAGATTGGCAAGGGCCTGCTTTATGCTATTACAACAATTATGTTTTTACAACTCAATATATTTATAACATTTCATGCATTGGGAAAGATAGTAAACTTGTTGTTAGAAGATTTGGATTGGGTTTCTATTGTGTGTATCACTTTATAGATATTATTGGGTATGTTTCTAGAGAAAATAGGGTCATGTTTGATCCTCATGCCTCTAACCTACCAGGGATCACATCGTCGCATCCTGGATTGAGAATCAAGTTTGTTAGTAGAGGCATTTTGGAACACTTTCCTAATTAGTTTTCCCCATGATTATATTTGGTTGTGACTTATAAAATCATTTTCTTAGCATGATTTTCTGGTTTCCTCTAAGGACTTCCAATTTTATTGCATCTAGTAAATAAAAAAGGTTATAAACTTGAGAGTGTTATGTCTCTTTTCTTATCCTTCTACACAAGTCCAGAGGTTTCAGAGGACACCAAATGCACAATTACCATTGAGTTGTGGGAAATTAGTTGTGACTCCAATTGATACTACTGTCGATAAGGTCTTATAGTGAGTCAAAACAATTTATTTACTCATATAGGGATGGAATAAATGAGATCTATGTTGTTTCTATAGAAATTTCAGACCATGACAGCAGGATTTCCATTCAAACATGCAATATGTAGAATCAATGTCATCAATGGTTACAACAAGATGTAAAGATTGAGAATTTATACTTATTGTAGGTACCATAGAAATATATGGCCTATGACATTTATACTCCATATCAATGATTCTTTTACAGGTGTAAGAAATTGGACTTTAAGTAGAGGCCATTCGTCACAAAGGGGTTTCACAAAACCATCAATAAAAAGATCTACCACCAATATCTATTACGACACCCTCCCATTACATTTTCCCAAACTGCCATAAGGGGTGGCTAAAGTGGTTTTCTAATTTTCCAAAACCATTTTAGTTCTCTAATGTGTGTATATGATGAGAGATTTGGGTCCACACTCAATTCTCTAGCTCATATCCTACATAGCATGTGACAAAGACCATGGGCATGCATAACCTTTGCATTAGTTTCATATGTGTTTACATTGTTTTAATATGATGGCTTCACATCCAATTATTTACAGTGATCAAAAGCCTAAACGTTGTTGTAAAAACTTGTAAAGGGGTGAGGTTTTTATTTTATAAAAAAGGGGTTTTAAATATTATATATATTGTTATATATTATATTTAAATGTTATATTTATTTGTAAATATTTTTTATATAGTTTTTATAATTGTTTAAAAAAAAATATGTTTGTAACTAATCAAGACATTTAAACTAGGGAGAAAGATAAGAGACTAGGAAAAAGATGGAGTGGGGGTTTGGAGTCTAAGATTTCAAAGGAGAATGTAATGATAAATTCTCTCAAAGATTTTGGTAATGAAATTCTAGTTTGATTCCATCTCTTGGGTAAATTACAGTATTGCTTTCTTTTTTGTGTTTATTATTTCATTGGTGTTTTCTTTTGTTGCAATAGTGTATGATGTAGCAAGGTTTTTTAAATTTAAGATTATAAATTTAAAGCCCTTAATAGGTAATCCACCATTCCAATTTCATTCACGAGTTGTTGTTAGTTCCACCATTCTTTCCAAATGGTTTAATTTCAGATTCTTAAATGCCTAAGTTGTAAAACCCTATCCTTCTTTATCTTTCCTATAGCCATCTCTTCAAATTAAATGTTGCAATTCTCATTGGCCTTGGCCATACTAGTTTTAAGGGATAGGATTTTGAACAAGAACATTTGTTGCAGCTCTCATGGTCTCTCTCTCTAACCATTCATTTAAAAAAATATTAGTTCTTGTATCTATCCTAGGAACTAATCTCCTGTAGCTAGAATTTTTCTCCAGGGTACAACACCCGCCAAGCCCCATTTATAATAAAAGTTTACTTTGCCACATGGAAGGACCACATTGGGTAGAAATTTTATCTTACATCATGCAGTTGTCATGATGACATCATTACGATGTAGGCCATGTCATGTGTCGGTGTTGATTTTGTATGGTCCTTATGTGACAGGGTTGTGTGCTAAAAGGGTGTGCTTGGTAGGAAGTTAACATACACAATGGTTGATTTAGTATGGTAAATATACGTGGAAAAGACGTAGTAGGTGTGGGACACATAGGATGCCTATGTGGGGGGAAATGTGGCTCCCTTCGTGTGGCTTGTGAACTCACAATAAAAAGCTTTCCAATGGCGCGAAGTACAGAAGATGGTGAGCATGGTCCTCTCCATACCTTTCCAGTGGATTAAATTTTGTGCAAGTCTGCAGTGTGGAGGCATGTGGGCCATCAAATGGATTGGTGTACCCACCATTTGATTTCAATAACGTGTAGCTTCCCAAATCCTATGCTCCTACACCTGTCATTTTCATGCACTTGTATGACTACATCATTCCAACTCTCACCCATTTCCACCCAGCAAGAAGGGATCTACCCTTCAATTATTCAAACTATGACATTGAAACCTAGATTTTCATTCTAGTAGTTGAACCTTGAAATGCAGGATGCTCATGAGCTCCTTTTAACCTCAAGAAATTCTTCGAAGATTTTTTTGAGGGATAGTGTGATTTTAGTGCCAACACATTATTATACGAAAGATTGGCCCTAACACATTTTGTCTACAAGCTTTGAAGGGATAGTTAAATTCACTTCCATTCAATAGTCAACTTCTTAAAAACCATTTTTTCTAAATCCCTTTAAGGAAGTTTGATTTTGTAAATATTACTTGTTGTTTTCATGCCTTTTGGTTTTCTCATTTTTGTTTTGTTGTTTTGTTTTGACAGGACCATAATTCTAAGAGAAAATTTCTAAGTGAAATTCCTTCGAAGGAAAATTTTAAACATATTTTTATTTTCTATTAAAATTCCAACTTACTAGATTGTTTTCTTCTAATTTTCATACAATGGGAAAATTATTATTTGTTCAAAGTAGCTAAATTTTTTAATCAATGGTATAGAATTGATTTTAACTTAATCCATTTTCTATTAAGGAAATTCATTATTCAACCAATAGACTTCAATAAAAAGTCTAATTGATGCAAATTTAGTGTTTGTCAACTTCTTATACCATCCACTACCCTTGAGTATTTTGTTAAAGATTTCTTCACCACTGGTTTGAGTATCCTTCTAGGATTATTAACTTATTAAAACAAATCATTTTTAATAGTGGTGGTTGAGGGATAGGAGGTGTCATTGTGAGCTAGCATACCATGGTCATGGATGATTGGAAAATAACATGGCCATATCTGGTCACAAAGCCAAGGTGTTGGATTTTGGTCCTGGGACTGAAAGACAAGAGGTCTCATTAGGAGCCATCTTATCATTTTTCAATCTTCTGTGAATGGAAACATCACTATCTAGCCACCAAACTAGGACATTGGCCTTCAACTAAACCTACGAAATTTTTTAAAACTAAATATGTAAATTATCATTCTAATAGTGGGACAAAAGGATTTGAATTCATGTTAATTGTGTTTACTTTTCATGGTACTTCAGCTACAAGTCTATTTCTAAAACCACGATCATAAACACAATGAAATGCCACAGCACTACTACTTTTCATAACAAAAAACATAGAGGACATATCTTAGGGAAATCACTCAACCCATAATCAATGACAAAGTTTCCCTCTAATATTGTACTTAGGGATAATTACACAGCCTCTAATAGTCCACAAATGGGTTGTGCATTGTTTGTTCCAAATCTTCCATATAGGATAGTCTTCTACTAGACAACCACCTTAGCAATCATGACCATATAGGAACCAATCACACACTTCTCAAGAATGTTCATATAGCCCTTAAATACATGGCCCTATGTAGATATTATATTGAGGTTTTGGCCCTCTTTAGGTATTTTTTCACCACCATAGAATATCCCTAACTTTGGCCTTGAATGGACCTCAAAATTAGTGACAACCCTTCACTCCAAGCCCTAAAAAATATATGAGGTAACTTCAATAGGTGTGGTCTAGCTCTAGCTCCTTGCCATCCCTCTCGACCCTCTAAAGAAAGCCTCACGACCCTCTAAATAAGTTGCTATAGGGATTTCATCCCTCTTCTCCTTAAAAAATCTAACTGAGCTATAATTATAGATGATAGCCACAATCTTATGCCAGTAAATTCATACAAACTTAGCCATCCTTCTCTTCCTCTTTCGACTTAACCAGATCTCAAGAGATGAAACAAAACTCATCCTCCTCTTCACACTAGATCAACTCCTTAAGATCGTAGCTAGATTAGATTAGTCCTATCTTAGATGAATTCCCTTGTGGATATGTATTCAATGAGGTATACTTGTCTTCTATTTATAGAGTTCTTGGTGGGTTTCCCTTAGCCACCAAGGGTCATCACATGAGTACAAGTTGACTTAAATAATTATTTAAACTCCATAAAAGCATAAGAAAAAAATATTTTCCTTCATCTAACACCACGTAATCGATGCCTTTGGTTCCCATTATCCCTTTAAGGGTCCCCAACATGCCCCCAATGATAAAACCATCAAAATATCCACTTGGTTTCATGCCCACAACTTTGGGTGCAAAACCCATTGCTTGGGTACACTTTCCCAAAAATGCCATGTGGATCAAACTTATCCCAAACCAAGTATCATAGGTGTGGGAGTACATCCCAAGATACACAAATCAACACTCCCTCTTAGCGAGGTAGGTATTTCCATTGCACAAAAGTAACCATCATCATTGGTGACACTACCCCAATCTCTAACATTCATTGTTGTAGTATACCTGTAGAATGAACCACACTTTGATTAATAGTATCTATGCCTCATCTCATTAGAACCAAGAGATTTAAACTTACATAAGGAATATCCATTTGAGGTTATACTCCCTTTGAGTCTATAGGGCCTCCATTATCTCACACTGTTACTAAACTTTTGTCCTACAATGCTAGTCCAAGTTGTGGTCGAACATGGGCCACATCATCATCGTAACCCATCTAAGAAAGTGATCTCATGATCTTACATCAAACACCACATGTTAACATGGAACCAATATTAGATGTGAAAAATCACAACCCAATGAAGACACTAGCCTTCTTATAAGCACTGATATTGCACCAAGGATGCTGCAACTCCCAAGGCTTCTCAACTTGAATTTCCAACTCAGGGTTCGTACAAACTTAGAGGTGAAAGTGCTATACGAGCAATAGGTTAGGTTCTACTCATGTCACCCTCAATAATTGCATTAGATCAAGGTATTTAGATACCACTCCTTCAACTAACTACAAAGAGAAATTTTTATAAAAGCATAACATGATTGCAAGGACATGAAAATGATTCTAACTACAAAAATGAAAATTCAATTCATTAAATGTAAATGCTAATTGAAATTGCATGAAAGGAAGAGGCTAGTCTAGTTGCATAAATAAACCATGCTATTCTATTTGAACACTTAATCAAATCAATATCCTACTAGCATGAATCATTTATCTATTTGTAACTTGCTTAAAAATTAGGAATTCAATCTTCAACACAACTATGAAAAAAATGCTAAGTCTAATTCTACTTGTTGTCTTATGTTTGCAGTGAAGAAAGGATGGAGTTGGAATAGTTTTAGAGTCTTCCTTACTCTTGAAATTGATCTTGGGGGCCATTATTCAACTTCAAAATGCAAGCGTCAAAGTCTGTAGTGAATCTGGTTGAAGTAAGCAATGTTATAGGATTGTTATACGAAGTGCTTGTTGGGCTACCAAATTAGCATACACTTTCACTCCATTTTCACCTTTATCCTCATTTCATCACCTTGTCTTCACATAACCCTACATTTCCATTACCATATGGGTTCATATTTGTATTTTCCAAAAATTATTAATTTCAAGTATTTAAAGTGAATTTATGATTAAAAGTTAGAAAAATAACATGTATTTGCTTATAACTAAATGTGGAATGAGTTTGATGACATATGTAGGTGATTTGGAAGGTCCCAAGACACTCTTATCTGGCCTTCAGGACTCAAATTCGAATTCTCTTGAAGGTTTGAAGGAGATTTGGGATAGGGGTGAAGCATATCTCATGGAGAAAAATCATGGATAAAGGAATATGTGTCTCATATTGGTTGTAACCATATGAAGGATTTGTGGATCTAGGAGGAATTAGTGGATCTCCATTAATGAATTAGTTTCTTATGTTTTTGTATAAATAGGAGTACCTCCTCCATTCCAAAGGGAGGACTCTTGGAGCATGTATCCTAACTTATGATGGAATAGAACAAAGTTTTCTTTCTACAATTTTAGATATAAATTATCTTAATGTAGTATTTGAATTTATGGGATAGTTTGTCACTTTGTTCTTAAGAGAATTGAACTCACTCTAAAAGGATCAAAGAAACATTTTATTTCATTATAGAATTTATTTTCATTTAATTACATAGATTTTTGAAAAATTTTCATTATTAATCAATGAATTTTAGTTTAAATCTTATCAGCATATGAAAAGACAAGCAAGGGTCTAAGTTAGGCTCTCTTCCATTTGAAATGAGTAATAATTGAAATTCATTCTCTTTTTCTAGTTTCAAGTGATTTTCTAAATTTCCAGCTTTCCAACAATGGCATTAATGATGAATGGATTTGTAATGAAGAACAACAAGGACCTCCTTAGTTAGGATCCTCTTCTATTATTTGTTTATGCATCTTAAGCTATTGTCCATTAGTGGTTTTTTCTGTTCATGAAGTAGTCTTCTAGAAGAAGGACAAATCTAGTTCTCCTGAGTTAGGAGCCACTTCTCCTACTTATTACATAATGAATTAGAAATTACTTAGTTAAATTTTATATTTGTAATATACATTTCTAATTAGTTTATAATTGCATTCCCTTTAGTTTCCATAACTTATCTTCTAAAGTTGATTATAGTTGCATCTGAGGTCTCATATATTTTGGTTCACTTCTAAGTTTTACGAAACCCCCGAGTTGATAATTAAATAATAGGGATTTAACAGACAATTAAATCACGTAACATTTTGGTGTCGTTACTGGGGAAGCAAACTTAGATGTAATTAAGTTAGCAGGATTGTTTAGGAAACATTTTCTTTTAAGGTCATTTTCATTTGAGGTTAGATGCTTTTAGGCATTTTTCATTTAAGTTTATTTGCATTTGCATATAGAAAACATAGAACATTAAAATCAAGAACCCCCATTCATTGAAAAAAAAAACAAAATAAAAATCCAATTGCAAAAACAATATTTGAAGAGCTTTGTGCTATGACAATTGAAGAAAATAAAATACCAAAAGATCACATTCACATTTAATTTCAACTAGTCAGTCTTCATGATCATGTCCAAGAACTCAATAGGGTTTACTTTTCAAACTTGAATATGAATCTACTCATGATCTTGTTGAGCAAATGGATGCATTGGAAATTCTCTTATACTTAAGAGAATGTTTGATTTATTTTTCAATAAAATAGGACTCACAAATAAAAAACAAGTTTTTTTTTCTAGGATAAATTTGCAATTTTGTGGTGCAGTAAGAAACACCGATTTACTAACCCTTGGCTGTAAAAATTTGCAATAAAACAAACGATTGTGAACAAAGAGCACAAGCGAAGGTGGAAGAATGATAGTTTTAGGTAAGAGATCGATTCTTTTCATCTTTTTTTTTGCATCAAAATTTTTAAGACTGGAATCAACTAATAAAAACTTAAGTATGCTCTCCTCTTGCGCTTTGAGTGACCAGGAGGATCAGAAAATAAATAAATAAATAAATAAAAATAAAAATATTTCATGTTAGTATATCTTTTGTTAAAAAAAAAAATCTATTTCATTATTTGTTTCTTTAAAAAAAAAAAAAAAGATATTTTCCTATTTAAACAAATTTGAAATAAAATAAAAAAACCAAAACAACATTAAAAAAAAAAACACAAAAACGAAAATGAGAATAAAGTAAAAAAATAAAAAAAATCATGGAAGCCAAGGAAATGAGTTGATGCAAATGTTATGTGTGATTTTTAAAAAATGAAATATAGTTATGCATTCTCCTGATTTAAAAAAAAATAAATAAATAAATTTCACTCGGCAGTTATCTGAGTAGAGGCCAAATTCGGAGAGGTTAAAAACTTCATTTTTAAAATGCATTTTGTGACCAAATAAAAATGAATTTCAAAAATATAAAACATGGGTTTTTCTTAGAATGAGCTGAATTATGTTTATCATGAGATATTTCCTCAAAATTCGTAACTATTTGAGATATTTTCAGGGTTCTCTGGAGCGTCATTTGTTAGGTTACATAAAAAAAAAAAAAAAAAAACGATTTTCAATTAAATGCTACCAGCAGCCACGGCCATGCAATGGCCCAACCATAGAGCCATGGCCAACCAGCCAGCAGCATTGCCAAGCTACACAAAAAATAAAAATTAAAAATTAAAAATTAAAAAATTAAAAAAAAAAAATTGATAAAAATAAAAATTTTAATAAATAAATAATATATATATATATATATATATATATATATAATTAAAAAAAAAAAAAATCTTACTGCAGAAATTTTCAGAAATGATATTTTCTCCATGCTTACAACCTGCAACAACGAAATATATATATATATATAATCATAAACATTTCCCAAGCTTTTATAGAATAAAAATTGGTTAAAAAAATCCACTTTCTGGGCAAAAAAGGTTAAGTTCAAAGATATGAAAAATGATTTGGCAAATATTTTGGAATTCCATTTTCCTAAAAATCTTGGAAATGATGAATTCAAAAGATATGAAAACTGATTTGGCAAATATTTTGGAATCATATTTTCCTAAAAATCTTGGATTTAGATTGGCCACTTGCCAAGCTGTTGTTTCAATTTTCATTTTTAAAATAATTAAAGTTTCCAAAATTCCATAAAGTTCATAAATGTGATTTGTGATTTATTGGTAAGTCATTCAAATTGCATAATGGAGGTCATGAGTTCAAATCTTGTGGGGATAGGAATTTCTTATTTATTTTACTATTTTGACACAACATTAATTAAACAACAATTGCGCCACCACATGGCAGCACAACATTGGTCAATATTGCACATTCATCGCCACATCATCAGTTAAATAGTCAACATGTCACATTATCCATTTGCGATGTCACCCACTACCACATCACTATTACATAGTCACCCTCCATCTTCCAACACATTTTTCAACACTAAAAATGGATCAAGAAGAATAACAATAAGGGTGCTTCATCTACATGACTATTGTTTGCAAAATGCCTTGAAGAGAATCCTGTAGATGGAAGATTAAATCCTATAGACATGCGCTTTCGTTTCATAAAGTATTTTTATATGATCATGTTTCTTTGAGTCTTGCAGGTACAGAAGCCAATGACATCACAAAATGGAAAATTTTATGTCATGGCTCAGCCAAAGAAGATAGACAAGATTTTTAGATGTAGGAAGGGGGCAATCCTGCAACTGAGAAACCTTATGGCAATCTTCATTGTTTCACCCAAATTTCAAACAAGCACAAATTTCTCATACGACATCGGATTTCGACGATTCAAGCATCGTTGGAAAGATCTCAAAGAGATCTACATAATGAGAAAGATATCATCAGAATTTTAAATATTTAAATAATGAATAAATTACTGACAAAACATAACGGGTAAAATGAGGCACTAGTTTCGACACAAGTATAAATTATTTCAATTTTTCTTTCATGAATTTGTTTTATTAGTACCAATTCTAATTTTCTTTTGTAAATGTCATAAACAAAGAGATTGATCACCTCTCTCTTATGATAAAATTACATTTCATTGCAAAAAAGTACTAAGTTTTTGCAGGTTCCAAGAAGATAAACAAATGACCACAAGCAAACATTGTCTTTTAAAGACCCCATTTCAAGCATGACATGATTTCGGGTAAGCCAAGGGGGAGAATGTCATCATATATATCAAATCATTGAAAATCATCTCAAATATCACATTTCTTTCACAAGAAAATGACCAAAGCAGCAACAAAGATGAAACATCAATGCATGAGCACATGATGTCAAATCAGATCCATCACTTGCAAGCCTTTTATATGCCAATGCCTCCATTGCATCCATGCTTCTTCAGTCAATAAAACATTTGTCTAATTTCCCTTTACATTCATCATTGTATTCCTCCTTTTTCAGTAAATAAAACCTTCATTGAATTCTCACTTTTTCAGTCAATAAATTTTCCTTCACAGTCATTTTCCTACCTCACTTTCACTAACTTGTAACCCATCAATAAAAACATTCATCTCCTCTACAAAGCTAATTCATTCCATTTCCTTTTCATTTTTCCAAATAAACCTTGATCCACTGCAAAATTTCTCATCCATAATCCTTCAAAATTATTGTTTCATGCTCGAGTTAGATGATGGAGGATTCCTTAAGGCCTCCCTTCTAACAAGTCTTGGCCTATGGACATCAGCACATTATCTAGGTTCAAGACTAGAGTCCTTAGTAGTACCTTGAGGCTTGTATGCCTTAAGGACAGGCTCTCTCATCGGCAATCATGGGAATACACCAATGTCCCTTGATTGTTGGATCTTGCAAGTGGCTCAACATCAGCTCATCTATTCGCCCTTCGCAAGATGTACTTAGGTACCTTGGCACTCATTGACATTAATGGTGATTTGCTCCGCATTAGTTAACAACATGCATCAATGGTCGGTAACCCAATGACTTCTCTTCATGCTCGACATTGACACATTTATTCGCATGAGTAGAATTGTACTATAGGTTTTGTAATGATTGAAGACTACATCATTTTAGAAGTTTTCAGCATATCAATTTATTATAGTAGCAATAAAGATTCAAACCTTATCATCAACAAAGAGAACACAAAAGAAGATCCAAATTCCTTTGTTTACATACTCCATGATCCAACAGCATCAACAGCCACACTCTTCAGCATCCACAACTCATGTACATTGAGGGTAAGTGAAGGTATGTGGTTTTCTAATTTTTAGTCATGCAATTCCTTAAAATGCTTAAAATTGTAACTTTGGAAAGTTCCTCACTTCCTTTTTCACATTGTCATATCTCTAGTTGGAGGGGGAATTCATGTTCATACCTCATATTCACATTTCATGATATATATCACATTCATATTCCATTATCACCTTTCATATGTCATATATGTCCTTTATACACATGTCATCCTAACCAACATACTTTTCCAAACAACTACTATTGCATTATGATTCAAAACATTACATGTTTTGAAAATGATGATCATAGAATGAATTTTTGATTAAATGTTTTCAAAGTCTTTTGATGCAACACAAAAATAACAAAAGTATTGTTACACAAGAACCAATAATAATAAAAGTTGGTTTCCACACAAGAACCAACCAAAGTAATATGTTGCAATCAAATATTTTTCAAAATGACACTTTGCAAAAGGAACAAAGTTATCAAATGATTATGCAAAGATGAAAGAAGAATTATCATCAGCCAAAGTTCATAGAAAAGGAAGAAAATTCAAAAGATCAAATCATGATTAAAGTAAATCAATGCAATAGATTGCATGAGGACATGCAATAACTTAAGTTGGGGGGTATGTTGGGCCGCCAAATTATCATACACTTTCACTCCATTTTCACTGTTATCCTCATTTCATCACCTTGTCTTCACATAACCCTACATTTCCATTACCATATGGGTTCACATTTTTATTTTCCAAAAATTATTAATTTCAAGTATTTAAAGTGAATTTATGATTAAAAGTTAGAAAAATAACATGTATTTGCTTATACCTAAAGGTGGAATGAGTTTGGTGACATGTGTAGGTGATTTGGAATGTTCCAAGACACTCTTATGTGGCCTCCAAGACTCAAATTCGAACTCTCTTGAAGATTTGAAGGAGATTTAGGATAGGGGTGAAGCATATCTCATGGAGAAAAACCATGGATAAAGGAATATGTGTCTCATATTCATTGTAACCATATGAAGGATTTGTGGATCTAGGAGGAATTAGTGGATCTCCATTAATGAGTTAGTTGCTTATGTTTTTGTATAAATAGTAGTACCTCCTCCATTCCAAAGGGAGGACTCTTGGAGCATGTATCCTAACTTATGATGGAATAGAATAAAGTTTTCTTTCTACAATTTTAGATACAAATTATCTTAATGTAGTTTGTGAATTTATGGAATAGTTTGTCACTTTGTTCTTAAGAGAATTGAGCTCACTCTAAAAGGATCAAAGAAACATTGTATTTCATTATAGATTTTATTTTCATTTAATTACTTAGATGTTTGAATAATCAATGAATTTAAGTTAAAATATTATCAGCATATGAAAAGAAAAACAAGGGTCTAAGTTAGGCTCTCTTCCATTTGATATGTGTAATAATTGAAATTCATTCTCTTTTTCTAGTTTCAAGTGATTTTCTGAATTTCCAGCTTTCCAACAATGGCATTAATGATGAATGAATTTTTAGTAAAGAACAGCAAGGACCTCCTTAGTTAGGAGCCTTTTCTATTATTTGTTTATGTATCTTAAGCTATTGTTCATTAGTGGTTTTTTATTTTTGTTCATGAAGTAGTATTCTAGAAGAAGGACAAATCTGATTCTCCTAAGTTAGGAGCCACTTCTCCTGCTTATTACGTAATGAATTAGAAATTACTTAGTTAAATTTTATATTTGTAATATGCACTTCTAATTAGTTTATATGCATTCCCTTCAGTATCCATAATTTATCTTCTAAAGTTGATTATAGTTTCATCTGAGGTCCCATATATTTTGGTTCACTTCTAACTTTTACGAAACCCCCGGGTTCACAATCAAATGATTAAATCACCCAACAGTGCTACAAGAGGCCCTGCTTTGCTACATGAGGGGGTCTGATAGATTTTTAGGACAATAATGGTATATTGAAGGTGAAGGAAGGTGGATGAAGGGAAATTAAGGGTGTATGAAGGGTGTGGGAGCCCCTTAGCCAAGCTTAATACCCCTCAGAGGCCTATCTTGCACCAAATTTTATGCCCATCGTGTCCTTAATTTGCTTTGGAAGAGTGATCTCGGTGGAAGAGTTCGAAAGTAATGTGAAGTGTCCAGGAGAGAGATGGAATGGTCTTGGTGGATGTGGAAGAGTGTTCCCACCCCTACAATTCAACAACAATCCCTACATACTAATCAAGCACATGCATCAAATGATCAATATTACAGTAAAATAAATTAATATGGGAAACATGAGTTGAATTTTATTAAGATCTACTCTACTCTAAAACAGAACTCTAATTTCCAAATGAATGCTACTGACTTCTAATTTGAAGAAAACAATCATGTAGAAGGATTAAAATCCAACACTTAACAATTTCCAAGAAATCATAAACACATGTTTTTGGGTTATTTTGTAGATTTTCCAACCACTCTTCCCACAAGACGGGTGATAGGAAAACCTAAAACTAAAAGTTTTGTGATGTAATTCCTACTTAATCAAGAAAACATTTGGAATGACTTGAACAAGGACAAGGAAAGAATGCAAGAGAGGGACTAAATCCTTTGGGTTGGTCCCAAATCCAAGGGTTTCAACCCTCCAAAACTAACTCAGATGCAAGCCAACAGTGAACTTCTCATTAACAAGAAATAAGAGTCACATATAGCATATGAAAGATGAAAATAACATTATCGAGCATGAGGCTCTCCCTTGCTACTCCTATATTCAACAAAAATTTGAATCCTAATGAGCCTTTAGGTTGGTTTATTTATACAAAATGTATGTGAGTGGAATCTCCCTTGAAGGGAGGAATGCTTCCATCCAAAATCTCGAAAATGGTAGATCTGGTTCCCTTTGATCTTCACATGCATTGGAGTTCCTTAGCTACTAGTGAATTTGAGCTATTTGTGAGTAATATTTTATCTCAAGCCAAGTTGGAGAGTTAATGAAGTGGACAATCCCCCTATATTCTCTCTGGATGTCTCCACCAAGCCCCTCCATAGAAAATATCTCTAAAAATGCTTCTTTTTCCTAGATATTAATCACATTAGGCCATGCAATATGAAAAACACACTTTAGTCATCTTACTAATCATATTATGGCTGAAAATTCAAATTAATGTGAGAAAATGAGAGTTTTAAGGGACGGAGTATAGCACATTCGACCTCAAAATATACCTATTGATGGGACCCATCATCACCCCCTACTGAAGGTGTTTCTCACCCTTTTAACAACTCAGTCACTGATCTGAAGTTCATTCATGGCCCTGTTAGCCTCTCTGACATCCCAAGGAATCTCAAATGGTGTACCTTCCTATGGATAGAAACCTTCATTTTCTTCTATGTTTGTCCATTCCTTTTGTTCTTCTTCCTAGTTTCTTCTCTCCTGTAGGCCCAATAGTAAGGGAGTACTGAGTTTGAGTCATATTCACTTGATATTCAACCTTTGAATGATTATTTTGTATATTGGGGTTCTCTCCAAGGCACTCTGTAGTCTTTTTGGAGAGTGATTTCTCTTATTTGCAAACTATGAGGCAAGTTGTGCCATCTTCTTAGGAAATCTTGTAAACTTTTTGTCCCCAACATCCTAAAGGTGTCCTTAAAATGGAGGATAGTTTGTTCTTGGGCTACCATATACTGAGGTGCCAATTTCAGATTTGTGGAGATGAGGTTGTTGTTAAGGATGACAACCTTCATGCTCACTAATTCTTCTTTGATGTATAAGGGATCCCTCTCTTATTTTTTCATCACATTATTTACTTCTTAAACACTTATTTCCTCATGGGTCAACCAAGAGGCTAATACCATTAGTTGCATGTCCCTCAATCTTGAGTTGGGGTCCTAAAAGTTCATGTCTGTGAGGATCATATTATGCATGTAAAACTTAGCGAGTTTGGCTTTATCCCCAATAATTTCCCATTTTCCATATTGTTTGGTAATTTAATTGGTGTTAAATTACTTACATAAATTATCAACCAGGGCTAGTATACTTATGAAAAGCATGTGCACTTTATGTGCAAGGAGTCCTTGTCACTCAAACAATTCCTAAGTTAATTTGACACACATGTTTCTCTAAAAACTATGTAAGTAAATAAATCACTTATAAAAATGAAATTGATTCTATTTATCTTGATTAAAAGAAATATCACACTCTTCTTGAATTGAACAACACACTTACTTCACACTTACTTAAAGTAAAATCACACATACACTTTGTTTTAACTGGATTCACACGCACACTCTTGCTTTAAATTAAATCACACACACACTTGCTTTTAAATGAAATCACACTTGCTTTGAATCAAAACCACACTTTCCTAAAATCAAAACCACACTTGCCTGAAATGAAACCTTAACACTATAAATGAATCTACTCTTGGCAAAACAACGATTATCCCTGCAAATTAAAATCCTATCTATATAACTACAATGTAAAGCTATGTTACTAATCCATGTAAAATTATACTCTGTCCATGTGCACAAGAAATCTTGCTTCACTCAACAATAGAATGATTAAATAAACTCTCTAAAACAGTCTTAAACTTACATTCAAAAATCAAAACTTGAGCGATTAAATGAACTAACAAAATTCTACAGGAAACGCAGAATAAAATACTAATTGCAAATAAAAGGGAAACCTTACTATCTCGAGGGGGGCCCTCCTATGAGAAAAAGGTATCAATATGCTGCCTTCACAAGATGATTAACTACGCATTGGAATCGCACAACAGAGAAATAAGAATGAAACAGAGTTTTATAACATAAAATCCAAGTCTGTGTCTGCTATGCCAAGAGGCATATTTATAAAACTCGTATGCATTAAATGTTTCATATTATTACGCCTTATTCTAATTGATCGTAGCTAAAAATAACATTAAGAGATAAAATATCATGATTTCCTCATGATTTACTATCAGCGAATCAAATCGTGAGGCTAGATATTTACATTCACTAATTCCTCGCTCACTTGATTCACCTTCCTCGGTGGTTGACTTTCATTTAACCGAGCTACTACAGTGCTTTCCTTATCGATGCAGGTTATTAAGGTGGGAACAGATTTTTGTACCAACAAATTTCAACCTGCCCATATGCCTTGTTCTTCGACTAAAGCTTCACAACCCATCAAACCTTGGACTTAGCTGCAGAATCAGCCATCAGCTGCAAAATTTCTATAATTCAGTAGCTCAGGTAAATATTGAGTTAAATAATAAAGAAAAATGATATTTATGAAATAGAAGATGATTATGTACTTTTTATACCATAAATCTTGTAAATTGATACCCAAATTAGAGTTATGAAGGTAAAAAAGGGGAGAATGGAGTATAAGAAGGTTGTCAAAAAGAGGCAATTTTGGGGTTCAACACTCATCAACATGGAAGACATTGCATGTCCTCATTCAAAATTCAAATCTATGATTCTTTTTTGTTACTGAGATTCTTCAAATACCTAAGAAAGAACATCCAAGTTAGTCCTTCTTTCTTTATCGACACTGACTGCAGCCATCCTTGGTTTCTTCATCAAAATTCTATGTTGCAAACTTATAATCTTCCTCTTTAGAAAGTTGTTTTTAGCCATCAATTTATTATTTTTCTTATACCATAAACCAAGATGTAGCAGGATGTTGTCCTTTTGAGTTATCTAGATTTCATTTTATGCCTTTACTATTTCATTCTCCTACTTCAAATGTCTATTCAATATTTCCAATTCATAAATTTCTTGCTTGAGGGTGTCTTCAACTTGGAGTTCTCCTGAAATATTAGAATGAATTCCTTCATTTTCTTCTTGGTTTGAGGATGATGCAACAACTTTACCCTTAGCTCTTCTTTCGAAAGACTATATAATCATAAATTTCCTGTTGGACAAGATCGATCTATGGAGTTCTTCTAGCTAGACTAGCAACTGGTGATGGAGCTTTTGGTTCCTTCTCTTCTTCCTCTAAATCGATAAATTTTGGACACTGATAAGATTTTTCATGCACTACTTTGTTGAGCGTTGTACTTCTTCTTGTAGTGGATGATGGCTTAGATGGTAGAAGGAGCTGCTTTTTAGCCTTTTCCTACTCTGTTTTCCTCTTGGATGAACTTTCTTATTTACTATTGGCTATCTTTCTTCTAACATTTTCATTTTTAAGGTTGTCCAGTATATTTTTAAGAGGAGTCTCATCATCATAGTACTTCTCTTGTTGTGTTTCATGCGTAGGTGAGTTTTCTTTAGGGTTTGAGGGAAATTTTATTCTACTCTTCTAGGTCTTATCGTTAAGCTCTTCTTTTTTTTCCTCCTCAAAATGATTTCTAATTAAGAAATCTTCCCAATTATCTCATATGTTTCTAAAATGGGCATGAATCAAGATTTTCACTAGGCCATGATGGTATAGAGAATTATCTATAGGTTGTATCTTCTTTTGACTATTACTAGCCATCTTTCTTAAGCTATGAAGTAGGGAATATGGTAGGTTAATTTCATTCCTGTCAAGAAAATTCATCATTAAGTGCGCATGAAAAAAGAACATGTTACCGAATCTTCGTTCACAAGTTATAAAATTTTGAATGATCAATAGAAAATTCTTCCATTTAGTCCTCAAAGTTGTGACTAGTATTCCCTTTTTAAACATAGAAGTATCCATACCTGGATTCTCGAGGAAAATTTTCCATTCTTTCTCTTCAATATTTTTGTTCTTGAATTGGCTCTCTTCGATTCTTGGTAATCCAGTAGCTTCTTCTATCAAAAACTATAAAAACACATGTCACGTCCACAATTTATTCTTCAATGCCATCGTATGCCCTAGTGAAAGACTTTGTCATCTCTTTCTCATGCCCATTGAATTTCTCCACGAATTCTAGCCACCGTGCCTACTGCAACAATTTTTTGACCTATGGGTATCCTTCAAGAAAATTAACCCCATTCAAATCTAATCTTACAATGACCCCCATGTTAGAGAAGCTTAGACCATAATTTCTCTTTCGACAAGGTTAAGGAGTTGAAGGAATTCGAGTATGAACTGAATTAGAGAAACAAACTTTAAGCGAGGGTAGTCTCAGCAATGAAACAAGGCTGAGTGGAATGGTAAATGGAAGTATTGTGCATGAAGTAGAATGATGAATGGAATTATGAATGGAGAGGAGAGGGAAAATTTCAAATCATATCAAAGTTCATGACCGACTTGGTTGACAAGACATAGATATTTCCGTTAAAACTGAAGTCGTGTGAGGGTAATAAGGGTAATCATTATTCAGCAGTAGTAATGGTTACTCATCATTTATTTCATAACTCAAATGTTTTACCTTTATTATTTAACTTAATATTTACATACCTTATATCCTTTGTCTTACTGATTTTGATTTGTCTTTTGTAGGTTGTCAGGTTGCTCTAGCTGCAATCTTCATTGAATTTGATTTTACCATGATCTTCATTTGCCTTGGTCACAATCTGTCAAGTCAGCTGCAAAATTCTATTAGAGTTGTAGATTGTTGACAATTTTGTAGCTGCTTTATTTTTCAAAATATAATAGAGAGTTAAAAAGAAAATGGGACTATAATAGGGAAAATAAAACTAAGCTGCCAAGAACCCTTGGTTTTCAACTTAGATTTTCTATAAAAACATGCCAACAATGTTGGTTTTACTGTTTATACATTTTTTTTTTAAAGAAAGTAGAAGACTAAGTTGGAGAGGAAGAAGAATCTTCCTAGACCAACTTCAAATCAAGATTATCTTACATATTTCTTATGAACTCTTCCCTTGTTAATGTTTTATGATATATTCATAATCTATGACCATTTATAACGAATGTTACTTTTTCTTCATCAATGGTTTTGATTCTCACTGCTCCATTATCAAAGACAGTTTCAATCTCATAAGGAACAAGCCAATGAGTTTGAAATTTTCCTTGAAATCTTTAAATTTTGAACCAAAAAACAATGCCCAATCACCAAGCTGAAATTTCATTTCTTTGATAAATTTACCATGCCACCTGGATCTTTGTTGTTGAACTATATTGGTTCTATGAATAGAATCTTGTCATATCTCATCAAGTTCATTCAATTGATCAATTCTTTGTCTTTGGGCTTCTGATAAATCAAGACCCAACTTGGCTACTATTTTAAAAGTCTTTATCTAGAACTTAATAGGAAACGATACTTTCTTTCCATAAACAATTTCCTAAGGAGTGTGTCATGTTGCATTTCTCCATGTGGTACGATATGCCCATAATGCTTTTGGAAGCTTTTCCGCCCAATCCCTTCTATGTAAATGCACAGTCTTGGTAATAATTGCTTCAATTACATTATTGGTAGATTCAACTTATCCATTAGCTTGTGCATGATATGGAGTTTACTTATTATGTTTTATTTTTTACTCCTCCATTATCTTCTATACTAACTTGGATGTAAATTGAGTGCCTTGATCTGTCACAATTTCCCTTGGGACACCAAAATGATTGAAAATATCCTCAAAAGGAAATGAAACTACAACATTTGTAGTAGCAAAAGGAAGTTCTTTAGCTTCTACCCATTTTATGACATAATTTGTACAAACAAGAATGTACCTTTTTTGTCTTGACGGTGGATTGATTGGACCAACAAAATCCAAAGCCAATTTCTCAAAAGGTTCAATAAATATTTGAGGTTGTAGAGGCATTTCATATGTTTCCCCATTCTTTGACAATTGTCACACCTCTTAATATATTCCTTGGCATCCTTAAAAAGAGAAGGCCAATGATATCATAAGAGAAGAACTTCAAAAGAAGATCTTTTATCAGCGAAATGTCCTCCACATTGTTCATCATGACAAGCCTCTAATATCTCTGATACTTCATCCTCTCTAACACATCTTTGAATGATCAAGCTAGGTCTTGTCTCATGCAATTCTTCATTTATCCATGAATAAGATGCACCAGTTTGAATAACCTTCCTTTTCTCTCGAGGAGACAAGTATGATGGTAACTTCCCAATAGCTAAACACTTAGCAATATCTGCAAACCAAGGAGATTTAATAGATACTGCAAAAGGATATTTGTCAGGAAAGTTATCTTCTACAAGAACATCATTATTATCATTTTGGATTCTAGATAGAAAATCAACAACTGTGTTTTTCTTTCCAGATCTATCCAAAATAGTAATATTGAATTCTTGTAATAACAATAGCCATCTTGTAATTTTACGATTAGTGATTGATTTATTCATTAAGTATCTAATTGGAGAATGATATGTGTGAATGAAGGTTTCATAACCAATGATATAATGTCTGAATTTATTGATGGCATGCACAACAGCTAAAAACTCATTTTCTGTTACAGTGTAATTTAACTTTGCAGGAGTCAATTTTTTTCTTGTATAGTAAATGGCATAATGAGTTAAATCTTTTTGTCCTAATACAACTCCTAAAGTTGTATGTGAGGCATTAGTCGAAATGTGAAAAGGTAGTTTCCAATTTGGTCCTCTTAAAATGGGTGCTTCAGAAATATTTTCTTTCAATGTTTCAAAAGCTTTTTGGAAATTAGAATTCTAGATAAATTCACAATCTTTTGCAAGAAATTTGAAAAGTGGAGAGGCTATCTCTATAAAGTTTTCTAAAAATCTTCTATAATAACTAGTGAAACTAATAAAACCTCTAACATCTCTTTGACAAGTTGGAACTGATAATTTAGAAATGACTTCTACTTTAGATTCATCCACTTTAATTCCATTTCCTGAAATATGGTGGCCTAAAACAATTCCCTCGTTGAACATCATAAAACATTTTTCATGGATTAATGAGAGATTTACTTATTTACATCTAATGAGAGCTTTTTCCAATTTTTTAAGAGCTTCTTCAAAAGAGTTTCCATATATAGTAAAATCATTCATGTAAACTTCCACACAATCCTGATTTAGATCAGAAAAAATGGCTAAAACTGCACTTTGGAATTTTGTAGGTGCATTACATAACCCAAAAGGAAGTACTCGGTAAGCATAGGTTCCCCATGGATAGGTAAAAAAAAATTTATCTTGATCTTCTAGAACTACTTGGATCTGGTTATATCCACTAAAACCATACAAGAATTAAAAATACGTTTTCCCTGCCAATATATCTAGAACTTGATCTATAAAATGAAGTGGAAAATGATCTTTTAGTAGCTTTATTAAATTCCCTATAATCAATTCATACTCTCCATTTTCCATTACTTTTCAAAACAATTACCAATGGTGAATTCTATAGGGATTAATCCATGGGTGGTTGTGGATGGAATACCCTCAAGGATCTACCTAAGATCCAAGGCAAGTCGTTCAAATTAATTGCAGCTGGAACAAAGGAGAATAGACATATCTATATCAATGCATGATATTCAAAGCAGAAAAGGAGATATTACCTCAGATCTTGATGCAGTCTTGTTGGAGAACCTAATGTAGAAGAGTGGAGGACCCCTTTGCTAGCTCCTAGATCAACACCTGCATTTAAACAAGACAGAGAGTAATACTACAACATATGAAATCTGATAATCAAAACATTAATACATAAAGATATGAAAACAACATGCATCTAAGATACTCATAAACAATGGTACTAAATCAACATGTAAACAATCATGACATTGGCACCATCAAGTAGACAACAAAACAACAGGACTATATTATTAAATAGGAAAGAATGGTTACAACCATATGGTGAATCAAGCTTCCCTTAATCGTTCAGCTCCTCTCTCTCTCTCTCTCTCTCTTCGTAACCTCTTGGTAGCAAAGCAACTATATCTCATACAAACTTTCGACAATCAGTTGACAATCCTTCAACCTCTTTCACAATGCCCAAGCCTCCAATATATAGATGATGAGAGGTTTATCCTTACCAATTATCTCATGAGTTCCCTTTGGCAAAAGCTAAGATGTTTCCTTGCTTTATTTCTCTTTCCCCTTCCATTAGACTCCGTTAGGAATGGAAATATCCTTAGATAGGTTGAAGGTAGATGTTTCCTGCTTTTTGAGCTGACATTTGAGTAAAAAGTGGAATACTAGTCAGTCAACCCGCTCATTTGACCTTCGGAATCTCACAAAACTTGGGTAACATTGTCCCTTAGGCAACATAGTGAGTTACCCTAGGGACTAATGCCCCTGGCTCATGCATAGGGAGCATTCTAACTCTTCCTGCTAGTTCTTGGGGAGCGTTACCTTGGAAAATATGCCTATGAACTAGGTCATGTCTTCAGTCAATCTGTCTTTCTCCTCCAAACTGATGAGGAGGTAATTTTCCTGTATAACAAATGCCCCCTAAAGTATGAGGTCATAGACGAAGATGATGGCTGAAATACTTTATAAATCATTGGAAAAAAGAGAGAGAGGATTGGAGCTTCAGGACTACAAGAACCCTGATACAAACCACATATGTTAAAAATTTGTCATCATGGTAGTAGTTTATAGACTTAACAAGTATGCACACTTTTGTGCATTATCTCATCCATGTAAAAACAATACAGTTGCTATTGAATTTATCAAAACAATTCAAAAGCTACATAGAAACCCAAAGATTATTGTAAATGACAGAGATCCCATTTTCACTAGAAATTTTTTTAGCAGAATTATTTTCTTGTCTGGGTACTAAATTAGCTCATAACTCATCTTATCATCCTCAATCTGATGTGCAAACCAAGATAGTGAACAAATTTTTGGAAGGATATATTCATTTATTTGTATCTAATAAACAAACACAATGGATCAAGTGTTACCTCTCGCTGAATGGTGGTATAACGCTTCCTTCCATACTGTAGCAAAAATGACCTCATTTATGGCACTTTATGGATATCATCCACCGTCCATCACATCATCTTTAAGAGAAAATTATAAGGTTCAAGCAGTAGAATATCACATCGATCATCAACAATAGGTTCTCCATCTCTTAAAGGATAACCTCACCTTAGCACAACATCGAATGAAACAATAAGTCGATCAACATCACAGCGAAAGAATTTTTTATGTAGGCGACTGGGTATTTTTACAGCTATAACCATACAAACAAATGTCCCTCAAGCAAGCTAAGAAGGATAATAAATTATCACAAAAGTATTATGGTCCTTACAAGGTGTTGCAAAAGATTGGTACTATGAAAAACAAATTGTATCTTCCTGCATCTTCCCGAGTGCACGTAGTTTTCCATGTTTCATGCTTAAAGAAGCTTATAGTTGACAAGCTCCCAGTTCAAGCAATACTGCCAAAACTTGATGAGGAAGCAAAAATCATATTGGAACATGAAGCAGGCATGAAAACAAGAACTCAACAGCTACGAAATCGATCAATTTTAGAGTATCTCATCAAGTGGAATAACTTACTCGTTGAAGATTCCACATGGGAGGATGATAATTTTATATACAAGCATCCAAAACTACTCAAGCATTGAGGACAACACTTTTTTGAAGGAGAGGGAAATGCTAGGTCCATATAATACTAGTGTAGCCCCTTATTGTTATTGTTGTGCTCATGTAGTCCCCATATTGTTATTATTGTGACCCATAGAATCCCACTATTATTATTGTTGTGTCCTTACATTATTATTGTTATGTAGGCTCTAATTATATTGTGACCCCTTAGGTTTCCCCCTCATAGAGGATAATTTTTAAGTCATTGATTTATCTGTTTGTGATTTGGTTGCATAACATAAACTCTCCAACCTTGTTTGACCTTATACACTTTAATTTACAATTATGTTTCTTTTCAACTAGGGATTTGAAGATCTTGAACTTTTCATATGATTTAGACTTGTCCCTTAAAAAAGAAGCCCAAATTAGCCTAGTATAATCATCAATAATTAGCATGAAATAACACTCACCACTCAAGGTTTTAATTCTTGAAGGTCCACATAAGTTTGTATGAACTAGTCGTAGAGGCCTTGTAGATGATTTTTCTTTGGTATTGAAGGGCACTCAAACTTGCTTTCCAATTTGGCATGATTTACAAATTATATTGCTTGGCCTTGAAATTTTTGGCAAGTCCCTTACATATTCACTTTTGTTGAGCTTCACTATATGATCAAAGTTGAAGTGTCCCAACCTTTTATTCCATAACCATATCTCATCAAAATTCCCCAAATAACACTTCTCATTTTCTTCTTTGAGTATGTACACATAAGTTAGAAGTTCTCACAAATATTTGCTACTACATTTCCTGTGTTTGCTGACTCTATTTCACAATCTTAGGAATGAAAAGTAACATTATACCCCTAGTCACACAGCATATTCACATTTAAAAATTGTGTTTGAGTCCATCTACAAAATGAACTTTCTTAGCCTTGCCTCTTCCATTGTCCAAGCTAAGTCTGCATTTTCCCTTGATTTTTCCTATAGCATCGTTTCCAAAGTGACATTGCCTATCTTGTTTTCTCTTAGTGACAAAAATTCACTCCTATCACCAGTCATATGATTAGAGTATCCATTATTCACATACTACTGGTTGCCTTGGTTTTGGGGATATAAAACAATATTTTATTATTTTTTCTTCTTTCAAGTCTTGGGTTATTCTTATGTTTGCTTGATCTGAGGAGTTGATCTATATTTTTCTTGTTCTACATTCAACTACTTTATGTCCATAGTTATGAGAGTTATAGCATTCAATGTAATCAAACAAATGAGAAAATGAATTATTTTCTCTCAAATTATTTCTATGTGGATTTACAAATATGTTATCAATGTTTAATTGATAAGGTTTATTTATTTTATTACTTATCTTATTATTTCCAAGGTATACTCTAAAATTTACAACTTAATGTCCAAAATTTGTACAGGAATAGCAATAACCATAGAAAAATTTTGGGTGCCTATGATAAATTTTACTTTGAGGATATAATTTGTTTATTCTTTGATGGCTTTCTCTTTGAGGCGAATGAGGTCTTTGTTGATTTATTGCTTGATCTTTGTGGTTGTTTGAATGAATGTAGCTTGCACTCCTTTGTTGCTACTAGTTTTTATTAGTCTCTTATGACCTTTCTATCATTTTCCTATATTTTATACTATTGATTCGTATCATTTCCTTTGGTTTCATTGTTGTTTGGTCCTTTGACAACTTCAACATAGTTAATTGGTTCTATGTATTCAACTTTATTGTTGCTTGATTCTCCTTCATAGCCCAAATCAGTTTTGATGAGAGGAGATCTTTGAACACTCATACTCTCATCTAACTTTTTAGATCCTTTAATAAACTTTAAGTTCTAGTTTAGCTAAGCCTTGGTTTTCTCTAATTCCTTCCTAAGGGAGACTATCTCTTCCTCTAGATTCTCATACTCATTTCCTTCCTCTTTAAGTTGTTGTAGCAAAGTATATAAAATCTTCTTTGCTTCCTCCAATTATACTTTTAGAATAAGTGATGGATCCTCGTATTTGTGCTCTTCTCTTCCATACTTAATCAATACTTCCTTTTGCTTATTATTTTTCCCGATCCTTTGTATTTCTTCCAATGCACTAACTAGTTTACCTTCCAAATATACTACAACTTATTCTTCAACTAAGTCATAAACATATTACCGTTCATCTTAAGTTTGTATAGCCATTATCATGAATGTGTTCATTACTTCTTCATCGGATGGTTGTTCATCCCCATCCTCTAAGGAGTTGTTGTCTTTTTGGGTGTAAAAACTCTTCTTCTTGAAGTTTTTTTCTTTCTTAAATTTCCTATATTTATCCTTCTCTTTAAGGTCATATTCATTCTTTTCTTTCTTATGTGGACATTTAGATGCATAATGACCTACTTTCCCACAATTAAAGCATTTGAAGGGAAGCTTACCTGTGTACTTTCTAGATCCTCTCTTCAATCTTCTAATAAGCTTGGCCTCTTCTTCATTAGATCCATAGCTTGAGTCTTCTTGATATTCTTTTCTCTTCTTATCAAATATCAGGGCTTCCTCCTTTGATGTAGATCTAGCTTTTGAGGTTCTCATTTCATGAGCAGTCAATGTTCCATGCAATTAATCCAATGTAAAAGTGTTGAGGTCTCGCATCTCCTCAAGGGATGATACTTTTGCATTGAATCTAGTAGGAAGAGATCTCAAAAACTTTTGAACTACAAATCTTATCACCCACAAGTTCATTAAGTTCTCATATGATGTTAACTACTTCATCCACACAAAGGAAAGGTTTGGCAATGTCCTCATCCTCATTCGTCTTTAATGACTTCTATTAGACTTGTAGTTTGAATTTATTTACCTTAATAATCACTTTCATAGCAACTCATAATCTTATCCCATATTTCTTTGGCTATTTTACAGTGCATGACTTTAACCAACTTAGACTCAGGCAAACCTTAGGATTGCATTCATTGCTTTAGCATTGTAAGGGAACTTGAACTTATCATCTTTTTCAATCAATACATTTAACTTTTATAACCATTGTGTATCTTAAACATCTTCACCAAGATACATTATGTAAATTCTCATTCTTACCTTCCAAAACGAATAATTTGTTTCAGTGAATATAGGAGCCTTGTTGGTGAAATTTCCATCCTAGTTGCCATGTCTTGGATCTACCTTATAGTTCTTAGACTGATGCTAACAGAACTTGCTCTAATACCAATTGTTGGAAACAAGGAAAACACTTGTGGGGGCGGCAGGGGGGTGGGGGGACGCAAGGGGGGTTGAATCAATATTTTAAATCTTTTAAACAATTATTAAGTCAATTAAACACGCTCAACAAGACAACAATGCACCAATCACATCAAGCTTTAACACATGAAGTTTACGTGGAAAACCCTACAAGTGAAAACCAAAATTCTTTTTAATTATGATGTAAATACAAGATTCAACTTCAAATTACATTAAATTATGTAGGCACCAACCTACAAGAGGCTCCAACCCCCTTTCATTTTTAAGAATCCACTTGCTAGAAACACCAACTCCCTGATCTTTATGGGCACCAACCTGAAGGAGACTCCAATCCCCTTGATATGAAAGAATTTATTTGCTCAACCTATCAAAACCCTCTTTCATCAATTTTAACACTCAAATCTAAGGCCTTTTAATTAAAATACCACTGAACCAATTGTTTAATTCTCATATCTACTAATAGTTTCTCTACAAAACCTTTCTTCTCTGATTCTCTGATAGAATTATTTTCTCTTTAGATTTGCTATATTGATTGCCTACAATTCAATTCTTTGCACTTCATATGTGCAATTCTGATTCTCTACAATTCAATTATTTTCACTTTAGATCTACAATCCTCAACCTTGTAGTAGTTTTGGATCTCAGTTTTTCTTCACATGCAACCTTTACACAAAACTTGTCTTTAACTCTTCTCCACTTCTCTCTGCTACTCTTTTTTCATCGTTCTTTTGTGCTTGTATGTGTTAATAGTAGAAAGGACTCATCATTTTGTATGGGAACTCCTTATCTTATGTCATCTTATTTCTATCTATAGCTTTCAAGATCATAATTTATTTCATTCCAGCCTTTTGAACTAAATTTGGCATTAGAAACAGACTTTAATCCTTTAAAATAATTTTGGAACACAAACGCAAAATTTCCATCTTGTAACCACTTAATTTTAGCTCCCTCATGCGTATGACCACCCAACCAAGATCAAGGACTTAACTCCCAAGGAAATTTAACAGACTTCTCA
The DNA here is from genome assembly GCA_031772625.1 of Pinus tabuliformis. Lineage (NCBI taxonomy): Eukaryota > Viridiplantae > Streptophyta > Pinopsida > Pinales > Pinaceae > Pinus > Pinus tabuliformis. The sequence goes on along the minus strand of CM062811.1, from coordinate 4,177,062 downwards.
AAGTTAAACAACCATCACTTTTATAGGCACATCTAATTGATCTTATTAGAATCAATGACAAGGTTGTCACTTTGGGGCCCCTCCAACTATCTAGAATTTAACAAAGGTTAGGGGGGGGGGGGGGGGGGGGGGGGGGGGGTGCGGGGGCGGGGGTGTTTACAATTTGTCGTATGTGTACTTTAAAAATCTTCCAACTTGTTAGATCGCACCATGCGATCTCCTACTCTGGTTAAATATTACGACATAGTTGTCACTTCAGGGTACCCCCACCTATTTGACCTTTAATGAGGGGGGTCAGAAGTTTGTTATCATATTAACCCATGCAATGTATTCATCCTAGCTTATCTACCATGTCATATGTTCCAGCCAACCAATACATGCCACATCTCACTACCATTGGTCATGCCATGTCACTACCACATGTCACTTGGAAAATGGCTACTTGGACACCCAAATAGGCCAAATCCTCCTACCACATGTTGTCACCTCAATGTGCCACATCATCAGCTACCACCTATCTCTGCCAAGTCACCTTTCCATGTCATCCATGGTCCACCTAGCGTTTGGCACTAGGTAATCTGAGATGTAACAATTTTCTTAAGTCTTTCCCTATTGCTCTCCCGAAGGCATGGATGGCTAGATGGCCTCAAAGCCCAAATAAATCCAGTATATTTGGCATTCACCTATTTCAACTATGCGGCTAGTGAATGCACCCTTGGATGCATGGATGTTTGGATGCCTTGGTGCATTCCAGATGAGTTTGGATGCCCCAGATATCTAAATGAACTAGTGCATTCTAGATGAGTCCATATTCCCTGGATATCCGAAATAAGGTAGCATCTACCTATTCCTACCAAACATTGATTAGATGCACCTCAGATTTTTACTAGACCTGGATGAATATGGATCATCTGGATATCATGACACCAATTCTTCGTACAAAAATTCCTACACTACAAAGCATTTTTTCTCATCATTCCCTAAGAGTTTGAGTAAGTTCCATGTACCATTGGAAAGTTCCCTGAGAAGGTTATCCAACCAAGTGGTTTTCATGCTATTTTGAATAAGGCACCTATAGACAAAAGGCCTTCAAATATAGAATACCACGATACATAAGCAAACAAGACATCAGTGGAATCATAATCTTAACACGCTACTAATAGATTCTACAGGTTCCCCCTAAACGTGACATCAATGAAACAACTACCCTCATTCTCAACATTCTTGACTTATATATTTATATGGAAGAGTATAGTCATTTTGTTCTCTTCCTATTACTAAAGGATACTCAAATTTGCCTCATTCTACATTGGTGTACAAATGATCTTCTCATCCATGTATAACCCACTTTCAAGCTAGGTGCTTGAATCAGTGGCCATGATGTTCTTCTTCTTTGCATCTTTCTTTCCATTGTTTAGGTTAAGCTCAGGATGTAACTTCCAACACTTCTCCTCTATATGATCATTAATGTTACAATGGTTCTAGTGGTTATTGGGATTTTGCATTAGTGTGATGCGGTTGTCATATTTTTATTTTTTTGTCCTTTCTACTTCTTCTTCCCCTCCTTAGAAACATATTAGTGCTCCTTCTATTTCAACTCACTTGAATTTCCTTTCTTCTAGCTTATGTTCTCTAGATATTGTGCTTGTACACAAGCCTCATCCATTGATTTAGGTTTGAACAACATCACTTGCTTGGCATAAATGGTTTTGTAGACCCCTAGATACTTGAGGAGTACATTTTGGTTTTTTGGGAAGATACCAGATTCAAGATATTTGCTTCATTGTTGTTTTCAAGATTGCATGAAAAATCATGTAAAAATCATATATGCAAACACTTAAAAAAAATAACATAAAGGATACCATAAAGACAATGCACCCAAGGTTTGATAACAAATTTCGTCCAATGTGGACTACATCTTTGGGCCCTGCTTTAATAGTAGGGAAGCCTCTTCATTCATCTTAGCAAAAATGGAAATGAGTACATGAAAAAATACATAATTATACCTACAATCCTAGGAGTGAATTGAAATGAGATATTCAAATGCCAAATCTGATTGCACCAGTGAAATCCTTGTAGAATTATGAGTAACATGAGTATAAACTTGACTATACTCCACCATATTCAACTTTTGATCCTTAGAGAATCTTTTAGATTCCACAACAGATTCCTTAGGAATTCTCTAAGGAATATTCTTTCTCAAAATATACATCCATGCCTAGTTCCACTCCTCCTCCTTCCATCATTCATAGTTCCCTATGTCACGATTCCACGAGCCTCCTCCACGGCCCATTCTCAACTCCCCCCCTCATTGAATGAAAAGGATGAGTTTATAATGTTGAGCACTGGCGTACAAAAAAATCCCACTAGGCTAGTAGGTTGGCTAGCATGGTTGGTCTGGTGGATAGTGGGTTTAAACCTCGTCAATCCCAAATGTTCTATTGTTTTATATAATAACAATATCATTGTTACAACCATTGTTAACTATATATATATATATATATATATATATATATATATATATATATATATATATATATAACACATAACCGTCTGTTTCATAATACATTATTATATTTAAAACTTTGACCATCAAAATAACCATTTGTTGTTGAATGAAACTGTAACCATTGATTTGTGGGTTGGTTGGTCCAATTTGACCACCGATTAGGTGCCACATGGCACCATTTGGTTGGGCCACTGGGCCTCTTACTATTGGGCCAACAAATTGCCTCCAAATTTAGTGGATTCTGCCAGATTTGGTGGTTCTACCAACTTTAGTTACAAGTATAAATATATTGCCAGATTTATCTAATCTCCTCCAATTTTAGCTATTGGTTTGGCCAGACCACCAATTTGGTGCTAGTCTAAATTTTTTTGGTGCCAACTACATTATGTCTTTTTTCTAAGTTTGACTATAAATTTGGTTGGGAATAACTTTCACATACAAACTCAGATTGAAGCATCATTATCATTGTTGGATTCCTTGTGACGAGCTCTTCAATTTGGTCCTAGTTTTGTTGAGATTCAAAGACTTTTATTTTTGGGCCATTTATGATCCTCCTAGATCATTCCTCCCCACTCAAAATATTTTGGCCCTCCAATAGTATAAAGAGGAACTTCAATCTGATGTACTCCCCCCTTTTCCTGATATGCATAACAAATGTCTCTAACAAGCCACACTTTTTTTCTCCACCCTTTTACGTCGGAACTAGAATGATGAAGCCAACACCTGTATCCATATGCAAATTTGTAGCTTCCAAGGCATGTCTCACAACTTGCAAGATTACAAGAAATACCTTACTTTCCAAGAATTTATAAAAAACTCATGGTCAAGTTTTACAACAGAACCCATACCCTTCACTATCAACCTAAAGGCCAAAATATCACTATGTTGCATATTCAAGTGATGTTACACACTTCATTACTTTTACAAGTGTTTTCCCATATATGGGGTATTTAAAAAGCAACATGTGATTTACAATGGTCATACTCAACTACTTAAAATGCTACCCATATCTTACCTATCCAAGTCAATGGGATTTCTTCCTGTAGTTCGCTTTCTTGTTCAACTGCTTCATCTGTTGGTTCCTTGACAGGTGCTTTCATATGCTCCCGATCCTTCTGTGGGCATAGCTCTAGATGGGTTTCTGATGTCCACCCTTGTTGCAATGTCTGTAATGCTTTTCTTCCTCCAAAATTTCTTGACCTTATGTTGTGTCTCCTTTCTAGGTGAAATAACCTTCCTTGAATGATTGTGTTTATTATGGCTCTGGCAAAGTGAACTTGACATATCTCTTCCTTTGAAATGCTCACTGTCACTAGAAGGTTGTGTTGATCTCTCATAATCCTGCACTCTGTCATACTTGTTGCTTGAAGACTCTTATGTCTCTGTGGATTTGGAGTGTCTTTCTTCCTCTCTGACATAGACCAATCCTGCATATCAAGGTAGTTCCACTGCTTAGATGGGATTCACAATGCACTGGCCATTAGCTCCTAGGCCCTTTCCTTAATATCCCATCTTCTTCATTACCTTCAAACCAATTCATGTAGTGTTATTTTCCAAAGCACCAAAATTATCATCATAATGAGAACATGAAACTAAAGAATCACTAACATTATTTACGTTAGTTTCCAATTCTAAAGCAGGTGTGATGGCTTCGCTAAACCTTTGCTACAACTCAAATTTTATAAGGCCTCTTCTATGGTAGTTAACTAAGCTACAATCCCTTCTTCTCCTCTTCTATAGTAATCTTCTTAGTTTAACATTCTCTACTTGAATGCTCTAGTTGATCTCCTCAAGTTCTAGGAGCCATGTATTCTTTGATTTTTTGTCCATCATTGGTCCAACACCTCCAATCCCAAAATGTTGCGATCTTCATCTCATCACCTGAATCAAAACCTAGGTCAATTGGTTCAACACCCGCAATCCTAATAGTTGTTATCTTCATCTTATCACTTGAATCAGAAACCAAGCCATGTTGCAATGTAGAAATACTTTTATGCTTCCATTTTCCACCATACTTCTTAGGCTTTAACTCTGGATGTAGTTTTAGAAAATGCTCCTCATCATGCCTTCTTTTTTACAATGATCACAAGAGGACTTTTCTTCCTTTTTATTTGTTATCATTGTCTTCTTTGCATGGTCATCTTGTTCATGCCTTCCCATGATTTCAAGGTGAATAGCTTTCACACTTGCCTCATCCATGTTAGTGGGATCAAACAGCAATAATGAATGTATAAGATAATTATGTAAAGTGCTAATATATTTCATCCAAGTATCAGGTGAATATAAATGAATACCTAATGTCAATGCTTGCTTCCTAAATTCCTTTGTGATATTTTAAACATTCTAACTTTTCCTTGTCTCAGGTTTTTCCATTCCATCACGATTTTTTGTTGATATCCCAATGGATAAAATTTCCCTCTCGGTGCAAAAATAAACTCAGACCATAAAGAAAGTATTTTACTAGTATGGTTGCTACCTTTCTGAATTTTTCTCTCCCACCATACAAGAGCAGTGCCTCCCAACCGAAGAGATGCTAATTGGATCTTTGCCTCATCCTCTTCAATCTATTGTATTCACCAATATACTTCAATTTTCCTGATCCAATTTTTTATCTTTTCTGCATTAGGTTCTCCATTAAACATGGCAAATCAAATTTCACATCCAACTTAAAAAAAAAAAGGCTTTTTAGAAGCACCTTTATGCTTCCTATTGGAATGATGAGAAGAATATGAATAAGTATAACATTTACTAGAAGATGGAGATGGAGATTTAGGAGGTTCTCCTTCATTTCCATGATTTACTAAAGCATTGTCCTTTTCTTTCTCTTTCTTCTTATTTTCCTTCCTTGCTATTCTCTTCTCATAATCTACAAACGATTGTTCTACCTTATTTGCCATGTTGTATAAAGATTTATGGAAAGCTTCCTCATTCTCAATATGGACATCATCATCTTCCATTTTCCTTCTTGTGTTGCACATCTAATGATCCAGGTGGATATTGGTGGCCACCCGCCTATTCCACCTAGAAGTCTAGTCGATTACATCAATTTTGTTGTTTATAGTAGCATTTACTATTTTTAGCATTTTTTCAGGTCCTGAACTTCTGGAGCAGTTTTGACCCCTTAAACAGCATTTGTTTTTAGTTCTGTAGTAGGCCCATAGCCATAAGTAGGGGCTTGAAGAAAATCCTATAGTACTCAAAGAGATATTTCCAACAAGGTATCGTACACTCCAAACAGAGATAATATGACCAAGTTACGACCCTGCGAAGTTGGCTACCCAACTAACCCCAACAAGCCCCCCAAACTCTTGGCGTTCCATCTCTTGTGGTTATGGTTTTGGTTGTTTATGGTTTTACCTTGTTGTTCAATAATAAAAAGGCCCTTGAGCCTCATTTTAACACAATTCAAAGGCATGTAGCTACCACATCTCTTCTCAAAGATAAGCTACCATCGCCCGAGCTAGTTTATTTCCATTATGTATGTAAGCACATTTTAGTTTGATATTAATGAAATGAATGTTATTTTTGTTGCATCTCTACATTTATGGTTATATATGTATTTGTTTTCATTTATGTTTAATTTCGGATCAATGGTATCAGAGTGGTATGCTCTTAATCTATTTTTATTTGCATGTCCCCAATGAGGTTAGGGTATAAGGAGTTAGGGCTCGAACTAGTTGAACCTTTGCAAAGCCTGCCTCACAAACCCCGATGGCCTCCCATGGTAGAAGAAAAGAAATACGAGGTAGTGGAGATCCTTTCAAAATATTGCTTGAATAATTCCTAGAGCGACAAAGGAACGCGATGATGGACAACTTTGACTAGATCCTTCTGCGACTACCCAAAGGCAACGCATCTTCTTCCAGCAATCACTCTGGAAGTGCCACTCCCTTCAAGGTAAAATTTAACTTTGACATCTCCATATTTGAAGGCCATATAAATGTGGATGTCATAGATAAATGGTTAAATCTACTAGAAGGATATTTTTTTGTTCATAATTTTTCCAACCAAGAAAATATTACTTTTGCACTCCTCAAAGTCACCCCCAATGTCAAGGACTGGTGGGAAACTTACTGTGAGAAGAGGACGAGAGTGGACCCTCACTATTCTTAGTCGCACCCACCTAGAATTATTTCTAGGGTGCCATCAAGGAACAATATTACCCTGTCGGGAGCCATGAGGATAAATACATAAAGTGGACCACGTTGCGGCAGGGAAGGGACCAAGACATGCTAGAGTTCACAAATATTTTTCATACCCTTTGCACGAAGTTGGGTATCAAGGATTCTGAGCAACATTTCGTACTCAAGTACCATGACTATCTACACAAGTACATCCATGACGAGATGGGGTTCCTAGACATCTCCTCGCTCGACACTGCCTATCGATACATTGTCAAGATTGAGCAGAAATTTAAATAGAAGAAGTGAGACTTTGGATTTGCAAATATAAAGTAAGGGAAAGGGGCCCCCAAACCGCATAACAAAGGAAAAATCCAAGGTGGGGCAACCCAAGACAACCCATTGAAACTACAAGCAAAGAAAAACACCACGAAGAAAAAGAAGGACACGGTAAAATGGGGTGAGTTCCATAAGATCTACACTCACAACACAAGTGAGTGTCGGGCCAAGCACTCACTAGTGGTCGATCTGAAGGCCTCTAAATCATATGCATGTTCCAACTTTGATTTAGAACCCGAAAAGCGAAATGATAAAGGGAAGCATATTATTGATGTGAAGCCCAATGCCACCATTTTCATGACCAAGATCTAGAAGGATGAGCTCGAAGATCTTGAGGAGGGATTCACCTCTTCCACTCATAGAGGTGGGTGAAGGGTTCTCCTCTGTAGTTCATTGTTGAAATCAAGAGCCAAAAGAACCTCATTTTAGCAGAGGTCGTGAAGCGGCTAAGATTAGCGACCACAACAAATCCACATCCATAAGCCATGGGTGGCTTCACCAAGGACGAGATCTCTGTGTCAGCCAATAGTGTCACCTTCCCTATAGCATCAAGCCCTTCACAGATGAGGTAATGTGTGATTTTTCTCCTCTTGAATTTTGTGATGTATTATTAGGCCAACCATACTTGTGGAAGCGACATGTTGTGTATGATTCTAGGCCTTGCATTGTTATTATTACTTTGGGAAATAAGTTGTACAGGATGCCAGAGGTAGCACCACCTACCACCATATCTTTGATCACTATGAAGCAATGGAGTAAGATCATTTCCAAGACTAGGAAATTTGTTTTCCTTATGATTCACCCTCAGGGAAAGAATAATATTATTACCATGGCCTCTAGACAAGACTCCTATGCACGACAACAGTAGATGGACAAGGTCATGGAGGAGTACAGGGACATCTTCATCTCACCCACAGGGGTACCTCTACACTGTCAGGTAAAGCACTCCATCGATCTGACCCCAGATGCGCCACTACTAAATGGATCGATCTATCGACACTATGTTTTGGAGAATGACGAAATCAAAAGGAATATTCAGGAGTTGTTGCAAAAAGGGAACATCAAGCCAAGTTCATCACCCTGTGGGAGCCCAATTGTGTTGGTACAGAAGAAGGATGAGACCTGGAGACTATGTATTCACTATCGAGCACTAAACAAGATTATTGTCTGGAATAGGTATCCAATCCTATAGATTGATGACCTTCTTGATGAGCTCAAGGGGTCCAAATATTTCAGCAATATTGATTCAAAGTTTGGTTATCACCAGGTACCAATCAAACCCTCTAATGTGTGGAAGATTGCCTTCAAATCCAAGGAGGGCCTTTTTGAATGGTTGTTCATGCATTTTGGGTTGATGAATGCCCCTGCAACCTTCATGAGGCTGATGGATGACATCTTGCAACCCTTCACAACCTCATTCATGGTGGTGTATTTATACGACATCCTAATATTCAACCAAATTTGGGAAGAGAACCTCCACCATATTCAATAGGTCCTCCAAACCCTACGGAAACACAAGTTGTGTGCCAATTTAGAGAAGTGCACTTTTAGTATGACCCAGGTTTAATATATGGGGTACATCATTGATGAGCAGGGTGAGCATGTGGACCCAGCCAAGATAAAATTCATTTGAGATTGGCCAGCCCCAACCACTCTAATGGAAATTCGTATCTTTTTGGGTCTTGCCAATTTCTACCGCAGGTTAGTGTTGGGGTTCTCTCATATCACTTGGCCTTTGAGTCAAGTGACTAAAGGAGGATTGAAAAGCAAATTTTTTTTTGTCTGAATCCCAACAGAAGGAATTTGTTGAGTTGAAGCATCACCTTTGCCCTGCATCAGTGCTCACATTACCATACCTGTAGCAACCATTTGAGATTGAGATAGATGCCTCAGACTATGCTATTGGTGGAGTTCTTACTCAACAGGGGCATCTAGTGGCATATCACAATGAGAAACTTTCAAACACAATCCAAAAGTATCCCACCTAGGAAAAAGAGATGTACTCCATTGTGCATGCCTACCAACATTGGAAGAATTACATTATGGGGAAGGAAATGGTCATCCACACAGACCACCAACCCCTGTAGTTCATACAGACACAAGGGAATTTGTAGAATGGTTGTCATCAAAAATGGTCCACATACTTGTAACAATTCCATTTGAAAATTAAGTACAAGAAGGGCAGCACCAACAATGTTGCCTACTACCTCAGCCAACCGTTGGTCATGACGCTGACCATTATGCTCGACTCTTCTGGGCACAAGACTTCAAGGTGATCGCATCTTTACAAGAATGATCAAAAATTTGGCAACACATACTAGACACTCCTAGAAGCAAGCAAGTTCCAAATTTTCACCTCCATGATGCATTGTTATGCCACCTAAGACACCTTTGTGTTCCTTCAAGCGAGTGTGGCAAGTTGATTTGGGAGGCGCAATATAGTTGGGTTGTCATACATTTCAGGGTAGAGAAAATAGTTGCAGTGTTGTAGAATTATTTTTATTGGTTGAACCTTCGACAGGATGTTGGGAAGTACATCAGATCCTGCACTGCCTATGCCATTGCCAAACCAACCATCAAGAAGAAAGGCCTATACACTCCTCTTCCTACTCCTAGTCGACCTTGGGAATCCATCTCCATGGATTACATGTCGAGCCTTCCTTCTAATAAGCATGGAAACGACTGTGTTTTCGTGGTCATCAAAAGATTCTCTAAGATGGCCATTCTGGTGGCCTGCAAGAAGAGTATCGAAACAGAAGCCACTACTAAGCTCTTATTTGAATGAGTGTGGGTACACTTTGGGATCCCAAGGTCCATTATCTTAGATTGGGACAGTAGGTTCCTAAGTACATTTTGGTTAGGTCTCTAGTCGATGTTGGATACCAAGCTCACTAAGTCCATGGATTTCCACCCACAACTTATGGCCAAATAGAGGTCATCAACATGATGATCGTACATATTATGCGCATGTACAACTTAAAGCATCCATACACATGGTATGAAAGCCTCCCCTCTATCTAGCATAACTACAACAGAGCTCTCTGTAACTCAATTGGACACAACCCCTTTCAGGTGGGGTTGGGATTCCAACAACTATGTCCCATTGATGTAGCCATACCATTTGCAGCTACTCAAGCCGATTCGGCTCATGTCCAGTCCAAAGATGATAGGGCTAACAAATTCATTAAGTGTATTCAACATGTCCTCTAGCAGGTCCATGACATATTGGACAGAGCCAATGCTAATTACAAGCAATGACATGATCAACATCAGGTTCCACATAAGTTCTAGGTGGGTAATAAAGTTTGGCTACATTTGAGGAAGGATCACCTCGTTGGTCCACACCGCAAGCTTCGCCTGCTCCAATATGGGCCATACACCATCACTAAAGTTGTAGGGGATAATTCCTTTGAGCTCAACATTCCAACATTCCTTGGCTTGCACCCAATGTTCAATGTGGACCTCCTTTGGCCATAGTTTCCACCATTACAAGACACATCCGACATTCCATAACAACTCACACCAACAGAGTTAAACCCAGACTACATGGAACATACCACAATTGATCAGATCATGGAAAAGTAGATTAAGAACACTCACCAATAGAGGATCCATCTATATCAAGTCATCAAAGCAGGCCAAGTCCTTCACCAGGGCAAATGGTTCACTAGGGACCAAGTTCAACAAAAATTACCTCGCCTCATGGAGGCTCTGCACACAATGGGGACCATTACTTCCTAAAGAGGGAGGACTGATCTAGGTGGATACTGGTGGTCACCCACCTATTCCACCTATAACTCCAATCGGTTTCATTGGTTTCCTTGTTTATAGCAACATTTTACTATTTTTAGCAGTTTTTTGGGTCTTGAACTTGCGAAGCAGTTTTTCCCCCCTAAACGTCATTTTTTAGGTCCACAAGACGCTCATAGCCATAGGCAAGGGCCTATGAAAAATTTTGTAGTACTCGGAGATATATTTCCAACAAGGTATCATACACGCCAAATAGACATAATATGACCAAGTTACAACCTCAGGAAGTTGGCTGCCCAACTCATCAGATATGTTTCTTGGGAAAAATTCAAGTATATTGGCCTGCCATTAACCTTGGGCACTACTAAGGCCCCTCATTGGATGGAAATTATCAACAAAATCAAGGCAAAAATCACTGCTTAGAGAGGTCAGTGATTTACCACAGCCAAGAAACTCACTCTGGTCAAGTCAGTCCTCTCTTCCCTTCCTATCTACCATGCCTCTTTCCTTTTAGCTCCAAAAATGATCACCGAACAGTTAGAAAAGTTGATCCAAAATTTCCTATGGCAAGGAGGAAAGGGGAACCAAAAAAAAATCCATATAGTAAGCTGGGACATAGTGAAAAGGCCAATACCTGAAGTTGGACTTTAGGTCAGAGGTCCTGTGTTGTAAAATCTGTCAATGGGAGGGAAGATCCTTTGGAAAATATTCTCAAACCAAAAACACCCTGTAAGTGAAGTTCTAATTAAAAAATATATGCACAAGCTCTCAATAAAGAATATGGATGAAGGAGTTTCTCACAAAGGAACCACGTTGTGGAAGTTGTGCACCCAAGGCTGGAAATTCTTCAAAGAACGGCTCTACAGAATTCCAGGAAATGGGAAAAGAATCAGACTATGGGAGGATAAGGTCATGGGTCTCCATCCCCTAAAGCTCGCTCCAGATATTGCAGACTTGCTTAAGTGGCTCATCCAAAAAGGTATCCACAAACTTGCTGACATTTGCACATGGGATTCAGAAGAGAACTGGAGTAATTGGGACCTACATCGCCCCCCTGATTGGATGCTCCCTCAACTCCATCAATTACTGGATAAACTCAATGGTCTAGCTCCTATGCACTTGCGTTTGAGGGACAAGTGGGGTTGGGGAAAGTCTGGTTCTTACTCAGCTAGACTGGGTTTCGTAGCCCTCTAAGAACAAAAACCTCAGATCCATACTACAAAGTTTTGGCAGCATGTTTGGGACCCATTTGGACTCCCAAAAATCAACTTCTTCTGCTGGACCCTCATGCACAGAAAAGAGGAATCATTGGTCCACACAGATGCCCCCTCTACTGCAAGGACTAGGAAACGATTGATCACCTATTCATAGACTACCCCTTTTCTCAAGAGGTCTAGTTGCAAGCAACCACGAGGCTTAACATCCAATTTCCTCAGCAATATTCAGTGGTTAGTCTTTTCACAAATTGGAAAGATTGTTATCCACACCCTTTGAATAGCAAATCAAATTGGACTAAAATTTGGAATGAAATCCCAAAATATATATGTTGGGGAATTTGGTTGGCTAGGAATGAAACCATCTTCAACAATAGACTTCAATCCACCAACACAGTCACTACCAAGGCCAAAGCCTTGCTATTGGAAACTCTTGAAAATAGACCTTATAAGTCAGACAACTACCTTCTCCCTGAAGAGCTCAGCTGGCTAGGTGAATCCCTGAGACGGGCAAGCATCAAGAAGAATATCTCCTTGACTAGCCATAATCCAGAGTGGCGTCTCTGGATCTCTGAGGTGGAATTCCAAAAATGGTGGAAAAATCAAGGAAAAGTCACGATTTTCTTCGATGGAGCCTCCAAAGGAAACCCGGGGATATCAGGGGCAGGAGGAATAATTTACTCCATAGATGGACAAAAACAGGACAACTATAGTTGGGGTCTAGGTCAGAGCACCAACAACCAGGCAGAGATCCTAGGTCTGCTAAAAGCTTGTCAGTTGGCTCAAAGGAACATAGGGGAAAACCTTCAAATCTTCGGGGACTCTGAAATCCTGATTAAAACCCTTAATAAGAGTGATCAACTCAACAACCCTGCTCTAAACAAGACCCTAGAAAGAATAAGAAAGTTGACTCAAAACTTCACATCTTGCTCATTCTATCATGTCTTGTGAGCTCAGAACAAGGAAGCTGACATAATGGCCAACAAAGGATGTCTTTTAGCCGAAGGTATGCCGGTGAACAATGATGAGGATGCGGAAAGGCCACCAATCCCTTAATAGGCAAGGAGAGTCGTCCAAGGGCAGAACCCACAGAACAAAGGCGAGCTCTCAGGTTTCTGGCTTTTCGCGTGGGCCAACTGAGATAGGAGTAAAAGTAGGGTGCAGAATGGATTTCACTTAGAGGATGATTTTGATCGACGAGAGTCGAAGACCCAGGGTGGGGGAAGATCCGATGGTCATACCGTGCTAAGAAAGATGGGGGTTAAAGATGTGGGGAGTGGTAAGCGGTTTTCATCACACCACTTCTGGCTACTGGGCAGTTTTTCTCATATCGGACACGATTCAACTCACGGCCTAACACATGGCAGGACAAAACCACCCATTTCGCATGCCCCTGAGGTGATAAAGGTCAGACAGCAAACCGACGTGATAAGCGTCGGATCCAGGTGGGGGAAGATCTTACGGTTATCGTGCGCTTTTCATGGCAGGGTCCTTTCCTTGAAGTGGGACCGAGCACAGATATGGGTCCCAGTTAAAGCTCAGTCAACTAGGGATGTGATAAGCGTTGGATCTGGGTGGATTTGACTCAACGACCATCACGCTTTGAAAAAGAAGGGGAGTTATTTCACTAAGAGTGGTAAGTGGTTTTGTTCGCACCACTCTTGGCTGCTCAGAAGTATTTTTGAATCGAACGCGATTCCACTCAGGGGCCGATGCATGGCAATATAAAACCACCCATATCGCACACTCTTGAAGATTTAAGGTTCAGAAAGCATTGGACGTGATATGTGTCAGATCTGGGCAGGAGAAGATCTGACGGTTGTCGCATGTCGAGATCAGCGGGGGTTAACTCTATAGTGGGGCCAGGTACGGGGGATAAGACAGATTTTAATCAAAATCATTTTAATTTTGCGGGTTGGTATTTTGGCCCGTAGAACTTAGTGTATGTGGGTTTTAACTTAACCCAGGAATGTACCAAAGCTTCAAAGAAAAGAGGACCATAGCCAAGCAAGGATAGGAGACCTCTTTTGCGCTTGAATTCTCACACTTGTCTGTACTCGAGGTTGTTTGGCTTGCCCAACCTCTTATTATTAATAAAATTCAATCGTTTCTATTAAAAAAAAATTGTGGCTAAAGATGGCGGTACCATAAAATTTGAGAAAATAATTAAAAGATGTGTTGAGTACCCAACAAAACCCTAAGTTACATGGTTAGCTTTCTTAAAGGTGAATTAGAATAATAATTTTTTTACATTATGAGTGATCATGTAAACCTTCTTGAAGGGCTCTCTTGCTTCCCTAACACAAGTTCTAATCACAACTTATATAGGTATTCCACTAACAAAAGACTTTGGAAGGTGTCACTATTTAAATTATCACAAACATTTTCTTTTTTTTCCTTGGAAAAATCGTAATCTTTCATTAATGATTGAAAAATTACATGTTGTAGATGCCTCTTGGCATATTCTGAACAACAGATTTCCAAAAAAGATGCTCAAAATGATGCATAGATCCTTTCACACCATGCAGGGTGTATGGATTTCATGAAATAAACTGGTAAATGCAAAAATATTTTGTACAGTTGGGGAAAAGTCAGGATTTTCTCCCTTTTTTCTTCTCAACCTTTCTCCAATTCCCCTGTGGTTCTGAGGGAGTTATGAGTGCTAATGCATTTTCAGCCACAGGTTGAGGGTTATCAGAATCTGATGTGTCTGATGTGTGTATGCGTTTATTTCTACCCATATCCATTTCTGATCTTCTAACCAATGTTGTCTCTATATTTTCCATTGGATCTGTATCTTCTACAACTGGTTATTTATTCATCTGATTGTTCTCATTTGGGTTGGCATAATCCATCTCTTCTTCCTCCTCGTCATCCGGAGGAGGTGGTGGAATTTACCAGCCTTTTGCTTGTTTTTCCGTTTTCTTCTTTCTACGGTTGTCTTTTTTGACTGCTGGGCACGTGTTTTGTAAGTGTCTTGTTTGTCTACATGTTCGGCATCTGAATGCAATGTTTTCATAATCTAATACTTGTGTCCAGCTGCTCTGTCTATGCTTCAGCTGGATTTGGTCTGGTAGGCCTTTGCTAAGGTCTACTTCCACACATATTCATGCAAAAGTATATATTCTTTCCTCCACTCGCTGGGTGTCCATTTTAATGTAACGCCCAATTGTGTTTCCAATTCCAGTGAGTACTTGCTGATTCCAGAGATGTATTGGGAGGTTGTGTAGCCACACCCAAACTGGCATCTTCGAGACAACCATTGTGTTTGCATCAAATCCTGGGAACCATGGTGTAATGAAGAGTCCAGTAGATCCCCAAAACCAAGGCCCTTCCTGCATTACTATGTCTCTGTCTATTGCTGATAAAAATTTCACAATGAAAAACCCCTTGGAGCATAGGTGTACTTCGCAGTGCGTGGTCCAGTTCGTGTAGATCCAAATGAAAAGATCCGCCGGTTTGGGCCAATAGCAGTTAAATCTGCATATTATTGCCTGTCTTTCATATATGGTGCATTGCTCATCTATTTCTGGTGTATCTATGTTGTATTCTGGGGTGTGTTCCAGTTGTTCCACTATGTATGGCCTTGCGTCCATACCTGTTTGGTTTGGTGCTGTTCCTTTTGTGTTTTTCCCCTGTAGGATGATTTTGAAGGAAATTTTTCCTGGTTTTTTCCCAATTGAACCAGTGCCACTTCCTCCCGCCCTGTCTGGGTTCTTGTTATTGTTGGTTGCACCTCCTCTTAGCCTCAGATTGAGGATGATTGTTGACAGAGGTGTGATTCTGTATTCCCAGAGGTATTTTGTGTCTTGTAACACTCTGCCCCCATGTATCAGGTTTTGTATTCTGATGGGGTAACCCACCTGTTGCATGATAATTTCCTGCATTTTCTCAACAGTATCTGTGCCTTTTACCCAGATTATTTTCGATTTTCCTTCAGGATTTTTTATAAAAACTTGAAAGCTGTGATCTCTTACCAGGTTTCCAGATGTTGTTTTTGGCAGATCTAACCCTGTGATTCTGCTCAGCTCCTTTTGCTCGCCTCGGCACAGCTTATTCGGTGAGGGGCCTTCCTGATCTGACCTGTTAGAGGGTTGATCTACCACAAGAGGGTATGAATCTATAAGTTTGAGACGTCGTCTGTTCCCCATGCCGCGGAACAGTGGATTTAATGCCCAATCAAGGTTCCAAGGCAATTGGGTGTCTAGATCTGCGTCATAATAAAACGGATCCACGTTTTGATAAGCGGAGATCTGGAGGTTTTCTTCATACTGTTGATAGAGTCGGCGGAGGGCTCCATTATTGCTATAGGCCGCTCCCTTACCAAGCTTTTTCTCACATGCAGCTATGGCCTTTGGGCTGATTGTCAAGTGGTCGATCTGTATACCTTTCCTCCGCTCATCCAAACCCTTTATGTCGATCAAGAGTTTTTCAACTATCTTCGCTGCCTGAGGGAGACATGTATTCCCCATATCTGGGCAGGTTCGCGCCTCCGTTTTCCCTGTGCACTCTGGCTGCTGCAGATAACGTAGGGGCCTTGTTCTCTACGCGCCACTGATGACCCACGTAGGATGCACTGCTTCCAGCTTTCTGGATTCTCCAGAGGGTTTGTCGATGCGTGAAAGAGCCATTGCAAATCGAAACCCTTCTCCTCGCAGCAGATCCTCCTCACAAACATTTTCATATTGAAATGGAACAATTTCATTAACAATCTCACTACAAGGGATTACATTAACTTGTGAAAGACCTTAGAACCGTTGGTGGCAACATTGCTACTTTTATAGAAAACTTCTATAAAGTGTTTTTTCAGTGAAAAACCAACTGGTTGGGAGGCCACTTAGTCCCCTTTGTCCTTATGATGACCTATTTAGGGTTCATAAGACAAAAAGTGGGAATAAAGGTTAGCATAATCGAAATTATTGTTGGTATGGTGGCTAGCAAACGAAGGTTACGACAAAATATATAAAATATGAGAGACAAATCATAGTTAAAAATAAATTATCAAAAATTATCTCTTCCACCTTTTATTAACAAAAATAAAGTTTAATATTGAGAAGTTTTTGGTGGAGTATAACACTTGTTATTGCAACAAGGTGGATATTATTCCTCAACCTTATCTTCTCCAACCTAGTAATGAGCATATATGGACTTCATCATAGGCTCGCAAGCCTCAAAATATAACACAACTATATTTGTGTCAGTGAAAAATGTGACCAAGTATTTCCATTTCATCCCTTTGACTATCAATCATATTGTTTTAAGGAAAATTCTCTTCTGTAGACAAAAGTGAATCCCCTAAATCTAATGGTATGATCTAGAAACAACAGAAACAAAAATCTTGTGTTTTCCTTAGAGAAATTAGAAAATGGAGGAGAAGGCCTACCTAGAGTCCAACACAAGTCCTCCTCTTCTCTTGGCTTGTTAACTTTAGCTCCAGCTCCAATTGTTGTAAATGGGACCTGCAAAACAATTACAACAATCAAGTAAACTACAAGGTATACATAACATTGACTAATATCTCTAATCAATGAGTCATCAAGGCATTGAAATACATGTGCATCAAATAGACACAAGTATAAGAAAACAAAGTTTTTTGTATTAATGAAATGTAGGAGAAGATTACAACCCTTTTGCAGTCCTTGACTATGTAGATGTGTCCCACCAAACTTGTCCTTCCTTAGCCATAAGGCAAGCCTTCAATCCCAACTCAAGGATGGTAATGGATCCTCAGGTAAAAAGTAGCAGCATTAGGGCATAGGTAAGAGTCTCCAAAATCCAACCCAAACTCTATGGGAGGTAGTGAATTTATAGGGTAAATAGGGTAGTTTAGGATTTACCAATCTAGGACTTAGATCCACTTATGAGGGAGGATAAGCTCTAGGGATAAGAGATAAGACCTTTAAAGTAGGAATTTGAGATCTCAATCAATATTAAATGGTTAAAACCACCTTAGAAGCTTACGGAAAGAGAATATTCGTAATTATTTTTTATTTTTCCCAAAATTTTAGAACCATTGAACCTGCAACAAAGATAACCTACAATGGTCAGCATCGCCTCTCATTTATGCAACATGCAACAGTGCATGTTGCATAGAAGACAGGGTGTGATGGGTTCAAAAATGAGTTTTAAAGTTGATAAACCCATAATTCTTGGAATTTTTGGAGAGATAATGCTTAAGGCTTCACAGAGGGATGATTGCAAGGTGTCAAGGATGTTGATTGATCTGGTTTCCAAGCCATTTGAGCAGGCATGACAAAATGACCCGTAACACATATAATTCTTGAAAAATCAAATTTAGTTTTCAAGAATTTAGATAAGATTTATGGCATCCCTCATCATACCATTATTATTAGTAACCAGACTTTGTAAGATACTTCTAACAAGAGATTGTCAATTTCATAGGTCCCACCTTTAATATGATTATTGTGTATGACTTTTACATTAATGAGAAATTTGACGTAGTTGATAAGTGCATGGATGTGTACCATCTTTAGATGTAAAATACATACAAGTAAGCTAAATGATAAGGTGGTTACTATTTTAGGTGCAATATCGTTATAATACTATATATTAGTTTGCAACCAAAATAGTCTATATTAAGGTATTATTAATGTCACTCTTCAATAATGCAAATCATATTCAATCTAAGGATTACATGATTGTCATAGCAAATATGATGAAATAACACACCAACCGACACCATTCAAAATGCCACTTTGAAATTTGACACATATCATTGTATTTCTGCAATCCTACAACCAAACAACTCTTTGGAAACAAGGTAATAACTCACTTTAACTGAAGTTTTATAGTCTTGATAGAACAGAGAAAATTTGGGTGAAATGACTTACCCATTGGAAAATCTTAACAAAGGAAGACCCTAGTATGATGTCTTCCATATTTCATGTTTAGCATATCTTCATCTCATTAATTAATAGGATGATTTCATATTAAAACAAAAATTTCCCTTAAAAAGGGTAAAAAACGTTGGAGCACATAAATTTGTAACTTTGCAAATAAATGTAAGGATGAAGCGACAAAACTTAGAGTTGTGCTTAAATTGTAAAATACACAAATGTATTGAAAATAATATTTATTGATATGATGATAGTACAAGTATTGAATGAAGGTTACAATGAGGGCCTGATTATATACCTAGGTAGGTACCCCTTGATGATTGGGCATGTCTTTTATAGATGCCCTTCCATTTAACTAATGATTATTTAAATAATCATTACTTTGATTATTTATTATTTATATTTGTTTTATATTATATAAATTATATTCATATCATTTGCCTCTCTTCAAAAAGTTTTGTCCTCAAAGCTTGTTGATGACAATTTTCTTCAGGTTGCATATGTCATTCTGGCATACGTAAGTCATCATTAGTTGCTTATCTTGGAACGATTTTATCCATTCTTTTTCCGAACTCCTTTTTCCTTTTTTTTCATATATATATAACTTTAATTTATAATTAAATGTTATATATAATCAATATATATTATATGTTAATATAATTATATGTCATATGATATATATAACTTAGTTAATATTTAACCAGGTCACGCAACAAAGGTTCCAGCAAGATCGATGGTAGCCACAGTCCACAAATAATAAATAGTCGCGACAGTTAGCAAGGACGACGATTGACGATTTAATCATTTCAATGATAGATTGTCTACAACAACCCTATGTTCGAATGGCAGAATTGACAAGATGGAACATATTAGGAGCACTCGTAGTAGTCTTTCAATGGTGGTTGAATCTATCATTGGCATATGGATCTTGCGTGCATCATTTTTTTACGATCCTCGCAATAATTTTGGGCATAGAGTTGTTGCTTGTGCATATTTCCCTATTGAAAATAAGCAATCAAAGTATGATAACCCTACCTCATCGAGAAGTTCATTTGGGGCTTGTCTTACTTCGATTGAGTTAATGCTTTATCATGTTTGTTATGTTGAATAAGCCATGCTATATGGTCATCTTCATCCTTAGGCTTCGTAATGATTACATCTTTAGGGAAACAATATAGTATAATGAATCATCTCTAACAATCCACTGTGTTGCTACACTACCACTCCTTAAGAAGGGAGCATGTGCAAGCCCATAATCTGTGGCCTTATAATGTTCAAAATGGTAGATAGAAAGTTCATCTACCACTAAATATTCATTTTTCCAAGTCACGATGTGTACCTTAGGTATTTTGGCACATCCTGCCTGTCATGATGGTATGCCTTTATGAACTTCCTTTTCTCCATCCTCCTTGTTAGTTATATAAGCTAGAATAAGCAAAGCATCTCCATAGGGTGCAAGTCCATAAATAAAATAATCAATCTGAAATGTAGCCACAATATCCACTTGTTTTGCATTGCTCGAGGATGAATAGTTCTTATATGTTGCTTTTGTTCCTCCAGAGGATTTTTGTCGAATAGTTGCAATTTTCACAAATGTTCTCCAACCAATAACCAAAACCCTGTCATCCTACCACACAAGATGAGTACATAAGAGATTTGCAAGTGGACTTGTACATGGATTCTCAATATATGTAATTCTCTGATTTGCAGTGTCATAAACTTTGACACCTGCATCATTTTCCCAAGCTAAAAGACTAGCCCTCCACTTCACTGCATGAATAGGACCTTCACTAGAGTGCAAATATTGATCATGATTCATAAACCATCCTTTTGTGTTGGGCAATAGTTGACCAACAAGACCCCCAACTCGAAATCTCCTCGATGACTTCCTCGCATAATTTGAATCAAGAGCAACAACTTTCATAGGATGATGTTATTCAAAATTTTCCCTTTCATCTATAAATAATTTGTTTATAACAATATATTCATCATCTGAGCAGATCCTAATATATTCGCCTTCTACATCAAATCTCAGGTCATTTACTTTGTCATCAATTGGGTCTTTATGATATTGATCCCCTTTGTCAGTTTCATCATAAGCCATCTCCAGAGGAACTTCATCTTTTAGTTTCATTTTCACATCATCTCTAGCTCCCTTACTCTCACTATCAATGTCCATATCATTTATATTCACAGATTCATTGTCTTCCTCAAAATCATTTTTTTTTTTATTTCCTCCCATACTCCATCATCTATGGATTCATTTCTTTTTCTATTTTGTGCATTCACATTGTCCTCAACAATTTTGATTTTCTCCCCTTCTTCATCATTTGTGGATTCATTTCTTTCATTGGAACTCTCTGCATCCAAATCTTCCTCTCCAATATCAACATCAACTATTTTCCCTTCTTGTTCATCATAAAAATCATTAATCTTGATATCTTCATTATCTACAACTGCATTTACATCCGCATTTGTCATATACCCACTTTGCTTATCAACCTTATTTATGCCAACAACCTTATTTTATGCCAATGTCCTCTTCTATTATAGATGTTGCATATTCTTCAAGATGTTTATTTGATTTCTCAAGTATATCTTTTATTGCCAGTAATAATTCGCGAGTAGTCATATGGTCATACAATGAATCGTCATGGGAATTTGTTTCCATGATTTCAAGACAATCTGTTTAATGGACAAACTTTGCAACAGTAAACATCTAGAGGATTGAACTACTCTGATACCAATGAAGCAACAAAACTCAAAGTTGTTGTGCTTAAATTGTAATATACACAAATGTATTGAAAATAATATTTTATTGATATGATGATAGTACAAGTATTGAATGAATGTTACAATGAGAGTATATACCTAGGAAGGTACCCCTTCATGACTGGGCATGTCTTTTAGACATGTCTTTCCATTTAACTAATGTATATTTAAATAATCATTACTTTGATTATTTATTATTTATATTTATTTTATTTTATATAAATTATATTCATAACAAAAGAAGCAACTTAAAACCCTAAACAATTTTTAGAAACACATTTCTCAACTCTATTTTTCTTGAAAGTTGTAATCAAATTATTTCATTTAGGTTTTTACAACTCTATTATATCTTTGGATCTAATACTATAATAATAATTTTAAATTCCAATGTTTTGAGCAAGAAATATAGAACTATTATTATAGTTTTGAATACAAAAATATAAGGGAGAAATTATTGTTAACTTAGAAAAAAATAGGTTTTATAATTAAAGTGGTTTGGAGTTTAAATCTTACCTCTTGTTTTTTTAATAGTGGATCTATTATAATTTGGTTTATATTTTTTCATTTATATTTTTTCATTTGTAACTACAA
This sequence comes from Pinus tabuliformis, assembly GCA_031772625.1. Lineage (NCBI taxonomy): Eukaryota > Viridiplantae > Streptophyta > Pinopsida > Pinales > Pinaceae > Pinus > Pinus tabuliformis. The sequence continues at coordinate 4,154,909 of CM062811.1, read as the reverse complement.
AGCACTTTAGAGGCCAAAAGGAAAGTTAAACTATCAAAATTTGGTAATGTGCTATATTTTTCTTGCCTCTTCTTACCATTATGGATTTATTATAGATTGGGTCTATATTTTTTCATTTACAACTCCATTTAACAAAACATTTTAGAGATCAAAATTAAAGTTACTCTATCAAATTTTGATGATCCAACATTTATTTTTTCTTTTATCAATAAATATGTTTTTAGAAAGAACATCAATTTCACCAAATCACCCAAAACTTGCACCCAAACCCACTAGTTTTCACAAACCCATGCACATGAACATGAATACAAACAAAAGCATGCCAGGGAAACACTTGAACTTTATGAACAATAAACTAGGTATTTTGGACTTATATTGTGGTAAAGATGTAACTTTTAAATTATTTCAATGTAATTTAAAAAACTGATCACACCTTGAATTAATCAAATAATGTTACATATAAATACATGTAGTGTTGTCTCAAGATAGGTAGACTATCTTGGACACATAATCACTTGGTTGAGAGAATATCTCAACCACACACCAATCTAGGAAACATCTAGATCTAAACAACTCCTAAGGAATATGAACAAACTCCTTTACATAGAAAGAATCACAACTGAGACAAGTAGGAATTATATTTTTCAAGTCGCCCCCTTAATGACTACTTGTCTCGATCTCAATCTAGAAATTCTAGTTGTGGTCCTAGTGTTTACAAACATGATAAAAAAGAATATGCTGACATCCATATAAAGGAACAACCATCTACCAGAATGCATGGGTACCAACCGTTGTAACCGCCATTCTACTAGGATGTCCTTCATGTACATGGTTCAGTCAACCATTATCTACATACTTGTACATGTACTTGCAAATCCCCCTCCATAATCATCACCATGGGTTTTCTGGAATTACCCATAACCATGCTTTAGGTTTTATCAGCTTACTCTAAACCATGCCCAGGGTTTTCTCCGTTGACCCTAATCCATGCCCATATGAATTCCTGTCCACTTCACTCTCACACGAGGTTTTTGGCTTACCACAAACCTAAACTGCAAAGTGGTTTCTGGCTTACCACAAACCTGCACTTACAATCTCACAAGTGGTTTCTTTCTTAACACAAACCTATACTTCCAAAGTGGTTTCTAGCTAACCACAAACCTGCAATCACAAAGTGGTTTTAAGATTACCACAAATTTCATGGGGGTACACATGCCTCATTACACATTCCAAGTCTTGGAGTTACCAAGTACAAACTTTACAAAGACCACTACAAAACATCCTATACTTGCTTACTAATAAATGTATGTGACACATAATATGCCATAATCATGAGTCTATTCCACAAACTCACACCAATTCACACAAACTTTCACTTTGTTGTCCATTATCCTTTAATCTCTATTGTTTCTCCTTTGATGCCATCTTCAGTGTCATGTCTTCATCATATCATGCAAATTTGTATATTGTTGGAATGACCTAAAACACATTTATAATTGTGACAATAGTTTGTCAGACCAATGTCACTTCAATAACATCCAAAAATACTATAAAACCACACATTAATACACACAACAATGCTTTTTAACTTGCAGAATCCAGCGAAAATGGTTTTGCACCAGAGTACTCAGCATCCTGAGGCATATAACTGTGAAAAAGCTCATTTTCCTTCTTCACCCTTTGCACAAATTTTTTTGGAGCAATAACACCTAATCTAGCTACACCACATAAAGGGCCTTATCTCTCCGTCAGCGCAACAACTCTCCCCTGTCAATGGATCTCATGAACACAAACACATCTGAACAAATCAAAGTCAAAATATAAAACTTATCTATTCACTATATCCAAATTAGGATAGTACTTGTGAATTTCAACAAGTCGTTGACGAAGGATGCCTCCCTTAAATGACTTTGTTCTCATCCTGGCCTGCTCTTTCTGTTCCCCATGCAAAACCGCTTTCCTTACTAAATCCCGAGAGCACCTGAGATCGATTTCCACCTTTTGGAATACCATGTCTCTCTTGATTCCACTCCTCATTGACAGGACTTCAGAACCAGGGGGAGACTCTATTTAAGGTTGCACACTCCTTCATCACAACCAACATTGTCTTCATCATTGTCTGTGATTTTTTTAAATTCTTGCAAATCAATGAGACTGTCTCCCTTGCGATTCGCTTCAAACTCATAATACAAGGAGATTTTAAAAAATTTGTGGTGTCTCCATAACTCATTGAGATCAGACACTTTAATTCCTCTGGCATCAAAGGATTGGACAACGACGATTCCCTGGAATGCCTTAATTTGTTATTATCTAGATTTCTCACCACTGCTTTTGGGAATTTAGCAGAGGATGAAGACGCCAATTTGTACTCCTCTTCATCCATCACGCCAAACAACACGCATTTCACGTACATTACCAGGCGAACCAAATCATTAATCGTGGATACCACCGAAGGTTCCCTGCCCGCAATGCCCTACTTGGCACTTTCTAGGCCTACCACGTCAGTTCACTTGACATTCAATTTGCCTAATTGAGACCTGATCGGAGCTCAGCGCAACTTAGGGAGCCCACAAACACGATGATGCAGTGCATTTCTGATTTTGGGCCCCACTAAGGAGCTGTGCCCCTGAAATCATCCCTCTTACTTACACAGTAAATAGACCTCCAACCCTTAATATGTATATGATATCCAGTGACAACATCAGCAGTTACATAACCATAAATCCAACCTACATTCTCTCCCCAATTTGTCTTGTCCTTGTACTAGCAAGAAATCGCACTTACAACTTCTGCAACAGTGGAAGCATCAAGAGGCTCACGAGTAGCAGGTCAGAGCACCTGGTGGTCATCCATTCTTTACGCGAGGGTGGTCTGCTAGGGTGGTCCCACAACTTGCAATTCTACGTTTTTGAAAACTCTGCACGGTGATACCAGCCTCACAGCCACTTAACAATGTGATGGACACACATAAAGACAAAAACACCCAAAACAAATACATATATTTCTTATTTCCCCCACCCTTTTGTGGGCTATGATACCAATTTTAAAAACTGATTACAATTTGAATTAATCAAATAATATTACATATAAATATATACATGTAATGCTATGTCAAGATAGGTAGACTATCCTAGACATGCAATAACTTGGTTGAGAGAATATCTTAAGCACGCACTAATCCACACACTAATTTAGGAAATATCTAGATTTAAACAACTCCTAAGGAATAGGAACCTAATCTTTTACAAAGAAATAATAACAACTCAAACAAATAAGAATTATATTTTCCAAATATTTCCATATCGCGATCCTTTCAACATTGGAAACAAAGATCCTTAAAAGGGAGACTCTCCTAAAACACATGCAAATAAATTATATATATAAATTATGTTGAATGGAAGATCATACTTTTATAATATTGTTTTTAGTTCTTAGGTATTATATCTAATAAATATTGATATAACTTTTATATGATAAATTCTATAATAATTCTTATTATTCCATGTAGCAGCAGGGTAATAAAGTATTAAAAAAAATTGATGTTGATATTAAATCTACTTTTTTTTTGTAGGTAAGACCCATGGGGGATTTGAACAAATGACCTATCACACGGAGTGCCTTAACAATGCACCCATTCACCGTCAATCCAAAGCCCCATGAGCTATATGTTGACATTAAATCTAAGCTGTTCAGAAATTTATGAAAATTTTCCAAAGTTTAACATTATAAATTAAAATTTATTATTTTAAAACCATATTTAAATTCATTTATCTAAAATACTATTGGTTCAATTTTTTCACCTCTTATTATGTAATGATGACAGATGTACTTCACTATTAATTAATATTGTACAATTTAATGTACAACTTCCACTATAAACCAAACTAACATTAATTACTTCATAAATGTACTCGTTGTGCAATTGTAGCTGCTGGCCCGCTCGTAATCATCTCCCGCCCCGGCTCTCACTCTCCTCTTTAGCTACATTGCGTGAAGAGCTTTGATTTAAATGAACGTCATGTCCACTTCATCAATTTATCGTCTACATTTAACATTTTTTGAATCATCGTTTGCATTCGAGAGAGAGATTAGAACAATTATTAACTTAATCGTATAGCCACGTTAATGTCAATTAATTGAGGTACATTGCGACATGAATGTCAATTAATTGAGGTACATTGCGTGAAGAGCTTTGATTTAAATGAATGTCACGTCCACTTCATCAATTTATCAGTCTACATTTAACATTTTTTGAATCATCGTTTGCGTGTACGTTTAAACTTGGGTGATGTGAATAATGGGCGGCAAAACACTGAACGCTTTATATCCTGTCATGTAAACTATGGAAACTAGATGTTGTAGATTTGACGGTGCATTTACTGCTTTCATGTTGATTGATACCTAGGGCCCTTATCATTAATGTTGGGTAAATCGTTTAAGACAGGTTACCCAGACTTTTAGGTATGAGAGGGTAGGTGCAGGTTATTTTTGGTTTCGGCTCTCACTCTCCTCTTTAGTTAAAAGTCTAGGGTTTGTATGCAAATACTAATAAGAAAAACCCTAGCGGATCTAACTCTCATTGGCCTATAAACCCTTAGACTTCTAAACCCTAGTTCTAGTTTGGCGCTTGACTCTAGTTCCAGTGTTGTGCTTGACTTCTAACCCTAGTTTGGGCTTGTGATCACCCTTGAGGTATTAGGCTTCAATGTTAGAGTTGAAATTTGCAAAAGCTTTTGATTTGAGTAAATATCGTGGTAAAAAAATTATTCCAAGTATGATATGGGAACTCACCGTTATTAGAGAGTTTCAAAATCAAGCATTCACATTGGGGAAATTTTTTATTTGAGTAAAAATTTCATTTAAAAAAGTATGATATTAAAATATTGGTGGCTCTGTAACATGTGTTGAAATTCCCACTGTAGATCAACATATTATGCAATATATTAAAGCAAAATACAAGATCTACTTCTACAACAAACTTTGCGGAAGCTTAATCGAATTGAGCAAGATCAATGAGAACACATATAACTGAGAATGAGAAATCAATCACACATAACACAGAAGAAATAACCCAGGGAAAGCCTCAGCCTAAAACCCCAATCTATATATTATCATACAAGTGGAAATATGTTCAAATTACAAAAGGAATCAGCTCTCAAACTATCCTGCTCTCTCTGCAATCAAACAATACAGCTCACAGACTGAGTAGACAAGAGATATGTCTTTCCTCAGCCCTCCAAGCCTCCTATTTCCTTGCACAGTTTTTCTTGGGGTCCAGTGATGCCACATGTGTGAATTTGCCTCATCACACTCACAAAAACTGAAGAAGTAACTGTGCAATCCTCAAGGAAAGAATTCCTTCTGCATGCAAGAGATATTCACAATGGAATATTCCTGCAACTGATAGTACATTGTCCCTCCATCTGATCTCAACTGGGTCTCTGTCTGAACTGACATGCATGAGTTATTTATGAGAGAATATTCAGTTATCTGAAGTGTAACAGCTACATGCATGCATGCATTAACTAACTGAACTCACAATTAATTCAACAAATTGTTTGAATTAATCTAACTGGACTTGACTCAGTTAACTGAGCCAACTAATTACAACTCAATATTACAACTCATCCTTATCTCTTTAACTGATGGATAAATTCCTCAATCAATGGAGAAACTGTTGCATGTCCCCACATAGACTTCATGTTTGATTTTCTACAACTAATTAACTCATGGTGAATTAATTAATTATTTTACAAACAACTACTAAGATCAAATTCGAATTTTACTTCTCTATTTTAGTTCAGGGACTAACTAAAATAGGAAGGTATCCCGAAATGTTATTTATAGCAATACTAAATTTAGCACTTCTATATTTAGCATTTCTTGTTGCTACTTTCAACACTCCCTCTCAACAAGAAAGGGATTATCAGTAACCCCAATCCTATCTCTGTGGAACTCGAACTTACATTTTGATAATGCCTTCGTCAAAATATCTGCATCATGTTCCTCGGTTGAAACATACAACAACAACATGATCCTCTTGACCACACAGTCTCGAAGATGGTGATACCGAATATCAATGTGCTTGGACCTGTCATGAAAAACTAGATTCTTAGAGAGTTTGATACAACTCTGATTATCGCAGTAGATCACAGTTGGATCCATCCTCTGACCAAACAATCCCACTAGAATCTTCCGCATCCAAATGGCCTCACATGCAGCTTGACTAGCAGCCATGTATTCAGCCTTTGCTGAGCTAAGTGCAACTGATCTTTGTTTCCTGCTGTATCAAGAAACTACAGTTGAACCAAGGTTGAAGATTCCTCCAGAAGTGCTCTTCCGATCTGATGGATTCCCTACCCAATCCGCATCTGTGAAGCCCTAAAGCTTCACTCCCTCTGTCCATCTGTACCACAATCCGAACTGAGATGTGCCTCTGAGGTATCTCAGCACATGCTTCGCTGCCTTCCAAAACAGCTTGGTAGGCTGAACCATAGCTTGACTCAGCTGGTTCACCGCAAAGCATAAGTCGAGTCGTGTGTTCACCAAATACATAAGTGAACCCACTAGCTACTGATAAACAGTGGTAGCTACTACCTCACCTGAAGTAGCATCCTCCTTCCTCCAGTTCCCAGCTAGAGGAGTTTGCATGGGTTTGCAACTTTGCACTGCTCCATGTGAAAGCGCCTAAGTATCTCACTGCCATACTTGCCTTGAGACACAAATACTTCACCATCTTTCTACCACACCTCCATGCCTAGAAAGTAGTGCATAAGACCCATGTATTTCATTTTGAACTCTCTTGCAAGGTCCTCCTTGCAAGACTGTGATGAGCCCCCAAATTGGGTAACCTATTGGGCTCATTTTGCCTAATTGTCCTTGTTCAATCCCCCATTTTTCATAGATTATGCATGTTTTTCTAGTATGTTTATGTTATTTGAACGAATAAGGGTGGTCACTCTACCTAGGAGGCTAATATGTGGTTATTTCAGGATTTTTGGACAAATTTTGGAGCAAAACCAAGCAATCATGGGTCAGCTGACAGCCAAGCTTGAGGGGAGGATTTGTAGGGAGGTTGTCTCTTGCATTTAATGGCCTTCCTCGAAATCTCCACCCTCAACACCGAGCTCCACAGGCCACCAAAACGAGTTTTAAAGGCAACCAAGCAATTTTTGGAGGAGTGACTGTTCACTAGCAGTTGGGACAGCCGATTCCCTTGAATCTAGGAGGGCTGCTAGCCCCCTCGTATTGTACAAATAGGAAGGCCTCAACCTTCGTAGTTTACTTTTGGAACTGTTGTTATTTTTGCACTATAGTGCTGTCATTTTGCTCAGCCTGTTTTATTGTAGCTACTACTGTACAACTTTCATATGATGTTTATTTTTGAATAATGAGAAGCAGCTATACTTGGCATCAGATCTGAGTTCTTTATAAGAGCCTGCAGCTCTTGGGGTTGGGCCCAACCCGAGTGCTAAGGCCTCCTCTATGTATTGTTAGTTGTTCTTTATGCATTTGGAAAAACATTTCTGTTAAGTAGATTAAAGTTTGCTGATTAACTAGGTCACTGTTAATGGTTAGAAAGACTTTTTGAATGCTCAGATTTAGTTGATAGGTTATTTACAGAAAAAGCTTCAAGAAAAGGGCCATCAAACATCTCTGGTTTCACCTCTCCTTCAGTAGGATCTGGAGCTGGGATCAAGATAACTTTGCTGCCCACAAAAACACTGATTTTGCTTTGCCATGCAATCACTAGTGTTTGATTTTCATGTGTAGAAGTTGGTTACAAGTTCAGAATTTCATTTTCTTAGTTGCATGAGTTAAAATACATGGTTTCATTGCAGGTCACACTTCTGTTCATTCTCTTTACTGGCAGCTAGCAGATTAGGTCATCGTAATTAGGTTTTTGAATTTACAAGTCTTCGTTGGATCAGTTGGAAAAACGCCTTGCAGAGCACCTGTACCACTCCTTCATTTGTTTATTCTCCATCAACACCATCCACTCCACCCTCTACTTAGCATCCTTGCCTCCCGTTCGCCATTTGCTCCCATAACCCTAGTTTTGTGTGTAACATTGCTTTAGTCTTCTTTGAACCAAATCCAGCCATCTACACCTGTCCACAACTCCATCCACCGAGTCCTAGACCATCTCCAGCCCTCACCCTACCTCCACACTCACTCCTTCACCTTTCCCTCTCCATTCATCCACCAAAAACCTCATTTCTGAACATCCTGTAGAAATTTACAGACATCCTGTAGAAAATCACAAACATCCTGTAGAACCCCTGCAGACTTCCTGTAGAGGTTCACGAATGAGGTTTCTTGATAGCCAAACTCGGTGAAACTCTATGGAAGGGTGTTAGGGACCCCTTAAGCCCTCTCTAAACCTTCTTGACCTCCTCCAAGCATTTCCTCTCGCCCATCCACCTCTGCACAGCCAAAAACAGTCAAATCATATGCATCATAACTCTAGCAACTTATTCAAAAATACAAAAAGATATTTTTTTCAGATGTTACTGTAGAAGTAGCTTAGATACATGTATTTACCTTCCTAGAAGTCAATGGCATTTCTTTCAGTAGCTTGCATCCTCTTTCTTACATCAGTAGGGTTAGCTAGTAGAATTAGGGTTTGCGTTTTCTTTTAGCTTTTCAATGTCTTTTTGCAAGTAGATCAGCCTTCTTTAAATTAGCTTTCGTCCATCGGTTAAAAAGCTTCTTCTCAGAGCTCATAGAAGTTGGCTTGAGCCCCTAGAGGAATTTTGCTAGCTGACCAAGTGACAGCTGCGGCAAGAGCTAGTACTTGTGCATACAACATCGTCGCTTCCAAGTTTGTTACGAACTACCGGGTTGATAAAAGTAAAGAAGGGAGTCCCAGGAGTTGTAGCATTATTGCTGCAATACTGGAGCTCACCACCTCTTTTTGGCGCCGTTGCTGGGGAAGCGTCAGAGTATTTGTGATTGCTACTTTTCTTCTATTTTCCTACTCTCGCCTTCTGCTAAGTAGTTTATTTCATTTCCATTCTGCAATTTCATTTCTACAAAAGTAAATTAGACATTTCCTGCTTTCGTAGATTAACCTTTCAATTCTGCAAGCGTAAAATAGAATTTCAATTCTGCAAGCATAAAATAGAATTTCAATTTTGCAAGTGTAGTCTAGTATTTCCTTCTCGCAATTTGATTTCAGCAAAATAGATTAGTCTTTCCCTACTTTCATTTCAATTCCGCATTTTCATTTCTGCAAGATAGATTTTAGTTAGTTGCAGTCCCATCTGTTTTAGTTTTGCAGGTACAAGCAGAGAAAAAAGCAAAAACAACCAAAAATCCTTTCATGCCTCGTAGGAACAGAGATAATACCGGAAAATTTCTACCCAACACCCCCACCACTTCACTGAGTCACCCTTCTCTCTTCTTTGGTGGCAGTGATCCAAAAGAACCTATAGGTGAACCTCCTGAGATATACGACGATCCTATAACAGAAGAAGAGCAAGAAAACATTCCTTTTGAGACTATGGCTGACAACAGAAATGGTAGAGACGATGATGAGAGAATAGAAGGTACCTTCCCCATCTGAGAGACTAACGGGGACATGAAAATAAAGAACATAAGTCCCTCAGCCTTACCTCATTTCCATGGATTGACCACTGAATACCCTGATACCTTCCTGTTTGAGTTTGTTGTCCTTTGTCGAACTTATGACTATACAGAAGACGAGAAAAATTTGAAACTCTTTCCCTCTACCCTCAAGGATGCAGCATTACGCTGGTTCATAGGGTTACCTGGAAACAGTATCACTACTTGGGCTCAGATGCAGCAAGCCTTTAATAACAAATACCAGGATTACTGTACGTCTAAGGAAACCAAGGGAGAAATCTTTCGGATGACCATGGGAAATGATGAGTCTTTAGAGGACTATGAGGAAAGGTTCCAACTTAGTTATAAACGAGCCAGGTGCACACTTGACCCTGAATCTCTAAAGTTGGTTCTACTCCGAGGAGTCCCTGAATACCTTCTAGATACCCTGCACATGCTGGCTGGAGGAGATATTTACCAACTACCTTATGAGGACATAAAGACTGTGTTTAGAAACCACTCTAGGGCAGCCCAGAAAAGAGGTAGGGGGAATCCACTTTCAGCTAGTACTACCTTCTCCAAGCATGAGTTTTCTAATCAAATGGAAGACCTCAAAAGTGAGATGAGACAGACCATTGCCATGCAACTTGATACTTTCTGAATCCAACAAAAGAAAGAGGAAGCTGAGAGGGCTTTGGCCATCTTCTATCCCAGATGTACGAGGAAGCACCCTAAGAATGAGTGTCCATTGCACTCAGTAGAGGTATGTTTCGTTTGTGAGGAGGACCACCCCACAAAACAATGCCTAACCTTGCCCGGATTCAAAGCCATGTACCAAGGGACTGAGGCACCCACTGAACCTCTCTACTTCCTCAACCAAAGGAGACCGCATGGACCCAGACCTTACCAGCAGGGGATGCAAGGGTCATCCCAAGCTTATTATAGCCCCAACCAAGCTACTCACATGCCTTCTTGGGGTCCCCCTGCTCATCCTTCCTGGTCTGCACCTCCTCCGTGGTCTTATCCACCTCAATACCATACTCAGCCCACTGCTCATTTGTTTCACTCACATGTCCAGCCACAGCCTCAGTGGAATGCACCTCAACCAGGGTGGAGGCCCCAATACAACTCTCCTCCCGCCATTCTGCCTCCACCACCGGCTCAACCACAACCATTACCTCCTGCTCCTCCAAGACAACTCCAAATGCCTACTCAACCGAACCCGAACCCCAACAACCGACAAGCCCAACAGGTATACACTAGGGAGACAACATGTCCTACCTATGCTGTGGAGATCTAGGAGATCAACTTGCGATCCAGAAAGACCCTTCCAAATCGCCAACCTCCTCCCCCAGAGGATGAGGAAGAGAAACAGGAAAGTGAACCCAAAGCCATTCCACCCTTTCCTGAGCGACTAACAGTAACCACACAACCAAACCCAGAGAAGACTGAATTTCTGGGGGAACTAAAACAGTTGTGTGTGAAAATACCCCTTCTCTAGGCCATCAAAGATGTACCGATATACAACAAATTGATTAAGGAGAAGTGTTTCAGGCACCCAAGAAGGAGAAATAGAGATGCCTCGACTATCAATGTCATAGGAAAACTCTCTGATCTAATGTTGGGGCAAGTAATCTGTCCAAAGTATTTGGACCCTGGGAGTCCTGTAGTTGATGTCCACATCAATGGCACCATTATCCCCCATACCTTGATTGATCTAGGGGCTGCCATTAATGTGATGACCAGGGACACCATGCTTAAACTCAACCTTCAGAATTCCTTAAGGAAGACCTCGACAGTCCTGCAGTTGGCAGATCGCTCCACCGTGACTCCCGAAGGGATTGTGGAAGATGTCTTGGTCTCTATTGACTCTTGGGAGTACCCTGCAGACTTCTTGGTCCTTCAACCAAAGGCAAAGCTTACTGGATACCCCCTCATTTTGGGAAGGCCTTGGTTAGCCACTGCGGATGCTTACATCAGTTGCCAAGCTGGAAACATGACCATCAAAAATGGTCATATGTCCAAGCAGCTAGTCCTATACCCTCCTGCCCAGCCTCTACTAGAACATGACTTACCGCTCTGGTTGGAAGAAGGAGATGAGGATGAGGTCTACTCTGCACCCTTGTGCACAATAGAAACCACTAGGGGAGGTCCTCAAACCGAGGATGATTTGATTGAGACATTGATTCAAAATCCACCTCCCAGTGCATTGTCCTTAGAGGAATTGGTGGAGGGTACCCAAGCCAGCACCTCAGTGGACCTCTGTGTGACTGATCCAACCTCTCGCAGAGTTAAGAATGTGGAGTTTGGTCCTGGAAGAACTTTAAAGATCAGCTCCTCCCTATCTCCTTCCCAGGAGAAGGAGTTGTGTAGCTTACTGAACAATCATTTAGATGCTTTTGCCTGGAACTATAAGGAGATGAAAGGAGTCCATCCTTCAGCCTGTACCCATCACATCTACATTAAAGAAGATTGTAAACTAGTCAGGTAGCCTCAGAGGAGAATGAATCCATCCCTTAAGGACATTGTCAAAGAAGAATTGCAAAAATTGTTGGATGCCGGATTCATCTATCCTATCTCTGATAGTGAGTGGGTTTCGCCTCTAGTGCTTGTGCCCAAAAAGAACGGGAAGTGGAGAATCTGTGTAGATTATCGAGAACTTAATAAAGCCACTAAGAAAGACCATTTCCCTTTGCCTTTCATAGATCAGGTGTTGGATGGACTGGCAGGGAAGAAGTTCTTCTCTTTCCTAGATGGGTTCAGTGGGTATAACCAGATCCAAATCAGCCTGGAAGACCAAGATAAAACCACCTTCACCTGTCCTTGGGGTACCTTTGCCTATCAAGTCCTTCCCTTTGGGCTATGCAATGCTCCTGCCACTTTCCAGAGAGCAGTATTGAGCATCTTTTCTGAGTTGGTCCATGATTCGGTAGAAATCTATATGGATGACTTCACTCCTTATGGGTCCAACTTCCAAGAAGCATTGACCAATCTGGGAAAAGTTCTAACCAAGTGCATTGAGATGAACCTGTCCCTCAGTCCTGAAAAATGTGAATTCCTGATGACTGAAGGGACCGTGCTAGGACATACCATTTCTCGCCAAGGATTACAGGTGGATCCTAATAAAATTGCTATCATCCAAAAGGTCCCACCTCCTCAAAAGGTAAGAGATGTTCGGAGTTTCCTAGGCCTAGCAGGATATTATCGAAGATTCATTAAAGACTTCAACAAGCTAGCCTCGCCTTTGTTTGGACTCTTAGGGAAAGATGTTGAGTTTAAATGGACTGACAACTGTCAAGGGGAACTGGATGAATTGAAAGAGAAGCTGGTGTCCACCCCGATCTTGAGAGGTCCAAACTGGGCCCTACCTTTCCACATCCACACTGATGCCTCGAACAAAGCCATAGGGGCAGCCTTAGGACAAGTTGAGGAGAAACTCCCATATGCCATATACTTCGTTAGCAAAAACCTATCCAAGGCAGAAATGAACTATACTGTAACCGAGAAAGAATTCCTGGCCGTAGTCCATTCCCTAAACAAGTTTAGACACTACATCACCGATTATCAAACATTTGTGCACACTGATCATGCAGCGATTAGATATTTAATGAATAAGCCTGATGTCAATGCTCATATTATTAGATGGTTACTTTTGTTACAACAATTTGATTTGACGATTGTCGACAAGTCGGGTAAGGAAAATGTTGTTGTTGACTTCTTATCTAGATTGGACTTGCCTGCAGGTGAAGAAGGGACAGTGTATGACCAGATGCCAGATGAACATCTATTTGCTATCTCAGTACTCTCTCATTAGTTTTCTGATATAGCAAATTACTTGGTCTCAGCACATTTCCCTCTGCATCTGTCCTCAAAATAAAAGAGCAGAATCATAAGGAAGAGTGCCCCGTTCACTTGGATCGGGGGCAACTTGTTTAAGCTTGGCCCAGATCAGATCTTGAGACGTTGTGTTAGGGAGGAGGAAGTCTTTGACATCCTCCTAACCTATCATGATGGACCTTGTGGAGGCCACTTTGCAGCAAAAAGGACTGCCTTCAAAATTCTACAGGCAGGCTACTATTGGCCTACTCTTCATCAAGATGTTAGAAGATACATCAGCCAGTGTGACCGATGTCAGAGGATGGGGAAACCGACTCCAAGAGATGAAATGCCTCTCCAACCTCAAGTGACCTTCGAGCCATTTGAGAAGTGGGGCATGGATTTTGTGGGTCCTATCAACCCTCCTTCAAAGCAATGATCTTACATCATTGTGTGCACCGACTATCTGACCAAGTGGGCAGAAACGAAGGCAATCAAAGCAGCAATAGAAGAAAAGGTGGCTGAGTTTCTGAGGGAAAATATCTTCTACAAGTTTGGCTACCCAAGAGAGTTAGTCACAGATCAAGGAAGCCAGTTCACCTCCAACCTGATTGAAGACTTTCTCGTGCATCACAAGATCAAGCACAAGACTTCCACCCCCTATCATCCTCAAGCAAATGGGCAGGTGGAAGTCACTAATCGAGCATTGGAAGGGATTTTGACTAAGGTTGTGAGCAGCAGCAGAAAGGATTGGGCAGATCGCCTGGTTGAGGCGACCTGGGCCTACAACACCACTTGGAAGACCACAACCAGTTTCACACCTTATGAGCTGGTCTACAGGAAGAAAGCTTTGATGTCCATAGAGTTCGAGTACAATACATTAAGGGTGGCAGCTCAGCTGGATCTAGATCTCAGTCATGCTCAACGTGAAAGATTATTGTAGCTGAATGGATTGGATGAACAAAGAATGCAGGCCCTCCTCCACTCAGAAGTAGTTCAACTCCAGAGGAAGATATGGCATGATTGGCACCTTAATGAAAAGCAATTCCAACCAAGAGATTGGGCGCTGCTGTATGACTCAAGATACAAGGATTTCAAAGGAAAGTTGAGGACAAGGTGGTTAGGACCATATACAGTGGAGAAATGTAACGATACTGGTTCAGTCCTTATCAGGACCATTGACGAAGAGGCCATCCCCATGCTTGTCAATGGACATCGACTGAAAATCTACAAGAAACCCCTCTCGAGGTAGGAATTCATTGAAACTGTGGAAAAATCAGTGCTGGTAATAGAGCAGGGTTCTGCCCCTGTTCTGACCACACCTTGATCATCAAAAAAAAAAGAGGAATAAAAATATCCCTGGACGAAAACCTCTTTGAGGCGGCCAGGGCAGGCAGTGAGGGTGAAAACCTCATGGAGGCACCCCTGCTGTCTCTCTAAAGAAATGGAATTAAAAAATATCCTTGGGTGAAACCTCTTTGAGGCGCCCAGGGCAGATAGTGGGGGTGAAAACCTCATAGAGGCGCCCCTGCTGTCTCTCAAAAACAAAAAAAAACAAAAAAAAAAGGAGAGAAAGAAGAGAAAAAAAACAGGTCTGATCTTTGAAATTATTGCAGGTTGCAGGGATATAATGCAGATAAAGAGGGTCACACAAATCAAGGAAAGGGGTCCATCCCAAGCTACCAGGCATCCTCACCGACACTCCCTTCATGGCCACACACTTTTTCCAGGATTTGGACACATTCGGGTCAAGATTCAACCTCCTACAGGAAGTTTCAGGGCTTTCTACAGGAAGTTCTGCATTTCTACAAGAAACATCTTGTAGAACCTTTGGACAAGCCAAAATCGATTCTGGAGGAGGATTTAAGACTTGAAGCTTGTTGGTGAGGCCTGCAGCCACCCCTTTGTCCCATCCATCACCTGTTTCCTCTCTTTCCTTTGCCATTACCACAATTTGGTCATGTACTCTTGCACAGTCATGCAAAAAGTCCTGTTTTCCTCGGATCACCATTTTGTTTTCAAGGGACAAATCAAATACATGAAGGCCTGCACACTCTACCTGTCAAAAGCTCCAATAGGGCCCTTCATCCGTGATTGTAGCCGTGCCCGTTTCAGCATGCAGCCCAGGAGGAGAAGCAGCTACAGGATTTCCTACAGGAATCTTGTAGCAGTTGATCCGCCTGGAATACACACTATGGAGTTAGGAGCAGTTGAAATCAACACAAGAGGCATGCAACCAGCTCTGTGTAGATATGAACACCTCCTCAACAACTGAGAACAGACGGGGCCGTGCATGCAACGTTCACCCCCGGAGGACCGGGTCCTAAAAGCCTTGCATCCAGCATCAGCAAATGAACGAGGGAATTCAAACGCCGGTGCACGAAGCAGAAGTAAGCAAAGCCATTGTTTCACGTCCAAAAACCTGCGAAACATGTCCGCGGTCACCCCAGGTAAGTGCCTAACCTTATTTCGTCAAATTGCATAAGCTATACTATGAACACTGCATATCTGTGAATGGGCAGATTGAACGAATGCAATGGCCAGTCAACTGGCCACCCACAACCAGTAGAATTGCCTCGTGGGATCCGAACGAGCATGGTTACGCTCGATTCCACCAGAAGGACGTGGAGCCGACACGTGGGAAGTGTCCAGTCGGGAGATCAGCAGATTTGCAGTGAAATCGGCGGACTGACAGGGATGACGGCGGGCAATGGCGGAGATAGACATTGGTGGTCAGAGACACGCCGGGGAATGATGGCCGTGACGTTGTTTAACGGCTCGACCTGGACACCTCACCCCCCGCGCCATGAATTGCGTCGTATTTCAAAATCATTTCTGCCAGAGCACGCACCTCAACCACTGTCATTTACGCCTACAATCGTTTTTTCAGCAATGTGAGCGTCCTCCTCCTCTGCAGTTCGTTAGCCCGAGTTTCTCGCCGCGGTTCAAACTCTTCCCGCATCCCAGACTTGCTCCGCAGCGCCGTGACGTCCTCCAGAAGCAGCAGAAGCTCTCTACAGGAAGGAGCTCTACAGGAAGCATAGCGAAAGCTCCCGGAGCAGAGAAACCCATGTCTGTTGCGTCGGAATTCGAAATTTCGAAGAGAGGTAGGCTCGAACACGCCATCCCCATGCTTAATTTTCGAAAGGTGGTGAACTAGCTTGTTTGAAGTGGGAAAATTGAAACCAGTCTGCCTGTGGGTCAAGAATGGTGGTTTGCTTATATGATACACAGAATTTCTTTTAAATGGTGTTGCGTCATATTCACCTCCATGGTTCCTGTTAACAAACTCTCCCCATTATAACGACAAACCGCTGTAAGGCTCACCTGTGCACATATAATTTTTTTTTTTGTGACTGTTACATGGTTGGTGTGAACATTAGCTCTGCACTCTGTCTGTGAGAGCTTAATTCCTTGTGACAAGTCGAGTTTTGGGCGGCAGCAGTATTATAACTAGAGAATTGGTGAAAGGGGAGATACACACAACGGAGAAACCCTGTCCTGAGAGTCAAGGAGGAAACCATATCCGAATTTCCATTCTACCCAGAGCTCAAGCCAAAAATAGAGTGTTTTCATCATGCCAGGAGGGTTTATCAGAAAGGAACCCTCGGATTCCAAGAAGTTGAGAGAAATTCCTGAGGTGGTAGACTTGTTTACTCGTGCAAAGTGGATGACCTTCTGTGATAGAATTCAAGGTCACGATGATGAAATAACAGAGGAGTTCCTAAGGTCCCTGCAACCCAAATCAAAAACATTGGCAACTGTAAAGTTCAGAGGATTGACCTTCAAACTCACTCCACAACTCATTAGTCAGGTCATGGAGTTGCCATTGGGGATATCGTGGGATAAAGAGGAAAGGAAATTGGGCCAGAAGGCCAAAAAGGAATTTTTCCTACCAGAAGAACAATTTTCAGAGGATAAGAATGGGGTCCGAAGAGCCAGCCTTCAGCCATTTTGGAGCGAGGTCAGCCTTCAAATTATGAAATATATTACCTGTGAGGGGCGATTTAGTATTGTGTATGGTTATCACTTCCGCTTGTTAACTAAGCACAGGCATAAGATGGATTTTCTCTCAGAACAAAAATTGAGCATCCCATACTTCCTCCTAAGAGTCATTGATTGAGTGTGGCACAAAACTGAAGGAGGGGACACCAGACCAGCTGGCTCATCATGGGCTTATCAAGCTCCTCATAGAAGATGCCCTCCATACTTATACTGTCCCTATCTCTTGGGAGATTTTCCGCAATATGTCCAAGGATGATGATATCCAGACTCTGGCAGAAGAACTCACTTCATCCAACAGTGAGGAGAAGGAGCATATTGAGGCAGAGAAGAAAACTAAGGGTAAGGAAGCTAAGGGTAAGAAAACCCAGGGCAGGCCATCACAGGAAAAGCCACAGGAAAGGCAAGAGGAAAAGCAAGAAAAAGGACAAGCTGCTGAGGCCAAAGTTGTGAGTGGAGTAAAAACACAAACGCCAAGGGAGAAGCGGTTGCAAACCCGGGCAGAGAGGACTGAAAAAGTCCAAACAAGTAAAGGCACACCCAAGGCAACCACAGCACAAGTCAAAGAGAAGGCACCCCCAGCCAAGCAAGCCAAATCAGGGAAAACTAGTTCTACAGGAAGCCAGCAGACTGTTTCTACAGGAAGCCAGAAAACTGCTTCTACAGGAAGCCAGAAAACGGCCACTACAGGACTTTCTACAGGAAGTCTGGGGAAAGGGCAGCAGAAGGAGAAATCGGTCGAGATTTTAGCTAGGGAGGTAGTAGCTGTGCTGGCCACCCTAAGCACATCCCCCAAGCAGAAGGAAAAGCGAAAGAGGGAGCCTCCCCTGTACTTTAAGGCAAGAAGAAGTGTAAGAATTAAAACCGGCAGACCCCAACCACCATCCAAAGAACCAATCACCATTGTCGACACCCCTACCACACTAAAGGAGAGGTCCCCCTCCAAGGCATCCATCACTTATGAGCGGGGAAGCCCGAAGACATCCACCTAGAGGGAGAGAATGGAAAGGTTGGACACCAAGGCCTCTCTACAGGATGCTGAGGCTATTCTATAGGAAACATTGGCCAGGCTTAAGGAGACCGAAGAAATGGAAGGTGAGGCAGCCAAATCACCACAAAAGGAAGAAGAGGTCGAGCACATGATGGAACCTAGCCCCCAGCCCAGCTTGGGCTCCTACTATAACTTCTTGGAGGCCGGAAAGATCATCCCTCAGAAATTCACAGTGCCACTTTTCCTTGCACTAGAGGAAGAGAGAGTGAGGACCCACACTTGGATGAAAACCGCTAAGTCCAAGGGAGTGGCAGATATAGGTCCTCTAGAGGAGTAGCTCAAGGAAGCCAGAAGAGAATTGGCTATGGTACGACATGTGGAGAGCAGCCAACGGGTCAAGCTACAGGAAGAAAATGAGCTGCTTAGACAGCAGCTACAATTACAGGGACAGAGGAAGGAAGACATGCCTCACATCTTGGGGGAACAAGAGCAACAGGAGGGGCCCACAACAACCACAGATACCCCTTATGAACATCAAAGAAAGGAAGGGACACAGACTGAAATTGAGGCACTGAACCAACAGCTATAGGAACAAGAATTGCAGATACATTCTCTAAAACAGCAGCTGCAAGAAAAGGAGGCCCAACTGGCCTGCATGGCCAGCTGGGCAATGGAAGCCCTGCAGTGCAGGAAGCCTGCCAAATCCTATGCCCTATACCTCAAGGACCAATGGTTACAGTTTCAAATCAATACCTTGGCCCAAAGGGGCATCACCCCTTTCCAAAATTATCATCAGTTTGCAACTTTATGTGGCAGTAGTTCATCTGAGGATAAGGCCAAATTGGCAGAGTTCTACTTGCACAACTTTTCCCTTCTGGACATGAACGCATGGGATCCCAACACGGTGATAGGAGATGTCCAGCTTATGGCCATGGCCTCTTGGATGAGCCATGAGGAGAAGAGAGCAGCAGAGGTCCGCAGTATCATAGGCAGAGAGCTCAGTGAGCCTCTCATGATCAGAGCAGAGCCAGATGACCCATCAGTAGTGATAAGCGCCCACTAGCACTTGGCCAACAGTCCTCATGATCTACCAGAATACATTGAGCAACAGGGTCAAGCCATCGCCCATTTTGAGGACATGGAGAGATTGTTGGGAGAAAGTTGTATGCATGCCTGCACAAGGCGATGGAACACACTGCCTCACAGCCTGAAGATAAGGGAATACCACTCTCCCACTAGGATGAGGGAGGCCTTGGCAAGGGTACCTCTCTACAAACAGTTGATCCAGAACTTGCAGGCCAATTGGATTGGTTTGAAATTCAGTCCTCCTTTACTTCTGGGATTGCTAGAAGGAGTGAAGGAAGAGGAGGAAGGTAGACAATGGGAGGAAGTGGAGAGGAAGGCAGGATTCCACGACCGGGAAGAGGATATCACAACAGAGGCTTGGGACGTGAGGGAGGCGATCAAAGCCATAAAGGATGATGAGCTGGACTAGTTGCTCAGAGGATGAGCAACCGATTCAACAGGGGGTGATGATGAGCCCCCAAATTGGGTAACCTATTGGGCTCATATTGACTAATTGTCCTTGTTCAATCCTCCATTTTTCATAGATTATGCATGTCTTTCTAGTATGTTTATGTTATTTGAACGAATAAGGGTGGTCACTCTACCTAGGAGGCTAATACGTGGTTATTTCAGTATTTTTGGACAAATTTTGGAGCAAAACCAAGCAATCATGGGTCAGCTGACAGCCAAGCTTGAGGGGAGGATTCATAGGGAGGTTGTCTCTTGCATTTAATGGCATTCCTCGAAATCTCCACCCTCAACACCGAGCTCCACAGGCCACCAAAACGAGTTTTAAAAGCAGCCAAGCAGTTTTTGGAGGAGTGACTGTTCACTAGCAGTTGGGACAGCCAAGTCCCTTGAATCTAGGAGGGCTGTTAGCCCCCTCGTATTGTACAAATAGGAAGGCCTCAGCCTTCGTAGTTTACTTTTGGAACTGTTGTTATTTTTGCACTATAGTGCTGTCATTTTGCTCAGCCTGTTTTATTGTAGCTACTGCTGTACAACTTTCATATGATGTTTATTTTTGAATAATGAGAAGCAGCTCTACTTGGCATCAGATCTGAGTTCTTTATAGGAGCCTGCAGCTCTTGGGGTTGGGCCCAACCCGAGTGCTAAGGCCTCCTCTATGTATTGTTAGTTGTTCTTTATGCATTTGCAAAAACATTTCTGTTAAGTAGATTAAAGTTTGCTGATTAACTAGGTCACTGTTAATGGTTAGAAAGACTTTTTGAATGCTCAGATTTAGTTGATAGGTTGTTTACAGAAAAAGCTTCAAGAAAAGGGCCATCAAACATCTCTGGTTTCACCTCTCCTTCAGTAGGATCTGGAGCTGGGATCAAGATAACTTTGCTGCCCACAAAAACACTGATTTTGCTTTGCCATGCAATCACTAGTGTTTGATTTTCACGTGTAGAAGTTGGTTACAAGTTCAAAATTCCATTTGATTAGTTGCATGAGTTAAAATACATGGTTTCATTGCAGGCCACACTTCTGTTCATTCTCTTTACTGGTAGCTAGCAGATTAGGTCATCGTAATTAGGTTTTTGAATTTACAAGTCTTCGTTGGATCAGTTGGAAAAACGCCTTACAGAGCACCTGTACCACTCCTCCATCTGTTTATTCTCCATCAACACCATCCACTCCGCCCTCTACTTAGCATCCTTGCCTCCCGTTTGCCATTTGCTCCCATAACCCTAGTTTTGTGTGTAACATTGCTTTAGTCTTCTTTGAACCAAATCCAACCACCTACACCTGTCCACAACTCCATCCACCGAGTCCTAGACCATCTCCAACCCTCACCCTACCTCCACACTCACTCTTTCACCTTTCCCTCTCCATTCATCCACCAAAAACCTCATTTCTGAACATCCTGTAGAAAGTTACAGACATCCTGTAGAAAATTGCAAACATCCTGTAAAACCCCTGCAGACTTCCTGTAGAGGCTCACGAATGAGGTTTCTTGATAGCCAAACTCGGTGAAACTATATGGAAGGGTGTTAGGGACCCCTTAGGCCCTCTCTGAACCTTCTTGACCTCCTCCAAGCATTTCCTCTTGCCCATCCACCTCTGCACAGCCAAAAACAGTCAAATCATATGCATCATAACTCTGGCAACTTATTCAAAAATACAAAAAGATGTTTTTTTCAGATGTTACTGTAGAAGTAGCTTAGATACATGTATTTACCTTCCTAGAAGTCAATGAAATTTCTTTCAGTAGCTTGCATCCTCTTTCTTGCATTAGTAGGGTTAGCTGGTAGAATTAGGGTTTGCTAGGGTTTGCGTTTTCTTTTAGCTTTTCAATGTCTTTCTGCAAGTAGATCAGCCTTCTTTAAATTAGCTTTCGTCCATCAGTTAAAAAGCTTCTTCTCAGAGCTCATAGAAGTTGGCTTGAGCCCCTAGCAGACTTGTGCCAGCTGACCAAGTGACAGCTGCGGCAAGAGCTAGTACTTGTGCATACAGCACCGTCGCTTCCAAGTTTGTTACGAACTACCGGGTTGATAAAAGTAAAGAAGGGAGTCCCAGGAGTTGTAGCATTATTGCTGCAATACTGGAGCTCACCAAACTGTATCAGCTAATCATCACCTGTCAAAATTAGATCATCGACATAAAGAACAATGATCAATGGTTTACCTTCTACCATGATGTGGTAAAGGTTCGCATCTGCTTCACTCTTGGTGAAGCCCAACCCGATGAAATAGTTGTCGATCTTGGTGTACCAAGCACGGGGTGATTGCTTCAGCCCATACAAAGCCCTCTTGAGTCAGCACACATGCGACTCACAATTGAAGGTCTTGAAACCCTCTGGATGCTCAATGTACACCTCTTCCTCAATCTTCCCATTGAGGAATGATGTCTTCATGTCCATCTGATGGATCTTCCAACCCATCTGAGCTGATAGTGCCAACATCGATCTGATAGATGAGTACCTTGCTACGGGAGCAAACCTATCATTGTAGTAAATCCCCTCGACCTGTGAGAAACCATGGGCAACAAACCTTGCCTTATATTTCTTAACACTGCCATCAGCTACCTACTTTACCTTGTAAAGCCATCTGGAACTCACCACTGACTTGCTCTGAGGTCTTGGGACAACATCCCACACACTGTTCCGAATGATAGAGTCGTACTCCTCTACCATTGCATCAACCCAGATTGGTTATTGCACTGCCTCCTCGAATGAAGAAGGTTCAGTATCTACACACTCCCCAACCAGGGCCATGTACCCAGTGTACCGCTCGAGTGACCTCCTCTGTTTGCACTGAGAAGATGGTTGTCCCACATTCTCCCGCGCATCTAGCATCAACCTGTCAGCTTCCTTGAGCGTTTCTGCCCATCTCTGGAAGTCTCAGCATGAGTGGATGTCTCCACTCCCAGATCCTCTGCATGTGGCTGCTTCGCATCAATCTAAGGCTCCTCCTCCTTAGGAACTAAAATTTCCTCCTCTGCATGCAACTTGAGCTCCCTCTCAAGTGATAATCGCATGGCTTTCTACTCATCGAACTTCAGATCCCTGCGTACCACTGTCCTCTGATTGGTAGGTAGGTACACTCGATAGTTGTGGGGTGTATCCGTGTACCCCACAAGTATTCCCAACTCAGCTGTGGGATCTAGCTTCTTTCAAGCATCTTTGGTCACATGACAATAAACTAATGATCCAAAGATTCGGAGTGACTCAAATGTGGTCGCTTCCCAGAAAAGGCCTCCATAGGTGTCTTCATTTCCAGTATATGGTGTGGGCTTCTGTTTTGCAAGTATACTGTTGCATTGCATGCCTCAGCCCACAAATGTAGTGGTAGGCTTTGGTCATGCAACATCGCTTGAGCTGCTCCCACAATCGATCTGTTCTTCCTTTCGGCCACCCCATTCTGCTGTGGGTTATGGGGTGCCGTCAACTCCCGTTTAATTCCTTCTGCAGCGCAGAAGTCCTTAAACTGTTGGGAGACATACTCTCCACCATTGTCGCTACGCAAGGCTTTTATTTTCTTTCCAGATTCTTTCTTTGCCAAGGATTTAAACTCACAAAACCTCAAGAAGGTCTGATCCTTCTTTTGCATAAAGTAGATCCAACATCTACGAGAAAAATCATCAATAAAAATAACATAGTACCTTTGTTTAGCGGTGGAGGCTGTAGAGAGAGGTCCACAAACATCTGAGTGAACTTGCTCCAGCATTGCTCCAGCTCTACTGTCTCAATCTGGAAAGGAATATTTCACATACTTACCCAAGGTACAACCTTTGCATGTATTCGTCTGCTCTAGTTTTCCCTTGGGTAGCCCGGTAGAAATCTGCTGCATGATATTCAGGGCTCCATGGTGCAAGTGGCCCAGTCTTCTATGCCATAGCTCACCGACATCTTGGCTCTGCACCATCTCAGCTTTGGAACTCAATGCAACACAGTAGTCTACCTCTAGTTTGTAGAGATTCTTTACTCGAATCCCAATTCGCTTTGTCTGTCTAGTACCGATATGCCTCAGGAATACCTTTCATTTACTAAAGACTACATCATAGCCTTTATCTTCTAGCATAGCGACAGACACAAGATTCTTCTTCAGACCTGGTACATACTTTACATCAGTGAGGGTGAGGGGAGCTCCATGCTCCCTCTAAAACACGGTACTTTCCACCATCATCCATCTCGATCCGCATCTGGAGATCCTTCTCCTCCAAGGTACTGAAAATATTCTTGTCACCTTACATGTGGAATGAAGCCCCACTGTCTAGGTACCACACACATCCCACCATGGATGAAACCATGCATGCAATAAGTGAGAAATCCAACTCAAACTGTGAGGCCAATGCCTCACCATCAGATCCCTTCGAGGAACCCTTCTTGTATTTCTTCTGTGGACAATTTGTAGCATAATGGCCCACTTCATGACCATGAAAGCATCACACTTTCGATTTTTCAAACTTCTACTCACCATGGTAAGAACTAGATTTTGGATGGGACGACTTCCCTTTCCCTTTCCTCGCCTTAATCGCTAAGGCTAAATTTTCCTCATCATCTTGCTTTGATGAGGATCCATCTCTAGTGCTTCTTCTTATCTCCTCTTGCATCAGATTCGACCAAAGTTGTTCCCAATCTGGCAGTTTTTCTCTTCCATTAACCAAGTCTTGGTAGCTATACCAGCTCTTAGGAAGACTGAGGAGTGCAAGACTCACCACGTCATCATCAGCAATCGTGATCCCTACACTTCCAAGCTCATCCCTACAGGTGGCATGCTTGTTCAAATATGTAGAGATCGTGTCGCCCTTTTCACACTTGATTTCCGAAGCTTGTCTTTCAGCACCAACTTCCTCTGATCGTTGTTGTTCTAATATAGATCTTTCAATGTTTTCCACATCGAAAACGATGTCTCCTTCCCATGGAGACTCGAGACTATGTGGTCTCAAACTCCCTCTAGAAGGATTCTCCTTGCTCTAGCCACACATTTCTTCCATTCTGCCAATTCAGTAGCATCTGTCGACTTGGGGACTTCTTGATCAATGAAGTCCTTTAGACCGTTATCCTCTAATATTGCTTCCATGCAATCCTTCCAGGCTATATAATTCAAACTGCCATCAAGAGCATATTCGAGTCTTAAATCATTGAACGCCATGGGTGAAATTGAGATGTGATAAGAGCTCGATTTCTATATTTAGGAACCTCAAACTTCGAACTTCTTCTTTCTTGTATACTGTTCTTTGCCTTGATCACCTTTGCTCCGATACCATGTAGAAATTCCCACTGTAGATCAACAGATTATGCAATATACTAAAGCAAAATACAAGATCTACTTCTACAACAAACTTTGCGAAAGCTTAATCGAATTGAACAAGATCAATGAGAACACATATAACTAAGAATGAGAAATCAATCACACATAAAACAGAAGAAATAACTTGGGGAAAGCCTCAACCTAAAACCCCAATCTCTGTATTATCATACAAGTGGACATATGTTCAAGTTACAAAAAAAATCAACTCTCAAGCTATCCTGCTCTCTCTGCAATCAAATAATACAACTCAAAGACTAAGTAGACAAGAGATATGCCTTTCCTCAACCCTCCAAGCCTCCTATTTCCTTGCGTAGTTTTTCTTGGGGTCCAGTGATGCCACATGTGTGAATTGGCCTCATCACACTCACAAAAACTAAAGAAGTAACTGTGCAATCCTCAAGGAAAGAATTCCTTCTGCATGCAAGAGATATTCACAATGGAATATTCTTGCAACTGATAGTACGCTGTCCCTCCATCTGATCTAAACTGGGCCTCTGTCTGAACTAACATGCATGAGTTATTTATGAGAGAATATTCAGTTATCTGAAGTGCAACAGTTACATGCATGCATGCATTAACTAACTGAACTTACAATTAATTCAACAAACTGTTTGAATTAATATAACTAGACTTGACTCAGTTAACTGAGCCAATTAATTACAACTCATCCTTATCTCTTAAACTAATGGATAAATTCCTCAATCAATGGAGAAACTGTTGCATGTCCCCACATAAACTTCATGTTTGATTTTCTAGAACTAATTAACTCATGGTGAATTAATTAATTATTTTACAAACAGGTGCTAAGATCAAATTCGAATTTTACTTCTCTATTTTAGTTCAGGGACTAACTAAAATAGGAAGGTATGCGAAATTCTATTTATAGCAGTACTAAATTTAGCACTTCTATATTTAGCATTTCTTGTTACTATTTTCAACAACATGCATTTTGAAATTAACATTTAAATAGAAAATATTTTATATATGAATTTAAAGGAGAATTTAACTTATTATTCCTTGCACCATCATGGTAATAACATATTAAAAAAAAATTGATGTTGATATTAAATCTAAGTTGTCCAAAAATTTATGAAAATTTTCCAAAGTTTAACATTATAAATTAAAATTTATTATTTTTAAACCATATTTAAATTCATTTATCTAAAATACTATTGGTTCAATTCTTTCACCTCTTATTATGTAATGATGGCAGATGTACTTCACTATTAATTAATATTGTACAATTTAATGTACAACTTCCACTATAAAATGACAGATGTACTCCATCACTAATATAATTTATATTGTACGAGTCCCCACCTTGTTTCTGCAGTAAGACCTCACATATCCTAACCAAGTGTAATATTAGATCGCCCAAAAGGTAAAGGGTTATCGCACAGATTCTGAACATCTGGTCATAGAGTCTAATAAGCATTAATGCGCACAAGTTCTGAGGACATGTACTCCAAGAAAAGTGATGGCGAAGTTCAATAAATTACAATGGGCACACGTTTCCTAGCCCACAAGTTTCCTTTATATTTAGGAGGACAGATATCCTAATAAATGCGATCTAACAGCTACCGGAAATATACAAAAATCTTAGAGGGGGCAGGCATAATAAGCATTCAATCTTTAATAATGTATTAGTTGAGATACAATAATTTATTGGTGTTTCAAATTTATTGAATTTTTTGAATCAGTGTTTCAGTGGAACTATTAATGTTCACGTAGAAATAATCGTAAATGTTATTAACCCTTTACTTAAAGGTTATTATTTATCATTGTGCAATCGCGAATTAAGTAAGAAGTATGGAATAATAAGATTTTTAAAATTATAGCAAATAAACGCTGATTAAAAATATTGCAATAAATAAAAAAGTAATTGTTAAAGTTTTACTTTGTAAAATTGAAAATTATTTAACATTTTTTACCAAAATAGATGGTCAAACAAAAATCTAATGCATAATACCTGCCAGAGGTAGGCATAATAGAGTATACATCACAAAGGATAACCCATACTAAATGACAGATGATTCCATACTTAAATGCATATAATAGCCTATGGAGATAATAACATTATAATATTATCACTATCTAATGATATTATTGTGTTTATGTACAAATCAGCGAATGTACATATTATCCTAAACCATGTATAACTAGTTTTTTTTTTTTTTGACAGAAACGGTTATGTTGTATTTATATTCCTCCTGGCTTAAATGCCAAATTTCTGAGTACAATGAGGATGTCTGAATCCTGAAAAGTCTCACTTATGGAAGTGAGGATGTTATTGTGGCTTGAGATTTTTCCCATAGCATGAAGATCTGTAGATTCTATATCCTCTATTTTCCCCCACTTGGATATACAGACAAATTTTTTTAAGATCAGGCAGTAAAACATGGCGGACCGCGACTTAAGGGATGGCTTCCCATGATTCTTTTCCTTCTTTCAGCTTGACCCCGGCAGAGAGGAGGGCTGCTTTATTTGCTTCGCTGTCCGCTTCTTTATTGTGGGCTCTCAAAACATGATAGTAGTTCAGCTTCTGGAAATCACTTTCAAGGGCCTTGATTCTGAAGATCATTCTGGCTAGTTTAAGGTCTGCAACAGGGGAGTTAGTGATCATTGCACTTATGATGATTTGAGAGTCTCCTATAACGGTTGCTTCCCTTATGTCTAGCTCCTTTAGAGTCTTGAGGCCTTGCGATATTGTAACGTTATTTATAAACAAACTAATTTAATATTTAAAATTAGGTTGGCCTTAGTCAACCTTTATAACATGTGTTTATGTACATTTATTATAATAATACATTTGATAACATTTGTGGCATGAGCCTTTAATTTAATGATACTTAAAATAAGCAAGAATATCTACAAAGTAGTCCTTGTTCAAATACAATAATTAGTTCATACATTTCAAAATTCAATAATTGAACTAAGCTAGAGGGAACGCTAGCTATACAGCCTTATTTTAACTTGTAATTTTTTTTTAAATATATAAATAAATATTTTTTAATTTTTTAACATTATAATTAATAATGAATTTACTAAATTTTCATTATAAATTGTAAATTCTTTTCCTCTTTAAACATCATACGACAATAATTAATCCACAAAATCTTCGTTATAAAGTCTTTTTTTTCCATGTATTCAAATTCGCGATATCAATCCACATAAATATGTAAGTGTTCTTATTATTTTATATACTTTAAATTATACATTTTATGACCACTTTACAATTTCAATTATTTTTTACTTTATTAATAATATCACTTTAGATACAAATACACTTAACCGCCTCAAATTAGATTATTTTTTAAAAATTCTCTGATATGTACTAAAAACTCTACCCATCTGTGCACTTCACATTAATGCATGAATATTTATTAAAGACGAGAAAATTATCTTTCTTATACTTATAGATATATTTTACAATTCAATAAAGAGCAAATGTGTCTCAATTTTCCATAATAATAATATAGAATATATCATCAATAATAATACTTCAAATTTCTAATCAAATTTAACTCCTAGTGACCATAGTTTCTAAGTCCTTTAAAATTCAAGCAACTGAATGCTTTTGGACCAATGTAGACGATCAGGCTAACCAAGGAGAATTGTTGAGGCCTGCAAGCCAAAATAAGATTAAGCACGACCACAATTAGCCAAGTAAACTTCCTCGAAAGCAATTTCATTTTGCGAGAGGAAACGCTAATATTTTGTGAGGCACTCATTTCCTCATCTACTCCACTCTTATCGTACCAACATTTACGGCTTTTCTCCGGTTCTCTGTAGCTCAATGCCAACCCTTTTGATTTTTTCTCTGTATTGCGCAACTGCCCACAGATGGGCACAATGCTAAACGCACATTTCCAGTCTGCTATTCTCCTTTCTTCATCAAATTCACCTCTAATCTCCATCCCAAGCCTCTCATTCTCAAATTCAATCTCAGGTGTCAAGTGGGTGCCTCCGCTCCCCAGACCCACATGCAAAAATCTATCCAAAAGAAGAACTCAGAGCCCAAAAGCAGTAGCATCAGATGAGGGGGAAAAAGCAGAAGTCGCTGTTAACCAACCTAAAGATGCAGATTTTGAAGAGAGGCTGTCCAGGATTCGGACAAAGGGGCGAAGCGGAAGCGGGAAAAAAGCAGAATTGAGGAAGCTGAGAAAGGCAGGAATGGATCCATCCATGCGCAAGTCCTCCAGAAAAACAGGTATTCTGCTGCCTCCAGTCCCTCTCAAGGACCCGATTTCAGATGGCCTAAAAGTTGAACTTGGTTTCAATGCGTACACCGAGAGGCTCAATGGGAGGTTTGCAGCATTGGGTTTGGTAGCCCTTCTATTGGTTGAATTGGCTTCTGGACAGAGCCTAATCAAGTACCATGCACCTGCAACTTTCCTTATACAGATATACTTTATTTTGGCAATGTCTGCCATATTTGTGAAATATGAAAAGGAAAAAAATAGTATTTGGCCCAAAAATAAGTCCTGATTCTGTTACCATTACATGAAAGTGTTTAGGTCCCGCCAAATGGCTATTCACCATTGGAATTTAGGTCTTCTTGAGGCTCTGTGATAGTCGAAGTAGTGCCCTTGTGCATTCTGTTTGTGGTTCCCTTTTGCAACTGGAATGAACCCACTTTGCGGTTTCGGATGCAGTGATTGTATTCACTGTATTGCAACTGGCTAGTGAATTCAACATCTGTCTTGTATTGTTAGACATTTTTGTTTATGAAGGTTTTGATAAAATAAATTTTTGTAGACCTTTTTTTTCGGACGGTTGTTGATATTAAAATAAATTTTCTTTCAACTGTCAGCGGTTAAAGCTGTCTGCATTGTATGAAGTAGTGTAATTTCTATCCGGTTTCTTTTTAATGAAATGGTAAAATTTATATGAGGGCTTCTTTTCCATTCTTGCTTAACCAGAAATATCAAATATATTTTTCTTTATCTTTTGGTAGTGCTTCAAAATATATATCTAGATGGGCTACACTGCAAAGAATGGACTTCCTCCGGCTTAGAAGACAGGTCTGAGATGTATCTATTATGCGTTAGTCCGCTGTGACCTGCACCTGGCCTCAACCGTTCTTGAACCCATGCCATACAGGTAGGGTAGACTAAGTGGGAATACAAGCCTGGTGGACGGTTTGACACTCCACCAACCTCACAAGGGAACCGATTTTTGGTTGGCAACTAGAATTAGCTTGGAGACGTACTACCCTAGAAATCAGTTGTTGCAGTTCTTGCTTTTAAAGATTAAAATTACATTAAATCAGTTATCGGATTGTTTAAATTCTCTGTTCCACAAATGCTTCATCCATGTGATAAGATGGGGATTGGATGATGATCCTATGAGAATGAATTAGTGATCACCATCTATGCATCCAATAGGTCTGGTTAATGAAACAAACCCACTTTAACTGCAGTGCCATGATCTAGCTATCAACCCTCATAATTCCATCCTGTGTGATGATTTTTTGGGTTTATTTACCATGGATACTTTCACAACACTAAACTCGATTGCATGTAGTACGAGGCCCTGGATTAATTGTCTATCCTAATCTTGCCTCTGAAACAATTTTCTATCTTTTGAGATTTTTGATATATCTACTAATCATATTAGACACGAGCTCTGTTTTATATCCAGCTACCTGCAATGCTCAAATATTGTTTAAGTGACCTTTTTAAAGTTGGCACGCGTGCTGTTTCTCTCCAATACTTCCAACAAAAATATTTTCCGACTGTGTTGTAATGCAAGAGAAGATTTGATTCACCTTTTGCTTTATATTAGCATACTTCCTGCTTCAATGCAAGAAACCTTATAATGCCTCAACGATATGTGAACTTATCCTAAAGCAACCATGTGAGTGTAGTCTTTGCATGTAATTCTGGCACACCATCCTGCGATGTATTTCGTTGCCCTGTCACAATCAGCTCCTCTTTTCTATCCACTGACTTCTCAAGAGGATGTTTGCTGAAATTGCATTTGCTAATATCTATTCCTATGACTTGTATTACTACTATTCTATGCCGGTCATAACCATGGATTTATCAAATGTCATGATGGATCAAATCCCTTGAAGAGCAATCCTTTTAATGTTGATTTTCCTTGGAATTCTCCCACTACTTATATGACTTCGGAAAACTGAACTAGTTAACTTATCATCAAGATACAGAATTCCTCAAAAATAAAAGCAGCGGAATTAAACACAGAAATAAAGAGTCAAGACACAATTACACAAGATTTTTCTAGGGAACCCAACTGGGAAAACCCTCGGGTAGCTGTAGAATTTTATTGAAAGAAAATGGAGCAATTGATCTCTTTACAAGGCAATCGTTTCAAGTTTCAACAGAAAACAACCTAGTCTTCACTGCTAATACTTAGCTGAAATTCCCTGCAAGAACCTATGTCACACGGTTCGAGTTCGAGTTCGAGTTCGACAACGATTAAGTTCGATTCGAATTCGAATTTTTCGATCAGGTTCGAATGAGGTTCGACATTAGGTTCGACTATACATATTTTTCAATATATATATTTATATATATATGACAAAATAATAGAAAATTCAAAATCGATCCATAAACACATGAACACAAATTCTTATTAGTAAACATACATGAATAATGTAATCATTCTAACATCTAGTTAAATGTAAACATACACAATGTGACAATAGTAGTTTGCAAAAAGAAATGACATAATTTTCAGTCTTCAAAATTTAAATGAATGTCAAATACTAGTAATCTTTTAAAAATTCACATAATCAAAACATGATCTAAATTTAAACATACACATCATTGTAGGACATCTTCAAATTTGAAAATTTTAAATATCATCAAAGTCATAATATCATCAAAGTCATCAACACATGGAATTCCATCATTTGGCTCATCTAGTGAGTCACCATCAATGCTAATATAATAAGGAAGTCATAAAGACCATTGCCAAATAGTTATAATCCATAAAATTGTTCTAGGAAATTCAAAAAACATAGATAATCTATACTTATGGCCTACTAGACTCTAGTATGATCAAAAAGCTCTCAATCATCATGTGCATATGGCATAGTAAAGGCACTAGAATGCTGATCATCAAAGTCATCAATAGATGGAATTCCAACATTTGGATCATCTAGTGAGTCACCATCAGTGCTAATATCATCTTCTTCTGGCTCTAAATCAACATCAAACCATGGGTCGGAGGAACTAGATGCATCTTTGGCCACACTACTCAAGGCCAACTTCAAATTACTGTGAACATAAACAAGGTCTTCCAACCTTGTAGACAATAATTTGTTTCTTTTCTTGGACTGGATATGGTTAAAGCTACTCCAGTTCCTTTCACAAGCAGAGGCACTTGATCCCTAGCTCAAAATACGAACTGCAAAACGTTGCAATTCAGGAGTCTCTGATCCATAAAACTGCTACCATCTCCCTGGAGGAATATTGGGCCTATCTTGTACTGCACTAGACCTTGCAAATATTCCCTCTTCCAACCTGTATGCTCGGAGCTGCTCTCTAATTTTCCTGCATTCTTCTAGATCAGGGACCAACCGTTCAACTGCATCATAAAGGCCATTCATGACTTCTGCATCATTTTTTCTTTCTATCCCAAAGAGTCTAGGATCCAAATAACAAGCTGCTGCATGTAAAGGACTATGCAACATCTTCCATCTTTCATCAATCATCTCCCATATTGCAATGTACTCATTTTCCTCATTATTAAAAGATTTTGCAATGGCTTCTTTAGCACGATCCATGCCCTCATAAACAAATCCCATGGAAGGGGTATCACTATCAACCATGCGAAGCATATCAACAATGGGTTCACATACTTTTAAGACCTTCTGAGCATTGTCCCAAAAAGCATTCCCTAAAATCACCTGTTCCAACTCCTTTCCTTTAGCTTCCTTTGAAAGATGAGACTTTTCCTACTCATTGTTGCAAAAAACACTTCTTATACTCCCTTTTTCTTCAACTAGCCTTTTGATAGTAATATAATATGTGGCAAACCTGGTGTCACAAGGCCTGAGCAACTCTCTAGATGCATTATTCCTGTACAAGCTCAATGTGAGTTGATGGTTGAATATGAAGTGAGAAATTTGTTTCCCCCTTCGAACTGTCTCGTTAATCCATGGAAACTTTGCCAAGTCATGTAACAATAAGTCAAGACAATGGGCAGCACAAGGTGTCCAATATATTTTTTTGTATTTATCCATGACCATTTTTCCTGCTCCAACACAATTTGAAGCACTATCAATTATAACCTGGACCACATTTTCTTCTCCAACCTCAAGAATAGCTTCCTCTAAAATCTTGAAAATAAATTCAGAGGTCTTCTTATTCCTTGATGCATCAACTACTTTAAAAAAAGTACCCCTTTAGGGCAAGAAACCAACACATTAATAAGAGGCCTATGATTCATATCTGACCAGCCATCTGATAAAATTGTGCACCCTTGTTTCCTTCCAAGATTCTTTGATCCAGGTGGATGTTGGTGGCCACCCACCTATCCCATTTGGACCCCCACAACTGTCTCTTTCAGTTTTTCACTTTCCTTAATTATAGTGCAGTTTACTATTTTTAGCAGTTTTTCGGGTCCTAAACTTCCGGAGCCATTTTGAGGCCCTAAACGACGTTTTTTGGGAAATCCACCGCCAACGATTTTTCTGATAAAAATCGTCTTTTCCGTCATAGTCCTCAGAGAGATCTTTCCAACGGGCTATCATGCGCGTCAAACGGAGATAAGACGACCAATTCGCGACCCCGGGAAGTTGGCTGTTCAACTCACCCCAAAACGGGGCCCACAATTTGGCGTTTCATCTTCTAGGGTTAGGTTTTGGAATGTGAAGGGTTTTCCATTGTTTCTCAATAATAAATAGGCCTTCGAGCCTCATTGTAAAGACAGTTCGAAACAGTTCAGAGGCATGTAGCCGACACATCTCTTCTCAGAGATAAGCTACCATCGCCCTAGCTGGGTTATTTCTATTTGTAAGCATATTTCAGTATTCTCCATTAATGAAATGAAGTATTATTTCCGCTGCATCTCTGTTTTTATGGTTATCGCATCTCTGTATTTATGGTTATCTCTGTAATCTATTGCGTTCCTGCTTAAATCCGGATCATTCTTTGATCTTCTGCAAATTGTTTGTAACTCTTTCTTTTGACCTCTTCAAAATAGTGGTCCTTAAGGTCTCAGAACTAGGAGGGAGATATCCTTTACCAAAACCTGCCATCATCTTACATGCGTTGATGAAGTAAGGGCTTCTTGCCACATTAAATGGAATTGCACATTCAAAAAACATATCACCTACAGCATCATCAACTTCTTGTTTCTGCATGGGCTTCCAAAGAGTATTTAATGTAGCTGTCCCACTTGATTTACTGATCTTTGACTGAGATGAACTCCCAACACCAACTGTGCTTGAAGAAAGTGCAGATAATGAATTGTAATTCATTGCAATTTCTGTTTGAACACGTTGTCTTTTGTTTTCATTCACTTTCTTAGCCTTTTGTATATTTTCATAATCTTTCTGAAGTGTTTCCTTGAGCTCTGCAGACACATTCTTGCAACCTTCAACGCCACCTCCTTTGCCATTAGTGACAGAAAGTAAGTGGTCCATGACTCTAGTTAAAGATCCAAAAAATTCATTATTACATAACTTGCATTTCAAATGCCTCCCATGAGGCCCGTCCAATTTCTCCACATATTTCCATCCTTCTGCCGTTGACTTTGGAGGTGCCATGACAAATATGTCTGCATTTTTGTTGGCAATGGCATATTAAAATTCGAATTTAAATAAATGATAAAAAATTTGTGAAATTCAATTTTCAAATACAAATAAAACTTGATATTTGATGAGCATAACTTGTTCAAATTTCAGTTTTCCAATTTCTTCAATTATTTCAAATTTAAATAACAGTAATTATCACTTCCTATTGTGCCTATAACATGTGTATTTAATGAATTTGAGGAGAAATAAATTGGTAGCAAGCTTTATTGAATTTTCATTAAAAAGTCAAAGCAGCCCAAACGACTGCAAAATGAAATAAAGTGGCATGTAAGGCTGAATTGCTGCCATGAGTACAAGAATTGGGGGGGAGTTTGCCTCATAAGGCTATGACCATTGATTGTTAAATTACAGCACTGGGTGTTGTAAATTGTAATAGTCAGAACTCTTTTTCAAGGTAACCATATTGTGAATCAGCAATAGTTATGTGAGTCACCTACAATTAATTGAATGTTTTGCAGAGATGGATTGAGATGTCTAAAATGTATACCCTTCAAGAGGCCATTATAGTCAGTGCCATGCATCCAAGTCAAGTTTATAACTTCTATCAACAAGACTTTTTAAGCATTTGATGTTGGATTATCTGTAAACTGTCATATTTTTCAGTCAAGTGTATACTCTTCATTATAAGGTTAATCTGTGAAAGAAAGTGCAGTAACCAAGTATTGAGAACTCTGGCAGACCATCAACAGATAATTGATAATTGGCTCTATGGTGCAATCATGAAATTTTGAGTCCAACCACATTGCTTTAAAAAACATTCTATTACCATGACAGGAAAATAAAAAACTCAGGTCAAACCAGAACTGCCATGTTTTGCTAGAATAGGAATGTGGATTCACTGGAGATTCCGGACAAAGTTGAATAATTGTGAAGAAAATTGGAAAAGCTGGAATGTGCCAACAAAGAAAAAGAAGAGAACTAACAAACCATCAAAAACTGGTTAAAGAGACTTGAATGATTGGAGTGCAGGAAGTACATGGTCCTTGGAGAACTCTACCACAGGCCACTCATTATCAAAGAGGAGAAGGACAAAGTAGCCCTGATGGTGAACCCTCCCTGCATAATATGTGTCCCTCGATCTCCACTATCAGCTGACATATTTCAGGAATCTAGTACTTGGTATAAATTATAAATTATAATCCATCAATTTACATCCAGTGTATAGTATAAATTTATAATTACTATAATCCATTCTATTTGTGTAGTCCGTAACCCATTCTTCTGGGCATTTTTTTGTGCAAGACAATGAAAGTCTAGTTATTAGATGAAATTCACTGCTTATCTGTTCTAATAGTATTTACCATTTAAAAGTCGTATGGTTCAGTTTATCGAGGAACCCTGAGGATACTGATGGGAGATCTGGACAGAACCCTTATTCCGAGAATCCCAACAGAGTTTGTAGATATTTACTTTTTGCTCTATATCATATATGGACCACGTTAATATAAATATCTCTTAGTTTCCCAGCAAAATACAATAAATACCCAGTTTTGCAAATTAAGCTTGCAATGACTAAATTTCCACTGTGGATTACCATGCAATTCTTGCAAGTCCAGAAAGTGGGGCTGAATGTGGCATGTCTGCAGTCATACATCTATGATCCATCTATCTTAGCCTTGAATTTGACAATGCAGACACAAAGATGAACATCAAATTCTTGAAGCTAACAATCTCAACTTTTTTGCAATGCTAAAACGCTGCAAAAAAGTATTCCTGGAAGAATTTGAAAGACCATTGCTTCAAGAATATGTATGCTGTCTCAGCTTTCCCCTCCCTCTATATGCTGTGAGCCTGTGTGCACTGTGCATGTGAATGTAAATTAATAATAACAGTGTGATACACCTGTGAGGCTGTGACCTATCTTAATGGAGGCCGAGGAATATTAGAATGAAAAACTAAACAAAAGAGAAGTTAATGGGACAATCCCATTAACGTAATACAAGGTTCGGCGAAGCCTGATACTATAATAGCCTTGAATACAAACACATAGAAAAACTTTAAATGACCACATGAGCCTGAATTACTGAAAACTAAAAGAACCCTCTAATGTTTTGATATTAAGAATTTACTTCTAGTTTAGCTAATAGGGCAAAATGCAAATTTTATAGTCAAAGAAGGGCGGGTCAATTATCCAGACTGACGCTACACCCTTTGGAAAAATCAAATCCCCAATAAAGCACAATGCAGGTAATACCCACTATACATACTGATACGATACGCATGTGCCACAGCCACAGTACACAAATAACACGTACTCAGTGCAATTTATAAGATACTAACGTGATAGAAGTTAGATATCTCATAGAATCACACGAATGCACATTGCAAATTACAATCCAAGGTGGAGAGATTAAGATATGAGAGACACAATTGATAAAACTGCACAGCAGGCTTGGCTCTCCTGCTATATGATTTATTAAAAATTTAAAACAGAGTTAAGGTATGATTGTGCTTTGGATAAGATGTGCAAGCGCAGAGAAGGAAATGCATTGGTTTAATACTTATCAACGAATATCAGACCTCTATTAATAGGAAATAAAAACGGAAAACCCATGGATAAACTGTAAACATTTTATAAACTGAAATTAAATTGCAGTGACAACTGACAAGAAAACGCATTGAGTGAGACTCGAGAGCATACAAAATCTGACGATACTTCTGGTGCTGCGTGCACACTGGTGCCGCGTCGATGGTCTGGAGTCTGGACTCTGCTTGCAGCGTTGTGCCTCAGTCCACTGCTCAAAGCCCCAACTTCCAAGCGGCAAGCCTCGGCCGAGCTCACACTGCGACGTGCGTCACGCGTGCCCAAACGTCTGGACTCTGCAAACTCACGAATCTGCAAACTCACGAATCACCAGACTCACTCCAAACAAAGCTCACTACAAAGTTACAGACAAACGCTCAGCAATCAAGTTTCAACCCGACAGTGTGTGCCAAAACAATAGCCCGGGATAGTTTATAAAGAATTATTTGGCGGGAACTTGGAAGAACTGCTAAAAAGCGGTATGCGGCCCACTGTTTTTCCTCTAAAACCGTTCAGAAAACCATCGAACCTCAACAATTCGTCGATTCGGTTCGTTTAGGTCCAATTAAGTTCGATTCGGTTCGACAGGTTCGACGGAGTTCGTTTAGGTTCGAATTCGGCTTCAGGTTCGGCTTGAGGTTCGACCTTCAGGTTCGCCGAACCTTGTGACTTAGGCAAGAACACCTGGACTAGCTCCTCTTACTTGCGCTGTATGGCTCCTATTATATAGTGTTGGAAATCCCTATTTCCTAGCACAGATATGAGCCTCTATTTGCTAGGAATTTCTCCTAATTCCTAGCGCTGGTCTGCAAGGAATTCTTTGTCACCAGACTGCGTATAGGCTTCTCCTAGATACGCTCTTCCCACAACAAGCTCTCACACACACAACTTGTGCATGCAAGAATAAATTACAAGGTGCCTTCGTCCTCCTTTTATGCTTTTTGACTCAGCTATAAATGAAAAGTTCAAATTTAGAACTCGGAGTTGTGAGTGATTTGTTAACTAAGTCTAACTGTCTCTTCTAACTCATCCTACCTCAATTAGAACTGATGTTCACAATTAGTTTTTTTCCAAATCTAAACTCACACTTGGAGATTGACTTAACTGCCTCTCAAACTCTACGCATGTGTCAAACTAACTCATCCTCTTCCAAGAACTCGTACTAGCCAAAAGGAGAACAACTTGAGGTCTTTCTTGGCTAAGGCATAAGTTAAGAAGAAGAACTTCTTTGCTACACTTTTCAACACTTCCTCTTAGCGAGGAATGTGCTTCTGGAAGAACCTCGTCCACCTAGATTTGTCTCCAACACTACCACATTTTCCGCTATTGCAGCTGCTTTCTCTAAACTAAAAGACTTACTTGCTTTATTTTGTAGAATATGATCTGAGGCCCTGTTCTTTCCAACCATGCTCTGCGAGTCCATCACTTTAGTCATATGTGCCATGTATGCCATGTACCTTTGTGGCTGCTACCTTTGGCTAAAAGTGATAGTAGAAGATCCAACTCTATCCTGATCGCCCATAAACAAATCCTATGCCCACTTGGCTCGAACTCTTCTTATACTCGGAGTGACTAATTGAGTGGTTGCCTCCACTTGCCCTAGGCTATGCTCCTCATCATCCTGTTGGTCAGCCCAGCTGCTAATTAGCCGAGACTCAAACTGAGATACTAGCTAAGGATCCATCTTAAGAGCTCTATCATTCTCTCGCTCAACTATCACTTTTCCCTTCTGATAACTTCCTGCCTTGTTTCTCAAAGTTGTGCTTATCTATCTACCTACAACTTGTAGAGATTCTTCACCCTCACACCTATCTACTTCTTACATACAAAAGCTAAGTGTTGGAGGCAAACCTTACCTCTGCTAAAGATGACATCATAACCCTTGTCCTCAAGGATAGCTACCGAAACAAGATTCTGCTTTAATCCTGGAACATAGAGGACATCTTTGAGATGAAGAGGATTACTTGACTCCCTTTGAAAGCTGATAGTACCAACTCCTCTAGCTGCATACATACCATCATCTCCTAGCTCAATTTGAAACTGCATGTCCTTCTCCTTCAGGTGGTTGAAATTCTTCTTGTTCCCGGTCATGTGGAAGGATGCTCCTGAATCAATATACCATACATTGTTATCTGTTGAGCTTGCCATGCAAGCAATCAATGAGAAATCTTTCTCGAATTGGGCAGAAAATGCATCTACCTCCGTTGATGCAGCTACATGATCCTTACTGGACTCCTTCCGCTTAGGACACTTAGTGGCATAGTGTCCAAACTCATGGTAATGGAAGCACTTGATCTCGCTTAGATCCTTCTTCTTGGCCTTTTGACTAGACTCAGCCACTCCTTGGCCCTCCTTGCCCTTAGCCTTGCTACTCTTGTCTGCCAATGCAAAGTTCTCCTCGTCCACTATTTTTGCTGATCTACCATCTTTGGTTCCTCTCTAGATCTCCTCCTAAACGCAATCAGTCCATAATCTTTCCCAACTGGGAAAATTCTCTCTGCCACTAACAACATCCTCCAAGACTTGTCAAGTCCTAGCAAAGAAAAACTCACTAGGTCATGTTTAGGTACAGTCATACCCACACAACCTGCCTCATCTCGAGCCTGAGTGAACTTTGGCAAATATGTGATGATGGGCTCTCCAACACTCATCCGGATGCTCCTTAGCTTCTCCTTAAGAGAAAGCTTCCTTGTATCATTGGTACTCTGATATAGATCTACAATAACTTTGAACATCTCAAAAGTTGTCTTCTTCTCATGGATATGAGGAGCTATATGATCTTTGAACCCTTCTATAATAATCCTCCTGGCCTTGATATCATTCTTATTATGTTGGGCCAACTGTTGGGCATCTTGTGGTCGTGGAATTCTGTTTTTGACAAACTCTCCTAGCCCATTATCTTCCAGTACTATCATGATCCTCGCTTTCCAAAAGAAGAAGTTAGAGGCTCCCTCTGAACAATGGTCTGATCTCAACCCTTGGAGTGCCATCCTGCGTACCCAGAGAGCTCTCCAACACCTGCCCACTAACAGCCTTGTAGTCCTTCACAACAGGCTGTACTTAGGGCACAATAAGGCAACTTCTAACAGCCCTCCTACACTGTACATAAGCTGCCACCAAATCTGTCGAATCTGGACCTACACCAACCTAGCAATCATCAACTCGAAAGGACAACGGAAACATACCTCTGGACGTCCACTTCTGTCCTCAAACTCTCGGGCCTGTGCACACTGTTATCTGAAGCTTTTCAGCCCTGGTTAGGGTACCAGAACAGCCCACATCTTGGCTTCAAAACTTTCACAAACCCTCCTCCACAGGCCTGATCTCCTGTGCTGGAACTCGGCCTTCTTTACAGCTCCAAGGTGAAATCTACCTTAGCTCTGCCTCCTATCCAAGGCTTAGCCCTGCTGCAATAAACAGAGACAAACTCGGCTTGTTTACAAGGTGTTTGCACCATAAATCATGCATAAAATTCTGCCCTAGGCTTGTGTCCAACAGTCCCTCTACTCAGCGAGCACAAAGACATAGAAAGAAGACCCAACCCTGCCCTTCTTCACTTCCTGCATGACTCCTTTAGAGGCTGCGGCTACCTCAGTCCTCCAATGATGAATTGCTCTTGTGATGTATTAATCAACTTTTACTGGTCTTTATACGAATCTGCGCTCTGATACCATGTTGATTTGCCTTGGAATTTTGCAACTACTTAGATGACTTCTGAAAACTGAACTAGTTAACTTATCATCAAGATATAAAATTCCTCAACAATAGAAGCAGTGGAATTAAACACAGAAATAGAGACAAAATTACACTAGATTTTTTTAGGGGACCCAACTGGTAAAACCCTCTGGTAGCTGTAGAATTGTATGGACAGAAAATGGAGCAATTGATCTCTTTACAAGGCAATCGTTTCAACAGAAAACAACCTTGTCTTCACTGCTAATACTTAGCTGTAACTCCCTGCAGTAACACCTGATCTAGCTCCTCTTCCTTGCGTTGTCTGGCTTCTATTATCTAGTGCTGGAAATCCCTATTTCCTAGCACAGATCTGAGCCCCTATTTGCGAGGAATTTCTCCTAATTCATAGTGCTGGTCTGCAAGGAATTCTCTTTCACAAGACTGCGTATAGGCTGCTCCTAGATATGCTCTTCCCACAACAAGCTCACACACACACAACCTGTGCATACAAGAATGAATTACAAGTTGCCTTCGTCCTCCTTTATGCTTTTCGACTCAGCTATAACTGGTAGGTTTAAATTTAGAACTCGGAGTTGTGATTGATTTGTTAACTGAGTCTAACTGACTCTTCTAACTCGTCCTGCCTCAATTAGAACTGAAGTTCACAATTCATCTCTTTCCAAATCTAAACTTACACTTGGAGATCGACTTAACTGCCTCTCCAACTCTGCGCATGAGTCAAACTAACTCGTCCTTCTCCAAGAACAGATTGAGGTACTAGCCAAAAGGAGAACAGCTTGAGGTCTTTCTTGACTAAGTCATAAGTCAAGAAGAAGCCCTTCTTCACTACACTTTTCAACATTTAAGGGTGCAAATACTTGAAGAAGGTTGTACCTCAAGAGATGTACCTCAAGAGATTTGATCCCTCTCAATGCTTGGCAGATCAGGGGTTAAGTTGGATCTAGACTAGTGTTTTATATATTTCATTAACACATTATGTTGATTAATATTAAATGACTGTGAGTGGAGTCTAGCTTGAGTGGTTAAAGTGGCATTATCCTTTCACCAAGGTCTAGCTCTTGCTTGTGTCATGCTTGTTCCACATGGGCCGATCTGCATCCACAACAAACCATTTCATATGGATAGGGCCTGGTGTGATCCTTGGGTGACT
This sequence comes from Pinus tabuliformis, assembly GCA_031772625.1. Taxonomy (NCBI): domain Eukaryota; kingdom Viridiplantae; phylum Streptophyta; class Pinopsida; order Pinales; family Pinaceae; genus Pinus; species Pinus tabuliformis. The sequence goes on along the minus strand of CM062811.1, from coordinate 4,112,549 downwards.
TTGATGGAGTAGATTATCTCTAGTCACTACTGCTTAGCCAATAATTGATTCCACAAGTCACTGAGCAAAATTCCTTTCCATAATCAAAAGCATTCCAAAAAAATATTACATGATCCATGTGTAGCTATTATTATTTTCTTTTATTTTTAATGTTAAAAGCCATGACATCTGCGTTAAACACTCGTTTGTAACAATCTCGCCCATTCTGTGCTGTAACCTTTCAGTGCCAACACAAATTTTTATGCCCTATACATACTATATTAAATATGCTTATATATTTTAGTCTGTAGACTGAAATCAAATAATCTGGCCATCGTGAATTCTGATTGATTTTGAGCAAACCACTGCCTGACCATTTATATAATGAACCCATTCATCTATTAAGAGAACACCTACAAAACACTGTTGGTTATAGGTCAAGGGAATTAAAATAATTTTCCTAAGGGTTTTAAGTTAGTCTTTAGTTCGTTAATCAACCATATTTTTTACGTGGGGCCAGAGTAGCACTGAATCCCATATGATTCTCACCGTTAGTGGCACTGCCACTTCAAGAACCTTTTTCTCTGAATGGTGGTTGACCATAGTTATCAATATGGCAATAATGGGTAATTTAGTTTCATGGGATCATCGAAAAACTATTGCAGAGAACCAGATAAAGTATGAAGAACGTTCTTTGCAACAGTCTCTTATGACATGACAACTTAGAAGACGAAAGATAACACTATACGACTGAAATATTAGACATAATAATTTGATTGAATGATCCTTGCTCTCTAGTAGTAAATTCTTGCAGCTGACATGGATGTAGAAAAGCCTGAAAATAATATTAAGAAAAGGGAAGGACTATAAATACTAAAATTTTGTGCATATCTACGTTGTGAACAGAGTTCTCACCTTTATATGACCTTTGAAATTCAGATGAAAAGTTTTGAAACCCTCAAACCTGGTGGATAACTTTTGCGAAGAAATGGAATTAAACCATCAGAGATCATTTCATTTGAAATGACAATGTATGTAAAACATATTTTGAATATAGATTATGTCTCACCAATGTTACTTGGGAGCGGGAGCGGGAGCGAAAACGGGAGCGGGAGTGACCATTTTCAGAAGTTCCCGGTTTGGGAGCGAATCCGGGAGCGATTTTTTAAAAATATATATATTTTTTATATTTTTTAATTTTTGATACATATATGTCAACAAAAACATGTAGAATGATGAATTAGACATAAAAAACATAAAAAAACATAGATTGATCATTGAACCATATCACATCAATCATCTAGAAATTATAATCGTCATCAACCATGTCCACAAGTTAGTAAAATACATATTATAACTGCAACATATTGAGTCTTATAAATCATGATTAATCAAATTCAATCTTAAAGTTTCAACTTCAAGCTTTCAGAATTGAAAATTCAATAACATTTATCATCATTGATCACCAAAGTTGTACTTGTAAGCTAAGTTTAACCATTACAAGAAGTAATATCGAAGATATTTCTAAGTCCTAACTTCTAATTGTTAACATGATATGAAATGTTAAAAATTTATAAAATGAAACATGAATAATGAGATGAAATGAAACAACTTTAGTCTTTCACAAAGCATCATATTCATAATTCACAATCATTACCAATGAGTTATTATTGCCAAGGCCCAACTTCAAACTTCAAATTTTCATTGTCACAGTGATATAATGTTTACAAAAAATATCATTATGATATGAAAGAGTCAAGAGTCAAGAGTCAAGGACTCAAAACTCAACAGTTATGAAAACTAAAGTCTAATAGAAACTAAAAAAGACAAGTAAACTGTAAATCTACATGTGGCCCTTCCCACGAGAGTCTCCAGGAGTATAAGCAGGTCGTGGTGGTCTTCTAGGAGTCTCCCGCACAGACCGACGACCAGAACTAGAACCTCCACGCGAGGGTGTAGATGGAGGTGGCGACAGCAAAGGAACAAGACTCGGACCTCGAGCACTGCTACTGGATGGTGGAGGTGGAGGTGGCATGGCTGCTGCAAGTTCCTCTTCTAGTTCTTCAATATGTACAATGCCATCCTCCAAATTGTCATCCTCTGGGTGATTGTCCCAAATTTTATATGTGGGATCCTCATTAGCTCGATCACAGTAATGACTCAACAACCTCAAGTTGTAGTGCACATAAACCAAGCTTTCTGCTCGGTTTTCATTGAGTCTGTTCTTTTCACATTATGTATATAGCTGTAGGTGCTCCAACACCTCTCTGCAGAAGAAGAATTTACAACCTGTGAAAGAACTTTTTTTGCCAATTTTGGCAAAAGTCCGTGGCCGCCATATGTTTCCCACCATGTGAGAGATTCAAATTTATCTTTGTCGTCCATTGCATGGAAGTTACCATACAAACCAGTGCCACTGAAGTATCTGCCTATTTCAAGGCGCACAGCTGCACATTCCTCCCTGTCAGGTACCAACTTTTCTAATCCTTCCAAATATCCTTTAGTTACCTTTGGATCTAAATGGGGTTTGGTCCTAACCCCACCCCCTGCTGTAGGTTGGCCCAACCAAGATGTAGAGTAGTATTTTGGCGTAAGGATATACGCCAAGCAATGTAGTGGAAGGTTAAGCCTATTCCATGGTTCACACACACAATCATGAATCAGTTTGTACAAGTTGGGATCTCTATTATGAACAATGTCTTTTATTTCCCCCAACATGGTATCCATTTGCTCATACACCTTGCCAATCACTGGTTTGTCTGTATCTGCAAATCGAATCATGTGATAAATTGGCTTGGTGAAATCCAATACCTGCCTCACACTTGTCCAAAACTGCCCATCAAGAGCGGCCTCCTCCACCATTTCAAAACCTGCCATGTCAGCTACATTTGTAGCCCTTTCCTTTAACACCTGCCAATGTGGACTTGATACCATGCTAGCTAATGCCTCTCTTACCTTCAAAAGGCGCCTGAAGGTGAGGTAATAGCTACCAAATCTAGTCTTCGCAATCTTCAGCAACTCCAATCTCGAGTGACTGTGGAAAAGGCCATGGGTATTGCTATGATTTGTAATAAATTTTATCATTTGTTTGCCTTTCTTGTACAAATTACCAATCCATTGGTATTGTTCATTTTTGTTTTTGACAATATCATGCAACAAAAGGTTCAATGTGTGAACCAAACATCCAGACCAAAATATGTTGGGGTATTTATCCTCAATAATTGCTCCCGCTGCCTTACAATTAGGAGCATTATCAGTGCTGACTTGGATGACATTGTATGGGCCAATATGCTCAATTGTTTCAAGTAATGCTTCTGCAATGTTGATGGCGGTCTTGAACTTGTCTGAGCAATCATGTGCAGCGAGAAAGATGGAACCGCTAACAGACACAGCAAGAACGCTTATCAATGGCTTGCCTTTTACATTTGTCCATCCATCAGATACAATGGACACCCCATGGTCAGTCCAAGAACTTGTCATTTTATTCAAAGAATGTGATATTTTTGCTTTTTCATGATCAAGGCCAATGGTTCTTGCCTTGTCATACCCAGGGCTCTTGTATCCTTTAGGGGCATCATTTATGGCAGAAACCATTTCGTGCCAATAAGGTGAGCGAAGAACATTGAATGATATCCCTCATGCATAGAGAAACCTGTAAACTTTTGAATCCACATCATTCCTACACCCCTCATCAAGGAAATCTGATATGGTTCTACGCCTTAAAGATGATGACCCTGTGCCTCCATGTCCATATCCACTGCCTTGGGAGGATGCTGAAGGAGTTCTTTGTGATTGTGAGCTTGGTTCAAAGAAACCCCTTGATTTTTTTGTTCTGTATTGGGCTTCCTCCTCTTCCCTTATGTATTTGGCTCTCTCTGCTGTTGACACCGCTGTACAAGTTTTGATTCCTATTTGTTTCTCTCCTTCCCATGGCCTTTTCCCGCAGAGGTGTCTTCTAGCACGGGCGTATGAACATGTGTAATCATTGTTGCAATGGGGGCAATGAAATTTAGTGGTTCCACCCCCTCTCCCTGTTTCAGCCCTGTTAACATATTTCCACAATGGAGTTTGGTCTTGTTTAGTTTTTTGAGGGTCATGTTCACCCTCCTCCAGCTCCTCCTCACCGGGGTTTTCACCCATTTGACTTTCTCCGGCTTTTTCATCCTCCTCTTCAGTTTGAGGCTGGCCCCTCCGTTTCCTACTCTCCAGCACCATAATAACCATAAAAGGGACCAGGAAGAGGAAAATGCCAAGAAATATAGCCAGGTCCATGGTGTTTGATGTTTGTAGGGTTTTGATTATTGAATCTGCAAATTAATTTAATTTATTGGGATTAATTAATTTAATTTATTAATTTGATTTAAATACATGATTTTTAAACTCAATAAGCTAAATTAAATTAACTAAATTACTACCTAACCAGCTAAACTAACTAAATTACTAAGTTACTTACCTCTACAGGCTTGCTCCTCGCTCCTTGGCACTTGCTCCTCGCTCCTCAGCGCTTGCTCCTTGCTCCTTTGCTTTTGCTCCAGCTCCAAACTCAAGTTCAATGAGTAACAATGAATATTTTTTTGGCCCATTGGCCTTTTAAAACCATTTTTTTTTTTTTAAATTTAATTTTTTTTGGGTCCGCGGAATTTTTTTCCGCCGACCCGCTACTGGCCCCGCGCGAATCGCTCCCGAAGCGATTTTTAATGCCCGGGAGCGATCGGGGAGCGATTGCTCCCCGATCCCTCCCGGGCATTAAAAATCGCTCCGGGAGCGCCGGAGCGATCGCTCCCTAATTCGCTTCCGAACAGACTAGGGAGCGCAATTTTTTTAAGGGAGATTTTTAATGCCCGGGAGCGATCGGGGAGCGATTGCTCCCCGATCCCTCCCGGGCATTAAAAATCGCTCCGGGAGCGCCGGAGCGATCGCTCCCTAATTCGCTTCCGAACAGACCAGGGAGCGCAATTTTTTTAAGGGAGCGCGCTCCCGAGCCGCTCCCGCCCGGAGCGCGATTCGGGAGCGGGTTCGAGGGGGGGGGGGGGCGCTCCCCCGCAACATAGTGTCTCACAAATGTAATTCACTGACATGAATCTTGGCTCATTTTAGTGAAGATTAAATCTAAAACAAATAAGGAGTTTTTACGAGTTTAGGTTCATAAAATAATTTGATCATTTTAACAAACTCATTGATGGCCCCGAGAAAAAATTAAAATTGTGTAAACTATTGAGAGATTAATGGGTAATGACCTAGAAGACAAACCAAGAAAACATAGTTGTCAAGAAGAGCAGATTCTTTTAATCAAAGGAAATTCATAGATAAGATCATATTTAAGAGAGCTTTTTGAAGTAATATGAATAAGTTATCATAACTTATTCTAAAATAAATGGAGAGATTGCCGGAAACGGTTATGGAAAACTAATATAGATCATGTAGAGATGTCAAGTTTACGTCATCTTGTAGTTGAAGAGGAGGTGCTTGATTGGTATTTGTTTTTCAAAACCTTACTTTAACACCTTGATTTATGAAATAATGTGTCAGAAAGAGATTTTTTTTCTTCTGATTGGAAACAAGAAGATATCAAAATGACACATACAACAAAACCACAATAACATTAATGACGTGCCATTAATCATACATATCAATTATCATGTTCATATGCCTATCCTTCACTTCTTTTGAAAAATAAAAGATTTTTTTCTCTAGTGAATCATGAATAATGTCTAAATTATATGATGACCTTATAATGATCAACAAGCATATAAGATTACGTAAGAATCAAAGACGAGGAGAAAATAGAGTATAGCATTTGAGAGATTCATGGAGAGATAATGGGAGATAGTTATGCATATGGTTGAATTGAATCTTTAATTATGAATATTGTTTGGCCACTTAAAGTTATATAAAGGGACCAATTTTACAATAGAAATGCACATGATAATAGTTTGATTGCATAGATTTGTACCTGCTCAGGGTTTCTTGAATGTAATCTCTTTGTATTCCTTGCTTTGTTATGTGTTTGATTATAATTGTTGTTGAGTTGTAATCTCACATTTGGTATTAGAGCTATGGTGGCCATGGTGATTCTTTCGCAATGTGAATAATGAAAATATGATAATGATGGGCCTATTGAAGAGTTGTAATGGAAAAAGAGGGTCAACATTGGAAATGTACACAATCCAATTAGAATGCATGACTGAAAGGAAAATTCATTGTTTTTGGAGTTGTTTTGGGTAAAATTAAGACTTTTCTTTCATTATTTGTTTTAGTAATTTCAATTGTGTTAGAAAGTAGATTTAAGGGAGCACCAAAGTGTGCTTTTATATTTCCAAGATTCATCTTTGCTTTTTATATATTCATCCTTTAAAAACTAGATTATATGTAATGATGGTATATGCAGTCATTAAAATGTAGATTATTGCCATTATACCAAACCAGATTAAGCATACAATATAGCATCATAAATATCTTTCAAAGATATTTTAAATCCCTTTTAAGATTGACCAATATAGCATCATAAATATCTTTCAAATATCTTTTAAATCCCTCTTAAGATTGACCAAAAACAACTTTGAAGTAGAAAATCTTGTTGAAACATTTTGCCCAAAATGGAAAAATGAATCTTGCAAGTGAAAAACATGTTTTTCACATTGTAGAATCTATCTTTTTTCTAAGATAACACTTGCAAATAGGACACACAAGAAATTATTGAAATGGGCATCATTCATTTTTTTCAGTTGACTTTTTTATTAGTGAGATTTTATCAATGAAATTTGATGGCTTGCCAAAGTTATAGTGAAACAATTTCATGCAAGATTTTCCAATTGTACACATAGGTTTAGGCAATGTGAAGGTGCCATCAAGTTAGCCTCATTGAGATTTCTAATGGATTCTCAAATTTTCATTGTTAAATTCATGAAGGTTGATGGATTCATTGATTAAGTCATGCAGATCAAGAGAATGCTTAAGTCCATTACTTTTCCATTGGAAATTGAAGATAGGTGTGTTGATTTTATGGAGAATACCAAAATGAAGTCATGGAAAGTTAAAGTAATATGTAAGGAAGTCATTAAAATCGTCAAAATAAAGATGAAGTTGAGGTTGAGAATTTGAAGTCAAAGTTTGCTAGTGAAAATAATTGAAACTGTCAAAATTAAAGGCAACTAAAGACCAAATGCACTTAAAGCCAAGTTATGGAAGTCATTGTCATTCAAAGTGTTAAATTTAAGTCACAAGTGGTAATTACATACTGTCAAAGTCGAGTTTTGTCATTTCATGCAAATACATTAATGTAAGTCTTCATGAAAGAATTGAATTGTTATTTTCATGACATTTAATTTGGAAAACTAAATTCACATGTTCAATCTATATTGGAATTGATCCTTTCACATAAGACAAATATTGTTGCAGGAATCACTAAATTCTAGGCAACAATAATGTGAAGACATGGAGAATATCATGATGAAGATCTCAAGCCAATAGAAGACAAACTTCAAATGAAAGAGTCAAATTTTGATAGAGATGATGTAGCCAGAGTAGAATGAAAGAATGTAAAGAAGAGAGAAGATGTACACTCCATTACAAATTAAGATGATAAAGGAAAGTATAAGCAATCTAAAAGAATAAGAAGATGGACTCTTGGGAATGAACAAAAGAAGCAAAGAGTCAATGCAATATTGAATAGAAAAGAACAAGGATAATATGGGGTACCAAGGGAGGTACCCAAGGTAATAATGTAATAATGGGATGGGCCATAGTAATAAATAAGGTGGTTAACCCATATCATGTAAGGGATGACAAGTAGTTAATAATAATGTAATGGACCCATGGTATTAGTTGATGGTATGAGAGAACCATGGTAATGACCCATGGTATTGTATGTATGAGGCCTCTATAGAGGCTAGAGACTCCAAGTCAAGGAAGAGAGTGAAGGATTATTGTATGAACAGACATATGGCTTGTGGAGTGTTCTCTTTCCTTAAGGAGTGAATGTATGGTGTTGCCCTACCTTAAGGGTTTGATAATAAAGAAGCATTTCTATTTCTCTCTTATTGTTTCTGAGTTTATTTCCATTATCATATATTTCCGAGTTAGATCTATAACAAGTGGTATCAGAGCTACAACAAGTGGTATCAGAGCTATAACAAGTGGAATCAGAGCCATAACAAGTGGTATCAAAGCTACAACAAGTGGTATCAGAGCACTTTTTTGGGCATAAGGGGAGAATTTTTTTTTAATTTTTTGCAGGATTTCGGGGGCGACGAGTTTGCAGATCAGATCTGTATGTTTTGGTGAAAGATCTGCAAAATCTAATTTTAGATCTATATTCTTTGTGAAAAAATAACCGATTTAAAAAAAAAAAAATCGGTTGAATCGGAGTCCGGATGAAGGAGATATCGCTGATCTAAAAATCAGTGGGGTTGTAGACAATTTTTCAAGGCAGCGAGTTTGCGGCGCAAATCTGGACGTCTTAGTGCATGATCTGAAAAATCTAATTGTAGTTTTGGATTATTTGTGAAAAAATACCCAAATTCAAAAAAAAATCAGTCGAATCGGAGTCCAGATGAGGGAGATATCGCTGATTTAAAATCAGCTCTTTTTTGCAGAAATTTTGGTGACGGCGGAAGAGTTGCAGCACAGATCTGAAATTCTAGTGTCTGGATTAATATTTCTAGCACATGGGAATATGCAGAATGATTGTTCCATTTCTGGAAACAGGTTATAATAGGGATTTTGAGCAATATTGACGGAATTGTGACCATTTCAAATTTTCGCCAATTTTTTGTGATAGCACGCCTAGATCTGAATTTGAGGGACTTGTATCCATTTGATGACTCTCATCCAGCCAAATGGCTAGCACAAATGGAGAAATGTTTTAGATTGAATTACATCATGGATGATGAGACTCAACTGAGTGTGGGAACAATGTACTTAGACATTGAAAGATTGCAATGGTGGCAAGGGCATCAACGTTGCTATCGAAGGCCCTTGACTTGGGACAAATTCACAAAAGCTCTTATGGACCACTTTGACCGTAAAGCTCATCTTGTGGATAAGCTCACACAGACAGACACACAGCCTAGCAAAGATTTTATTTTTACAGGAAAGAAGGAAACCAAGGAACCTAAAGGGTTATTTTCTGCTGGTATCTCCTTATTGCAGGTTCATGGATTGATTCAGAAGGAGAAAATCATTGTTTCTATAAATCCTAGTTGCAAGCATAATTTCATCAATGTTAATTTGGCAAACAAATTGCAAGTTCCAACAAAACAAATTGAAAATACACAGGTTGATGATGAGGATGTTCAAATTTATAAGGATTTGAAGCTTTCTATGGATAAGTATGTGTTGCATGGTGATTTTTATACTTCAGAGATGGATAATATGGATGTTGTTTTGGGATATCCTTGGATGGAATCTACGGGTACTATCAATATTAATGTGCATAAGAAATTCTTGAAGCTCTGGTATGAAAAGAAAAAAATTACATTACATGATATTTCCATTAATAAACAGGTAGAGTCCAAGGAAGCTGAAGGAGAAGATGTTCCAGGGTCTGACATATTAGATGATGAGCCAATGATGATAGACAATCAAACACAAACAGAGGCTGAAGCAGAAAAGGTTCCAGGTGCTGATACATCAGAGGAGGGCTCAGTGGTTGAAGTCATATTAGAAAAGAAGACACCAAAATAGGCACCACAACAGGGTGAATTAAAGAAAAAGACACCGTGGGTTAAAACTTCAACATATCATCACCCACATCACCCCGCAAGAAAACAACCAAAAAGATGGCAACCAATTAGTCACAAAGACAACAACCCTGTATGATGGATAGCGAGGAGCGAAGATCCACCTACTACACATCAACACAGAAGAGCTGCCATGGTCAACTTCCATCTCAAGCGAGCGAGACATCAGCGAGATCGAGGGTTCACCTTTCTCTTGGATGGCTAGATGCACGTGCATGGTACCAGTGGACTACTCTTTTGAGTAGATCTTATTATTTGTGTTCTTTCCATGTTTCGGGGACGAAACATACTAAGGGGGGTGGAGTGTTATATACCTAGGGGGGATAATATGGGGTACCAAGGGAGGTACCCAAGGTAATAATGTAATAATGGGATGGGCCATAGTAATAAATAAGGTGGTTAACCCATATCATGTAAGGGACCACAAGTAGTTAATAATAATGTAATGGGCCCATGGTATTAGTTGATGGTATGAGGGAACCATGGTAATGACCCATGGTATTGTATGTATGAGGCCTATATAGAGGCTAGAGACTCCAAGTCAAGGAAGAGAGTGAAGGATTATTGTATGAACAGACATATGGCTTGTGGAGTGTTCTCATTCCTTAAGGAGTGAATATATGGTGTTGCCCTACCTTAAGAGTTTGATAATAAAGAAGCATTTCTATCTATTTCTCTCTTATTATTTCTGGGTTTATTTCCATTATCATATATTTCTGGGTTAGATTTATAACAAGTGGTATCAGAGCTACAACACATGGAGAATATCATGATGAAGATCTCAAGCCAATAGAAGACAAACTCCAAATGAAAAGAGTCAAATTTTGATAGAGATGATGTAGCCAGAGTAGAATGAAAGAATATAAAGAAGAGAGAAGATGTACACTCCATTACAAATTAAGATGATAAAGGAAAGTATAAGCAATCTAAAAGAATAAGAAGATGGACTCTTGGGAATGAACAAAAGAAGCAAAGAGTCAATGCAATATTAAATAGCAAAGAACAAGGACAAGGAAGAAAGTTTGATGTAATGAAGGAAAGAAGAAGAAGAAAGCAAAGCAAGGTCATAATAAATAGTACCATGTGTTCAAATTTGGGGTGCAAAATTGAAGTGAAATGAAGTCCCTAAGAAGATCGATGATCCTCCTTGATAGTGTTCTTAATGATGGAAATGAAAATGGTCTTGATCCTACGTTGTAAAAGGGTAATATTAGCTTCAAATGAAAACATATTTGAAATTGAAATTGAATGTACTTGAGAGAATTGATAATGGATGTAAGCCTTGATGAGGCAAGCATACCCCTATAACTTGATTGTTGATGGTTTTAATTAAAACCATGTAACACCCCTCGGTTTTCTATGTTAATGCTGACTATTTTAGACATGGACTATTTTTAGACTATATGGCTAGGGAAGCCCTGGTTAAACTTTTGTGATGATGTGATTGGTTTAATTATTGTGATGTAATTGATTAATTATTATTAATAAATAAAGTGAGGAAATTACTCAGGGAAATAACACTAGAGTTAGAAGATTTCTTGCCAATTGGAAACAACTATTGATGGTTAAATCTTGAGATGAATCATCCCTAAAAAAAATCTCCTAAAAATCCTGAGGGGAAAATAATTACAAAAAAAAATAAAAATTATTTAATATGATGGGAGAGAAATATCATACTAAATCACTTAGTTGGAGAAATACACTAAGTCTGGGTGAAATGAAACACTACGGGAGGAAAAGGTGTGCTTTAAAGGAAAATTAAAGAACATTTTTCAACAAAAAAAATTCACAAAAGGCCTAGGCAAATGGGTTCAAATGGGTTGGCAAATTCAAAAGCGAGACGTTGCTAAAATATGCTAGGGAAGATAATTTATTAAATGAACCACCCTAGAATCAATGAGGTTGTTGATTCTAGTGGCAAGCAAATCTTAGCTCGGGGGGAATTAGTGGAGTCAGTTCATGGTCGGGAGGAACGTGTTCAACCTCTAAGTAATTTCCCTAGCACTAGTCTGGTTAGAACTCTGGTTACGTTCCTTTAATTGTGATGAAAGTTAACATATAATATTGTTGAGTTTGTTTCATTTTTGGATGATGAAGGATTTTTGTTTTGTAAAGTTAGCAATAATAAAAGTCGAATAGTTTTACTCTAGTATAAAATTATGTTCGTTAAAGGCATCATGTTTATGTGTAATAACTATAAATGAGAACTTTGGACTTTCTTAAGCAGACTTCTAGACAAGATTAAAGTGTTCTATAATTGTGTGGAAACCTTAAGTAACAAAGAAGGTACACTAGTTTATATATATATATATATTCTCTAGTTGTAGGTGAGTAGGACAAGTAAATTGGAAGATGAATTCGCTATTTCCTGTGGTAACTATGGGTAACTGATTATACTAGGGATTATAGGTATGCAATTATATCTATTTATAACAAGGCCTCTCAGGGATGTGCACAAAGATAGCACTATGAAAAGCGAGTCAGTACAATGCTCACAGAGTGAGAACCAGAGTAAAAGACTCGACACGTGTAGCGCAGAGCGATGAATATGTAAACATAAGAAATGTCTAGAGAGAAAGAAAAACAACAATGGAAATTATCGAGCGTTGAATTATAACAAAGGGAAGGTGGGTCTATTAAATATTTAGATAACTAACCTTAAGAGGACCTTTGATGGTAGCATGATATTAGTTTCGTTGAACACAAAAGTCGATAGCAGTTGTGCACCACTGGAACATAGAAAGGAATCGTTATAGCGTGTAGGTAGATAGGGAAATTTGTGTCTTATTAAGAGCTTTAAGCTACATTAAACTCATATACTACCTTATAACTAATATGATGTATGCACTCCAATACTCAATAGTTAATATTTGTAGATTGATGTGACTTAGAGTATAACAATCACCATTGGTAAAACTAATACCAAGTCGCGCTAGGAACTGTGGTTATAATGGACCAATACAACAAAAGGAAAAAAAAATATGCTACCCGTAAAGCACAGACGAACATTATAATCAAGCATAATTTTCCAGACCACCATCAAACCATAAATAATTAAGAATGACATGAATTAATACAAATATTGTGATTAAAATTACCGATGTAGAGCGTCTTTAAAAAAAAGAGTGATACATAAAGAAAACAATCTTTTCATTTGAGTATGAAATTTAGAAAAAGTAAAAAATCTATCCACTAGGTTACAAAACCCTTTGGTTATAAATTCAAATACACATTCTTATATAGCTAAGAACTAAAGTCGGAATTTGATGATTCCGAACAAGTACAGGGTTGAAAAATTATATATCAAATAAAGCCATCCAGATTTAGTTCTCAACACTACTAGCATCCTACGATGGATTCACTATGTAAATGACTAGCAGTGGGAAAATACACGATGAAAACTAAAAGAAAGCGTGATATGTCGGGCCGACCTAAAAAGAAATACATACAAAGGAGGGAGGAATTACTCCAATATTGGATGGAGAGAGAAATCACTTTAAACTCTGCTTTAATTTGTGAATTTTGCAACCAAAATTCTCATACTTGTAGAGAGTAAACGAGGGTTGTTGTTAGGCCTTGAAGGAATTACCCTGTTTATAGAGGAAATTGTTGAAAAATGTGTAACTAGGTTCAGTCTTCATAAAGATGAAATGTACTTTTGATTCTTGTATAGTGTAAAATGAAAGAAAATTATTATTATTATTTTTGGAGCATGGGTTTCATGCTCAAGGGCTTTTATTTCATAGGTCAAGCACCTAATTGAGTTCTTCTAGGGTTTGTCTTGGGTCAAGAAGTCAAAAGAGTCGTTGTCATAAGTTGAAGACCCCATTGGGCACATTGTAACTTGTAAAGAAAATTATTTTTGTCTTAAAAAGTGTCCATATACCCTCCAAGACCAAGTCGACTTGGCAGCTGGTAAGTGGACCTAAAAGGAAGAGCCACGTCCACCTTGAAGAGCCTATATATAGGAGGGAACTTGTCCTCCTTGAGACACATTCACTCATCTCTCATTCTAGCGAAGAAGGCAACGAAGAAGGAAGAGGACGAAGAAGATCTTTGTTTGGGCTATTTCTCTCTCACACGTGCTAAGGAGAACTAGGGTTTTTGTAGCAGATCTAGGGTTTCTATCTACAAGTTCGATCTTGGAGAAAAGAAGGCAAGTAGGTCAAGCGAAGGTCACCAAGGGTCATCCTCAAGCTCTAGAAGTGAGGGAAAGGCAAGCGAAGGTCAAGGGAAGGCTCAAAAGGCAGATCGAAGCTCACACATGTGGTAACAACAATCGTTGGGGGGGCCGAAATTTCAGATCTGTAGTGGAGGCCAAAATTCTGTCGCTACAAGTCGAAGAAGTGCTACTGGAAGAGATTTGATTGGGTTTGACTAGATCAAGGTTAGCACATCATTCGGAGAGGTTGGTCTTGGTCTTGGAGGGTTCTGAAGTTAGTCTTAAGGTCTTGGAATTTGTCAATTGAAGAATCTATAAGGAAGAGAAGGGATTTGCGGGTTTTCCTCTCAAGTGGAGAGGTTTTGGCCCTGGCTTGCAGCCTATATTCTGTGTTCTTGTTCTTCTTGTTTTTGGTAGTTGTTTGATGATATACACATATAATAATAAGTAACAAAGCTAATAAGTAAAAAGACATCACAAGCAGTTATCAAGTAAAGAGAAATCACTATAATCATTTCCCTATAGATTTCTCAACATGGTATCAGAGCTAAGGTTGGCTAAGGGCATTATGAAGATCTCTACTGCATTGAGGAAGCTCTTCAAGAAGTGTTCAAAGGTAGCAAGCCATCTCAAGAAAGGCATCAAGGAAGCATGGAATCTTCTATTCACTGCAAAGAAGGAAGTAACCAAGATAAAGGATGAAGGACTCTTCTCAGCACTCACTAGCACATTCTAAGACGAGAACATTTGGGTAATTAATAGTGGTGCATCTAGACACATGACTGGTTATCACAATCAACTAAAGACATTATCAAACGGAAAATCTTCTTACTCAGTGGAACTTGGAGATAATAAGAGCTATCATGTAAGCGGAATTGGATCAACCTCTATAGAGCTAGAAAATGGAAGCAACATTCATCTCAACATCCTATTTTTCCAGGTTTGCATAAGAACTTACTTTTGATTTCAAGTTTAGAAGATAAGGGTCATAGAGTAGCTTTCATTCATGGAAGAGTTGTAGTATGGAGTAAGAAATCAAACGTAGAGAATGCTAGAGTAATTGGTATTCGTGAAGGAAGACTTTACAGGTTGATATCTCCTCTTGCACAAGATTTGGTTCACATTGAAATTAGCCCATGTGAACTCTGGCATAGAAGATTTGGCCATTTTCATTTCAAAATCCTTCCAACTCTAATTTCTATATTAGAAGGAATCCCCGAATTGAAAGAAGATCATGAAGGAGTATGCAAAGGATGTGCATTGGGTAAGAATACCAGGAGACCATTTGGAAGTAGTGCTTCACGGTCAAAAGAAATTTTGGATCTTATTCATTCTAATTTTTGTGGTCCTATGAATCCTAAATCAGTTGGAGGTCATCTATATTATGTCAAATTTATAGATGATCATTCAAGGAAAATTTGGGTTTACTTAATGAAATCCAAGGACGACGTATTTACAAAAGTTCAAGAATTCAAAGCTAAAGTTGAGAACCTTACAAAAAGGAAAATCAAGATACTAAGATTCGATAATGGAGTAGAGTACACATCTAAGGAAATTATAACTTTCTGTAAGGAGTCTGGGATTAAGAGGGAGCTGATAGTACCATATCATCTGGAACAAAATGGAGTTGCAAAGCGAAAGAACTGATCCATTGAAGAAAGTGTAAAAGCAATGTTGCATGATCAAGATCTACCAAATTTTTTGTGGGAAGAAGCCACAAAGACAATTGTATATATTCAAAATCAAAGTCCCCATAGGTCACTGGATAACAGAACTCCTGAAGAAGTATTCACTGGGAAGAAACCAATTGTAGATCATCTCTGAATCTTTGGTTGTCTTGTATATATTCATATACCGAAGGACAAAAGAAAGAAGTTGGATCCATCAAGCATGAGAGGAACATTTGTTGGCTACAACAACTCCTCTAAGGCCTATAGAATCTACATAAAAGAAGGACACCGTATAGAAGTCAGTTGAGATGTCATATTTGATGAAAGTATTGCATTCAAGAAATCAAAGGAACTTCCATGGACTTTGATGATGAATAACTTCCAGTATTTGAAGAAGAAGTTGACAGGGAAGAAGAAGAATCTCACCATGAAGATGAAGGTCCTAGTGAACCTATTCAACCTATGGTCATCCCCGAATCAAGAAAGAGACCTAATTGGTTGAAGTCAACACTACTTGATGTAGAAGGTCATCGAGCAACTCAGGTCACATTCAAGGAAAACAAGAAGCCCAAACGATATTCTAAGTATGCAGGCTACATGAAAAAACTAATAGAAGCAGAGCCATCCACTTTTTAAGAAGTTGTCAATCATCAAGAATGGAAGGATGTCATGAATGAAGAATATCAATCTATAATGAAGAATGGAGTTTGGGATATTGTGCCTAGGTCCGATGACAAGTATAAGGCAAGATTTGTGGCTAGGGATTTCTCTCAACTTGAAGGCATCAACTATGAAGAGACATTTGCTCCGACAACAAGGTATACAACTATACGTTCGTTGGTCTCTTTGGCAGCATCGATGGGATGGAACATCCACCAAATGGATGTCAAGACTGCATTTTTGAATGGCACAATTGATGAGGAAGTCTATATAGAACAACCCTTGGGATTTGAAGTTAAAGACAAAAAGACATATGTTTGCAGATTGAAGAAGGCATTATATGGCCTCAAACAAGCACCAAGGGCATGGTATGCTAGGATGGATGCATACCTTCAGAGATTAGGCTTCACAAAGAGTTTTATTGATCTGAACCTTTATATTAAGGTTGTGAAGGGTGAACCGGTAATCATTCTTCTGTATGTAGATGATCTTCTCTTGACAGGTGTAGAAGGTTGAATTGAAGAATGTAAGAAGCAATTAGCAACAGAATTTGACATGAAGGATCTAGGGCTGATGCATTACTATTTGGGGCTGGAAGTATGGCAAGGACCTAATGAGATTTATTTGGGTCAAGGGAAGTATGTGATCAAGATGTTGAAGCGGTTTGACATGATGCATTGCAAACCAATGACAACTCCAATGATAACAAAGTTGAAAAGGCTAAGGAGTTATAAATCGAGCCCGGTGGATCCTTCCAAGTATAGACAATTGATTGGCTCACTTATGTACTTGGTGAATACTCCACCAGACATATGCTTTGCAGTAAATGCTTTTAATCAATTCCAAGTGGAGCCGAAGCATGATCATTGGATAGAAGCAAAATGTAGTTTGAGATATTTGCGAGGAACCATCCACTATTGCCTAAAGTACAATAGAAGGAATGATGTCCACCTGATTGGATATACAAATTTCAACTGGGGAGGCAGTGAGCAAGATAGAAGGAGAACTATAGGAGGATGTTTCAATTTGGGATCCTCCATGGTCTCATGGATGAGCAGAAAGCAAGATACAATTTCTTTGAGTAGTGTTGACGCTGAGTATATTGTAGCCTGTGAAGTAAGCAGAGAAGTGGTATGGTTAAGGAAGCTGTTATCCTACCTATTTGCAGGACTTACGGAACCTACAATGATACATTGTAATAACACCAATTGTATACCATTGTCTGAAAACCCAATATCTCATGGAAAGACAAAGCATTTCAACAACAAGTATCACTATATTCAGAAGCTAGTACAAGATGGTGTATTGCAGCTACAGTAAATCTCCACTAGTGAGTTGGTAGCTGACATATTTACAAAATCTCTTCCTAATAAGAAGCTTGTGTATTTGAGAGACAAGTTTGGTTTGATTGATATATCCTCCCTAGTTGAGGGGGAGAGATAGGCCCATCATTCTTGTCTTCACTTAGGAAGACAAAATGGAGGATTGGGTAAGCATCTGGCATCCGATATTCTCTGAGGATGTGGTAGGGCATCCAAGATGAGAGTAGTCGTGGAACGATATTCTTTGAGGACTGTCTATCCAAGATAAGAATAGTCCAAATAAGGTCATACTTTGTGAACACCCGAGTGGAGTATGTACCTTGAGAGACAATTATGATGGTTTCTATAAATCATTAATCTCACTAGCATTGTGATATGATCTTGTGGAGAGATAGAGTTGTTAGTCAAGGCCTTGTTATATGACAATGCTGGTTGGTATGATATCTCTTCAGATTAAGAATGCCCATGTACCATATATGAATACCTCCCTAGTTAAGAGGGAGTGTTGAAAAATGTGTAACTAGGTTCAATCTTCATAAAGATGAAATGTACTTTTGATTCTTGTATAATGTAAAATGAAAGAAAATTATTATTATTATTTTTGGAGCATGGTTTTCATGTTCAAGGTCTTTTATTTTATAGGTCAAGCATCCATTGAGTGCTTCTAGGGTTTGTCCTAGGTCAAGAAGTCAAAAGAGTCATTGTCATAAGTTGAAGATCCCATCGGGCACATTGTAACCTATAAAGAAAATTATTTTTGTCTTAAAAAGTGTCTAGATACCCTCTAAGGCCAAGTTGGTCTAAAAGGAAGAGCCATGTCCACCTTGAAGAGCCTATATATAGGAGGGAACTCGTCCTCCTTGAGACACATTCACTCATCTCTCATTCTAGCAAAGAAGAAGGAAGAAGAAGGCAACGAAGAAGGAAGAGACGAAGAAGATCTTTTTTGGGGCTATTTCTCTCTCACAAGTGCTAAGGATAACTAGGGTTTCTGCAACAGATCTAGGGTTTATATCTACAAGTTTGATCTTGTAGGAAAGAAGGCAAGTAGGTCAAGTGAAGGTCACCAAGGGTCATCCTCAAGCTCTAGAAGTGAGGTAAAGGAAAGCGAAGGTCAAGGGAAGGCTCAGAAGGCATATCGAAGCTCACACACGTGGCAACAACAACTGCTGCAGGGGGGCCAAAATTTTAGATTTGCAATGGAGGCCGAAATTCTATAGCTGGATGTCAAAGAAGTGCTACTGGAAGAGATTTGACTAGATCAAGGTTAGCACATCATCCGAAGAGGTTGGTCTTGGTCTTGGAGGGTTTTGAAGTCACTCTTAAGGTCTTGGAATTCATCAATTGAAGAATCTATAAGGAAGAGAAGATATTTGCGGGTTTTCCTCTCAAGTGGAAAGGTTTTGGCCCTGATTTGCAACCTATATTTTGTGTTCTTGTTCTTCTTGTTTTTGGTAATTGTTTGATGATACACATATATAATAATAAGTAACAAAGATAATAAGTAAAAAGACATCACAAGCAGTTATCAAGTAAATAGAAATCAGTATAATCATTGCCCTATAGGTTTCTCAACAGAAATGACGTATGCATAAAGGTAGAAGGAATCTCATTACTTGGGTTGCATATACCCTTGCTTTTCTCCAAAGAATCTGTAACATCAAAAGTAAAAAAGTTAGTACAACCAAATCATCGCCAAATTCACCTATAATCAAATACGACCTAGATAGGGAAATTTAACTGGCAGACTTGTAATCACTCATAGTCAAACAATAGTGCTAAGTCGTAATGATTCAAAATCAAATAGCTCAGGAAAAAAATTTCACTGGGTGGGCGCTGTTGCTAGTGGGAAAGTTGGCGTATGGCCACGTCCAATAGTATAGTGGGGTTTTGCTCCTGCTAAGAGCCATTGCAACAAAATTAAATACTCAACGAAGAAGAAAGAAAAAAAATAGTTCCTACAATTACCATTATTAAGAAAACCCTATCGCTTCCATGGGTTGGAACCAAGCTATAAATCAAAAGTACACGAAGCATTGAAGAAGATTTAGAGTCAATACCTGAAAAAGGAGCGGCAGAGGGCCAATTGTGCTTCTAAAGGAACATAGTGAAACCAGAACACCCAACAGGCGAAACTACAATCATATGACGGAAAAGAAATAAAATAATAGTGAATACCAGATGGATGAACTTCAAACCAAAGAAACAGAGAATCTAGGTCGTAGTTGAATACAACTATAGAAAAATAAAGAGGAGAACAAGTTTTGAGAACACCTTCATTCGTCTAAGAAAAGGATGGTTCACTCACTCTAGGAACTGAAAGAGTATTCCCAGAAACCACCAATGGCGTCGAACCTTGCAAATTCAGAAAAACCTAGTTAAGTTCCAACGGAAAGAAAAAATGCACCCAAGAATAGTTACCCTAGAGAAGGGTACTAATGCACTACTAGCAAATTCAAGTTGAAAAGAGAGGAAATAAAAAGGGAAAATTTATAATTTCTACCTGAATGAGTTGGCTTGATGCATCTTGTGGAGAATGTGTGTTGTGATGAGATCTTTTTACGTGGTACGGGAAATGGGTAAGTCTGTAACACATAACAAATGTGAAGAAACCCTCCATACCTGTGGTGACACTCTACAACGTGACAAAAGCTGAAGAGAAAGAATGAACCTCATGTAATGAGAGTTTATGGTTAGAACATAGTTACCAATCAAACATGAACTATTACCTCAAAACGGGTACTCGAGCCCAAAAATCCAAAAAAAAAACATGAAAAAACAACCTAAAAATAAAAAGTGTTGATTCTGCATCACCATTTTTTTTCAGAGTAAATTTTCAATGTTTTTTAAAAATAACAATAAAAAACAATAAAAGCCATTTTGTTTGGTGCAAAAAACACATTGAAATCGAAAAGTGTTGATGCAGGAATAACGTTTTTTTTTCAAGGCACATTTTCAACATTTTTTAATAATAATGTTAAAAATAAAATATCGTGACTCTGAAAAATTTTAAATTTCAAATGATTTTCAAGCATGACATTAACGATAAAATATCACATCTTTGAAAAGCCTTAAAATTCCAACAATTTTTAAGCATGACATTAAATTTAAAATATCACTTATTTGAAAAACCTTAAAATTCCAACAATTTTCAAGCATGGTGCTAAGCAAAAATATTTATAACTTATTTCAACCATAACATTAAAGATAAAATATAATGACTTAGAAAAACATTAAAATCTTGACAATTTTTCAACCATGGAATTAAAACCAAAAAATATGACTACAAAACAATCTTAAATTTTCAAAATATTTCAAGAATGACATTATGGAAAAATTTTATGACTAAAAAAACTTTAAAAATGAACACCTGAATGAAAGAGTTATTATACCAAGAGTAATTTTTTTAAAATGTTAAATGTATAACGATTTTGAAATCTTAGCCTAAGACAACTTGAAACATTGCAAAAAAAATTAAAAATCAACTATCAAATTGACATGCAGTGTAGGTGAGCTCAACCCATTGTAATGAAAACTTAAAGACCAACCATGAAATGAACACATCGTGAGACAAACTCAACTCATTATAACGAAAAAATTAAAATCAACTATCAAATTGCACATAATGGGATCGGGTTGCTAGACAAGCATCGACACATACCCCACAAAAACTAATATATATATATATATATATATATATATATACAAAAATTCAAATATTAAAAATAAAAATAAAAAATAATAACAAGTAATAAAACATAAAACATGACCAAAAAAATCGAATATAAAAAATATATAGAAATGCAAAAAATAAAAAATAATAACAAGTAATAAAACATGAAAAAAAACATGACCAAAAATATCTAATATAAAAAATATAAAGTAATGACAAAAAAACTATAAAATATAAAAAAAATAACCATACCATGTGAAAAAAAAAAAAAAAAAAAAAAGAGAGAAAAAATAAAAGAAAAGAAAAAGAAAGAGTAAAATAAAATAAAAACCAAATAAATAAAAAATAAAAAAAATTACAAAAATAAAATACAACATTAAAAAAAAAAATCCCCAGCCACTCCAAAGCCCAATCGGCCGGGGGTGGCAAAGGAAGGATTCATGACAAAAAATAAATTAAATTTCATAATATATAAAAAAAAAAAAACAAAAAAAAAAAAAAGAAACCAATAAAAATGTAAAAAAATTTATTAAAAAAAATCAAAGTTAACTTGTAAAAATGAAAAATTTAAATAAAAATAAATAAAACACACACACACACATTAAAAAATACAAAAATAAATAAATAAATAAAACACACACACACATTAAAAAAATAAATTAATAAAAAATAAAATAAAATAAATTAATAATAAAAAAATTAAAAAATAATTATATTAAGCAAAGTCTTTATGTGATTTCTATCGAAAGGCCTTGCTTAATTCATTATGGATCACAAAGCTTGAATACAATAATTATATTTTAAAATTAAAATTATAAAAAAATTAAAATTAAAATTAAAATATTAAAAAAAACCCTCAAGTTAAAATTATATATATATATATACACACTTTTTTTGAAAAAAATAATAAAAAAGAAAACAATTAACCCTCCCCCCGGCATCCTTCCTCACTCTCTTGCCCTCCCCACCGTCGACCCTCCCCTCTCCTCACCCTACCCACTCCCTCACCCTCTTCCCCTCACCACCCTTGGTACTCCCCTCTCCCCTCCCCCCCAAGCCCTGCGCCCTCCCCTCCCCTCCCCTCCCCACCCAAGCCCCCAGCCAGCGGCCTCAGGTGGGGGCGCAGAGGGGGAGGAAAGAAGGGAGGGCCAAGGGTGTCGAGGCGAGGTGGTGAGGAAGGCGGGAGGGCTAGGGTCAGTGTGGAGGGTGGACGGAGGGACGGGGACTAAAGAGGGGAGGCGTCGAGGGGAAGGGTCGATCGGGGGGAGGGAAGGAGAGGTAAGAGAGGAGAGTCGATGATGGGGAGGCGAGGGGGGTGAGGGAGGTGTAGGGGGTGAGGGATGGTTAATTGTTTTTTTATTAATGGTTATTTTATTTTATTTTACTTTTACGTTTTTTTTTAATATGTTTTGATTTTTTTCTTAATTGTTTTGAATTTTTTTTGAATTTTGTTTTTGAATTTTTATAATTTAATTTAATTTATTTATTTTTTGTTATTTTTTATGTTATTTCTTTATTTTTATAATTTTAATTTTAAAAAATAATTCTTAAATTTTTATTTATTATATTTTTTATTTTTAATTTTGTTTCTTTAAATTATATATATATATAAAACGTTTTTTAGTAATTATTTATTATTTATTTATTTATTTTTTTAATGAGGTTTTTATTTTTTATTTGTTTTTTAACTTAAAAAAATGTTTCTAGATTTTTTTTGTGGTTCAATTTGTTTATCGTTAAATTATAATTATATATATATATATATATATATATATAATATATATTTCATTTTTTTATTATTTATTTATTTATTTTTCGTTAACTTTTTATTCAATTTTTTTAACTTTACGAGTTAATTTTGGTTTTTTTTTTATACATTTTTATAGGTTTTTTTTTTTTCTTTTTTTGATATATTTTTTTGTATTTGATTTTTTTTTTTGTCATGTTGCTTCTTCTTCTTCTTCTTTTACTAATATGTTTTGTGTTTTATGTTCTTTTTTTTTTTTTTGGGTCATGTTTTATTTTTATTTTTTTTATTTTTTTGGTCATGCTTTATTTTATTTTTTATTTTTATTTTTTATTTATTAACATGTTTCTATTATTTTTATTTTTGTCATGTTTTATGTTTTTTTTTTACATTTTTATAGGGTTATTTTATATATATATATATATATTTGTATTTGATTTTTTTTTGTCATGTTTGTTTGTGTGTGTGTTTTTTTTTAATGTTTTATTACCAACATGAAAATCACCAACATTTTAAAAAAATTATCCACACTTAATTCATTAGAAAATTTAAAGTGTAAAAACTAAGCTCTTTAAACAAAAAGAGTTGATGCTCATGAGCACTTTTAAAAATCAAGATGAAAATCATTAACAAAAAAAAAAGGTTCAAACTTGATACATAAAAAAAATTAAAGTGTCAAAATAAGCCCTCTAAAAAAATGTGTTGATTCGAAACACATTGACAAATGAATTATGATGTAAGTTTTGCTGAAAGCTCTTCTCAATAAAAATGTGTTGATGCTGCATCAACAGTTTTCAAAATCAACATGAAAATCACTAACATTTAAAAAAATTCTTCATACTTGATACATAAAATAAATAAATAAAAATTTAAGTGGCAAAAATATGCTCCAAAAAAAAACTGTATTATGAATCACTATTTTTCAAAATTTAGTGATTTTTTGTCACCTCAAAAAAATGGGTACTAGGTCATGTTCTCGTTTGATCGGTAACTATGTTTTAGACGAAAACCAAGTTAATCACAACCATTGGATACAAGTCGGGTCATATCCACCGTTGGATGGAATGAGGTACAAAGGCATATGGCAATCACGTGAATGTCAGAAGTGGTGCCAATTCAAATTTACCAGGTGTAGTCATAGTACCATCATAGGAACAATAACAAGTATAAATATAAGAAAAAAAACCAGGTTGCTATTTGTTTCACATGGGTGTTGTGCATGAAAATTTACTTCGTGAGTAGTCTAGATATCATGCAGAAACATAGGTAAAACATAAATTAAGGTGCAAATCCAGATGGCATGATACATCATACCAAACCAGTCATGTCACTAGATAGTATGCTAGGGAAAAGTTGTGACCATGGTGGTATCATATACATTACAGAGCCAATTAAAATACAAGTCATAAAGGAAATTTCGACTAAGAAATGCAAGTATTGAAGTACCTAGGTTGGAAGAAAATAAACGACCTACAATCATTGCTACTTTAGGAACTATTATTCTGTTGGAAAATAGAAGGAATAAAAAAGAATGAAATGATAGGGATGTGACAAACCACTTAATGTAATGAATGGCTTATGGTAAACCAAAACCACTTGAGATTTGTAATATTAAGGATAAATTGATGTAAAACTCTCATGGGTGTAATGGTTGAGAATAATCCACAAAAGTGTTGTGTGTGGTTATAGATAAGCCAAAGAAATTTTGGATGATGATTGATGATGATATAGTGAGAGTAAAATATATGGGTATGAATATTTGGTGTTCAGTTTTTGTTTATGAAATATGTATGAAAAAAGTTTCCTAGAAAATAAGTGATAAAATGGTTGGTGACTTATATATTATAGTGGATGGTAGCTTTTTGATATGGACTTCAACAAATATAATGTTTATATTTTGCAGATACAAGATACAAGATGAGCAACGTGGAAGATTGAAGATGAAGAATGAAGAAGCTCATAGATGAAGATTGTAGAAGACAAAATATGAAGATAGAAAGCATTGTTGAAGAGGATTAATAGCAAATATTATAGAAGATGAAGATGAATATTGGCCCAATTCAAAAAAATTGGAGAAACAAGGATTGGATCACAAGTATTTATTAAGGTGAAGTATGAAGGGTTAACTTCTACTTGTGAATTATGAATAATGTCTAAATTGTATGATGGTTTTAATGTAGATCAAGCATAGGATCCTATGTAAGAACCAAAGATGAGGAGAAAAGAGAGAAGTTAGAGATGAAGATCAACTGAGATATTCATGGAGAGATTATGGGGGATAGTTATGCATATGGCTAAGTTGAATACCTAATAGTGAAATATTGTTATAGTCACCAAAATTTATATAAGAAGGCCAATTGAACAATAGAGACATATATGAGAAAGTTTTTTATTGAAATGCATTTTTCCTAGGGATTTCTTGAGTGTCAACTCCTTGTGTCCCTTGCTTCATATATGTTTGAGTATTATTGTTGTTGAATTTGTAATCCCAACAAAAAGTCTTCTTATATTACTTAAATATGAATTTTTGATCCAAATTTTATCCTTGTTAAGCTTCTTAAAAATATGTAATAAACACTTAGTTGCTTTCTTTGTTTTTTTAATTATCCCTTTTAAATTTTATTTTTGTCTTTTTTGCAAAAATTGGAAGTGGAAATGATCCATTGTGATGGTTGGCCCTCTAAAAACAACCCATTTTAAATGAAGGTTGTAGTGAATAAGAATATCAATAAGGAGATGCAAGGAGAAATGGAGAGGCCAATAGCATAAATGAGAGCTCAAATAGAATAATGTGCTTAAGTTGAGTGGATGGAGTTAATGTTCCCAATCATGTTGAGCGAAGGTGTCTCTGAGCTATGTTGTTCTACAATGTTGTATTGTTACTCAGTAACAATACACAAGTTCTATATAGAACTCACCCTCCTTGTAATTTTATCCTATGCTTGACTAAAATGCCCATTAAAAATTGAGATATCTACGTAATGGTTTCAATTTCATGGCTAGTGAAGTCTTGTGCATTGAATGTTTTGGTTATGAGTTATATCAACCTATTGCAGTGTTTTCAACATGTAACACCCATTCACAACCAACTTTTCATGTTGGCATTTTTCCCACTTCTTGGGTGTTTTATTTACTACACGGATGAATTTAAAAACTCTTAAGTGTCTTATCCTCTACCTAGGTGAACCTAGGAAAATTTATAAATGCCTGGGTTTTTCATGCATTGCTAAGTGTCTAAATCTATCCCAAAGGAGTTTATCTCCATAATTAAAAGTGTAAATCCATCCATGGGCATTTTTATGCATTGTTGGGTGTCTAAATCCATCATTGAGGAGTTTTTCTATAGCACTAAGATTCTAAATTTTCCCATGGGCATTTTTCTCTAATGTTGAGTGTTTAAATCTATCCATTGAACATTTACCCTACTGTTGGTCGACCTAATTTGTTCCTTTGGATGCTTTTCTTAGTTATGGGTCAATAATTTTGTACATGCAATCGCTAAATCTGTTTTTTTACAATTGCAACAACGATGTTTTTATTAAAAACACACTTCATGCATTCTTTTTCTTGTTCAAAGTGTCCTATAACATTATGCTAATTTCCCTTATAATTGTTGATATTTGTAGTATAACCTAGATAGAGGCTATGGACATTGTTGCAACAAAATTTGTTTGGTTGGAAGCTGTTTGCTACAAAATCTATTAAAAGGCTATGGAAATTGTTTAGTATGGATGCTATTGACAACAATTAAAGAAGCATCCATGTTGATGAGACAAACATGCCATAAGTCTGTTTACAGGTCAATTGTAAATGTACCATGATGGGTATTTTTATTATGAGTGTCCACTCAAAATGTGAAGAATGGTAACTATAAATTATTGTGTACACAAGATAAATTTCAAATGGTAGAGTATATGGTTTAAATAGAAAGCACCACCAACTTGGTGTCTAACATTTTTAATATCCACTATACCATATTGATAAAAACAAAAGGTATTAGAGTATGTTATCAAATTGTCTATACCCCTTCACAAGCTTATAGGGCTAGACATTAAAATGTGTAATAATTAATTTTATTAAAAATAGTGTAAAAGAAGATCTTGTCCTTCAAAATTTAAATTTAGACCATTATCATAACATTGATTCCAAATAAGCACAACTATATTTTAGTGAAAATTATGTTTTCCCCTTGATATTATTGTCTATTTTTATATTTGGAAAATACTAATATCGAACTTGTCACCTTAATATCCTTTATATCCTTCAGGAATGTTGTGATAGGAAAATTAAAGCAAGTTGCAGACAGAGGGGATAGACCCAAGGGCAATAGAAATGCTGATGAAATTTCTGTTTTGGGGCCACAATGGAAAGCCATCCTGTGCGGTAAGTGTTTACCAAAATCAACTAAAAGCCCCATATTTCAATTCCTCTGAACAATGTGGAAGATCATCGTAGAAGAATGAAAGACCATGCTTTCATTTGTAAGTTTTTTGGCAATTGCCTACTGAAAAACACAAGAGTTTCACTGGGGGAGCAATACCATACCACGTGTATTCATATTAGGGGATAAATATTAAGGAAAAAATTGCATAACATATTGAGCATTAAATAGGGGGGAAAAGGTTTTTATATTGGTAGGTATAAAAAATGGAGCTCAAAGTTAATGAAAAAATAGAAAGGGCCCCATAAAAAATGTTAATAAAAAAGGGATACCTACAATATCTAGTGAAAGTAGGGGTTTTTAAAATTGGGAAGGTGTATTCAGTTCATATTGATAAGGGGTTAAATAATGTGATTTTTAGATGTATTTTTCAATATGTAGTCAAATTAGGGGTATTGTTTAGTATGCCATGAGGATACATGATATGTTAGAGGTTCATTGAGTGAAGTCCCCATGCTGAAAAAGAACTAGAGCAGTGGATACAACAAAAATGGCAGCCTAAAGGAGAGGTTGACTTGAGACTAAGACTGAAAGGGTTTTTCATAGTAATTTTCTCTAACTTGGAAGATAAGATAAGGTTTTTGAGGGTGGCCCCTATTTCTTTAATAATGCAGGGCTATACATGTGACATTGGGAGGAATGGTTTAATCTGGATAAAAAAGAGTTTTTGGTGACATCGGTTTGGGTGAGACTCTACTCTCTTCTAGCATATTTTTAGATTCCAAAAATTTTGGGGGGTATCGGGAATGCACTAGAAAAATTCATCAAAGTATCGGAGGTCACGAAGTGAGGAAGAAACATATATGATGCAAGACTTTGTGTTTATATTAATATTTCTCAGCCCTTGCCGAAGTCAATTAACCTTGAATACTAAGGGGAAATTTGGACACAAACTTTAGATTATGAACATGTTCCATTTTTATGTCGTCATTGTCATGAGCATGGACATTTATTCAGAGATCTCCCCATTCGGAAGGAAGAACAACAAGGTTCTGGGTTGGTATCAAATGAGGGTTTTACTAAATTTGTTTCTCAAAGACAAACTAATATAGGTAGGGTTGTTTAGCCTTCGAAGAAGATTGAGGATAAAAATACCTTCACTTATCTAAAAGAGATGGAAGAGGACTTGGTTATTCTAGATGATATTTTAATGATAGAAATGCCCATGAAATATTCAGGAAATAAACAAATACAAAAAAGGAAAAAACTAGATGAGGAGACATAACAGACAATGGCAGAATATTTTTTTGACCTTCCTGGGATTGCATAAGTAATGTTGCTAACAACGGTGAATTTTGAAACCCTTGCAGAAGAGGAACAAACCTTGGTGAATCTATAAATGATTGAGCAATGAATGATTTTGGGAAAGCTATTGAAAGAACAAAGGATCTCTATGTGAAATCCTATATCGATTGGAAGATTAAAAGTCAGCATACCACATTTGAGGGAAATGTGGCTCAATCTGTTCAAGAATTGAAGGAAAAAGGTAACTAGTTGCTTGTCAAGGATCCAAAGTGAAAGGGTCGAAATATGGCACTTGAATTGCCTCAAAACATTGGGGAAGAATTAATCAATTCAGGACAAATCACACCAATTTCAGAGTTTCTTTTCCCTCTCAACAATCATCACAATGAAAATTATAACTTGGAATATTTAGGGGTTAAATTGCAAAGGGAAAAAACATTATTTATGGGAAAGGATTAAAACTGAAAAAATTGCTTTGGTATTTTTGCAAGAACCAAGGTTTCAATGACCAAATTGTGTGAAATAAGTGCTAGTTGTTGGAGGAGTCATGAAGTCATGGAAATTAATGCCCAAGGTAGTGTGGGTGGGTTAGCAATTTTGTGGAATCTAACGGAAATTATTTTTCAAGACTGGCTAGCAAGTCCCAAAATTTTAATGAGCAAATTTTATTATCTTGGGTCTAAAAAGATGGTGTCCCTGACTACGGTATATGGTCCTCCTATGATGGGAGAGAAATTTCAGTTTTTGGAGAATATTAAGGTACATAAAAACATTATCCTTGACTCTTTTTGGATTTTAGGAGGGGATTTTAACCTTATTAGAACTCTAGATGAAAAAAAGAGAGGGATTCGTAAGTTGGATTTCGAATTGGCCTCCTTTGTAGAATTTTTTCATAGGTTAGAGTTAGTGGATGTGCCCTCCATTAATGGTACTTTCACTTGGAATAATAGAATGGGGGTAGACACCAAGTGGTGAGCTGTTTTGAACACTTTTTAGTTTCTGAAGAAGTTTTGGATAAAGACATTTTCAATGAAGCGATTATTTTCCCTTGTCTTGGATTTGATCGCTAGCATGTTAGATTAGATATTGACCTTAAAGAATCTCCCTGGAACAAGCACTTTTGCTTTGAAATTTTTTGGCTTCAGGTGCCAGACTTCGTGGAGAAGGATAAAGGATTGTGGGAGGAGATTATTGTGTAAGGTAAGAACAAGATGCATACATTTTAGCTCAAACTTAAGGAATTGAAAGAAAATATTAAATTGTGGAATAAAAATGATTTTGGAAACGTTTTTGAGGAGAAATAGAAATTGGAGTTCCAAATGCAAGAAATATAGCAGCACATGATCCTTGAAAGGTGCACTTTAGAGTAAGTGTTGGAGGAGGGGATTACACTGAATAAATTAGAGCTGAGAAGGCAACGAGAAGAAATAATATGGTGGCAAAAATTTAGAGTTCAGTGGCTAAAGGAGTGTGAGAAGAATTATAAATTTGTCCAAAAATCCATGTTACAACATCAACATTCAAATAGAATTTTCTCAATAATCAGGAGAGATGGATTGAGAAAGCTTCAACATAAGGAAATAAAGGATTATTTGATTTCTTAGAACAAGGATATCCTAACAGAACCTTCTTATAATAGACAATCACATATTAATAAGATTATGGTTTGTTCCCAAACTTATAAATAAGGAGCAAAATATCGCTTTTATGAGACCAATCTCTTTCCAAGAAGTAGAGGAAGTGATTATGGATATGCCTCAAAATAAATCGCCTAGACCAAATGGGTTCACTTCAAATTTTTTCAAGGCTTGTTGGAATTTCTTAGGATGGGAAATTCATGAGGTGGTGGAGGAATATAAAAAATCTTAGTCAATGTGGGGTGGCCTCAATGAAACTTTTATTTCCTTGGTTGTTAAGGCTAGGAAATGAAAGGATCCCAATGGCTTTCAACCCATTTCATTATGTAATGCTATATATAAGGTGATAGCTATAGTGATTGTTAATCATTTGAAACCTTTATTAAAAGAGCTCATTTCCCCAAAACAAATGGGTTCCATGGAGGGAAGGAAATTTTATGATGGTATTATTATAGTTTAGGAGATAATTCACTCCCTGAAGAGTTCAAAGAAACAGGGTATGATGATAAATCTAGATATGTCTAAATCCTATGATCAGATTAGTTGGGATTACTTGTTGAAGGTTCTTAATGCATTTGGTTTTTCTTGGGATTAGATTTCTTGGGTGTGTTTTCTTATCTCCACATATTTTTTCTCCATTTTGATTAATGGGTCTCCTTCTGGCACTTTTAATCTATATCGAGGGCTACAGCAAGGGGATCTGTTGCATCCATTCTTATTACATTGGCTATGGAAGGGCTAGGACAATTTTTTTCCAATTCTTGTAGTAGAAGGAATCTTAAAGGCATGTGTATATTTGGTGAAGATCTTCCAATGACACATCATCAATTTGTTGATGATGTTTTCCTATTTAGTCTTCCAACCCTAAGAGAAGTCAAAGAGGTATGTTCTCTACTGATAACTTTTACGGTAGCTTCAGATACCCTAATCTTCTAAGAAGACAAGTATTTTCTTTTTCAATTGTAAGGAACTATTAATCTATTTTCATTTAGTGCGAGTACTGGAGCTTTAAAGAGCCAATCTTCCTTCGAAATACATG
Source organism: Pinus tabuliformis (assembly GCA_031772625.1). NCBI lineage: Eukaryota > Viridiplantae > Streptophyta > Pinopsida > Pinales > Pinaceae > Pinus > Pinus tabuliformis. The sequence goes on along the minus strand of CM062811.1, from coordinate 4,081,234 downwards.
GGGGTACCATTAGTTTTAAATATGAAACGAATTTCTTGCTGACATGATCTTCTTCATAAACTCTCCAACAAGATTAATAATTAGACATTTTGGGCCTTGAATAAGTAGGTGATTATTTTTAACCAAGTTTGTGCTGCAATCTATTTTGATTTATCAGATGTCGGCTATGTCAGTGCCCAAAGTTATATGTCATAAATTTTGGTCACAATGGTGAGATCTCCTATTGTAGGGTTCAAATAAGGTGAAGTGGTGGTATTTTGTCACATGGGATATGCTTGTTCAACGAAAGACGACTAGGGTGTTGTGTTTACATGATCCAAAAATGTTAAGGGCTACATTAGAAGCAAAATTATGGTGGCGGTAGGTGATAATACGTAATGAATTGTGGAAGAGAATATGGTTGAGGAAGTGCGTGCCTCTCATGTCATAGGAGGAGAGACGAAGGTATGATTCGACTATTGTAGGCTCAAGCTTATGGACGTGGGCACAAGAAAATAGGGAAATGGTGAGGAAACATGCTTTTTGGGAAATAACAAAGGGAGATTTGGCTTCGTTTTGGGAAGAAGCCCTGAAACAGTTACCTTGTCTAATGAGAAAGAAAACCTTAGTATTTTGAAATAACTCACAACTAATTTGGGAGTTATGCGGGTTAGTGTTTATTGGAAGTTAGAGATGGATTCTTCACTCTGGAGGAAGTGGAAAGTTAATGAGGATTGGCCTTGTTCTTCCTAGGAATTTCCTTGGGAATATTTTCAATAGGAATTGTCAGAACGAAGAATTCATTTCTCACAATATAGAGATATATTAAGATGGGGTATGCAACCAATTGGGTTGTTTATTCTGAAAGAAGCTTACTCTATTATTGCGGGACATTTGAGCCTAGAGAAGGAAGTTATCCGGAGTAAGATTTGTTCTAGGGTTCAATGGAAAAAAAATTCTCTTTTCCTTTAGCCAGTAATCAGGCACAAGATTCTTACCTAGGATCAAATAAGAAGGAAAGGTTATGAAGGAACACCTCTCAGTTTTATATGTTCTATGGTTGAAGAGATTATAGGTCATATTTTTATTTCCTATGTATTTGCAGAGGAGGTATGGTCTATCCTTTATTATATATTTATAAAAGTAATTCATAGTTAAGAGAAATTAGTAACTTTTCTTTCTTAATTGAATTATTTGATTTTTAAGAGCCCCATTGTTAATAGAGCTTGGATCCTAGAGAAATTATTTATCCTCTTGAATATGTGGAAAGAAAGGAATGCGAGAATTTTTAAAGAGAAGAGAAGAACAATCAAAGTGATTAAAGAAGCGATTATGAAAAATATCAGAGAAACCCTCCTTGCAGTCTCATGGTTGAGTGATGATTGGAAGGTCGATTGTGTAGAGGCAAAGATAATGAAGAAACTAAATCTGGATCAATGATGAACACTCTTAAAGAAAAATTGTTTTTGGCTTCAACTATCTCCTCAAAATATTCTCTCTCCTCTTCTAAGAGTTTTATTAAATTGAATTTCGATGGGGAATCTAAGGGAAATCTTGGTATATTTGGTTTTGGAGGGGTATTTCATGATTTTATCTCATATACATTGAGAGTCTTTGCTCAAATTTGTGGGTTAGCTAGTGGAAATCTCGTTGAGTTTTTGGCACTAGAAAAAGGAATTCAAATTGTTATTCGTGAGGGGTTCCAATTGTTGTAGATCGATGGAGATTCACAAATTAAGATTCAATGTGTTCAGAAACTATTGAATGTACAACCTATAAGGAAGATAGAGAAGAGCTATAGGTTGGAGTGGATAATTGATAGTACAAATGGCTTGCTTTGCAATTTGGAATATGTAATTGTCCAACATGCCAAGAGATCGAGTAACAAGGTAGCATATTTCTTGGAAAATGGGGGATGTCATTTTAGAGAAGTTGATTTGGATGAGAGCTAGCATCTTACTAGGTTGGAAGATGAATTAGAGTCTCTCAATTTGTTGGAGGCATACAGGTCAAACCCCGATGGGGGTGTTAATATGGTCGTCAGAGCTACATCGAAGAGGGTGCCATCATTACTCTTGGATCCTCCTCAAGACGACATGGCAAGAGGTAGTTAATATGTTTACATTAGCATGTGTGTGGACTCGTTGTTTTAAAGCACCAGTTAAGGTGATGGATGGATGATGGTACAAACTTAATGTGAGAGGAGGTGAGGAAAGTTCCTCAACCCCTTAATCTGATTCCTCTTGGTGGAATTTCATTTTGTTCTTCATGTTTTGTGGTTTCATTTTAGGCTAGCATCTCTTCTGGTAGGTGTCAAGCTTCACTTTGTTCTAGTGAGTTTCAATTTGGATGTCATGGGCTTACACTTTCTACTGCTAGCTTTAGGACATAAATTCGGTATGCTTGCTCTGTTCATTTCTTTTTCTGGGTCTTTGGGGGTAATTCTTAGTTTTTTTTTTTAATTAGGTCTTTGAAGTAATATTCTCAAACTCTATGAGTAATTGTGGTTATTTGGGCGAGGTGTCCAAACCCTTTGACTTTGAAGGTGTTGTTTGGTGTTTGTAGCTCAGGACTTAAATTCACTTTGTCAATTGTAGCTTTGCTCGATGTGTTTTGATTTCCTTGTTTATTGAGAATTTTCAGGGTTCTGGGTATTGTTATAGTTTCTTAGTGTCAAGTCTTTGTAGCAGAGAGTTTCCATGGTCGTTTCTAGGTTGTTTCATGAACCTAAAATGTGGTGAGTTGAAAAAAAAAATTGGGTTATAATCTAGTAGTGTGGTCATTAGGCAATGATTTAATTGTATTCGGGTTAGGAATTCAGGGTTTTCTTTATTGTACTTCTTCTTGTTTTATAGGTAGAAGTTCAATCAGTCTTTCTCCTCAATGTTCATTTTCAGCAATGCTCATGCCTCCTAGACAGAAAACGAGCAGTAGGAGAGATGATGGAGGTAACATTGGGCATAAAAGGGTTTACCTTTTTTCCTATGATTTTGTTGCTACATTCTTTGATGTTGTTCCTCTGGAGGTGAGGAAGAAAATTCTATAGCTAAAAGATAAGGAGGTTGGGGATTATCCTTATTACGTTGACTCTGAATTGATGGGAAAGGATGTAAAATGGGTCCTTGATCTTGAAAAATTCAGGAAAAGGAGGCTTCATTTCATGAGTTATCTAGCATTACATCCACAAATGACCACTCTGATGTGTCTCATCTTTAAGGATAAACAAGAGGAAAATTACAATATTTTCTCTTCATTAGAGGAAATTAAACACATGCTCTGCAACCAGAGGTTCTATCTAGATAATGTGGACTCTCGCTTGGCTCGATTGGAAAGATTCTTCATGAGTTATTCTTCCTCTGGCGGTCTCACTAATCCTCCAGCTGATAATGTCCAGACACCTGCTCTAATTTCTTTTGGCCATGACTAAAATGGTGATCTCAGGTAATTTTTCATCAATTTTACAAGTGTTCTTCAGGTTTGGTTTCTTCTGGGTAGTCTCTTTGTTATAATCATGATGAAGTCTATTTCCTAGGGATATTTAGTTCGTTGTCATCTCCTCGATGAGAAATGGGTCGTTGGTTTTAGTGTATTTTCAATATGCTGGTGTTTATGGTTCATATTATGGATGAGATGGCTCTAGTTCTTTTTGGTGAGACAAAAATTTGATTTTGGATCATTTCTTAATTGTGTATGGCCTTCAACTATTTGGAGTATTTATAAATCACGGGCCATAGACCTATCTCTTGAATGCACCTTCAGAGTTCTTATTTTTTGGAGGTTGATGTTGTGTATCTCTTCCTCTTGACACCACAAGTCTCTTTCTTTCAATGTTCTTATGGCATGTTGGTTCCTCTTTGTTTCAATGTGTATTATGGTTTATTTTATAATTGTTGGTATTTCTCTAAAGCAAAAGGTGCAAAGATTTGAAGTCAGTACTAGAAACTAGACCATAGTGATTTTTAAAGCTCCTGTGGCACTTCTCCTCTCTGGTGCTCAGCTCTTGGATGGTATTATTTTTCCTGATCGTATGGATTTTTTGGTTAAATGATGATTTGTGATTGTGACTCGCTTTGCTTACTACTTAGATGAGCTAGTTTCAGCTCTGAACTTTATTTGATATGGGGGACATTGGTTATATGGGTTCTCTATGTATTGATGTGGGCATGGACATGATAACAATGTAATCCTTTGTTCTTTTTATATTGAATATAAAACTGATATTTACAATAAAAAACTCATCACCTCAATATCATTTCAAGATTTGTTAACATGTTTGATTTAATGCCAATTCAAAAATATAAACCATGATCTTCATATAGGCTTTATATGCATTTAGTCTTCCACTATTTATTAACCCATACCCTTTAATTAATGTGTACAAATGCATTATAGGCATACTTGCATACTTAAAGGTTTCATCAATGTCAATATGTGACACGTCTCTTTATTATTTATATATGGCATAAGAGAGGCACCATAATGTTATGGTTCATGGTAGTAAACTTTACTTTAACAATAAGGTATAATGACATCTATTGACGAATTAAATGAAATGGACCTAAGTGAAGTTTAAAAGTATTATTGATTTACCAAATCTCATGATCTAGGTGGCTCTAGAGAGGTTAAAAAGTTGAAGTATTTGGATCTTATCGAAACTAGGACCATGTCAAAGAGCTCACCGTCCTGATTTCAATAGTGCAGACGATGCCTCAATCTGGCTTCATATGAGGGAGTTATTATTAGTCAAAGTTTCAAGTCAAAGAAGCAAGACTTTTATCACCAGATAAATTTGGAGCTTCACTAAATTTGGTAGTTCAGAAAAATTTGGTGACAACCTGGCCAAATCTGGTGGACTGCCAGACAAAGATAGCAGTGCATTTACATTTAGTAGAACCGCTAAATCTTGCGACATCTCTCTAACTTTAGGGGTGGTTGGATGGCCCAATAAAAATGGGCCACATGGCCCAATCAAGAGGTGCCACGTGGCACCCTCCAAAACGGTAAGTGAGGCCTAGATCCGTATTCAGTGACTTTTATGTTTATATATATATATATATATATATATATATATATATATATATATATATATATATATATATATATATATATATATATATATATGTGTGTGTGTGTGTGTGGCGGGCCCGAAGAACCCACAACCAAAATACAACATATATATCATATGGGCCATGGAACCCCATCTAACAACCCTTCGATTGATACGGGGCCAGTGGAGATTGAACCTACACCAACTGGCTAGCTGACCCACCCAACTGATGGCCCTCAGAAATAAAATAACCACCAACCAGAATAACCAACACAATGGCATAACCATGCAACCAATCGAAAAGTATTAAAATGGTAACTATGCGGCCAAAATAATACAAACAAGTCCTAAAGGGTTTTGAACCTATGATCCTCGTCGGGGTCAACACTTTTATTATAGTGTTGGATTCGTTGGGCCACAACCCACCTATGATATGTCCACTTGCCATTTCATATTTAAACTCAGGATTTTTCATTCGATGGGGACCGACAAGGTGTGAGTGGAACCAGGTTGCATTTGGAATTTAGAGAGCGAAACCGTGAACTAGAGGCGGAACAATAACTAGTGGAACCCTAACACGGAGAATATTTTGATGTTGTAAAGAATCTTTTAGATTCCCTTGAGGCCCAGATTTGCAGGTGTCATAATCAGGTCAAGTTTATACTCATATGAACCAAGATTTCACAAGGATTGTGATGACACAGTGCGTTTTGGCATTTGAGCAGCCGATTTTTAGGCTATCGTCAGATTGGGAAGTATAATGATGCAACATGGCCTTTTATTTGTTTTTATTTCAACGAAAGGATGGATATGGATTTGCAAGTTCTAGTGATCGTTGTGTGTTGCAACAAGGTAGCAAGGTCTAAATATTTGTAGGAAATTCATTTCTTTAGCCTTTGCATGAAAAACTAAGATGGTGCAATGCTGAAACAGGGCCATGTTGACACTTCATCAGAAATTAGTCATGTTTACATCCATTGGTATCAGAATTTCGAGATGATTATGATGATGATGAGTATGATTTGAATATGATTAGTGGATTTAAGAGTTCTTGTTGCCACTTATGTGAGAGTGTTCATTTATGTCACTTTTGTGAGAAATCATTTCTTTGTCTTGTTGAAGGAGAAGTATCTATAGGTGAGAGTTCTTTGTAGGAGAGACATTGCCACTCAAGATGAGAATTCTATCCTTGTATTAATGAGGATCTACCATGTACTCATTATCTTTTGTTGAGACTGATCAAGCAACTTCCCTATTCTTGACCCAAGGCCCAAAGACGTAGTCCACACTGGACAAACATCGTTATCAAATCTTGTATTATGATTGCTGCATGGTTATTTTCTTCTTGTTTATGTTGATGGATTGGTGTAATAGTGTTTAAAGAATGTATTTCTTATGTTTCACATGCAAATATAAGTGTCAGTAAAAGGTCATGCGAATACACATTTTTGTTTAAGAAAGTATTCACAAAAAAATATGGATCATGTAATGTATTTCATATTTAATAACATTGCTACTCACTTCATTTTTATCTATAATTAAAAATAATAAAATTATTATGCAAAGATTTAATTTTATATAGTACATATTTTTTACCTTAATTTAGAGTGAATTATTAAAATAAAAATGGGAGCATATAATATCTCATAAAGAATGATCTAAATTGTAGTCAAAACTTTGATTTTGAATTTCACTACTTAATGCTTTGATAAGCAATCATAGTCTAACTAAGTTCTTGTATAAGTAATCATAACGTAGCTAAGTTCCTTTGGGGTGTACTTTCTAGCTTCTCAATTGGATGCTCACTATACCCTTAATGCTCCACATATTCCTTGTCCATTCATTGCTTCGAGTAATATGTCTACATTTTCAGGCAGAAATGATGTGATAAATTTGTTCATAAAGATAAAAAATATAAAATGGTTGTTAACCTAACCATTGTTGTTATTTATTATCCATACATTATCTTAAATAATATAATTTAAATTAATATGGTCCATATACATAAATGCTATTTACAAATAACAATTTTGTGTTCATTACATGAATGATAATAAGACTCAAGTTCAATGCTTATCAATTAAAAGAAGTATTATTAATAGAGAAATTTATAACCCTTTTTCAAATTCTAAATGTTTAATTTTAAACTTTGTTATTATAAATATTTAATTATAAACTTTGTTTGGATAATGCCATACTCTTTGACATATTGGGAAAGGGACAATCTTCTTTTAAATTCCTTACTTGGGATCTTGTAAGTTATAAAATGCGAATATTCTCCATTTCCTTTTTTATTTCTATCCATTCCATTGATTGGTTTGAGGTTGGTTGATATGAAAAACATTACTTACATTACATAACATAGACTGGTTAAAAGGGTTTTCTGTTTCTTTCCTTGACAATTTAAATCAGTGTTTTTAGTTCATCTTTAAGGACATTCAAGTAGAGACTCCTTAATCATTGCACTCCTTTCAATAATGTGGCTCTTATGGATGTGACATATTCTTTTTCTAAGGTCACAGAGTTGTATGTTTTTGCTTTCTTTTTCATGGGTTTGTCACCACTTTCTTCCATGTAATGGGTTAGTCATATTGTAACTTATTGGTTGGAGAATCTTTTTCTTTTTCATGCTCTTCTTTCATGTTCTTTATCTCTAAAACAACACTACACCTAAAAGTTTCATTCTCATAATCTAGTTTCTAGATCAACTCGGAATCATCATATTCTATAATGACTTTATTCAGTGTACCTTTACTCAAGTTAGGAACTATATAGATTTTGACATAGGTGAAAATTCCCTTACTTCTCTAGCTTAGGTTAGTCTTGGAAGATTAGCCCTAGGTTTTTTAAAATGCGTCCAACATTTACATTTCTCACAAGAGGATGGGAAGATTTGACTGTCTCATTCAAATTGGGGTTGTTGAGATGGATATTAATGCTAGGTTAAAATTTATGAATCATGGTTTGAAGAGGGGGTAACTCTACCCCAAAACCATTGTGCTTCAATGACCTTTATACGATCTTCTAGATTGGGAGAAAGTACAAAAATATATGTCTAAATTAAAAATTTGTGACATGTAATGTGGTCTAGGTGGAGGTAATCCATTATATGGTAGTTGAATGTTATGATCAAAACCCATTGGATATTTAAATATCATATTGTTGTTTATACAATTCTTGATGTGCTTACTAAGCTTCAATTATTAAACTTGTAACTTTGGGTTTCTTTATCTTTCTCCATGATGATGGTTGTTAATTTAGGTGTCTCGAATTTCAAAGGAGGAAATTCTTTATTCTAGATTATATTTTTGAAATAGCAAGGATCAACTATTTACCCTTATTTGTGCTCTCCAAGGGGGAGAATTTTAGAGTCTCTAAAGAGATCATTCCGTTATTGCGAACCCCTCCACACATATGTAGCACTTGGAATAGAGCGATTTGTTCTAGATGTTATAATGAATAAGTGCATAATTATCCTCTAGTGACTTCCTTACAAAGATCGATCCCTACCTTGACCTTTCAACTTATCAATGGTTTTTGTGATTTTCAAGTCCATAGTGAGATTTCTTTAAATAGATTTTTACGAATATGTGCATGCTTCCTTTCAACTAAAGAACAAATTGCAAGGTTGTTATGAACCTTGCACCTTCAAATGATAGGGAGCCAATAATTATAATCATTTTCGAGAGAAAACTTCCTTTTACAATGAAGACAATGCATAAGACAATATTTGATGGCCCTAATACTCTCTCTCTCTCTCTCTCTCTATATATATATATATATATATGAAAAATGGTACAACTATATTAAAATGGGAACAATAAAGGTTGTAAACAAAGTTACCAACTTAACGAGAACTTTAGCCCAAAAAACCCCTATTTTTGTGCAAAAACAATTTAAAAACACCCTTAAATTGAAAAGTAGTTATATTGCATCACTCCTTATGTTGCATGTTGAAAATTGTTTAAGGTTAAAATCGCAACATTTTTTTAGCTATGATATTAAAAACCAAAATCATGATTATAGAAAAACTTAAAATTGCAACAATTTTCAACCATGGCGTTAAAGATAAAATAGCATGACTTTGGAAAAATTTAAAATTTTAATATTTTCAACCATGACATTAAAAACCCAATATCATGCCCATGAAAAACCTTAAAAATCAACACCTAAATTAGAGAGTTGTTTTGCCAAAAACATTTTTTTTTAAAAGTTAAAATTATAACTTAATTGAAATTTTAACATTAAATAAGTTGACTCCCTTTTAAATAGAGTATTAAATTTGTGACTTTTTGCCATAGTCAAGAAATTTCACAATTATAAACAAAACAATGAATATATATATATATATATATATATGAATGCACATTTGTAATTTTAATAATAATAAAATGAAAAATTTAATTTATTTAATCAAAAATAAAATTAAAAAAGACCAAAAACCCAAATTTTAAAAGTAATTTTAAAAAAATTATTAAAAACAAAACATAGATGTTTTTTAAAACCAAAAAAACATAATAATAATAATTAAAAAAACAATTATTAATTTTTTTTTTTTATTTTTTTTTATAAATGCTACAACTAATATAATTAAAAATTAAAATAAAAATTAAATATTGAAAAAAATCAACAAAATTAAATAATAAAAAGGATAGAAATAAAATACCGCTAATGGGGGTGGACTAACAAAGTCATATTAGAGAAGGGGGAAGGGGGGATGTCATGTCCCTCTATTGTAAATCACACCTTGTCATAGGTGTCATTTCAGTGGCATGCAAATGAGTATGAATGGAAGCTTACAAATCTTGGGAGTTAGTTTTGTACGTGGGTTGGTAAGACTGTTCTCATTGTTAACAAGTCTGGTTATGGGTGATAACGAGGGTGGTGAAGAACTTGAACTGAATGCACATGCCATCAAGTTGAGCCTACTCCTCAGGGTATGGTCTTCTGTCGTGGAGAACTTTGAATGCAAGTGGGCATTCCTTGCTGGTGATGCTGGAGGATAGATGTGCCAAGTCTGGGACATGGGAGAGGTAGATAGTTGAAGCTAGGAAAGCTCGGTCCTAGTGAGGCGATGTTGGCACACAATTAAACTTGGTAGACACAAGGTTCAACCTCTGGTTTCCAGCAAAGGGTTCCACTGTAGTCTAGTGCAATGTCAACCTTTTCATTCCTCTACCAAGGAGAAACGTCTCACTTGAGGCGTGCTGAGACAATTAAGATAGAAGGGATCAAAAGGCAATAACAAGGATCAACTTATCACATAGAGACTTCATTACATGAATATTTATATATCAATGGTTGAATTCTTCAGGAACCATCATATAGTTAAAATAAATACATTTGTGTCAATGAATACTGAAAGAGTCAACAACACGTTAGAAAAGAAAATTTTAAATAGTCAAGTTCAAATCAATCCTTCCATTCACTGATACATAGTACCCCACAACACTTCATTCTATTAATAAGAAAATACCATTACATTATGGATCTGAATCAGAGCGCAAGATCTTTCAGAACATAAAGCACAACAAGGCTCAATAAGGTTAATTCACAGTCTATGCACAATCACAGAAGTTAGATCTTCAATCCAGTAACATCTCAGTATAGACTGAGAAGAAACCCCCCCTTAAATCATTTTCCATGCCTTTTATATATTTTCTTCTTTTATCCCACTTACTTTATCTGGTCCACTTTTGCCACTTTTATCTTGTCCAATCTTGAAAAAATATGGGTGCTTTGGTCCTTAGCATCTCGATTCCTTCAAAATCTAGCACATAGAATCATCTTTTGTGGATTCTCTAGGTCCCAAGGTAATCACTTTCAACTCTTGCTTGTCGTTGTCCTTTTTCTGCTCTTAACTTTTGACTGGTTTGATAATTTACCTTTCTACTTGTGCTAGCCATTCCTGCGACCCTTTTCTAATCAAAATTTATCCAAAAATGAAGGACCTAACATGTGACAATTGGATTTGATCAACAATGGGGAAATTTTGAGTTGAGTTTGCATAGTTGTTACCTTGGTAAGACCCCTCGACCCCTTAAGTGGGCTATCCTATGATTTTTTTATTTTTAGGATATGTTGGTATTTTGGCATTTTCAGTTCATGGTGTTGAAAGCCTTGGATTTAAGGTTGTAAGACTACTTGGGGTTGTAATTATGGGCCTCAAGCCTATGTTTGGCTTCTGCAGTCCGGCATTGGGTTTTCGGTGACTTGCCTGAACGTTCGTGGCCTTATAGTTGAAGGTGGGAATAGAGTAAGGTGATATAGTGGGTGTGGAGAGCCTGACAATTTTAATCTAGTACATTATAGTGTCTGTGCATATGCTTCGAGCTTGAACTCTTAGCCTATATCAGTTGAAGGTATGTTCAATCTTATGTCTAGGTGAATTGGGTTTCTTGACCCTTGTACTGTGTTTTTGGAGAGATGTATTCATTCTAAGGCTTGGGAGTTTTTGGTGTCATATCAGATGAGTCTCACAAATCTAGCGAGAGATGAGGTCAATGGGACGTGGAGGATATTACTCCATTGCAGAGGCAGTTTGATAGCCAAGGGAGGCTACTCTTGACAAGGGTCACTTTGGCTATGGGAGGCTTTGTTTTGGCTCTACAGGTGTAGTATTACAGAGGACTTGGGTGAGGAGCACTTGCAGGATTCTTTCATGTTGTTAGATTTGGGGTGGTGGTCTCAACAAGCCGATGATTGTTTGACAATGCATAGCAACATGGCAGAGCACAGAGAGGATTCATACCATGAGGAAAAGGGCAGAACATAGAGGGGAGGATGCAGAGGTAGGGGAGGATAGAATGGATGACACAAAGCAGGGGGAGGAGGTGACCCATAATCCAACTCTCTCTCCTAGCCGTGTTGATGTCCCCACACCCTTTAACGCCTTAAAAACCTAGCTAAGGTACATCACTCTTCTTTTGGAGTAGTTGGCGCAAGACTAACATGACAATCAAAATGCGATCATCAATTTTATGAATGACCTGCAACATAACCAATGACACATGCAAGATAAGTTAGCTTCATTACAGTAGGGCTGTTGAGATATTAAAATGGTGAATTAATCTCCTAATATTTATATGTCAATCCGGACTTGTAAGCATGAGTTGTCTTGTGCTTTCTTTGTTCAGTTCTAGATTAGAGTTTTAACATTTCCTTATAATGATCAGCGAGGTAATAAACACACTAATGCTTTCAAACTTAAAAGAAATCAAACATCTAGCTGTCATAAGCAGACCCAACAATCAAATTTAATCTAAAGACTTCAAAAATATTTACACACTTAACCTAGGATTTAAATCTAAACTTAACAGGCTACTGGACTCTTTACCACTAATTTCAAGTGATGAGAATGAATACCTAGTCACACAAGACTTAATCAATCAAAACACTCAAGTTCTGGTTCTAATTCCTATAGTCCACACTCAAAGGAAATAAAGATTCACTACTTGTAATAGCAATCCAATTCTAGCTTAAACAATCAATCTGTACTCAATGATTTGTTACTCTACTAGCTCGCCACACCAAAGATCTTGAAGTTAAGTACTAAACTAGGCACTTTGTTTCACTCTTAACTTACCAACTTGATTTTGTATTCTCGACCAAACTACATCCAGATCCCTAATTGATCATAGTAATTCTACTTAGACATGGCAATCAAACAAATAACTCTAAAAAAACTGTACTCTAAATCACTCTACAGTCGTATCAATCCCCAAATTGTGAGTGACCCTATTCAAAATCAATGCTCTACTGTTGAAATCCAATTAGGCATCTAAGCTATGGGAAATATAACCAAACATTCAAACGAAATAGGGGAATCAATAGTCCAAACGAAACTAATGAAATTGCTTTAACAACTAACGAACGAGATAGGGGAATCAACATCCAAATGAGACTAATGAAACTACTTTAACAACTAACAAACAAAACACTCTTTTGCATTCTAAGGTTAATCCACACATTCTACTTATCAGCTTTGAAATCTATTTGACAAATAAAACTAGTTGAATCTATAACAAATCACTCAAATCAATACTCTGAAAACAATGCTCCTATTGTACACACATTTATGCAAATAATCTAACATCAACCCAATCAACTTAAATTAAACCAAGCTCACACCAATCGCATTATTCAAATAATCAATCTAGAACAAATGCTTCCTATGTCACATACACCTGTAGAAACAATCCAGAAGAGAGTCAATCGATTCAGTGACTAAAGGAAACAAGAGAACGATTTTGAAATTGATTGATCTCCATCTAAATTAACTCAAATTCCATTCATCTATGGTCTCTAAATACATTGTCCACTTTAAGTATTTGAAAGTAGTTTTTGCACTGTCAATAGATAAACTAAATCTTCACAATCATTAAATGACAATGCAATTCGATAAACTTCATGTACATCTATGACAATCACAGTCCAATACAATGTGTAAGGTTCATGAACAGAGTAGGTCTTTGTCCCGAAAGAAAAAACAGTTATTCCACCAAAGATTTATATTTGGTTTGATGAAGCAAGGAGGTTTAAAAACATCATAACATCAACATAATGCAATCGATCGAAACTTGAGAAAACTTTCCACGCAACAGGTAAACTAACAATGAAGTGCAGATAACTGAAGAATCGACTATGTCTATCACACAGAGATACTACTAAGCAATATTACAAAGCTAAACCCAGATGGGTGGGCCCGACCACACCTGGGAGCTGGTTAACTTACAACAAGTAAGAGATTTTGATCACAATTAACTCATCATCCACAACGAATTATAAAATGATTAACTCCAATTTAATGCAGAACCATTGTGGACATCTTTGATTAAAAAATAATAAGTCAAGGAATACACAGTAACAACTTCAACTTCTGTTCACTAGCTTCTAATATATTACATCGCAGCCTTTTATAGGCATTTAACTAAGTAAAAAAACTAACTATGGATAGTAAATCATAACATCCAAGCTAATCTATTCCTTCAGATCGGATGGCTCAAACAACTTGTCTAAATTAGTTCAATAACCTTCAACCGACCCAAATCTTGGTTTCTACTCTATTCAAAGAAGATAACGAGGATCTTTGTCGTGGCTGGAATCGAACATATTCAAGCATGGCTGGAGGCAGCTTGCCATCTAGAAGCATACAACCTCTTATCCCCTGCATTGTTAGGTATTGGACCCAAATATGGCTCTTGAGTATGAAAGTGGGGAACCATGGTTCACTACCTGCATTCTCCTACTATCATCCTGCACATCTGCTGAAATGTCTACACTTCAACCATAGTAATTAGTTAGTTTAGGGATTAGCTACTCATATCTACTTAAATTCACTAATAAATAGCAAAATGTTACCATAAAAGGTGAGTAGGTTTAGGACTGCCAAAAAGGTCAAAATAGGGATGGAAAACGGTAGTTATGTGAACAAAACGGGGGATCAACATCCTCCCACACCGATTCTAATGCATGTCCTCATGCATATGCAAAAAATAAACTGTGTTCAACCAAAAAGAGACTGTGGTCAAAGACCAACAATCTTGATCAGTACCTTGATCCCTTGTTTTATTGGTGGTGAGCATTTTTGAAATTAATGGGCTAACCCTTTGGCATTCAACTGTTTGGCAAGCTTGCTCCTTGCCGCTTTCCACTGCCGGAGGTGCTTTTTTTCCTGGCCAAGGCATCGTTCTTGGCATACAACTTCATGTTAGAGTCTTGTACTTGCTGGTTCACATCCCTTATGAAATGGAATAAAACTTTGTATTTATTGGCCTGTTCCCTGAGCTTGGTGATCATTTTTTGTAACTTGACAAGTTGGACCTTTAAGTTTTCTTCGACATCATATGTAGGAGCTCTGGTGGTTTCATAGCAGGTTGTTGATTGCTGCGAGGTGTTGTACCTATTTCCCATAGGTAGTCCTTGGCTGCAAAAACTATGCCAGGAAACCAACTCAACCAGCCTTTAGGTTCAAGTTGGCCCTTGAACCAGAGGGGGTTCCCTCGGTTGTTACGAGAATTTGTAACATTGTTCACTTGTCACCAATGTCACATGGTTCGGGTTCGGCAATGATTAGGTTCGGTTTGAGTTTGAATGTTTTGATGAGGTTCACCATTAGGTTCGTATATATATATATATAATGAATTATAGGATAAAATAGTAAGAAATCAACATTAGTAAACATAAAAAATGCTATCACGGACATGGAAACTGCAAGGATAAATTACAAGCTTGAGTTGTGACATGAAGTTATGAGTTTTTATCTATAGACTTGGTCAATGGCTATGAGGTTCGATGAGGTTCACCGAACCTCAAATTTTTTTTAAGGTTCGCCAAAATTCGAGCCTCAAGGTTAAAGTTCGATGAACCTTGTGACATAGCCTGTCACTGAACAATAGCCTTTGAAGCACAATGGCCAGATTTATGGTTTTAATTGGGGGTGGTTGGTGATCAATGATAATCCCTACTCATGATTTAAAGGCTCTCTCACAGGGTTCCTTTTGAAGTGTCAGCTTCCAGCTGGATAGAACGACTTGATTTGTATAAGAATTTGGCAAAAGAATGTAAGGAGATTTCTAATAATTGAGTAGCCAGACTGATTACTTGACCACTAGGAAGATTTGGATGTGTGTAGAAGATTTCTACAGCCCAACAAAACATATTTAAAGGGAAACAGAATGGCCAGACTAAAACCAATTCTAAGAGGAGCTATTTTAGACAAATAGCCTAATAAGCTAATCTCTTGTAATGACTGTTAGAAAGCACAAAACAAAAGCAGGTAAAGAGGAGTTATGATGAACAAATAGTCCAATAAACAAATCTCTTTCTAAAGATAATGATTTTACAGACCTTCTTATAAACACTTTTATCATGTGTAGAAATAAGATATGAAAAAATGGAAAAACATACTCGAAGCACAAAATTCTGTCAAAACTAGAGCCGTAAGGATTTCATCAGAAATACTACAACAGAAGCTTTATTACAGAGTTAAGAGTCTTGGCATCAAAAGCCAACCCTTATTACTTCAATTGATGAAGTATTTATACAGTTTATTACAAGGGATACTACAAATATCTAAAAACTGTATTACAAAAATAGAACACACATAAAGGTAACTAAAACTATTTGAAGATTTCTGGTACTATCCTAGAGGATTTCTGTTGCTAAGAAGAGAAATTTGAATTTTTTCACAACTCATATTTTGATGAGGTGGCCTCCAAGTCACTAACTATCTTTAAGCATTTTCCTCCCGAAATCCCACAGAATAGGGTCCAATCATGCCTTTGTATATCTCAATCCAAGATAGTTCTGTAAAAATTGAGAGAGGTTATTGTAGATGAATATGTTCTTGACATAAAACTCACTCAGTTACCCCAATTCCAACTTCAACTGTTCACAATACTTTCTGCAAAAAGATGTCTAAAAAGTAATTAGTCCAAAAAATAGGCTGTGAAAATGTACTTGTATCTCTGATTATGTAATAGCTGTGTAAAATCTGGAGTAGGATATTTTCCTTTAGCATCTTAGGAACAAAAAATTCCTTCAGTTTCTCAAGAATAATCTTTTATTGGCCACAATCTATTCTGCAAAAATATGACTAAACAAAAAAAATTCAGGAAGATATGTCTTCAAAGTTTCTTTAAAATCTCCCAAACCATAAGAGTTGTTACAAAACTGGGAGAGGTTTTTGTTAATAAGGATATTGGCAAGAAAAATGTCTTCCATTTTCTGAAAATACATTCTCATGGGTTCGAAAACCATGTTTTAAATCAATGCGATGTATAGGAAAAACATAGTTTCAATGACCATGAGACAGGCAATGGAACGGGAGCGTTATATCACAACGGGAAACTGACATGATGAAGTTTTATTGGATGAAGGACAACAGATGGATGATGTGGCGGATGAAGTGGAATGAACGCAACGGATAGGAGAGCGGAGGTGGACGATGACGTAGGAGTGGCAATAATGGAATAGATGTAAACTGCGTTTGGGAGTAAGTCAAGGCAGTAAATGGTTTCAGGATTTTAAGTCCCGAAACACTAAAATGTGGAAAAGGTTGTTTATGATGGTGGTTTGGGAAAATTCCTATTTCAGACCCCCCACCCCGCTGATAAAGTTCGGACGGTGAATGAGGGCCGAAAAGGGTCATGGGCCATCAGATGATGGAAGGGTGTGCGGGATGAGAGGCAAGGTGATGGGTGTTTAACACATGAGCGGAAATGGTGGTGGGGTCATGATTTCGAAGGTGGAGGTGACAGTTGTGGGTCCCAGTAATTAAATGGAATAGGATTTTGGTGGGGTAAACAACTAAAGCTTGGCCCACTTAAACATAAAATTAATGTTTTAAATAAATGTTTTAATAAAAAATATAAACTTATATATTTTTATTAAAAATAATTTATTTAAAAATTAAAATTATATTTAAAAAAAATCATCCAAAAGCATAAAATTTATATATGCCCTTAGTATTTAACTCAGAAGAAAAGGCAATTTCACACTGAAAATTTTTAATTTTCAGTGTGTCAAAATATGTTACAACATCGGCTCCAATGGGGACTGCTTCCCCCTATGGGATGCAGAGAACAAGCAGATCAGTTGCCTTTAGCGTTGGGCATGGAGTCATACTGTAAACCTGATCATCAACCATCATCTGCCATAATCAACTCTCCTGGATCAACCCTATCATTTGAATAGCCTGCTAGTGCAGACTGCAACCTGCAACTATGAAATGCAACCATATGCCAACACTAATCCGAATACTCTTTCATATTGAAAACTGAAAATTCTAGATTAAAAATTGCTGAAGTGAAACTAATGACACTGTAAGTGGAAATAAGCACAAGAGTGCCTAATTCATGGGCTATGGAGTTAATCAGTTAATCCCTTTCTCAACCAAACCAAACTTAATACTGCAATCTTGAAATATAACTGAAACAATTGTAGATCTACTACATACTGTATCTGAAAGTAGCTAATCAATCCCACACTTATGTCTAACTGAAATGAAAAACTTTACACTGTTAGGTGTAATCTGCTTTCCAATGTAACCAAGTGCGGAGTGGATTTATTGACAAACCACGTTGCCAACACCTGAAAATATGAAGAATATATACAATATGAACATAAAATCCCACAGAAAACTTATACTCACAGGTGTACTTTAAAAGTTGCATCTTCTATAGACATTTTAGTTTTCTGACCATGGCTGAGAGGGAGAGACATATATTGTTGATTGGAAGTATCAATGAACCTTGCATAGTAGTAAAGGCCGCTGATATTTCAAAACAAGAGTGGGATCGGTAATCCAGCGGAATCACCATCCAACAAAGTGGAGTCGCCAAGTGAAAATAATGCAACCAATACAAATGCCTATTCTTTGTTCACCAGCAAGAAATAGATCTAAACTTTATCATTCCCTAGAGAAAGATCTTTACTTTGCTTCCTTGACAACGACGCCAAATGTTGTATCTATTTCTCGTAGGCAAACCTTGGCCGCAAAAACTATGCCAGGAAACCAACTCAACCAGCCTTTAGGTTCAAGCTGGCCCTTGAACCAGAGGGGGCTCCCTCAGTTGTTACGAGGCTTTGTTTAACATTGTTCACCTGTCACTGAATAACAACCTTTGAAGCACAATGGCTAGATTTATGGTTTTAATTGGGGGTGGTTGGCGATCAATGATAATCCCTACTCATGATTTAAAGGCTCTCTCACAGGGTTCCTTTTGAAAGTGTCAGCTTCCAGCCTAACAAAACGACTTGATTTGTATAAGAATTTGGCAGAAGAATGTAAGGAGATTCCTAATAATTGAGTAGCCATACTGATTACTTGACCACTAGGAAGATTTGGATGCATGTAGAAGATTTCTATAGCCCAACAAAACAGATTTAAAGGGAAACAAAATGGCCAGACTGAAACCAATTCTAAGAGGAGCTATTTCAGACAAATAGCCTAATAATCTAATCTCTTGTAATGGCTGTCAGAAAGCACAAAAAAAAACTAGTTAACGAGGAGTTATGATGAACAAGCAATCTAATAAACAAATCTCTTTCTAAAGATAATGATTTTGCAGACCTTCCTATAAACACTTTTATCATGTGTAGAAATAAGATATGAAAAACTGGAAAAACATACTCTAAGCACAAAATTCTGTCAAAACTAGAGCCGTAAGGCTTTCATTAGAAAAACTACTACAAAAGCTTTATTACAAAGTGAAAAGTCTTGGCATCAAAATCCAACCCTTATTACCTCAATTGATGAAGTATTTATACAGTTTGTTACAAAATATCTTGATAAAAATATCAAGGGATACTACAAATATCTGAAAACTGTATTACAAAAATAGAACACACATAAAGGTAACTGTAAGAGCCGAACCAATTTAAAGAGCCATTACTGAAACTGTAAAGATTGTAAAGGAGTTTTAAATAGCCATCTATCCTGCACAGAGTCTGAAAGCTTATGAACCTGTTCTAAATTTATACAAAAATTCGTATATCTAATTGATTGATTCGATGAGAAGTACTTACCTCCTCTGCTGAGGATGAAGATGCTTCAGAACTTCTCCAATTCGCTCTTGTTACCAAAAGATCGAAACCACCCAGCGAAACCGAGTACAACCCAGATACTCAATCCAATATGCTTCTCAATTAATGCAAATTGAACTTCTCCAGTTCACTCCCATTACCAAAAGACCAAAACCACCAAGCCAAACCGAGTACAACCTAGATACTCAGCCAAGTATGCTTCTCAATTGATGTAAACTGTTCCCCCATATCCAGAAACTTCAGAACAAGAAAGGCTCAATTGTTCTTGATGATAAACTCTGTATACAAATTCCCCCCTGCTTCTCCTCCCCCTTCCTCTAGTCGTCCCTTCCTTCTTCTAAGTCTCCATTTACTGACTTCCTCCATCTCCGTGTCCAAATTATGATACGTGCTGATTTTTATAAACAAAATCTGATTTTATTTTTTTTGAATATCTTAATTTGAAATAAAGTTTATTTATTTATTTTAATGATTTAATTTTAATTTATTTAATTTTTAATTTTTAATTTTATTAATTTTATTTAATTTCATAAATTTTAATTTACTAATTAAGTGGGTCATTACATTCATCCCTCCTTCCAAAAACTTTGTCCCAATGTTTGGGTTTCTAAAATATATTAATGATTATTATGAGTATATAGGTCTTTACATTACAAAATTGATTTTTTTTTCTTTAATATTTTTAATATTTTACAACTATAATATCCATGTTCTGCCTCAATTGGTTTTCAGCTATTCTATAATCATCATATCCTTCCAAATCTCTTCCGCTTCCATCCTATCCATCCTCTACTAGAGTATGCCATGGCATCAGTTATACTGACCTAACCATTCATACATTCTAAGGATGATAGCGTCTACTATACCGACGTGATCCCTAGTAGGCATCCAGTAGTCATCATCACACATCTAGGGGAGCGTGACTCACACAGTCCTCCCATGACTCCAGGGTTCGGAGGATAAACAGTGGGCAACACCTCCACCCCTCCCAGTAGAATTAGGGTTAATACCCTATCATGGAATCTCTTTGAACCTTAATTGTTCTGAAGTTTATGTCATCACGTGGTCATTTTGGTAACATATATTATCTGCAATCACAAACACTTGTCCATGCATTTATAAATGTGCATTAACATATTCAAAACAAATAGCTTATATATATAATTCATACATGTCAACTACAGTATAACATACTTTGCCATATTCTATTCATGTCATTTAGCTTTTGTATTAAAATGTAATCATTCTTTGATTTCTATCTCATCAATCATATTGGTATGCATAAATGAAACAAAATTATAATATCTTAATCCCCTTCAGAAGCAAAATTACTCAAATATTTAAACTTTGCTTTTATAACTATAATTTAGTAAGATCAATAACATATTCCGTCTTGGTATCCATGTACTAGTGGAATTAAACAAATGTCATATATCATGTTCGAGTAAAAAAAAAAAAAAAAAATTCTTTTTACATCAACATAATTTTTTTTACACCAAGATATGCACAATACAATGCTCTGTTGGCTTCCTTAAGGATGGTGTCTCAGAGATCCCTATTATAAATAATGTACATCCTTCCATGGAATCACAAAATTCCATCATCTTCTTTTACCATCAAGCCTAGATCTCAACTTTAAATATCAACTTTCTCTCAAGAGGTGTTCTAGTACTTGTTTCCTTAAATCTACCTTGATAGGTATGAGGCAAAATATTTGTGGTCTTCTACTTAAGGCATCAACTACCATATTCTCTTTTCCTTTAATTTATAAAATTCGAAAGTCATATTTAGGAATTCACTCCATCGTCTTTGCCTAGCATTCAAGTCTCTTTGAGTAAACAAATATTGTAGATTTTGATGGTCACTTTTGAGCATAAATCCTCTCCTTACAAGATAGTGTCTCCATATCTTTAATGTTAGTACTACAATGGCCAATTCTAAATCATGTGTGGCGTAGAGTTCTTCATGAGGTTTCAACTTTCTTGAGGCATACACTATTACTCCTTTGTCTTGAATTAATACTGTACTTAATCCTTGCTTGGACGCATCAATACATATACTAAAGTATTTTCCATGTCAAGTACTCACAAGATTTGTGCATTGGTCAACAATCTTTTAATTTTAGTGAATGTAATATCGTATTCTTCGGTCCACTCATATCTACCTCCTTTACGTTGTGACAGGGGTTGCCAATTTTTTTTATTTTTTTTTTAAACCTTTCTACAAACCTTTGATAATATCCTGCTAAGTAAATATTTGTTAAGAAACTATATATATATATATATATATATATATATATATATATATATATATATATATATATATATATATATATATCCACTCTGTAACTATACTTACCATCTAACTTATAATTGGATGGTACACTAAATTTCCAAAATACCACTTATCTAAAACTTTGTGGAAATAGATATTAGTATTCCATCTCTAGATCAAAATACCTTATTCTAAGTTGAAGTACACTCATGAATTTTTACACTTCTAAGTATAACATTTTATCATTGTATAGGTACTATAACAATTCTTTTGATCATTTGTAAGAATGAAAGTGCTACTCTTTTACCTAAAATTCAATATGAACCATTTTAAATTTAATAAACTTATAAATATCAAATATTAATACCACACAACTTTCTTGTAACAAGAATATTTGAAATTGTATAATAACTTTTGTATAGATTTATTTTTATCTACCAAGTATAAAACAAACATGTGTATTTACATGCATTACGGGTAATAAGTATAAATCATGATCTCTAAATCAATATATATAAAAACATGATATAAGCCATACCATATAACAAATATATGACTATATTTCCTACCTTCACATATCCATATTATAAATCTATATACTATGATAAACACATGCCTACATCGGGTCACACATTTTATGTCATCACAAATACATCCCATATCCTTTAAGAGTCACATTTCATGCATTATTACAATTATATTTTATATTATTTAATACTTACATTACATACCATCACCTTTAAGTTCTTATGTCACCATTTGCATTCATTAATCATACATGTTATTACCTAGTGCTTTTATCTGAAGCCCGGTTGCATGAAATGGTCTTTACATAATTTAAAGACTCAGATAATAATAGAGAGCCACATGCTCAATAGTGAGGACAATTATAATAGCATGGTATGCAAATTTCCTCTGAGTTGGCATGATGATGGAAAAGTGATTTAGTTAATATTGGTGCTTTCATACTCTGAACTTCTAGGGACAATATCTGAACTTCTAGGAACAATATATTCGAGAAATTACTAGATAGTGTTCCGAAGATTATATATATGTTTATATTTTTTTTGGTATCCAATATGTATGCCAAAAGAAAACTCACTCTAAATGATAGTGAAAACATGCACGATGCAAAATGGCCTTTTTTATTTCACTTGACAATTCTGGCCTTTTTTATTTCACTTGACAATTCATACTTTCGTTCACATGTTTTCATTTAATAAGTGAAACAGGTTTTACTTAAATCATTAGATATGAGATAGTTATAAATTTCATTAATTCATTGAATTATTGTGTGTACATTTCATCTAGTAACTCATATATATTTTTTTTATTCGTCATAATGTCAGTTTTTTGGAAAATATGGAAATTGTTTACTTACAGTATATTTTCACATAGTATAACATGTCGACAATATATCATTATTATTATCCATTTTAAGGTCACAGTCAAGCTAGACACCAAATTGGTGTATGAGACTCCCTTGTTTGTGGGACAATGACAATGATTTCACTGTCTACGAAGGCATACATACTCTACCCCTATGGTTTTGAACCTGTGACCTCTTAAGAGGAAACACATGGTCTTAATCATTAAGCCCATTGAAATTGTATATATTATATTATAATGTATTGAAAATATAAATAAGTTATATTATAACTAAGATATGAGTAATTGAATTTAACATATATATTAATAAGATACATAGATCTTCATAGACCATAATATTTATTTCACAATTGACCTAATTATGTTATTAAATATTTATAAAATAATTGAGTTGAATAAGAATAATTTCATTTTTCCTCATAGCTGGGACGTAATGCTTAAAACTAATATCTTAAATCATATTAATATATATATACATAGCTATTGGACTTTTATTTTAATACAATTTTACTATATATAATATAAAAGTTCTCCAATCAATCAAACCTCTCCTACAAGGGGCATATATATATTATATTGAAACCTTATATGATGTATTAGTCTCTATTATTATAAAATTTATAATTTTCATTAAAGTTATATTGATTTTATAAAGTTATGATACTAAACTTAAAATATCGGTGTTGTTTTTTTGGGGTAACTTTGAGTCACGGATTTGCTTCATTCCGGATTATAATTCCATTCCTGCTACGATTATAAAATCAGTATTATTGTAGTAATGAGTGTTTAGACTTATCAATAGTATATATGACGCATAAATACACAGTCTAAAATATTTTGAACACATATACCTGAATCGTAAAGTCTAAACAACTCTTTTAAAATTTGAACATGATTTAATTTAAGAAGGGATAAACCCTTTACAAAAAAAACAAATTATTTATGCTTAAATATATATAAAATAAAAATATAATACAATATGATATACAACTCAAATTTTTATTAACCCTCTCTTATAACACTCATTCTCTTATTAAACATTCTCCACAATATTTTAATATATATGTGCTGGAGTGGTTATCCGGCATAAATATGATGGGCTCTGCCCACATTCACGAATAATAATAAAAAATAACTAACCTCATTCATGCCGGGCTCTGCCCACATTCACGAATAATAATCAGAAATAACTAACCTCACTACTCATTTGATAATTAAATTATAATAAAATTTCATACTATTTCATTCCGCAATAGTGATGTTAACACCACATTGATAATTTTTTTTTAATGATAATGTCTTTGCATAATTGTGTAGAAGTTGGTGAATTCAACATTTCAACGCCCACTAACATTGTCACCCGTCCTTTGACAAATATTTATCACGCTTCTTAATTTTGAGTGTCATTTTTGAAATATCATAGGTTGAGAGCTCAAGGTTGACCAGAAACATAAATGAATTTACAAACCAATAAAAAAACGATAAAACTATAAAATTCTCAAGTGCGTGCACGTCTACTTCTCATATTGCCATGAATTTATGCAATGTAATATATTTTATATTTAGATCTTAATGCTAGTATGATTTTATGTACATTTCTTGAACTATGTAACAATTAACGCTCTCCACGGAGGTATCGTGTGGGCTTTGCCCGCACAGGTTCAAATCCTGCCGTATACGGTTACCTTAAAATTTGTAAGGTTTAACTAGGGGTTAAATTTGACACCCGTATGCTTGTATTTAGTACCCGTAAAATACCTTTTAGTTTCAAATCTCCATATCATGTGTAACTTGTCATTAATTTTTAAAAACGTCAATATGACGAGCATGTTTAAAAATTAAAAGTTTAAAATAAAAAAATTATAAATTTATATATATATATATATATATATTAACCTTACAGTATATATTTTTTTATACCGTATAATCCACCTGGCACCCATAACCGTTAGAACTTAGAGTGATTGAATATGGACCGGTTCAAGGTACTGGAACTTGGAAGACATTGGCTCTGCTAATTTCGGAAAGGCGAAGCTTATGCGCAAGTTGCAACAAGAGGACGAAGGAGATCGTCGCAAATTCGCAATCAAGTACATCGAGAGAGGCCGTAAGGTACGATGGAAAGATTCACTCGCTCACTCAATATTTGTCTGTCTGTGTCCGTCTTTAATGGCTGGGGGATCTGCTACTATGCTCCTGACACCTGTAATGTGACCGGTCTGGATTGGACTGTTTACAGATAGACGAGAATGTTACACGCAAGATTGTACAGCACCGGTCGCTGAGGCACCCTAACATAATTCGTTTCAAGGAGGTAGGGAATCGGGAATCGGGATGGATCGAATTCTTGTCGTAACCCTACATTTCCGGTGAAAAAGAATTGCGAGAATGATCGGTTGCTTTGATATCTTTTGTTTTTTGTTACTTGCTCTTCAGGCGTTCCTGACTCCCACTCACCTGGCCATAGTTTTGGAATACGCCGCTGGAGGGGAGCTCTTCTCAAGTTCTACCGCATTCGTAACGGTGAACGCTTTAACGAGGATGAAGTATGTTTTAGTTTTATTTAATTCTCGTTCCGTGCAAAGCGGGATTGCAATTTGCGTCTAATAAACGGCATGGCCTGTGACGCTAGGGGAGATCTTTGTTCCAAGAGCTCATATCGGGACTCCGTAACCCGTTACCCGTATTAGTTTCTAAGTCATATTTATAAATATCACTGATATTATATCAGTTTCTAATTTTCAACAGGTAAAACCGTAAATGCTATGGTACTCACGGTAATTAATTCCCAATTTCCCAGCTACCCACTGCAGCTACCTAATTTATGGTGATTTTTGCAAGTCGGTGACTTTGGTGAGGACTCAGGAGCAGGGCATAAGAAAAACCTACTGGAACTTCGAATTCAGCCGAGTTTGTGCAGAGAATTGGTGTAAATGGGTCAAATAGACATTTGAGAGGGATATCAAAACCAACATATCCACAATCATGGGTTTCAATCAGAGTAGCAGGAGGACGACACCAGATAAATGCCTTCTTCAATCCCCCTGAATCCTGATGATCTCATTGTGCAAAAAGCTATCAGGTTAGATCCCAAACCATAATCAGCTATACGACGAAGGAATGAATTTGTCCGCGTGAAGAGGGATTGATGAATCGGCTACACAATTTGCTGTGGGAGGGCTGAACTTCTTTCATTTCATGGATGTACAGACACCAAAGAGGAATCAAGAAATTATGCTTCGGGAACTTTCTACAGGTATGTCGTTTGCTTAATGGATGGTTTCTAGAGAGTTCTACTGTTGTCCATCCGGCTATTCCTCCTCTGCTTGCTGAAATTATTATTTCAGTTATTTTTAGGAATTGAGCGGCATTAAACTCATTATGTGCATCGTCCAGATGGTGGTTTGTAAATCATATCTAAATATACTATGTTTTGTCAAATATAATATAGTTTGTTATGTTTATTTTTTAATTTCATTACATTCAAAAAATCTTTTATAGGAACACTGCTAACTAATTTATCGAACCGTAATAAACGATGGCAGGAATAGCAGAGAAAAACTAAATTGACGACTACGGAAATAGGAGGGAAAAACTAAAATTGTTCTGTTTAAATTTGACGATTCTAATTAGGGTTTTATGGAACGCACGATTGTCTCTCTTTTAATTTTTGTTTTATCAAACATAACAACTCATCAATCGTTCAATTTATTTTTTATTGTTTGTGTATGCTTGTTTGGTATGTATTTCTGATTACTGCATCTCATTAATGGTTCAATTTTATAGTTTATGTCTGCCTTTTAACATGCAAATGTTTGGAGATTTCCCAATTTGAAACGAAACCCGGCTTAATCGTAGGTCTTTTGTTCGAATCCCGTCTATGGTAAATTTTATTGTGTTTTTGAAACTTAGATACCGTGGGAGAAGCAGTGTGTAGAAGGTGTATGTCACTTACGAGACCCTACATGAACACAATTATTGTACGGTGAAAAGTTTATTCCAGTGAGAACCAACTGGTCTTAATCAATTATCTACGCACATCATAAAAAGCACATCATTATATTTAACAACGCACATCATAAAAAACACATCATTATATTTAAGAGGTCCCATCTTCGCACGGAAAAAGTTTCTTCCATTGGCATTTGTATCAAATCTCCAAAGATATAAAATTATTATATTCTTGTTCATGCATCTTTGAAATTATCCCAAAACACTTCAGAAAAACTCTAGTGTTTCACGAACCACAATTATTGTAATGTGAAAAGTTTATTCCATTGAGAACCAACTGCCCCTTAATCAACAATGCACATCATTATATTTATTTATTTTTATAAATAAATGCACATCATTATATTGATTTATTTTTATAAATGTGACCAAATATTTTATTAATATTCAAGATAAAACCAAATTATAATTGATATTCTTTGAAACTATTTGTGGATCTGGTCTATCGTATCAGAACTTACTGACATTGCAAGCACAAAAAGGACTACCAATTTGGCCTCCAAAAAAAAGACAAACGGTTATGTTAAAGTGAACAAGTAGCGTCGAGAACCAACAAACCTACAACAAAAACCATAGCCGTTATGTAGCTCATAAGAGAAAACAAAAGATTCTATAACAGACAGAGTCAGAAGAAGCAAGACAACATGATAGAAATTCCGGAGAACGTAAGGTCATATAAAGGCCTTAATCAACAATACACATAATTATATCTAACAATAATGTCAGTGACGTGTTGGGGAAGCCAATTTCTGTGCCAAGAATGTGGCCAGCTGTCTGAAATATCTTTCGTCGCTAGCATATTTTTGATTTTCCTGATATTTCCAATTTCTTCCCATTTTCAGGTAGCTGATTTGTCTTATAATTTCAGAGTTTTAATGTCCAAGTTTATTCTAGCCACCGTGGAAGTTTCAGTCCTTATCTGTGAAAGCTACTCTTGAGAAAATATTAAATACTATAAAGAATTAACCGATATTTTTTTAAATATTGTAAAGAATAAATAGGTATATTTTCCGATTAATATCATTTCTTATATCACTGGAAGATTATTTTTTTAACATGGTTTTAGTTGATGAAATGAAATTCATATATACTAAATACTTTATTTTTATTATATAGGTATTATATATCAAAAATGTCTTCAAAAAAAGGGAATCAACTTTCTATCAAAAAATTCTTTGGATGGTCTAATACATCTCAAGCTTCATTGCCTGATAAAGAAGATCATGATTTTGATCTAAATGAAGATTTAGATGTCTTGGGGCATAATGAAGAATATGATATCTTGGAGCATAATGAAAAAAGTGATGAAGAATTTCACCACGGAGAACCTAGCACCCAAAAGAAAAGAAAAATGAAAATAAAAAGAGAGTTTCATGATCAGTGGAAAACTAAGTATAAGTGGTTGAGAGAGGCAAAGCATGAAGGAAAAACAATTATGAAATGCATATATTGTGAAATGCATAAGGCAATGGGGCCATGGGGAATTGGGACTGGTTGCTCTACATTGCAGCATGATTCTATAATTGTTCATGCTAATTCAAGCATTCATAAACTCTCACAGACAAAGTGGATATGTGGAAATGAGAAGAAGGCGAAGTCTATTACAGAACACATTGCATGCATTGATGATATGAACAAAGAAAGAGTCATTACTACTATGAAATTAGTATATTGGATGGTGCTAGAGGATCCACCACTTTCAAAATATGAATCTCTTTGTTTGTTTACAATGTCTTCACACACGCCAAATATGCCAAAGAACAAAGCGTATACATCATATACAAATCACATGGCTGCAAAGGAATTCGTTTTTGCTATATCTCAGTATCTTGAAGAGCTACAAACTTCCAAAATGCTAGATAGCCCTTTTTTTTCATTGATGTTAGATGAAAGTACAGACCGTAGTTTAGAAAAACATCTTGTAGTTTATGCCACGTTTTTAAACTCAAAAGGATTGGGTCCTCCAATTTCACAGTTTTTAAAGCTCATAAATGTTTGCGATGGAAGAGGGAAAACAACTTATGACGCAATCAAACATTTAATGGAATCAAGGGGCCTTTCAATAGAAAGATTGATAGGAGTTTCCATAGATGGCGCTTCTTTAATGGTTGGTAATGAAAATGGTTTTATCACTTTCTTGAAGAAAGATGTACCTAATCTTGTAGGTGTTCATTGCATTGCTCATCGTGAAGCCTTAACTGCATCAGATGCTTCAAAAAAAATACCTGAATTATTATTTGTTGAGAAATTAGCAAATAAGGTATATTCTTGGGTGAAAAATTCTACGAAAAGAAATAGTCAACTTATTGCTCTACAGGAACTTATGCAACTTGAAACTCTTCAAGCTCTTCAAATCCATGGAGTTAGATGGCTTTCAAGGGGACACGTCATTGAAAGACTTGTTGTACTTATGCCTTCCATATTAACATTGTGGAAAAATTAAAGAAAACACTCATGGTATGATAAGGCAAGAATCTTTTCAGTACAATTTTGTTTACATATGCTTGCAGATATAATGTGTGAATTAAACAAGTTGAACAAGCAATTCCAAGAAGAGTACATTGATGTCAGCTCTTTACGGGCAGCCATAGATGTCACGGTAAACACTTTGAAAAAGTGGTTTTTAAGAAGTGACACATTTGCAGATGGCACATGTTATTTATCTAAATTTATAGATGCCTCTAAATTTTGCTTTCTAGAAATTTGTGATAAGGAAGGGCTTGTTCACAAGCATGAATTACGATTTGTAGCAATTCCACATGCATATGTTGATTGTGTTGATATACAAAAACAATCATGGAAACCGTGTATTGAAGATTCAATAGAAAGTTGCAAACAACTTGCAAAAGATTATGTTCAAACTCTCATAGAGAATTTGAACGGAAGATTCCCTGATCTTGCATTTTTCAACTCAGCAAGGTTGTTTAGCCCTTGCCATTATTTAGAGGATGTTCATGGCAGAGAACGAAATTCAAAGCGTTGGCTCGAAAAGGTTTTTCAACACTTACAACATCCTTATTATCAAAGTGAAGAAAACAAAACTACATTTGATTTTGAGGCTTGTTTGAAAGAGTTGCATCCATTTGTTGACACTCTTCGTGTTAATTGCGAGGGATCATCCATGAAAGATGCATGGAGGATTTTTTATGTTACAGGGTTGCATACAAATTTTCCTAACATGTCAAAATTATGGCAGGCGATACTTACTATTCCTACAAGTACAGTTGCTTGTGAGAGAGGATTCTCAAGACAAAATATAATAAATGATGTCCGAAGAACAAAGCTATCATTAGTTTCATTGGATGCTTTGATGCGGGTGTCTCTAACAGGGCTTGATTCATTGATGGTGGAATGGGATAGGGTATTTGACATCTGGAAAGATGCTAAAGAAAGGAGAACCTTAAATATCTAAATTTTTTGCTTTTATTTTTATGTTTGTAATAATGGTGTTTTGACAATTACCTCTTTTGGTGAAACTATCCAAAATTTAGTTTGTGTACATGATGATATTGAATCTACTTTTTGAACATTTACATAGTTCATGCACATTATGTTTTTGGTTTGAAAATTATTTCACAACTATTGTTCTTTTAATGGGATTAACATGGTAGTGACTCAAATGGAAAACATGGTATGTGTGAGTGAATTATTTTTGTCAAATTTGTTGCAACAATATTAACATTCATTATTTTCATGTGAAAGTAATTATGAATATATATTTTTTCACTTCATAATATTATTTTTTGTTGTTTCTATATATATTTCCCATCTATTTTATCACTATTTCCATTTTAAACAAAAAAACTCAGAACATTTGAACAATCTGGAAAATTTGCAGAAAAATTTGATCAACAGGTCTCAAAACAAAGTGTAGCAATGAGACTTGAGCCGAATGGTACAACAAAGAATGGAAAATTTGAACAATTATGAGTACAATTTGAAATTAGATGAAACTTGTACAAATAAATTTTAAAAGTCATATGATGGGCAGTTTAAAAATAAAAACATCATAAAAAAATTCCTTGACGGGTAGGGTCACCCGTCAAATTTAACCCCTGGGTCTAACATTTTATATATGTGTGTTTTTATTCCTAGGCATTAATAAACTAATAAAAATTGTTTGTCCTTCATAAATCTTTAAATAAACTTTTATTTATTAATTCATGATGACTAAATAAAATATATACTTCCTGAATATAATATTCATGTCAATTATTAATAATTTAATTCAGATATAATTTAGTGATAAATAATATAATTAAGTCTTTCTAGGACTCCACGATCGCTTGGTACGCGCATCTCCACAACAACAGGCCTGCACACTTCATTATCGATACTAAAATTTCCACGGAGGTAAACGAAGGTGATTGGCATGTCGACAGAAGGCCAAAGCCTATGTTCTTGTGGATAGAGATTCGAATTACACACCGATCATTTCTTCTGTTGACGTCTGGGTGCTTTTCCCTGTAGAATTCATGATGCTTCATTATATTCCCTCGTGGCTCTACGCTTGGCTTGACAGTTGGACGTTAACTTGATACTTTGATACTTATGCATAGAGCATTATATATATTTTCTTTCCTTCGATTTTGGCATTGTGGAGATGAAATGTTTTGCTTACCAACAATACCCAACGCAAGTTGCAGTGGGTAATGCATTTTGTAATCAGTGCAATAATGGCGTTAAGCCTTCCTTTAAAAAAATATGTTTCAGCTGTATATGCTATTGCCGATAATACTCTGTTTTCTGTTGTTGCAGCAATTTTTTTTTTTTTTTGATTTATTTATCTTCTCAATTGAAGTATGGCCTTTTGATATTTATTTAATCTTTTCTATTGAAGTATCAGCTTTACTTTCTCTGATGGATGTTTACAGAAATGAGTTTGACTATTTCATGCTATCGTGCTTAATTGATATCGCTTATAAAGTTTCTAGCGCGGTTGGTGATGCTATCCCTCAGTCAGCTGCTGATTTTAAATTGTTTATTATCAGTTTGGGCATGAAGAAACTAAAATAGAAGCAAGAAGACGATTCAATGTTTTTTTTTCTTTGAATGACATAAGTACAACAATTCTACCTGCATACATAAAAAAGGCTGCATACATAGCTGTCATGCAGAATGTCACAACCTCAGATAAATTTGGCTATGAATCTTTGTTGAGAATTTTCAGGGAGACAGATCTAAGTCAAGAAAAGTTCACATTTTAGGTTCAATTGCATCATCTCCAAATCCTTCTGTTGTCCGTGAAGCGTTAGACTTCAGTTTGTCTTCTGAGGTGCGGAGCCAAGATGCGAAATCCAAAAATCTGCATTTTCTTTGTCAATCATAATTAAGGCGTTTACTTATAAGTATTTCACTGTGAATGACCCTAAAATAGAGACATCCAGATTTTAAGTGAGTGATTGGACAAAGTTAGAGATTTCCTGCACTGATACTCTGGGTCCACAGAGGGTTCATTGGGAATTTTCTTGAGTTCATTTGCGCTATAGGTTGGATTTTAAAATATTATATTGGCAGTGTTTCCCATCATAACTATTATCCAAATCTTGAATCACTACATCTTTTGTGTTTCTGATAAGCGGTTTAGCACAGTCATTCATACTGAAGCAGAAATTTGAATTTAGAGAAAGGTGTGACTTTTATCTTGACTATGGTTGTTTTTAGAGGTTTTGAAGCAGATTATGAAAAAAGGCTGCATTCTAAGAAATAGGGAGAAAGAATATTGAACTGGAGGAGTACGTGCTTTATTTCCCAAAATAAAACAGTATGCATGTGCATCTATCATCAATATTGTATATAATTATAATATATATATCGTTTCCTCATTAGTAGGCAGGCGATAGGGAGTATGGTTTAATGGGCCTTTAGGATCCCAAGGGTTTGAGAACTAGCTCCAATACCAAATGTAAGAGCTGAACTAATTTAAAGAGCCATTACTGAAACTATAAAGATTGACTGAAACTGTAAAAATTGTAAAGGAGTTTTAAAGAGCTATCTATCCTTAACAGAGTATGAAAGCTTATGAACCTGTTCTAAATTTATACAAAAATTTGTATCTCTAATTGATTGATTCGATGAGAAGTACTTACCTCTGTTGCGGATGAAGATGCTTCAGAACTTCTCCAATTCGCTCCCGTTACCAAAAGACTGAAACCACCAAAAGACCGAAACCACCCAGCCAAACCGAGTACAACCTAGATACTCAGTCCAGTATGCTTCTCAATTGATGTAAACTAAACTTCTCCAGTTCGCTCTTGTTACCAAAAGACCAAAACCACCCAGCCAAACCGAGTACAACCTAGATACTCAGTCCAGTATGCTTCTCAATTGATGCAAAATGTTCCCCCATGCCCAGAAACTTTAGAACAAGAAAGGCTCAATTGTTCCTGATGATAAACTCTATATACAAATTTTCCTCTTGTTTCTCATTCTCCTTCCTCCAATCCTCCCTTCCTTCTTCTAAGTCTCCATTACCGACTTCCTCCATCTTTGTGTCCAAATTATAATACGTGTTGATTTTTGTAAACAAAATCTGATTTTATTTTATTTGAATATCTTAATTTGAAATAAAGTTTATTTATTTATTTTAATGATTTAATTTTAATTTATTTAATTTTTGATTTAATTAATTTTATTTAATTTCATAAATTTTAATTTACTATAAGTGGGTCATTACAATAACTAAAACTATTTGAAGATTTCTGGTACTATCCTTGAGGATTTCTGTTGCTAAGAAGAGAAATTCGAATTTGTTTACAACTCATATTTTGATGAGGTGGCCTCCAAGTCACTAATTGTCTTTGAGCATTTTCCTCCTGAAATCCTGCAGAATAGGGTCCAGTCATGCCTTTGTATATCTCAATCCGATTTAGTTCTGTAAAAATTGAGAGAGGTTATTGTAGATTAATATATTCTTGAGATAAAATTCTCTCAGTTTCCCCAAATCTAGCTTCAGCTGTTCACAATACGTTCTTCAAAAAGAAATCTAAAAAGGAATTTACACAGTCCGAAAAATAGGTTGTGAAAATGTACTTGTATCTATGATTATGTAATATCTATGTAAAATTTGAAGTAGGTTATTTTCCTTTAGAATATTAGGAACACAGACCTCCTTTAGTTTTTCAAGAATAATCTTTTGTTGGCCACAATCTATTTTGCAAAAATATGGCTAAAGAGGAAAAATTCGGGAACATATGTCTTCAAAGTTTCTTTAAAATCTCCCAAACCATAAGAGTTGTTAAAAAACTAGGAGAGGTTTTTGTTAATAAGGATATTTTCAGAAAAAATCTCTTTCAATTACTGAAAATACGTTCTCATGGATTCAGAAACCATGTTTTAAATCAATACGGTGTATAGGAAAATCATAGTTTTAATGACCATGAGACAGGCAATGGAACGGGAGCATTGTGGCACAACGGGAAACTAACACGGTGAAGTTTTATTGGATGAAGGGCAGAAGATGGATGATGTGGTGGATGAAGTGGAATGAATGCAATGGATAGGAGAGCGGAGGTGGACGATGACGTAGGAGCGACGATAATGGAATAGATGTAAACCGCGTTCGGGAGTAAGTCAAGGCGGTAAATGGTTTCAGGATTTTAAGTCCCGAAACACTAAAATGTGGAAAAGGTTGTTTATGATGGCGGTTTTGGAAACTGCCTATTTCGGACCTCCCCCCCACCAATAAAGTTCGGACGGCAAATGAGGGCCGAAAAGGGCCGTGGGCCATCAGATGATGGAAGGGTGTGCGAGATGAGAGGTGAGGTGATGGGTGTTTAACACATGAGCGGGAATAGTGGTGGGCTCATGATTTTGAAGGCAGAGGTGATACCTATGGGTCCCAGTAATTAAATGGAACGGGATTTGGTGGGGTCAGCAACTAAGGCTTGGCCCACTTAAACATAAAATTAATGTTTTAAATAAATGTTTTAATAAAAAATATAAACTTATATATTTTTATTAAAAATAATTTATTTAAAAATTAAAATTATATAAATAAAAAAAATCATCCGAAAGCATAAAATTTATATATGCCCTTAGTATTTAACTCAGAAGAAAAGGCAATTTCACACTGAATTTTTTAAATTTTCAGTGTGTCAAAATATGTTACAACACAAGGTACTACCTTCGGGCGACTTTCCTTTGCGTTCTCTTGGAGAAGATTGATGCAGAATGGCCTTTGTGATGCTCCTGCTTGTTGAAGGTTGGGCAGGAGACAAAGTCTCCATATCTCGTGCAATATCCCCAGGGATATGCACCTTGTCCGTGGCAGTGGGCTCTCCTTCAAGGGACATTTTTTATTGTTGGACATCAACATCACAGGAGGATGAGATATGGATATGTTTGAAGCTGGTGTCTTCAGCCTTGGACTATAGAGTATGGGACATGCTTCGAGTCTGACGATGACCTTGAGCAGAAGTCTCGACCAGGAAAACCAGGGGAGTGTTGAAGGGAAACAAAGGTTGTCGACGTTTGGACTTCGGTATGGCACTTACAGGATTTAGGGAAGGCTCTTCCAGGGATTCAAATGCATTTCTTTCTGAAATGAGACTTAATTTAGGTTGGCTGGGCTTAGCCCAATCTCTTTTTCTCTTCCTTTGTGAGCCCACCGGGGCTTCCATAGGAACCGTATTCTTGCCATCATTCAAATCATCATCTGCGGTCAGGGGGAGTTCGGAAACAGGAGCGGGAGAGTGGGTAGGTTTAGACTCGGATTTGGATGGGGGCGTGGCATCATCTAATTTTAGGGAGCGGCCTACTACTCATTTCCGACCCTTAGTCTATGTTTCCTACCCAGGGAATTCTTCAATTAGGAAGTCCTCCCACAATCGTTTCCTTTTCTTGAGCTCGGCGACCAACAGGATTTTAATTAAGCTATGGTGGTATAATGAAATCTCAAGCTTCCTGTCCTCTAACTGCACACCTCTAGCCATCTTGTGCAAGCTTAACTTCAAAAAGTGAGGAATATTCAATTGTCTATCTTCAGTAAAATGGATCATGAGCCGGATATGGTATAGGAATACAACAACAAATTTCCCTTGCAGGTCACAAAGCGCTGCAACATCATCAGTAATGGATGCCATCATTCCTCGATGCAGTTGCGGAGCACTCCTTTCGCCCAACTGATCGACTGATAGGCAGGCTTCAAAAACAGGGTGCAATTTGGAATTTCTAGCTGCCCACCTTTGAAAAATTGCTCACCCATGGCCGGTAACCCAATGGCCCTGCTCACAAATTCCTTTGTGACTCTGAAAGTTAAGTTTCCGAATTGGGCATGCTCGCCATTGAAACTCTGCGCGCCATTGAAACTCTGCGCGAATGCCATCACAACTTGGTCATTATAGCCTTGAAACCTCTGTAGAAATGTCATCCAACCCTTCTCCTCCAGAATACCCCTGCATTGCTCATACTCTGTGCTACGCACAAACTGGCCAAAGGTAGGTTCATGCCTATCCGCGCCCATGGTGTCTGTGTTTAGCTGCAATTCTCTTTCTCCCAATTCATCTCTGCACCTTTGGCTCTCCCTGATTCTCTAACCACAGTCGCAGGCACCCTTGTATTAATTTTGGATGGAGGTTCATCATTATGACAGATTGGGACTATGAGATCGTTACCATTATGGTGATCGTCCCATCCACAACTGGTTTGGAGTGCGAACGCTTGATTGCAATGTGCGCTCATCTGAGGGAGCGTGTGAGTATCTTGACCGAGAGGTGATGTGTCCTCCTCATGATTACTGAGAGGAACTATGAAACCATGGCCAAGTGTGGGCAGGGCAAACATCATCACATAGCGAGGATAAACCATGAGTGGGTGGTGGTTGTGGTTCGTGTCTCATTAATGTGATGGAGGGTAATCACTTATGAAATTGGGAATAGATATGTAAGGAAGCATGATATTTGATTATGGGCAAACTTAGGAGGGATTTAGAGGTATGCTTCTATGATATCATTTTAATCACCTACTAGTTAAATATAAGCAAAATACAAGTGAATACCTGAACCACTTTTGTGATTTTGTGTCAATTGTGTGATCGGATGTGCTTACCACAACTTGAATGTAAGTAATGCTTGCTGCAATTGTGTGCTGCGACTCTAGTCCTAGAAATGGAACTCAATTGACATGTTGTATCCTTGACAATTTGAGTCCTGATCCCATGGATCTATACTTACGCAGAATGAATTTCTAACCACAATCACCTTTGACTGTTGGTGAAGACAAGTCCCAACTCAGAGACCATGTTGAGATATATATAAAGATGATCTCTTATGATCCAGAAGGCTTCTTCATACACACTATGATAGCAAATGTATAATTATAGGACATAGATCTGGACAAAATCTCAGGACCCCCATATGTACTAACAAGTTAAATTTTAGACAGAGCACAGAGTAAAGGTTTTTTGAATCATAATTCCGGGATCCTCATACATAAAACCAATTGAATTTAGACAGAGTATAAGGGATAGGTTGTTTGAACATGATTTCAAGACCTTCAGACTTAATGCCATATACCAGGCTACTCATTATCTTTAGAAAAAGGAAACTACTTATCAATCCATGGATTTTAACCAGGCCTAGAATGATGACTGCCTGGGGCATTTCTTCTTTAGGGAGCTAGAAATGTCCATAAAGAGAGCTCCAAGGGGGCTTATTTTCCGTAGTTATTCCTTTGGGCCCGAAAAAGAATAATTCAATGTCCAAAGGATCCCTAAACTACTACTACCTTATTATTTTAATGAGCCTAAAGTAGTTAGTGCTCAAGGAATTCATGTTTCGAGAGTCTGTAGACTTCCAAAGAAGACTCCACTGGTTCCTTTTCCATAAATAATCCACCAGACCTAGATAAAGGAATAAAATTGCTCCTGGTGAATTCCTCCTTTATTCTACATGGGCTGTGGGGAGGACCTCCTATAGATATGAAAAGTGACAACCCACTACTTTATATATATATATGTGTGTGTGTGTGTGTAAATATAAAAAGAATTAATCAACTGAACCAGCAAGGGGCTAGTCATTGGCATGAATCAACTCCAAACCTGGATCCCTTCGAACTTCCTGCAAAAACTAATCACGTGAAAGTGGTTTATGATAAACTTTAAGCCGATGACCATTTACTACAAAAGAAGTCTTGTCATCATCAATAGTACAAATACGAACTAAACTTTTATCAAAAACTTCAGATACCTCATACGGTCCTAACCATCTAGTAGAAAATTTACCTTTGAAATACTTAAACTTACTATCGTATAACAAGGCCCAGTCACCTAGATGGAATAATTTCTTCTTAATAAATTTGTCGTTCCATCGGGCTCTTTGGTTTTGTACTAATGCAGTTCTGTGGTAGGCATCTTGTCGAATCTCATCAAGCTCATTCAATTGCATCAATCTCTGTTCTTGAGCCTCATTTAAATTCATGCCCAACTGAGTGGCAATTTTGAATGTTTTTACTTGGAACTCGATGGGCAAGAGCACTTGTTTACCATAGACTAATTTGTAAGGTGTGTGTCCGGTCACATTCCTCCAAGTGATCCAGTAAGCCCATAGTGCTTCTGGTAACTTTTCCACCCAATCTTTGTGATGCAGTTGAATTGTTTTTGTAAGGATGGATTCCAAAACTTTGTTCGTGGACTCCACTTTCCCATTAGCCTGGGGGTGGTAAGGAGTCGATTTGCGATGCTTAACTTGATATTGCTCTATGAGTGCCTTGACCAACTTTGATGTAAATTGTGTTCCCTGATCGGTGACAATTTCATGAGGCACCTTGAATCTTGTAAAGATGTCCTCGAACAAAAACTCTACTACTGCCTTTTCAGTGGCAGCATACAATGCTTTAGCCTCCACCCACTTGGTGACGTAATCAGTGCACACAAAAATATATTTCTTCTTATTTGACATTGGGGAGATGGGCCCTACAAAGTCCAATGCCCACTTCTCAAAGGGTTCAATGGCAATTTGTGGTTGAAGAGGCATTTCATCGGAGGCAACTAGTCTCCCCATTCGTTGGCAAGTGTCACAACTCAAAACAAACTTCTTGGCATCTTTAAAGAGTGTAGGCCAATAGTATCCAGTATGGAGAAATTTATATGTTGTCCTTTTATCGACAAAATGGCCACCACAAGGCTCGTTGTGACTAGAACTTAATATATCATGCATTTCATCTTCTCGCACACACCGTCTCATGATCAAGAGAAACTAGCACTGCGCTGCACTATATTATGCTTCTCTCGAGCTGACATGTTTTGAGGTATTTTTCCTGATACCAGATAATTGGTGACATCAGCGAACCAAGGAGTAATAGTAGAAATGGAAAATAGAGCTTCATCTGGGAATTCGTCAGGCACTGGTGTTGGCATGCTCCCTTGCGTAACATTAAAACGAGATAAGAAATCAGCTGCCAAGTTATCTCTTCTAGGCCTATCGATTATAGTTATATTGAATTCTTATAGAAGAAACAACCATCTAGTATTAGTAATAGGTTTATTCATTAAAAATTTAACAGCAGAATGGCCAGTATGGACAAATGTCCCATAACCGGTAATATAATGTCTAAGCTTCCCTATGGCATGCACAACTGCTAACAGATCTTTTTCAGTAACCGTATAATTTAATTCAGCGGGACAGAGGTTTTTGCTAAAAAAATAAATGGCATAGGGGAAGTTATCCTCCCTTTGTCCCA
The DNA here is from genome assembly GCA_031772625.1 of Pinus tabuliformis. Classification (NCBI taxonomy): domain Eukaryota; kingdom Viridiplantae; phylum Streptophyta; class Pinopsida; order Pinales; family Pinaceae; genus Pinus; species Pinus tabuliformis. Next base: position 4,041,309 of record CM062811.1, on the reverse strand, counting down.
AAACTGCTCCCAGTGCAGTATCCGAAGAATCTGTACAAATATGAAAAGGTAAGGACCAATTTGGCCCTCTTAGCACCAGAGCTATAGACAATCTTTCCTTCAATACCTGAAAATCCTGTTGACAGTCAACATGCCATACAAAGTCAACATCTTTAATTAACAATTTAAATAATGGTGCTGCAATTCTAGTGAAATTCTCAATTAATTGTCGATAATATCCTGCATGCCCTAGAAAATTTCTTACCTCTTTTTTTGAGCTTGGAAAAGGGATACATGAAATTACCTCGATTTTTGATGGGTCGACTTGAATCCATTCAAATGACACATGATGGACTAGAACAATTCCCTTAGTTTGCATCAACCTACATTTATCACTACAAAGGGCCAGATCAGCTTCCTGACAACGAATCAATACCTTCTCTAGATTTTCCAAAGCATGAGGGAAGTCATCTCCAGAGACTATGAAGTCACCCATATAGACTTCCACATAATCATGGATCAGATGAGAGAAAATGGCAAGTACAACTCTTTGGAAAGTGGTGGGGGCGTTACAAAGACCAATGGGGAGGACTTTATATTCATAAGTACCCCACAAGCATGTAAAGGTAGTCTTCTCCTGGTCTTCTTCGGCACCTGTTGTACCCATCTAGAAAAGAAAAATATTTCTTACCTAAAAGCATGTTAAGAACTTGATTAATGAAGGGCAATGGAAAATAGTTGCGCAATGTGGCCTTGTTTAGTTCTCTGTAGTCAACGCAGATCCGCCACTTGCCGTTCTTCTTTGGAACTACTACTAGAGGTGACACCCACTTACTATCAAAAATGGGGTAGATGAAATCTGTGACCAAAAGTTTCTGAAGCTCCTCTTTAACAATGTATTTTAATGCTGGGTTCATATGCCTTTGTGGTTGTCGAACAGGTCTCATTTCTTCATTCATATAAATATGGTGGATGCAAGTGTCTGGATGTATACCCCTCATATCCAAGTAATCCCATGCGAATGCTCTGGTTTTTTCACGAATCATACTCATCAACTTCTTCTTTTGTTCTGCAGTCAATCCTGTACCGATATGTAAAATTTTCCCTTCAAATATTTCCACAGGTTCTGTGGTGAGCTCATGGCTTTCCTCCATTGCTGCAAATGAGGCGAAGATAGCTGGGTGGCAAGTTTCCTGAAACTCATCACTAAACACATGCTGATAACCATTAAAAGAGATGGGATAATCGATACAAGAGCTATCAGCTAAAAACTGCTACAAAACATGCTCATCAGAATGCTCCTGGAGACCTCTAGACTGATCTAATGTTAACAAGGGGAACATGCAGTCTTCGTCTCCATATGGGTTTTTGAGCCATAATGGTACTTCGACAGCTGTCTGAGCAGGTGGAAAAATAGACAATGTTTGATTTTGAGGACCATTAGAAATGATCATTTCCCCATTTCTGCATCCAATGATAGCATTAGCAGTTACCAACCATGGTCGTCCCAGGACTACTGAGTGTCCAGGCCTAGAGGTTTTTGGAGAAATGACTATGAAATCTATGGGGTATTTCCAAGAGGCAATAGTAACTACTATGTCCTCCAGGGATCCTATTGGTCTAACGATGGATTTATCTACCATTTCTAAAAGGATAGGGGTGGTTTTAAGTCTAGGTAGTTGTAATGACATCATTGTTTCATAAGTCATTGCATTTATTGCTGCCCCTAGATCTACAAGAGTGTTTGGCAGAAGTACTCCGTTTATCTCAATAGTGACAATGGGATTCCTGGGGTCATTGTATTTGGTAGGCATATCAGAAATCATAGTGGACATTTGGCTCATGATTTTGACATTCTGGTTCTTATGCCCCTTCCTCCCCGGTTTCTTAATGCAGAGATCCTTGACAATTTTGGTGTATATGGGAATGTCTCTAATTGCTTGTAAAAGTGGGATTTTAATACAAACATTCCTAAGTTCATTTTCCAGATCATATTCAAGCGGGGTCTCTTCTTTCTTTACAATTAGTCTTTCCGGGTACGGTGGTTCAGGTGATTCTTCTTCTTTCTGTGATTGTTGTTGTTTTTCATTTTGTGAATGATTTTCGGATGACATGGAGGGTACCTCTTCTTGGATGACAACAACTGATTTTCCTTTGTTGACTGTCTTTCCTGATCATAATTGGATTTCGTTCATAGGAATGGCAGTGATCATGTATGTAGGAAAAGGCTGAATATCAATGTTTTGCACTAGTTGAGGTAACCTATTATGACTTGGGTTAGGTATGGGTTGCGCAACCAATAGTGTAGGATGGGGTGGGTTTATGGTAGCAGGTGCCTGCGAAGATGATGGGTTAGTAGGTGCAGGTAATAATTGATGCAAAGGAGGTGGTGGCAGCGTAGGTTGTTGATACATATTAGGGTTATACACTTGCTGATAGGTTTGCATGGTCGGATTATATGAAGTACTTGGCATATTTGGATAAGGTGCATAGAATTGGGGCTGAGGTTGATAGCTGTTGGCATAGGGGTTTGTCCTCTAATTCTGGCCCCAGGTAGTATTTTGTGGTTGCTGAGCAACCCAAGGAGGGTAGGATGCAGGAAAGGTCCATGGCTGAGTCTAGCTATAACCTTGAGGATTTGGATCTGGAAACACATTCTGACTCTGGCCTCTCCAGGTGGGTCTTTTGGTTGCTTGAGATTGGTCAATGGTTTCAGCATTCCCCTTGTAGATGGCCTGTAAGCCAGGAAGTGATGGGCACTTCTCGGTCGGGTGTTCTAGGGTACAGATTCCATAGACCTCAATGGTGTTTAAAGGACATTCCCTTTCTGCATGTTTATGCCTACACTTGGAACAAAAGACTGCCATGGCTGCTTTCTCGGCTTCTTTCTTTTGTTTAATTTTCATGGTGTCTAGCTGGTCACTGATTGTGTTCAAGATATCAGTTTTAAAATTTTCTAATAGGTTTCCCAGCTCGACTCTTGTAACAACATTAGCCACAGTTTTCTTTTGCACATAGTCTCTAGAATTGTCTCTAAGTTCCCGAAGCTTTTTACCTACTTTAGCTTGGCTTCTAGAATAGGTGCAACAAAGCTCAATGAATTCAGATTTTTTTTTTATAAATGTATCCACCACTGAACAGGTTTAATGTTTCAATGTAGTCATCTCTCAGCCCTTTTAGGAACACAGTTCTGATAATATTTTCATCTAGGTTGGACCCATGAGATTTGTGGAAGTTGTATAGGAACTGTTCAAGATACTCTTCTAGGTTTTCATCTTCATTTTTCTACATCCTAAGGATATCATTGATGTCCCTAATTTTACAAAAATCTTGATACTTTTTAAGAAAAATTGATCTCATGTCATCCCATGTGTATATAGTGTGTTTCCCTAGACTCATGAACCACCTAAGGGCTGCATCTTTTAATGTGGCAGGAAACAATTTAAGTTTATGAGCATCGTCATAGTAATTATAACTACGACATAAAATATCAAATTCAAAAAGAAAGGCATCGGGATCTTCAAATGATTTACTGTAGAATAATGGGAGAGATGCCATTGGAATTCTTTTCATTGTGATGTCACGAGTCACATCTAGGATAGGGAATCCGAAGGTAACCTCCTCTTCGTCTTCCTGGTTGCCCCCTCTAAAGAGGTTCCCGTTGCGTCGAGGACCTTCTCCCTCTTCCTGGTGTTCTTCGTTGTGTCTATCCTCCCCATCTTGGTGATCCATTTATGCAACTAGCACCCGCTGGGGTTTGTTGATTATGGTATGAATAGGGGGTATTGGGACATGGTTGATGTTGGTTGATTGCTCGTCCAAGTTGTCTTGTTGTTCCACTGGTTCTTCTACAGGGTTGTCAAAGACAACCTGCTGAATGATCCTTTCCCCTCGATCTAAGAATTCTTGATCTGAAACCACGTTGGCATCAACACTTCCTCCTTCTTGTCTTAGACCTGCATATCGATTAGCAGCAGTAAGAATGGGTATATTAACTGATCCAAAAGTTGTAGGAAATTTAGAACTGGAAATAAATCTACCCTTGCTATCCCTAGGTCTACTTGTACTCCTACGCATAAAGATAAAAGAAATAGAAACTCAAGAACAAGCAGTGATCGGTCAGACTTTGGAGCAACCCCACAAAAGTGGATGCATGGCTCTTCACTCACATCTTACCGTACTCTCTCCGCCCTCTGACAGTCTTGCAAGATCCTGAAACTCAAATGATAATGGTTACCTGAATAAGAAATGACAACTTCCCCGACAACAATGCCAAAATGTTGAGATATTAAATTGGTGAATTAATCTCCTAATATTTATATGTCAATCCGGACTCGTAAGCATGAGTTGTCTTGCGCTTTCTTTGTTCAGTTCTATATTAGAGTTTTAAAATTTCCTTATAATGATCAACGAGGTAATAAAAACACTAATGCTCTCAAACTTAAAAGAAATCAAACATCTAGCTGTCATAAGTAGACCCAACAATCAAATTTAATCTAAAGACTTCAAAAATCTTTACACACTTAACCTAGGATTGAAATCTCAACTTAACGGGCTACTGGACTCTTTACCACTAATTTCAAGTGATGAGAATGAAAACCTAGTCACACAAGACTTAATCAATCAAAACACTCAAGTTCTAGTTCTAATTCCTACAATCCACACTCAAAGGAAATAAAGATTCACTACTTGTAATAGCAATCCAATTCTAGCTTAAACAATCAATATATACTCAATGATTTGTTACTCTACTAGCTCGTCACACCAAAGATCTTGAAGTTAAGTACTAAATTGGACACTCCGTTTCACTCTTAACTTACCAACTTGATTTTGTATTCTCGACCAAACTACATCCAGTTCCCTAATTGATCATAGTAATTCTACTTAGACATGGCAATCAAACAAATAACTCTGAGAAATTGTACTCTAAATCACCCTACAATCATATCAATCCCCAAACTGTGAGTAACCCTATTCAAAATCAATGCTCTGCTGTTGAAATCCAATCAGGCATCTAATCTATGGGAAATATAACCAAACATTCAACAAAACAGGGGAATCAATAATCCCAATGAAACTAATGAAATCGATTTAACAACTAACAAACAAAATAGGGGAATCAATCATCCAAATGAGACTAATGAAACTGCTTTAATAACTAACAAATGAAACACTCTGTTACATTCTGAGGTTAATCCACACAGTCTACTTATTAGCTGAGAAATCTATTTGACAAATAAAACTAGTTGAAGCTATAACAAATCACTCAAACCAATAATATGAAAACAGTGCTCCTGTTGTACACACATTTATGCAAATAATCTAACATCAACCCAATCAACTTAAATTAAACCAAGCTCACACCAATCGCATTATTCGAATAAAGAATCTAGAACAAATGCTTCCTATGTCACATACACCTATAGTAAAATTCCATAAGAGAGTCAATCGATTCAGTGACTATAGGAAACAAGAGAAATATTTTGAAATTGAATGGTCTCCATCTAAATTAACTCAAATTCCATTCATCTTTGGTCTCTAAATACATTGTCCTCTTTAAGTATTTGAAAGTAGTTTATGCGCAGTCAATAGGTAAACTGAATCTTCACAATCATTAAATGACAATGCAATTCAATAAACTTCTTGTACATCTATGACAATCACAATCCAATACAATGTGTAAGGTTAATGAACAGAGTAGGTCTTTGTCTTGAAAGAAAAAATAATGATTACACCAGAGATTTAGATTCAGTTCACTGAAGCAAGTAGGTTTAAAAACATCATTATCAACATAATTCAATCTATCGAAACTTGAGAAAATTTTCCACGCAGCAGGTAAACTAGCTATGAAGTGCAAATAACTGAAGAATCAACTCTGTCTATCACACAAAGATACTACTTAAGCAATATTACAAAGCTAAACCCAGATGGGTGGGCCCGACCACCCCTGGGAGCTGGTTAACTTACAGCAAGTAAGAGATTTTGATTACAAATAACTCGCCATCCACATCGAATTATCAAACGATTAACTCCAACTTAATGCAGAACCATTGTGGACATGTTTGTTTCAAAAATAATAAGTCAAGGAATACACAATAACAACTTCAACTTCTGTTCGCTAGCTTCTAATGTATTACATCGCAACCTTTTATAGGCATTTAACTAAGTAAAATAAACTAACTATGGATAGTAAATCATAACATCCGAGCTAATCTATTCCTTTAGATCAGATGGCTCGAACAACTTGTCCAAATTAGTTCAACAACCTTCAACCAACCCTAATCTTGGTGTCTTCTCCATTCAAAGAGGATAATGAGGATATTTGTCGTGGCTAGAATCGAACATGTTCAAGCATGGCTGGAGGTAGCTTTGCATCTAGAGGCATATAGCCTCTTATCCCCTGCGTTGTTAGGTACCAAACCCAAAGATGGCTCTTGAGTACGAAAGTGGGGAACCATGGTTCACTGCCTGCATTCTCCTACTGTCATCCTGCACATCTGCTGAAATGTCTACACTTCGACCATAGTAATTAGTTAGTTTAGGGATTAGCTACTCATATCTACTTAAATTCACTAATAAATAGCAAAATGTTACCATAAAAGGATTTACCTCATAATGAAGATTAGGACAAGAAGAATGGCAGGTGAGCAGGTTTAGGAGTGCCAGAAAGGTCAAAATAGGGCTGGAAAACAGTAGTTATGTGAACAAAACGGGGGATCAACAAGGGATAGAGGAGAACACCTGAGAAAATGGAGCACGTGGATGGGAGATTGGCTCATATGGAATTTCACGTCCATGGTGATACTAAACCTATAGATTCACCTGATAACTCACCGGGCAATCCAACTTTGGTAAACCCTCATGTTCCATGATGTCTATGGGTGGTATCTTCATTTTAGGGGTATTTTGGGCTTTCCGGTCTTTTCGTTTTTGGGTTCTCGATTGTCTATGGAATTTTGTAATTAGTTTTTGTATCTCTCTTTTATCCAACAAATCCAATAGGAGTGAGGCCAAAAGAATGGAAAAAACTAAGAAACTATAGTGTAATCTTTGGATGAATTAATAGAAGCATTTTGACGAAAAATAAATAAAATAAAAAATAAATAAATAAAATGAATACATAAATAATTAATTTTTATGAAATTAAAAAGGTTAAAGTTTTTGAAGTAAAAAATGAAAAAAAGAAGAAGAATCTAGTAGGAGTGAGGTCAGAAGAATGGAGAAAACTGAACAACTATATTTTAATATTTGGATGAATTAATAAAAGAATTTTTTCTTGTGATAACATCAGGTACATACATTCTCCCTAGGTCAGGTTGACCAGGATTAGGGAGAATGGTATGAAAGAGGATAAACATTCTTCCTGGGTCAAAGATGTTGACAATTATTAGGAAGAATGGTCCTAGAGGCCGAAAATTACTCAATTGAGTAAGTGAATTTCCACATTAGGCTCAAGATTACTCCATTGATAGGTTGAGTGATCCCATTTAACATCATGGCCTAGAGTGAGGCCTTTGTATCTGGGACCAAGAATACTCAGATGGATCAAGTGTGTCCCTAGGATTTCACCACAGGTCAGAGAGATTAACAAGGATGATGGTGAACCAGGACTAGTATGTATGTCATGGGTTAGAGGCACCAACCATAATCATGGAGACTAGTTAATGCTAATAATGTACCATAGGTTAGAGATGTTAACCAAAATTATGGTAATCAGATGATGTTGATGTTGATGTTGATAATGAATTGTTGTAACCTTTTCTTAGATAAATTTTTGAACAAAGAGAACATTTGGATAGTCATTATGAATACCTCCTTGGCTAAGAGGGAGTGTTGAATTTTGTGGCTATGGTCTGTCTTCATAATTAATATTTTATCACTCGAAAGATTTAAGATATGTTCTTCCTGTAATTTTTAACCCTTGAAATATATGTAATGATTAATATAAGACATGTTCTTCATGTTGGCTTCAAAAGAGAAAATTTTGAATATTTTGCTACAAAGTTGTCAAGTTGGCCCTCCCTCAAGTCAAGTTAGCCCTATTTGAAGTGGAACACATTCAGGCCAACTAGAACACTTTATATAAGGCACTTGACCTCCTCCTTCCAGCATAATTTTATCTTACATACAAAAATTATCTTATGGGCATCCAAATGAAGAAGAAGAAGAAGAAGGATGAAGACATCTCAAACATATTTTGTATCTCTCTTTGACCTCGCACATGTGGTTATCTCTCCTCCTATATAATTTCACATGTGAACTTCTGGGAATATTTTGGATAGCAGGTCTGATGTTCCAGGAAGCACTTTCTCAGTAAGAAGGCAAATTTCTCAGAGGCCGAATTTCAACTTAGGCAAATTCTACAATGCTAAGTTTGTTGGGTAGATTAGAGACTTGATAAGAGGGTCATTTAAACAGGTTTAACCATTGTATTGTTGGTTAGTTTGACCATCATATTTCATTAGATGAATTAGTTGTATCTCTCATTGAACTAAAAATTTTCTCTGAGGAAAAGGTTATTGGGTTCTTCCCGAGTGGGTTTTCGTAGGGTAAATCATGTGTTATATTTGTGCATTTTGTTCTCTATTGTCCTTGTGCATTTATGGTTGAATTTCTAAATTGTAATTTATTAATGATAAACTGGAAATTCTAAAATAATATCTACATCATTAGAAGTAATTATCAGTTTTCAGAAATTAGTGCTTATATCTATTACACTTGAAAAGTCAAAAAAACATCCTGTCCTTAGCTAGTATGATGGGGGAATCATTTTATATTCTCCATTGGAACTTAACAAAGGACAGAAGCTTCAATTGCACCAATTTTCAAGATTATCAGGGAAGTATATTGGTAGCAACTTGTATTACCATCAACCAGCCATCTTTCTAGAAAATTGATTTTTCCATTTAGTAGAGGCCATTGTCAACATATAATTTCTTATTAAAATAAATAATATATGTAATTGAGTTTATTGTTGCATATATTTTTCTTTGTTTGATTTATTTTATATTTTGTGGAATTTTTTTGTTTCCAAAGAAATATGAAGAGAAAATTTATCAAAAAATTATAAAATATTTTAAAAGGATTATTATATTGGTATCAGAGTTAGTTTTCCTACCATCCTGAAGAGTTTTATTCGATTTATGTTGCAGCAAATGAATAATTTATGAAAACTGAATTTAAATTTTGAAGCCATAAATCTTAACGTGAATTTTCTCCTGACAGGTCAAGTGAAACCCCAACACAAGGACTCTAGTTAGTCATTTATTATGCAGGAATTCGAAGTGATAAAATAGCGATTTTTAGAGAGAGGACCAAATTATTGTCCTTTAGGAGATGGAAGCAAAGAAAAATTGCAGGTTCTAAATTTTTTCTTTATCAAAGAGTGAGTTGGTCTTAGCTGAAGCGGATGAACCATTGAGTGGTAAAGGAGGTCCAATCCAATCAGAGAAGGTTGAACTGATAAAAAACAAAAATAGTGTTAGTTGTCAATTCCTAAGGGTCAATTAAATTAAGGTCGAATTGATTTATTCATTATCAAATCTTGTGGGTCAAATTCTGGTACAAAGGTGATGAGTTCTCAATCCAAATTGTTGAAGTTTTAGAGGAGCAAGTTTTGTATTTTAGATAGGGCCAGAATTCATTGGCTTCAACCCCAAAAATCAAGCCCTAATTTGCAGGTTGCATGGAGAGAAAAATTAATCAATCTAAGAGGTGAAAATATTCAAGGTTTTAGGGCTGAAATTCCAAGAAAATTATTGGTGCGAATTGTCAGCCAATTGAGGAGAATATTTCCTATAGTTTTTGTGGGATGAGTTTGCATCCAAAAGGAATAAAATTTCTGAGGTCTAACTTGTCACTTATAGTTAATATTATGGGAAGCGTTCTTTGTTATTTATTTAGCCAAATAGTTACAGCTACAAGAACAATTCTAATTTTCCTTTTGGATGGGGCTAAAGTTCATTACCTGAGTGAAAAATCGAAACCTAATTGTGGATGTCGTGTCACTTCAACAAGAGGAGCGAAAAATAATCGAAGAAGCTAAAAATCATGAGGTTTTTAGTTCACCAAAGTGTGGGTTGAGATGCATAGTAAAGAGGGTCGAGTTCAATTGTGATTCAAACGTCGATTTATGTCAGTAAAAGAGGGTTGAGTTCAAGTGTTAAGGAGGCATTATCTTGCACTGACAAGGTGGGTTGAGTAGTCTTCTCCAAGCTAGTCGAATTTCTCAATTGGAGAAGTGAGCACTTTCAGGTTTATTTTCCAAGTTCCATCTCAACCATATTTTATGTAAAAATTCCTCCTAAGATAAAATTTCCATAGTTGTGGCGTTATCTCTGAAATCCTATAGAAGTAAGACTAAAGATGATAAATTTGCAATCAGAACTTAGTTAACAATACTTGGTAGATAAGGTGTTTTTGTAATAAATTACATTCAATTCATTATCATGTTGATTTTTTATAAAGGTGGAATTTGAAAATTTTCTCATGGATTATAGATGGAAACAAGACTTAGAAGGCATCACAATTACCATAAATAGCCTAGCAAGAAGGTAATAATAGTTTAGTTGTGCACCAATTCATTCTGTGGACAATGATGTTATTATGGAGCAAATAAAAATACAGATCAACAAACCCTTCTCCAAAGGAGTCCATATTACTCTTCAACAAAAGCATCTGATGGATCTACAAAAAGAAAAGGAAGTGGGGAATTAGCTCTTTATACTTGGATTAGAATTAAAGTTTATGAAGATAGGGGATTTCCTATCTAATTTGGAGGAGTTAGACTCACGCTTTTCCAAAGTATCCCAATTTTGATTAGAGGATATTAAGTTGGGCAGTGAAACCATCAATACTTGCCTTGATTTAGCATAGGTTTATGGAACACCCTTGTAAGGAGGTAAGACTTACATTTGCTTCTTTCCTCTGTGAGATCATTAGGGTAATTGCTCTAATTCCCCCCTACAATGATGACATTTTAAAAAGGGTGTTACAACTGATTTTGGAGAGCTTCCAAGGATTGCATGATATTGAGGACCTTACATTTGGTAAGAAACTAAATATCTTGGATATGCTAGCTAGAACTAGAATGTGTTCCATTATGCTCAATCTAGAATTTATTGGTTTCATTTCTCAAATATCCCAATGCTTCTTCACCAACATCCGAGAATATCATTTGGGCATAATAAAAACCAACATGCAAAGTATTTTTTCTTTAATTTTAGGTGATGATGATGGAATTTGAAAGCATATAAAATCAAAGATGTTGGCTATTTGGAGGAAAGTGTAGGTTGTTTCACCTATCACTCATGAATTCTCATAAATATTGGTTGAGCTTAATCCTAAATGGTTCAAAAGGCACCTGACTATAAGAGAGCTAAATTCAATGGGGTTGTTGGTCACATATTATGCCAACAAAGCTAAGAACCCAAAAGGCAGGAATAAAATTTGTCCATCATAGTAGGAAAGGTGGAAAGTTGGTCATTGGGGTGGAATTGGTAAAGGAAGATATTTTTTGCAATTAAATGGTGCTAAAGACAAGGAATAGGTGGAACTAAGGAGCATGAAATCAATTTCATGGATCAAGGAGAGAACATGTTAGTTGATGAGGAACTAGTAGAAGAATAAAGAGTTGGTAACGCACATTCCTTGTCATCTGCAAATGCCATAGCATGGGAGGATGATAGTAGTATTGACACTCAAGATCTGACACTAAGCTAAATAGGTACGAAGAATTTGTGAATTTATAGGGGCTTGTGGCGAAATATAGTTTGCATCAGAGGGAGAAATATAGTTTGTAACAAAGGATCATGAATCATCTCTTTTGGAGAACTCCTCAAGGGCTCTAATTGCATTATTGGGTGATATGGTTGAGAATTCACCTTATGGACCAACCATCAATGAAATGCAATAATATATAGTGGTTACATGGATTCTAGATGATAGTCGTTAGATGCACATTCAAGGAGATATTAATAATCTTGCAGAAGGCCTATTAGCAATGAAGGAAAAACTCAGGAGGCTAAAAGACACTATTAAAGAAGGTTAGTGAGCTTGAGGAATGGAATATCAAGAGTGTTAAGATAGATTTCAAGCTTCCTAGTATTGAGGAGTAGTTAAAAATATTGGTAGTGCAACAATAAAAACATACTCTTGAGTTGCTTTTAGCAAGAACAAGAGGTGAGATGTACAACAAACCTCTTCATAAATACATAGAAAGGGCTTGCAATACCTTGAACCCACAATTGCATGTGATTAGGTACGTGATTAATGAGCAGCCTTCCACATTATTGTTCAGCCTTGCATAGATAAAGAAGGAGATAGAGCATTAGTTTGGGATGGATGGATGGTGCAAGAAAATTGGAATCCAATCTTGCATGTTATTGGAGTAAGATAACAAGTATATCAAGATGAAAAAATAGGATTTAGAGCTATGGAATAATGGCATATCATTCATAAGAAGAGTAGCGTAGGGTGAGCATGGTGGTTTGTTTTAGGGATTGTTGATGAATGGTGGGAGATACACGCTCTAGAAAGTCATCGACTCCAGAAGTGTTAGGGTGATAGTTGACATCCAATATGGGAGAATACTTCTAACCATGGGTTCATTGCAGTTGGAGTGTCAAAGAATTAGGGATGATAGATTCCCTATTTGGTTGTGGGATCCAGGTGGGTTATCCTCTCATATGGCAAGGCTTAACCAAGCATGGGAGCACAACTGGAAGGGGTGAGAATGCAATATGGCAGAAACTCTTTCCATGATACTAGGAGAATACATTCATATAGAGGATGAATTTCACTTTTCTGGATTGCTTCAAGGCATGGCAGTATGTGGCAGTAGTACCAAGTTCATCAATGTTGAGATAATATGGTATTTATGTGCTAAAACCTTCTATAGACTTGTTTGGGATCCCCATATAGGTGTATGGATGGCTTAAGGACAAGCAATTTTAGGAAGGGAGGATTGTAATGTCCCTTTTTCCTGGCATTGGGAATGAAAGGATTCTCAGTAGCATAGGATACAAATTAAAATTAATTGTGGGCTATGAGAGAATTAATTAATTAATAATGGATAAGAAAATATAATATTAAAAAGTCACTTCATTTAATAAAGGAAAAATGACCCATGGTATTCTCCATGATATTTCAATAAGCCATCACAATTAAAAGAGAAGCATGATATCATGTGGGGTGTGTGAAATATTTGATGCATTTTTTTTATGGCTTTCTAACCATTTGTATGAGGATTGTTAACCCTAGTGTAGATATTCTTCGAATGTGAGACTATCCTCGCTATGGATATTACAGTAGAACTAGTTTTAGTGGTGAAACATCTACCCTAGCTAGTTTGAAATTAGAATCATTTCAAATTATCCATTGGCACTTAAAGGAGGAAGGAAGTTCCAATTATAGTAGTTTTAAAGAGTATTGAAGAAGTATATTGTTAGCAACTCAAATCACCATCAACTAGCCAAGTTTCCAGTGAATCAATTTATGCATTTTGTAGAGGTCATTGTCAACATGTAATTTCTTATTAGAAAAAATAAAATAAAAACTAGTTGGGTTTATCATTGCATATCTTGGACTCTGGCTGATTTATTTTATATTATGTCAAATTTATCTATGGAAATTTCCAATGAAAATATGGAGAGAAAATTTATCAAAATTTTATAAAATATTTTAAAAGGATTATTACATAATGGCAGAACAATGCTTGACTAATATTCTTTAACTCTTTAAAGGATATCTATTTACCATTTCCCCACTAGAAATTGTTTCCACTTGTTGTTATGGCATGGAGTGGTGTCGCTATCACTAAAAACAAGGCTTTGAATTTTCTCAGGTACTATGTTGCATCCATGAAACTCCTAAACTTAGAAAGATTAGTAGGGACTGACCACTTCATGGTGGTCTCCATCTTGGAAATATCTATATTCAACTCTCCTCCACTTATCATATGCCTTACATACACTAAATATTATTGTGTAAGCTCACATTTCTTGAGATTTTCCAGTAGCTAGTGCTTATTTAATGTCTCTAGCAACTGCACCAAATGTGATATATTCTCCTCCTAGGTAGAATTATATACCAGTATATCATCAAAATAGACAATAAAAAAATAATTTATAAAAGGTGTGACAACCCCAACCATGTTTTCTCTCATGAAATGAAATGTAGATACTTTTACAAAAAAAATGGGGTGAGTAATGGGACATGGGTTCCATAGACTGGAGAGGCTCTTGCTTGGGATGTTTAAGTTTCCTTGTTGTAGGAAAATATGAACTGGTTATGAAAACCATTAAACGTTGGTTGGTGCAAATTTGATGGCCTAGTATTTTCAGGATTAATGAGGTTTCAAGAGAAGTATGCAGACCCATGCTACTCTAGAGAACACTACAAGGAAAGAAGGACAAATAAATTAATGGGAAATAGCTAACAACTGGGGAAAAGGAGTGGAATTCAATGATTGCACAGTAGAGAACCATGAGAGAAGAGAGGGAGACAACATTTAAGAATTCTCATTTAGCAACAGAGCAGGAGAGAAAAGGGAGACAAGAGAAGAGAATTACAGGATGATGGACAATAAAGGAGTCTTGCAGAAAAATTAGGAATAACAGCGATATTATTTTTAGTTGGCATGGTTGGCAAGAAGAAGATTTCTCCTAGGTGAGGAACAATGGCATCCCCATTCCCTGTTTAGCCATAGGGTGGAGATGGTCTTTATATAGATTCACTTGATGGTTGGGGTGAAGGGTTGTTCCTTGGATTCCTGAAACGAGGATCTTTGAAGCCTTTCTTGTTGTGTGGTTTTGTGGTGGATTCTGGAATCCCCAAGGTGGTTGGCACCACTATGTTTTTATTTGAAGGGTGGAGACATGTTTTTCTAGAATCCTTGACATTATTGGGTGGAGAGGAAGTCTCTAGATTTCCTAAAACTATTGGCTGCTGAGCAGTTGAATGGTGGAGGCAGTGGGCCTCTAGATTCTCTGAGCTTACATAAAATACTTTGATAGTTGGTGGATGAAGGTAGGTGAATCTCTGGAGTTCTTGTTCCAACTAGAAGCCAGTGTTTAAATCCTTTGAGAAACGTTTCTTAGTCTCTAGAACCTGCTCGGGGGTGACAGCTACAAGTGAGGACCTTGGTGATCCACTGCACAAGATCAATGGTATGCATGGCCCATACCCCTAACACATACCATTAATCTAATTTTTCGGATGGATTGTTGGGATTGTAGTGGGGTTTTATAGCCGCACCCCCCCCCCCTCCTCTTATGACGTCAACTTGAAGGCTACCCCCAACACAAACTATCGATCTCTTTTGAGGAATGAAATTTCGAGATCCTAGTAGAGCTTTGCGCCACCCCCGCTACACAAATTGTTTATCTCTTCAATCAACTGTGACCATTGGATCTGTACATGGCGTGGGGTACAACGCGTATGGGTGACGTGTCAGACAATAGGTTGATATAATGTCCACCATAAGTGAAAAATTATGGATATATATATGCCAGTAATCCAAGTTATAATGCTCCGGTGTAAAAGAAGAGTGGTAAATGAAATAAATTCAAACCATTGAAAGGAAAATTGATAAGGAAAATGGATATAAGAGACAAAAAAATGTTCATCCCATTTCTCTAACATTGCAACAGAAATTGGATTAGTAACTAGACACTTCACTGAGGTATGTGGGATGTTTACAAAATGGTGAAATATATCATTCATTAGCCTCATAAATTTAACTGGTGCATTACATAGGAAAAATGGCATGACTAACCACTCATACAAACCTTTCTCGGTTTTGAAGGTGGTATTCCAAGTATCTTCTTCTCTAACTCAAACTTGGTAATATCCAAAGTACTTTAACTCAAGTTTGGTAAAGTACTTGGATTGCTCCAATTGATCCAAAAAATCATCTATCCTGGGCAGGGGGTACATGTTCTTGAGTGTGATTTTGTTCAACTCTTTGTAATCAATACACATCCACTACATCTCATCCTTCTTGGGCACAATGATGATGGGTGACCTACATGGTGAGGTACTTGGTTGAATGACACATTGTTCTAGTAGTTGTTGCAATTGCTTCTTCACCTGACTTTCTTCTATAATGGATAACTTGTACAACCCAATATTCAGTAATGGGGAGTCTGAAAATAGCTAGATATCATGCTCCACTTCCCTAAGTTGGTGGTATCCCTATAGGCTCCCGTAACCCATCCCTGTATACATGTATCGAGTCTTCCAGTGGTTTCTATTTCTTAGTACACCCCTCGAGGGATGAATTTTCTCTTATTGAATCTTCTACAGACTAATTTTACTTATTTCTTGAACTAATTAGTTTTTTGGCTTTGTTGGCACTTGCTAGTGAAATTTTGGACTTTCCCTCATGCACGTTGATGGTGAAGGAGTTTCCTTCCTTGATGAAGACATATTGGTTGGCTCTCCACATGAGGATTGTATCTCGCATGTACATATAGGGACTTTCAAAATCCACTCCACATACATCATGGGGAACCACTTATACTTCTACTTCATCAATAAAATTAGCATTGATAGAAAATCTAACTTTGCATTGTTTGGTTTACCTTTATTTATACATCCTTATTTACCTATCTAAATGGATATGGGCTTAGATGATCATAGACTTCCAATCCTAATTTGTTGACAAGATCTATTGCAATGATATTTTCCTGTGATATTGAGTCAAAAAAATCATCAATATTTATCTTCTTGACTTGTATCCTTATATGGAAGAGTCATTTTTTTTTCATTCTCTTGCTACTGATGAAGGCTAATTAGATTCACCTCATTCTGCATTGTTGAAGAGACAATATTTTCATCCATGTTTGGGTTTCTTTTAACTTGGTTTCTTGCGTTAGTGACCAAAAGGTTCTTCTTCTTTGTAAATTTCTTCTTGTTCTGTTGGTTAAGCTCTGGATGCAACTTCTAGCACTACTATGTATAATCGTCAATGTTACAGTGGTCGTAGTGGTTGTTGGGATTTTTTCACTGTTATGTTGTGGGTGTTGTCTCCTTGTATTCTCCCCCTTTCCACTTCTTCTTCCCCTCCTTAGAAGCATCCTATTTCTCCTACTTTGAAGCACTTGATTACCCTTTCTTTTGGCTTATTTTCTCTAGTTACTTTTCCTATACACAAGCCTCTTCCACCAATCTAGGTTTGAACAACAACACTTGGTTACGCAAATGGCTATGTAAACCCTTGAAATACTTGAGGAGTACATCTAGGTTCTTTGGAGAGATACTCGACATTATGGCCATCATTTTTAAATTTGTGGTGTATGTTTTTACACTCTTCCCCTGCTTCTGCCTAAAGTAATAACAATGGATGTACTAGTCCTCTACATACCTGAGTAGGGTAAAATTGTGATTTTATGAGGGTTTTGAAAACCTCCCAATAATTCAATTGAGAATGTCTCTCCAACCTTAAGGTCATTGTGTGGATTTCCCACCAGATTAGGACATGGCCCTATTATTTTAGCTAAGAAAATGAAGTCTTCTATTCCTCCTATTTATGATGAACACTAAAATAAAGTTATGATTGTTGCAACCAATGATTTAGATTCAAAGCGTCAATATCACCATGATACAACTTGATGTTGAATTTTTCTTCCATTTTGAATAAGGATAGTGAACGCTTCACACCATTCAAATTGGGTTGATCTTTTTGGGTTCTTTCTTAGGCTCTTCCTCTATTTCTTCCCAATGTCTTGATTTACCCTTTAATCATACCTTTGTGATAGAGCGCCCAATATTTTTGAATATACTAAGCTTATTGGTTAGGGTTTCCATGAGCAGACTCACATTACAATTTATATTCACAACCTGTTATTCTATTCATGCAAACCTCTCCTTCCTAGGATCATGCGGGTTATTCACTGATCTGTTAGCCATGACTATGGTTTTGTGACTATTGGCTTAACCAATTTGGATCCCCTACAAATCCACACAAATTACTCAAAGAAACTTGGGACCAATATGTGATGGTGAGTGATGATCCAAAAAGTGAAATGAGGCCTCATTTACTTATATGAGTTCTATATTTCCTTATTTCCACCATTTTGACAAGAAAATCCCTAAAACTAGTTTGTTAAAGTGTTCAACAGTTGTGAAGTCGCAATCCAACCTCAATATAAACTTCTCCACTATGATGTCATGCTCTTTAAAATGCTCAATATGCTCTAATCAAGTGACAAAATGGATCACGAGTGCTCCTCATCCAAAGAATGGCTCAAATGTCATGGGTATGCCTCCATAAAATATGTCCAAAACCATGACATCATCAATATTATGCCCTATGTCACTATTTTGTGGGTGAAAGTAGCGACATGCCACAATCATGCTCAAGTGTTGGGTTCAAAAGGAGATATGGATTCCCTCCCTTGTCATATTAAATATAATCAACCATCATCTAGGCTTTGAAATAAGCAACATCCATCAAACAATGTCAAGGCCATCTTTGGGGCATCCTAGACCCATCTTGGCACATCATTAATAAGTACAATGCCCAACCTCATGGGCTCAACTTCCCAACATCTAGGGGTGATC
The DNA here is from genome assembly GCA_031772625.1 of Pinus tabuliformis. Lineage (NCBI taxonomy): Eukaryota > Viridiplantae > Streptophyta > Pinopsida > Pinales > Pinaceae > Pinus > Pinus tabuliformis. Next base: position 4,022,766 of record CM062811.1, on the reverse strand, counting down.
ATGAGGGCTAAGTACCACATGAAATCATATCATATCCCAAAACTCATCTCTACAGGGGAAATTTTGCATCATCAAGGTCAAAATTTCTCTCAGAATGGGGTACAACAACCTGTAAGGGCTACTAAAGGGAATCAAGACAAACTTTCAAGGGGTATCTACTATTGTGATAACACCACCTGAAAAAAACCTCTTAAGATCAAGTGAGATCAATATTCATTAGGGACAATAACCATTAAAGCATCATGGTGGACCATACCTAATGCTAGGGGCACAACAATATTTCACACAAAACTAACCTTTAGATTTTTAACTAGATCAGTACATGTAAACAAGTTATCTTGTTTATATTAGGGATGATTAGGTCAACAACCCTATTGGTTGTTTCCAGCCCCCAAGGGGAGTGACATGTCCCACGTTAGTCCATTAATCCATAGATGTGTGTGATAATTATTGTTACAAAGTGGGAAAGACTTTGGGGTGGGTTCTATAGCCATGTGACCTTGTAATGGGGGTCTGACATCTTGAGTGCATAGATGTAAGGAGGAAGAAATTGTCATGGCATGAGTTACCCCTTTCCTCGGCCTACTATTTGTACCCCTCTAGTGAACCTTTTACTTTGAATGATTTGTCTTTATTAGGTGCATATTTTAGGAGCCCAAGATTGCTTTTTTTATTTTTATAATAGCCCTTTAATATAATTGGTTTATTGTTCACCAAGGTTGGGACTATCAAGAGTTACTTTCTTTAGATGAAGCATTAAATTCTTGAGGAATTGGATGATGGCTAATGAGGGGGATAGAACTCATGCTAGTATTTTTCCCACGTGCTAAATAATTTCTCAACCATATTTTGCATATTTCATTTTCCATTCATTCTGGGATTTTATGCAATTAACTTTCTTTTAGCTGCATCAATCTTCGAGGCCAAGTTTTTGGGCCCTAAATTAAGGATGTGGATGAAAGGTGTGAATCCAAATGATCAATGACCAACTTCCTAAACAGTGGAGATGAATAATAGGGAGAGATGGATAGTGGTAAGTATGGATTACCTTAGACTTGCTACATCAATTAGTGTTTCCCCAATAGTTCTCTTCCTAAACCATAGTGCCTCAAGGGAGTTCCCACTATAATAGAGTCAAAGACTAACCTCTGAAGTTAAGTGAGGGCACAAGAATATAATCAAGCTCCATCAAGCATCTATTTTTCGTGTGATCCATGTTAGTATGCACATAACATTAAGTGAAAGCACTTGACTAAAGAATGGTTAATGTACCTGTCGATGGATGACCCACCTTCCTTCAAGAAGAAATGCTAGATGGGAGAGATATCTAACTAGATCAATAGGTGTAGGATACTAACATAATGTTTTGTGTTGGCCATATTGGGTTGATGCCTAGCTGGTTATCTAAAGAGGAGAAAAAATTGCTCCTAGGAACTACCCACCTTTTGGTGGGTACTGTTATCTAAAATCCATATTTTCTTGTATTTAGAGTAATTTTTGCATAATTTTGAGCCACTATTAAAGATTGAATTTAAATTTGAAAATTTATGTATGAATTTTTCAAGAAGCTTTCACCCAGAAATATGAATAGTGATTTCCATCTTACTTAAAATCTACTTTTTAAGTTAGTTTAGATTAAGAGGAGGCCACAAAATACTCGATATTAGTTCTCATACCATTTCCATCCTTGGACTAACAATTTGTAAGTGCTAAGGTGCTTGAAGGATGTCTATTATAGGAAAATTAGAATATTCTCATTGTGTTTTTGTGTATTTTTTTGTCTGCTACATATGACAACAAGTTATTTTTACCTGTAACTTTCCAAATAGTAGCCCAAATTGTAAAATAATCACATTTCTGCTTCAATTTTTTTAAACCCAAAATGTATAGGTTACACGATATATAATTGATGTTTTGGTGCTACTAATTTCACTATTTAGTTTTCTACTACAACAATCCTATGTTTTATAGGTAGAAAGTTTAGAGAAGTGAACATCTCCACCGCAAGTTACTCCATAAAAGGAATTTATATTATTAGGGGTTATATTTGGGACTCATCCCTTCTTCATTTAGAGGGTTTTTGGGCCTAAGTAGGGGAGTTTAGGGTTGAAGTGACAACATGACCTTGCCCTGTGTGTGCCCGTATAGCAACTTACCATAACCTTAGCAACACTTCTAATCGAATTGGTAACAAGTCCCGTTAGACAAAAATTTAGACTCCAAACATTCTAAATCTATCACTCCATCCTATCCATTAGCCCCTTCTAGATTGTTGACATGAGTCCTATGTGATTTGACATTCTTTGCCACTTCACAGTATGGGATAATAAACTCAAGTTGTAGTGTACATAAGCCAAGGTTTCTATACATTCATGCTTTCTCTCCACATTGTGGATGAAGCTATAAGTACAACACCTTTTTTCAATGGGTGTTCACAACTTGTGAAATTACCCTCAATGCCAATTTATGTAGAATTTTGATGGAACAACCATACACATTCCACCATTCAATAGGAATAGTCTTATCTTGATATTGTTTTTGCATGCATATAAGAGAAGCCTTTATGGCCATAGATTTATTTTCCTAATTTTCTTCAAAACTTCACCAAACTCATAATCTTAGGGACTAGCTTGTCCAATACAGTCATATACCCACTATTGGGTATGTGTTATATTCTTTGCATGACTAGCTTCATGAATTATTATGCTGCATTGGGTGCAATGGGGGGGGTCACGGGAGGGGTAGAATCCCCCTATTGGGGGATTTGCAGAGGGGTGATAGCCCCCATTCATGGGGTTTGGGGATGTTCCATGAAAAATAAAAAACATACCCAAGGATGGTTGGGTGGAGCCAAGGATGGTGAGTGGACCCATCCATGGTTTTGTGTAGGGTTTTGCATATGGTTTTGGGCATGATGGTTTTGCCCATGGCATTTTGTAGATCTAGTCAAGGGAACTAGGGTTATGTTCTAATCACGGGTTAATCAATTATAGTTTTATGAATGCTTCCACATATATAATGTATTGTAAAATTATTGAATTAAATATAATGAAAAATAAATCTGGTTTTTTCTAGTTTTGGGTTCTAGAAGAAAAATATATCTGTATATTTTATGTTCTCACCATTGTATATTTTATATTTTTTAAGAATTCATTTCCAGTAATTTATATGTAGGGTTAAAACCTTCACCCACTCAATGCCTTTAGATCCATGTGGTTTTCTCATAGCTCCACCTTTGGGTGTTGGTTAGGCCAACCATGTAAAAGAATAATATTTTTGGCGTAAGGACCTATGCCAAGGCATGGAGTGGAACATTCATATTATCCGACCATTTGACCACATGTTTATCAACGTGATTATACAAGATTGAATGGTATGCCACATGTATAGAAAATTTCAAACACTTTTGAATCCGAATCATCCATAGAACTTTGGTCAAGGAAATTTTTTATTGTTCTATGTATTGAATGCATAAGCATGGATCCACTAACATGGAAGCATGAGGAACAACCACCAAACATTCAATACGATCCTATTGATTGAAGCTCTCACTCTTCTTATTATATATTTTTATATCTTACTTTGGTAATTTATCATAGGTTTTGACTCCTATTTTCTTAGCCAATGTATGTGGTCTTATAATGTTGGTATGAAAATATAGTTGTTCCACCCCATTTCCTCCCTCCAACCTTGTCACACACTTAAGAATAACATTAATAGACTTGCATTTTTCCCTAAAATTATTTTTGTTTGACATTTAACTTCATTTGGTGTTTGTTGTTGTATCATTATGTTAGGGCCCTATGTTGGCATTATGATACAAGTGTTTTCCTTGATGGCAACTCACTCACAGGTCAGTTTAGTTTTGATGAAAGGCAACCCACAGTGTAACAGGTCCATTCAAATGTAACAATGCATTGGTACAGAAGAATAGGAAGATGGAACTAAAGTCTACTAATCAGAATGAAGAATTTGAAGGTAAACGATGGTGAAAAGCAGTTTAAGATGTATACGTAAGTCCACTTAGTCAAAACAACATATACACGTAGGTCCATAGAATAAAAAGCGTGTATACATATACACGCACTCCCGCAAGAGGAAAAGCACGTACAGATTGTAAAAACAAGGTATTTCAAGAGTAGAGAATACCAAGGGTCAACACCATGGTATTAGCCCACAATATTGAGCGGAGTAATAACTATTTGATCCTGTCCAAGAATACCATGGGTCCTAAGTGGTTTTGGTACAACATATTGAGAAAGGCCTAAAACAATATAAGGAGGAGAAGATCATAAGGGTAAAGTATGCAAGTGAAAAGGGTTTCTAAGGAATACTTCTATCTAAAGTATATTTTATGTTGCAAGGGCTATCTTGGTGATTTGATCTAAAATATTTTGTGCACCTTGAATTCAATTTTGAATCAGGATCATGAGACCTGAAATGACTTATCATTGAATGAGCTGATATTGATTGGGCCAGATCTAATTATGTACACTTGTTTTATTCCTTGAATTTCATGATCCGGGTTTGTCTAAAGTCTGGAATAACAGTGAATTTATAAGTTAATATTTGCAGATCTGTGCACTGGTTCACTTTGGTGAAGTTGCATATACACGACGGTTTGGCTCTTCCAAGTAGTGTATGCAAAAGAAAAAGTATGTTGTTCAGAGATGACTGATCTATTTGATTAGTATTGTTGTTTTATTGTTTTCTGTCAATGAAGTCTTGTTAGATATGAATGTAAAATTGAATGCATACAGAGTTTGATATCTGATTGACTGATTGTATAAGTGAGAAGGGTGATCTCTGCTACTTCCCGTGTAAGGCTCTGTAAATTGACAGTAGATGTTCAGTATATTGCTGGTTGGTACAAACTTGATTCAGAAGTTTTATGTTTCATTAGTTTTGAAGGTATACGCATGTTTGACTAAAGCTAGTAGCGTACACAGACAGGTTGGGTTCAGTAAAGTAGCGTATACATTTTGATGCATGATTTTTGTGGTTGCAGCTGGTTCTGAATGATGATGCAAGTTTCTGGGTTCAACATAATGTTCTAGTGACAGTGATCTGATTACTCAGATTAACTGATTGTCAGTTGATGTAGTTTGAGTTTCAAATTTTCTGATGGGTACAGTATGCAAAATTTGATGAAACGAGGCCTTCATGTGTATTGTTGTGTACCAGGAGCATCCAATCTGAAAATTTATGAAACGTGATCCCTGGAGGAAGAGAGAATGTCATAGCCTTCTGTAGGTACAAGAGTTAGGGGGTTATAGCTCCCTTCTAGTAGAAGCTGGAAAATGAGAGAAGGTTGTAGCCTTCTGTAGGTGGGTGCCTACATACTGGTATGAGTCTGCACCAATACAAGATTGCAAACATATTTTCTTATTATTAAAAGAAGACAGAGACAACAACGGTAGCTGGTTTTCACCCACATTTGGTTTCCACCTTAAATCTTGGTGTTCATGTGTGTTGCTTATGTGTGATTGTTTATTCTTTTTTTACTGCACTATTTAATAAGTTACTCATACACTGGTTATAGATCAACACATGATAAATTAACTAAACCACAAGTTTTTTGGGTATACGCTAGTTTCAATAATCACAATAGCGTGTACACCCTAGTTCACTTCACAGAAGTAGTATATATCAATTTGTTTGGGAAATGAAAAATTATTGATCTCATAATACTGATTCACCCCTCTCTCAGTATTATTTCCAACAATTGGTTTCAAAGCATGTCCTTTAGAAGAAGCTTGATCGCTTGAAGAAAGATCGTTCAAGATAATCATGAAGGCATGGGATCCATCAGACCGCCAATATTCAATGGGAGCAACTTAGTATATTGGAAAATAAGAACCAAAGCCTATCTAAAATCGCTTGGAGCCGATGTTTGGGAAGTTGTGGAAGGAGGATATCAATTTCCAGCAGAAATCCCTACAAACTCTGCAGGTAATAAGTTGTATGAAACCAATGCCAAAGTTGTCAATACATTATTGGGAAGTCTGTTAGAATCATAATTTGTTAAAGTCATGCAGCTCAAGACAACCAAAGAGATATGGAACAAAATCATTCAGAGCTACGAAGGATACTCTCAGGTAAAACGTGCTAAGCTTCAAACTCTCAGAATTCAATATGAAACTCTTAAGATGCATAGTGATGAGAGTGTTGCTAGTTACCTTTTCTGTATAGATGATATTGTTAATTGTATGAATAATTTGGGTGAAGAGATAAAGGAAGCTACTTTAGTTGAGAAAATTTTGAGATCTTTGTCTTCTAAATTTGAGTCAAAAGTGTCTGCCATAGGAGCAAAACAAGATCTTCAAACTATTACTATGACTCAACTCCATGGAATCCTAACTACCTTTGAAATGAGAAAATGAGGTCCATCAGATATGAGAGAAACCAATTTTAAAGCATCAGCAAAGGGAAAAGAAAAGGAAGAGCACAATGAATCAGAACACATTTAAGAAGAAGAAGATGAGGTAAATTTTGTCAAGAAGCTTCAACGGGGTTCCAGAAGATTCAAAGGTAAGCTACCTTTCAAATGCTTTGCTTGTGGTAGAGTCAGCCATTATGCTGCCAAATGTCCTCATAAAGATAAATATGAAAAAGGAAAGGAATATGCAAAAGGAAATAGAAAATATTTTGTGAATAGAAGGAGTTATTATACGCATGAAGATAGTGATGGCTTATCCAATAGTGATGAAGATGAAACTAACCAAGGTTATAGACTACTCATGGCTTATGACAGTGATGATTTTTTGGATGCCTTAGAAGAGGAAGACTTTCTTGAAGAAATCACTAAACTCAAAATCTGTTTAGAAGAAAAGAATATGATCTTTGATACGTTGACACACTAACTCACTGAAAGAGAAAAACACAATGAAAATCTAGAATGTGAAATAGTGGGTCTAAGAAAATAACTTGAGAAGACAAAATATCTTAATCTTAGATTTGCTAAAGGATCTGAAACATTAAATGAAACCATCAAAGTTCAACGTTCTCCTCTAATAAAGACAGGTCTTGGATATATTGAAGAATCATCTCAATCACATAAGTCGTCAGCCTCCACCAGAAGCTATCTTGATGCCGCAAAGACCAGTAAACAATATGACAATCATCAGCAAAGGCCTAAAATTACTCGTCAGGTAAATCATTCGTAATTTACTCCAAAGATGAATATCAGTAGAAGCTTCAACCAACATGTAAACAATGCCAAAATATTCTATGATCGCAAAAACTTCTTTAATGGGAAATGTTTTTCTTGTCATAAATTCGGGCATAAGGTTGCTCAATGAATTGCTTACAAAACCATCATGACTAGAGAAGCACGAAATCAAAGGAGTGTAACAGGAATCAAGAAAAGTTCCTATAATAACTTTTCTCCTCTTGAAAATGAAGTAGAATGTTCGATTTGTAACAACTTTGGTCATGAAGAATCTGAATGCAGGAGAAAATTTCAGCCATCACTTCAAAAGGAGAAAACATCATTAAATCCCAAGATATGGAGAAAGAAGGAATCTCAATCAGAAAGATGTGGCATAGCTCTGTATGCAGAAGGACAAGAAAATCAGTGGTACATCGACAACAGATGCTCCAAACACATGACAGGTGATAAAGAGAAACTTCATTCATATAATTCTTTAGAAAAGGAAAAAAATGTATCATTTGGAAATGACACTCCAGTTGTCATTAAAGGTAAAGGTTCAATCTTCTCGAAAGAAAAGGTTAAAGCTAGAAATGTCATGTATGTAGATGGTTTAAAGCATAACCTATTGAGTGTCAGTCAAATGTGTGATCAAGGAAATGAAGTTGTGTTTCAATCAAATAGATGTGTGGTTCATGAGCTTGATACATGAAATACTGTGATTGAAGGAATAAGAACTCCAAACAACTTATACATTCTCAAAGGAGGAAAACAATAATTCTATCTAAGCAAAACCGATGAAAACTAGCTATGGCATAGAAGATTGGGACATCTAAGTTTTTCTCAAATAAGAAAAGCATGTAGGCTTAAGGCAATTCATGATCTTCCAGACATCAACATCCCAGAAAATACCATATGAAAACCATGTCAATTGGGTAAGCAAACTAGAGTTCACTTCAATGAAAAAGAAGGATTAGCAAGTAAGCCTCTTGAACTCATCCATATTGATTTATGTGGACCAACAAGGAAAAAGTCACCTCGTGGAGAAGAATAATTTATTTTATTTATTGATGATTTTTCCAGGATGTGTTGGATAGGTCTACTAAAGCATAAAGATGAATCATTTGAAAAGTTTAAAGCCTTCAAAGTTTTAGTTGAAAATGAATCAGATCAAAAAATAAAATGTCTCAGATATGATCGAGGGGGAGAATTCATATCAGACGAATTCCTTGACTTTTGTGAAAAACATGGAATAAAGAGGAAATTCTCTATCACAAGAAATCCTCGGCAAAATGGAATGGTGGAAAGAATGAACAAAACAATTCAATAAATGGATCGATCAATGCTTGATGAATCTGGAACTCCTACAACCTTCTGGGGTGAGGCTGCATTTGTTGCCGTGACTATTCTAGACAAAGCAAATGTTCAGATAAATAGCAATCAAACTCCATATGAACTTTGGTATGGTAAGCCTCCTACTATAAAACACTTTAGAGCATTTGGAAGTAAATGTTTAATCAAAAGGACTGATGAAAAACCTGGTAAGTTCAAACACAGAGCAAACGAAGGAATTCTTCTTGGTTATTCATCCATAAGTAAAGGATACAAATTTTATAACAAAAGACTTCATAAAATTGTTGAAAGCATTGATGTTGTAATTGATGAAGCATGCAGAAATCCAAAAAAAATGAAATCAATAGAGGAATATGACAGTGAGGAAGTTGGGGAATGCTTTCCCGCATCAAATCAAAATGATATAGAAGAAGAAACAAATGAAGCACTAGAAGAAGATACAATAGACGGGGAAAAGACTCCATCCAGGTATGTTCAGAAGAATCATCCAGAATCTCAAATTCTAGGAGAAAAGGGGGTTGGTGTACAGACAAGAAGAACTCTTACAGGGACCTCAAGCTATCTAGCATTACTATCCTCCACCAAACCTCAGAATGTAAATTAAGCGTGCAAAGATGAATGTTGGGTCAAGGCCATGGATCAAGAAATTGACCAAATTGAAAAGAATGATACTTGGGAGTTAGTTCCTAGACCTCATGATAAAAATGTTATAGGAACAAAATGGATATTTAAGAACAAGCTAAATGAAAATGGAGAAGTTATTAGAAACAAGGCCAGACTTGTTTGTAAAGGGTATTCTCAACAAGAAGGTATAGGTTTTAAAGAAACTTTTTCACCTGTTTCCTAACTTGAAGCCATAAGGATGTTTCTTTCTCTTTCTAGTTTTCGAAAATTGAAATTATATCAAATGGATGTAAAATCAGCCTTCCTTAATGGAGATTCAGAAGAATAAGTTTTTTTGAATAGCCAGAAGGATTCATTCTTTGAAATGATGCAAAATTCGTATGCAAGCTTAAAAAGGCTCTCTATGGTCTGAAACATGCTTGAAGGGCTTGGTATTACCGCCTTAACAAATATCTACAACAACAAGGTTTCACAAAAGGTTCTGCAGATAGCAATTTATACACAAAGGTTGAAAATGATAAGCTGCTAATTATTGTTGTTTATGTTGATGATATCATCTTTGGTAGCAATGAAGAATCCATGAGTCAAAAATTTTCTTCAGTAATCCTTACTTGGTGAACTTACTTATTTTCTTGTTCTACAAGTACATCAAACAAAAGATGGTATCTTTCTTTCACAAACCAAATATCTCAAGTAGATCTTGAAGAAGTACGGAATGGAAGATTCTAATCCAGTATGAACCACAATGGTAACAGGATGCAGTCTCAGTTCTAACGATGAATCACCAGCAGTAAACCAACCAACTTATAGATCTATGATTAGAAGTTTTCTTTATCTAACAGGTACCAGGCCTAATATCATGCATGCAGTAGGAATTGTTGGAAGGTTCCAAGAAAATCCAAAGGAATCACGTCTCCAGGTAGTCAAAAGAATTTTCAAATATCTTCAAGGAACTCAGGACTTTGGACTATGGTATCCTAAAGATACAATCCTTACTCTTCATGCATATTCAGATGCAAATTGGGCAGGAAATGTTGATGATCAAAAGAGCACTAGTGGAGGTGCATTCTATATGGGTTCTCGGTTAGTGTCATGGTTTAACAAGAAACAAAGTTTGATTCCCTTATCTACAGCTAAAGCAAAATATGTGGTTGTTGCATCTTGCTGCACACAACTACTTTGGATGATGCAAACATTGCAAGACATTTAGATCACATGCACTCCACCCATCTCCATTCTATGTGATAATACAAGTGCCATTAGTATTTCGAAAAATCCTTTCATGCACTCCAAGACCAAGCACATACCCATTAAGTACCATTTTCTACGAGAACAAGTTCTTGAACAAAAGGTTAAATTGGAGTATGTTCCCTCCAAAGAATAGGTTGGTGATATATTCGCTAAACCACATACCAAAGAAACATTTGAATATCTCAGGCAAAAGCTGGGAGTGGTTGTTGCATCATCTTGTTGTTAAATATAGTTTTTAGAGGAAGATTATTATACGCGAGTTTCATGAATTATAGTCGCGTATACACGCTGGTTTCTGTGGCTAAAGGAGAGCATATGTTTTTCTGACAGAAAAACATTGGGTTAGACTCTGATATGGGTACTCTGTCTAATATTGATGATTACAGTCTAACGATGTGCTTTTTCCATTGATTTTTATCTGACTGACAAAGAAGCCTTGATGAATGACTTGTTGAGAATGCACAGGTAGCACAGGTTCAGGGGGAGCATTATACTTCACTCACATTCAACATTGTTGGCATCATGGTTGTTGAGTTCAACTATGGCTTCAGATACTTATATCATTTGTTGCATAAGTCATGTAAAGATCTAGGGTGTGATATGACTTCTCTTGTCATGGTTTATATTTAAATGAGTCCTATTGGACATTTGATGTAATTTGTATCCCCACTTTGCATGGGATGGATGATGTAATAATTTGTATTTATATCATGTATAAACAATTGGTATATCCTCACTTGGTTGGGTGGATGAGTCAAATATGGTGTATCCCCACTTGGTTGGGTTGATTGATGTATGTATGAGTCATTGGTCATAGGGAGGTCATACTCAGTTGAGTTATAGAGTCATGTTATACTTTTGAATCGTATATCTGTAGACTCGGCATGTACTCAGGGGGAGCATGGACAACATAATGTATATCAAAGGGGGAGAATAACTTGGTCTGCCCTTTGCCCTTGATGACAAAGGGGGAGAGTATTTTGGTGCTGCTTGTTATCTCTAACATTTTCTACAACTTGGAGTAATAAACACCAACATGGTTGCCATCAAGTCCAAAGGGGGAGATTGTTGGCATTATGATACAAGTGCTTTCCTTGATGGAAAATCACTCACAGGTCAGTTCAGTTTTGATGAAAGGAAACCCACAGTGTAATAGATCCATTCAAATGTAACAGGCCATTGGTACAGAAGAACAGGAAGATGGAACTAAAGTCTACTAATCATAATGAAGAAGTTGAAGGTAAAGGATGGTGAAAAGTAGTTTAAGATGTACGTGCAAGTCCACTTAGTCGAAATAGCATATACACACAGGTCCACAAAACAAAAAGCGCGTATACGTATACACACACCCCTGCAAGAGGAAAAGCGCGTAAAGGTTGGAAAAACAAGGAATTTCAAGAGTAGAGAATACCAAGGGTCAATACCATGGTACTAGCCCACAATATTGAGCGGAGTAGCGACTATTTGATCCTGTCCAAGAATCCCAGGAGTCCTAAGTGGTTTTGGTCCGAGGTATTGAGAAAGGCCTAAAACTATATAAGTAGGAGAAGATCATAAAGCCAAAGTGTACAAGTGAAAAGGGTTTCTAAGGAATACTTCTATCTGAAGTATAGTTTATGTTGTAGGGGCTATCTTGGTGATTTGATATGAAATGAATTATCATTGAATGATCTGGTATTGGTTGGGCCAGATATAAGTGTGTACACCTGTTTTATTCTTTGAATGTCATGATCTGGGTTTTTCTAAAGTCCGGAATAGAAACGAAGTTATGAGTTAATATTTGCAGATCTGTACACTGGTTCACTTTGGTGAAGTTGTGTATACAATTCGGTTCAGCTCTTCCAAGTAGCGTATGCAAAATAAAAAGTATGTTGTTCAAAGATGACTGATCTATTTTATTAGTATTTTTGTTTTACTGTTGTCTGTCAATGAATTTTTCTTAGATCTAAATGTAAAATTGAATGCATACGAATTTTGATATCTGATTGATTGATTGTATAAGTGAGAAAGGTGATCTTTACTACTTCCTGTGTAAGGCTCTGTAAATTGATAGTAGATGTTCAGTATATTGCTGCTTGGTACATACTTGATTCCAAAGTTTTATGTTTCAGTAGTTTTGAAGGTGTACGCATGTTTGATTAAAGGAAGTAGCGTACACACAGGTTGGGTTCAGTAAAGTAGTGTATACATTTTGATGCATGATTTTTGAGGTTGCAGCTAGCTCTAAATGATGATGCAGGTTTTTGGGTTCAGCACAGTGTTCTAGTGACAGTGATCTAATTGTTCAGATTAACTAATTGTTGGTTGATGCAGTTTGAGTTTCAAAGTTTTTGATGGGTACAGTATGAAAATTTGATGAAACGAGGCCTTCATGTGTATTGTTGTGTACCAGGAGCATCCAATCTGAAAATTTATGAAACATGGTCCCTAGAGGAAGAGAGAAGGTCGTAGCCTTTTGTAGGCTGGCGCCTACATACTAGTAAACACACTGGCTAGTACAAGAGCTATGGGGTTGTAGCTCCCTTCCAGTAGAAGCTAGAAAATGATAAAAGGTTGTAGCCTTCTACAGGTGGGTGCCTGCATACTAGTATGAGTCTGCACTAGTACAAGATTGTAAACAGATTTTCTTATTATTAAAAGAAGACAGAGACGACATCAGCAGGTGGTTTTCACCCACATTGGGTTTCCACCTTAAATTTTGGTGTTCATGTGTGTTGCTTATGTGTGATCGTTTATTATGTTTTCACTGCAATGTTTAATAAGTTACTCATGCACTGGTTATAGATAAACACATGATAAATTAACTAAATCACAAGTTCTCTAGGTATATGCTGGTTTCACTAATCATAGTAGCGTGTACACGCTAGTTCACTTCACAGAAGTAGTGTATATAAATCTATTTGGGAAATGAAAAATTATTGATATGATAATACTGATTCACCCCCCCCCCCCTCTCAGTGTTATTTCCAACACCCTGTAATACTAGTGTAGCCCCCTTATTGTTATTGTTCTGTCCATGTAGCCTCCATATTCTTATTTTTGTGCCCCATAGAAGCCCACTATTATTATTGTTATGCCCTTATATTATTATTGTTATGTAGGCTTTGATGATATTGTGACCCCTTAGACTCCTATATATACAAAGGAGGTCATGTTATTTGTATAATCCAATAATTTTTCATTTCTGTAATGCAAAGGAGGTTTCCCCCTCGAAGAGGATAATTTTTTTTCGTTGATCTATCTTTTCTGTGAGTCGGTTGCATAACATTTGGTATCAGAGCTTTGGATTCTAGGATTTTTCTTCTTCAAACAGGTCATCTAGGAATTTTCACTAAAATGTTTTTTCTACGAGGCTTCAGAAGCTGAAATTTTTACCACGTAGATTCAAAATATTGGTGAAATTTTTGTAAAAAAATTAGAGCTTGGTTCATTATATTTTAGGAGGTATGATTTGAGGAATTTAGGGTTTTTTCAAGCTCTAGAATTCAATCTCAAACAGGACCGAAGGTCGAAACAGTGACATGTGGCACACCATACAAGTTCACTCTACCGAACCAGTCTATAATCGTATCATTGTGGGAGATTAGGAATAACTCTTTCTTGAATAATCCAATCTTAGTTTGACTGGTGTGGTTGGAGAGACTCAGAGGTCTACCACAGGATGAAATTGTAAACCTTGGAGATCTGAAATTATAGAGATACAACAATTTTAATATCGAGCTCCTAAAATCCAAGGAAAAGGTGTGTATTTTTTAATTTTGCATAACTTTTGTTTCAAAAATAATTTTGAAGTGATTCAAAGAGAATATTCAAGCATATATATCAATATTTGGTTCTAAAATTCCTCCCAAACAAAAGAATTCTACACCCATTAATCCCTCAGAAATCTCTACTATGGCGCATTAAGAGGAAGAATTACAACATGATATATCAAAATTACGGTACCAATTGCAACAAATTTCACTCTCACAAAGAGCAACAAAAGATGAACTAAAATGGGACATCAATGGCTTAAAAGGGGAAATGGATGGAATAAAAAGAAACATGGAAGTTTTTAAAGTAGACATGGATGCAATGAATGTCAAGTTGGAAGGGTTGACAAAGTTGTTGCAAGAAAGGGTTCTCGATGGTGATAAGGTAATCCATGAAAATCATGATGAGGATAAAAGGAATATGAATTATGATTTTAGAGACTCCAATGTGGGGTTTAAGAACGACCACATTCCAAAGATAGATATAAGAAAGTTTGATGGCAAAGATTCGATAACATGGATACTACAGATTGAGCAATATTTTTATCTACAAGATGTGCAATCCTCACAAAAGGTATGTATTTCATCTTTATATTTAGAACCCAATGAGTTTGTATGGTATAGATGGTTTTTCTCTCGTAAAACACTTGTCCTGGTCAATTTTTATGGAGGAAATGATAGCACATCATGAAGATACAAAGAGCAACATCTTCTTTAGCTAATTGATAAATCTCAAACAAAAGGGTTCAATAGCAGAGCACATTGAATACTTCCAAAAATTGAATATTAGGGTAACCAATATTCTAGAGGAGCATAGGATTGATGTATTCATAGGGACTGTAAAAGATAATATCCAACATGACATTCGCCTTTGGGAACCTGATTCATTGGAGAAGGAATTCGGGGTGGCAAGAAAAGTTGAAAGAAAATTATGGCAATAAGGAAGTATACCACTCACAGCTATAAGGATGGAAGGCCTTTTTCTCCTCGTCTTCCAAAACCTATAAGGTTGACACCACAAAAATTGGAGGAAAAAAGAGAAAAAGGGCTTTGTTATAGTTGCGATAGAAAATACACTAAAGGTCATAAGTGTGTTGAGAAGAAATTATTCTACATAGGTTGTGAAGAGGAGGAAGAAAAGGAACAAGAAACATAAAAAGAGGAGGATATACACTAGGAACCAACCCCAGAAAAATAATAAATCAATCCGAACATATATTATAATGCATTGGAAAGAATTACCACTCCTGAAACTCTCAAGATAAAAGGATATATCAAGAAGAAAAAGGTAATAGTGTTGATTGATTCGAGTAGTACCAATAATTTTATTCATTGTAAGATAGCCAAGGAATTGAATTGCTTCCTATATCTAGCACCATAGTGTCAAGTGATGGTTGCAAATGGAGGAACTATAAATTGCTCAGGAAAGTTCCATAATATCAAGCTAACCATGGGGGAATATTTATTGAATAGTACAATGCTTGCCATTCCAATGGGTGGTGTTGATGTTGTACTAGGAGTCCAATTGTTACAATCTTTGGGGATGATAGCTTTCAATTATTAAGAATTTTTTTTGGGAAGGAAGGGAAATTTAATTAAGGGATATCGTAGGGAAACCATGAAAGATAATCAACTCTACTAGCATGAAAATTCTTTTGAAGAAAGAAAAACGTGGGATAATTTCACAATTATGCTCACTAGAGGTTCAAATATCAAAATCATCTATTTCTCCATATCTCCAAAATGTCTTGGACAATCATTCCAAGGTGTTTGAGACTCCCAAAGGCCTCCCACCTATTCGTGATCATATTCATGTTATTCATTTGATTCTAGGAATTATTCCTCCAAACATTAGGCCATAGAGATATCCTTATGTCCAAAAGAGTGAAATTGAACGTATGGTTGCAGAAATGCTAGAGGAAGGTATAATTCAGTCTAGTCAAAGTTATTTATTTTCTCCAATAGTATTGGTGCACAAGAAGGATAGATCATGGTGTATGTGTCTGGATTATAGGGAGCTCAACAAGATCACTATTAAAGATAAATTTCCCATTCTTGTCATTGACGAATTGTTGGATGAATTACATGGAGCAATTTACTTCACCAAGTTGTATCTTCATTTAGGATATCATCAAATTAGATTGAAGACTAAAGACATTCCTAAAACAACTTTTAGAAATCATGAGGGTCATTATTAATTTTTGGTCATGCCTTTTCGCCTTACTAATGCACCTTCCACATTTCAAGGTTTGATGAATTCCATTTTCAAACCCTTCCTTAGAAAATTTGTGTTAGTATTTTTTGATGATATACTAAGATACAACAAGTCTTGGAAGGATCATGTTGCACATGTTGATATGGTGCTCAAACTATTGGAGGAGAAACAATTATATGCAAAAACCTCCAATTTTTTCTTTAGAGTACAGGAGGTGGAATATTTGGGTCATATTGTATCTCATGAGGGTGTTAAGGTAGACCCTAACAAAATTAAATCCATTAAGGAATGGAAAATAGCCACAACCAAAAAGTATCTTCAAGGATTTCTCAGGTTGACATGGTATTATCGTTAGTTTGTTAAGAATTATGGGAGAATAGTGACACCTCTAACATCATTACTGAAGAAAGGTGCATTTTCTTGGACTCCAAAAGCAACTAAGGCCTTTGAACATCTTAAAGAGGAAATGTTCCAAGCACCAGTATTAGCTACTCTAGACTTCACAAAAACCTTTATTGTGGAATGTGATGCCTCAGGAAATAGAATTGGTGTTATTTTAATGCAATAAGTAAGACCCATTGCTTTTGAAAATCGTCCAATCAAAGGAAAGTATCTACACAAACCTATTTACGAGAAGGAAATGTTGGAAATACTACATGCACTAAAGAAATGGCACCCTTACCTAATTGGAAGACACTTCAAGGTAAAAACAGATCATGATAGCCATCAATACTTTTTGGAACAAATATTATCTTCAAAAGAGCGAAAAAAAATGGGGAACAATAATGTTGGGTTATGACTTTGAAATCATCTACAAAAAGGGGAAGCAAAATGTTGTTGCAGATGCACTCTCAAGAAAGGATGAGGATGTGGAAGCTTTGCTTTGTGCCATTTCTATTATCAAACCTAAGTGGATAACCAAAGAAACGGATGAATGGAAGAATGATGAAGAGGTGTGGACACTCATTCAAAAGTTGCAGCAAGATCCAAATACATCTAATACATTTAGCTGGAAAAACGATTCATTATCATACAAAGACCACTTATATATTTGTAAGAATTCCCAACTCAAACAATATATTCTTTTGGAATTGCACACCTCTCCCTTAGGAGGGCACTCGGGATTTTTAAAACTTTTTTTGTCATTCAAATGTGCTTTCATTAGATTTTCAAAAAGGCACAACTTACATAATTCATCTAAAAAATTCTTACTCTCTCATTCTGACCAGACTTGTTGATATTAGGGACTAGAGAATACCATAATAGACAACTTACAAACATTATTTCTGAAAGGCTTTCTCGCCTTAGCATAAATGAAGTATAAAAAAAGGAAGCCATAACTAATCACAACATATCAAGGAGGGGGGTGAGGGGGAAGTATAGGGGGAGATGTAAAGAAACCAACTCGATCATGCATATGGAAATTGATATGTTCCACCCTCAATTCCAAGCTACGAAGGTGGTCATTAGTGCGGCGGTTGCTGCGACGGAGATTTTACAACTACTCCATAATTTCATTTTGGCTATATTGAATGTCATTTAAGTAGGCCATAATTTCATTTCGGTTTTCGTACTTGTTGTCCCTAGGAATATCCATATTAATTTGTATGAATCAAATATGTTCAGTAATAGATTCGGTGGTGGGAGGAGCTACTACAAGACTAGGAAAATGGGCTGGAGAAAGAGTTTTGAAGTCCTTAGTGTCCTGGTTGACCGAATTCACAAAAGACGTGCTATGGCCAAGTTTAGGACACCCCCCTGAAACTGTTGCCCTCCCCCATGGAGAGGTTGACCCTATTGGTGGGGCATTGAGAAAAGGGTCAAGCCTACCTACTAGCAAAGGCAAGCCTCTGAGAGAGAATCAATGCAGTGCACAAAAAACTTATCGGAACCAAGAAATTGCAGTAGATGAAAAGTCTATCCCAGAGTACCAACCACCCACCCTCTAAGATAAGAAAAACAATCATTCATCCAGATCGGAAGGTCGGGCAATGAAGACTATGCCCAATAACCAAAACACCCACCAACATAGACAGTGCAACCACAATTAACCAATGAAGATCACACATACCACCCTCTAGCCAGCCCAGAGACACCCTCACACTAGTAAACAACAAGTAGTGTCTGCAGAGAGCCGAAAACCACACAACCACAAACCACCAGAGAGGAAACCATCGAAATATAAAGACATGTAGAGGAATTGAAAAACACAAACTTTTTACCCCACAATGAGATCTGAGTGTGAGCCTATAATGGGTGAAGTATTGCAGATGACTCAGTTCCTCGCCCATTCGAGTGCCTGGGTCCTAGGGACAAAGCAGATGGTAGAACCCAAACCACACCATAGTGCCACTGACCTCCACTGCGCCTCTCAACCAAGGTCGAAACCCCAGGGAGCCACCATGGATCTAGACCCACACACCTCATGGATCCTCCCAACCCAAATTCATCGCCTCAGCTTCCAAACTGAATTGATACCCAAGCCAACCCTTGTATTTATCAACATATCGAATTGGATCATCCTTTGTATAGGAGGAATGAATTCCCATATCACGCATGAGGGAGAATTTAATGGGTGCATGGAGCGAGAGCATGCCCGAATGGCCTCTCGTGTGACAAGTGTATTGACAGTTGGTCACCCCCAACGAGGGAGGATTTTTAAAATCTTACCATAGGATCAAGAAGAATTTTTCTTAGGATGGCCTTAAATCTGATAATCAGAATTTTGTGGCAGAATGTTTGGTTTTCAAAAAAAATAAAGTTGATACGATTAAGACCCCAGGTGTGTTACAACCCTTATCCATTCCAAGTGAGCATTGGGAGGAGGTGTCAATGGATTTTATCACATGTTTACCCAAGTCTGAAGGAAATATTATCATCATGGTGGTAGTTGATAGACTTACCAAGTATGCACACTTTTGTGCATTATATCATCATTTTAAAACCAGTACAGTTGTTACTGCATTTATGGAAACAATTCAAAAGCTTCATGGAAACCCAAATATTATAGTAAATGATAGAGATCCCATTTCACCAAAAATTTTTGGATGGAATTATTTCTTTTATTGGTACTCAATTAACTCATAGCTCATTTTATCATCCTCAATCTGATGGGAAAACTAAGATAGTGAAAAAATGTTTGGAAGGATATCTTCGTTGCTTTGTATCTAATAAATAAACACAATGGGTCAAGAGGATACCTCTAGATAAATGGTGGTATAACACTTCCTTCGATACTACAACAAAAATGACCCCATTTATGGAACTTTATGGATATCATCCACCATCCATTACATCATCTTTAAGAGAAAATTCTAAGGTTCAAGCAGTGGAATATCACATCCAACAACAACAACAAGTTCTCCAACTCTTAAATGATAACCTCACTCTGGCGCATAATCAAATGAAACAACAAGTAGATCAGCATCACAGTGAAAGAATTTTTGATGTAGTTGACTTGGTATTCTTACAGCTACAACCGCATAAACAAATTTCTCTCAAGCAAGCTAAGAAGGATAATAAATTATCACACAACTACTACGGTCCTTACAAGGTGTTGCAAAAGATTGGTACTATGGCATTGTTGACAAGGTTAATACTCTCTACAGACAAGCACGATCCCTCTAGCCCAATGAGTGGGTCTAGCGATTGAAGTGACAATCAATTAGACATCTTCCTAGGTTATAATTGAAAAGAATAATGAAAGAGATGACCTACCTCGTTCTGATGCTATTCTGATTTCCTTTGTTGAGGGCCTCAAACTGCTTGTGTCACGGACTTGTTCCTGCTTCTCTCAGTGTTTATGTACCTACACAAGTGATCAAGAGACAAAAAAGCATACCAAAACCAATAGCAAATCCAATAACAACCTACTTAATTCATCAAGGAATGTCAAGCTAAATAATACATGAACATATATATTTTGGGAAGATGAACTAGCAGTTGTATATTATTAGGAAATAAAGGGAAGGTTACAACCAAAGCCTTGATGTTGAAATGCTCTCCTTGAGTGGTAATCCAAGTCTAAGCCAAAAACTCTCCAAGCACTCCTTTTCTAAGTCAAATGAATAGCCTTATGCACAATCTTAGCATAAGGGTGCAAATAGACATAGACCAACCAGACTCTAACCTGACCAACCATTTTGGAATGGGAAAGGCTGAATATATAGGTTGGGAAAGGGAGTTAGGACCTCTCTAAAGATAGGATTAGGCCTTCATCTCAAGGAGGTAGCTCATAGGGATAATACCAATAGGCCAAGTTGGGAGAATTCGACCTCATCTACGCCAAACAACCTCCATCTCGCCACTCTGGAAGCTTATAGATCACGAAGCTTCTCATCCTCTTTGGGATAATCACAGATATATGAGCAAAAAGAGTGATGCCATTGCAATTCAAGCATGATGCAACAAGAGACCATCACGATTTCTAACCTCATAAGAGCGATGAGTCTCAAAATCAAGGTTTTAGAGATATTTCATTAGGGGAAAGCTCAAGGCATTTTCCAATCAATGTTCTAGGGAGGATATGAGCTGCATATATGAATGAGTACACTGCATTATGGTCATGTTTTTGGCACTTCGGGGTATGTCATGGGGAAGTGCAGGAGGTGTGACAAAATATTGTGTAACAGGGATACAAATTGGAGTTGTCTGCATCTTCCCAAGTACACCCAGTTTTCCATGTTTCATTTGTAAAGAAGGTTATCAGTGACAAGCTTCCAGTTCAAACAATGTTGCCAGAACTTGACAAAGAAGGAAAAATCATATTTGACCCTGAAGCATTCATGGAAATAAGAACCCGATAGCTACAGAAGCGATCGATTTCAGAGTATGTCATTAAGTGGAAGAACTTACTCAGTGAAGATTCCACATGGGAGGATGAGAATTTTAGACAGAAGCGACCAGAACTCCTCAAGTGTTGAGGAAAACACTTTTTTGAAGGAGAGGGGAATGTTGGGTCCTTATAATACTAGTGTATCCCCCTTATTATTATTGTTGTGCCCATGTAGCCCCCATATTTTTATTGTTGTGCCCCATAGAAGCTCACTATTTTTATTGTTGTGCCCTTACATTATTATTGTTATGTAGGCTCTAATTATATTGTGACCCCTTAGACTCCTACATATACAAAGGAGGTATTATAATTTGTATAATTCAAGAATCTTTCATTTATGTAATGCAAAGGAGGTTCCCCCCTCGAAGAGGATAAATTTTAAGTCATTGATCTATATTTTCTATGACTTGATTGCATAACACATTGGTTATTATTTATTACATCGTATTGCTGCAAAATATAGCACCCTAGTGCAAATACTCATTAAGAAATATAAATTGGGATTTGTTACCTCTCTTTTAGTCGAGGTATGTACAAATTCATTGCAACATTCTTAAGCACCATTATAAACCCAATGTCACAAATCAAAATCCATGTAACAACCATGTGAATCCTTGTAGGTATATTACACTTTGTGTCATGTTGAGTCAGTCTTACTTTGTTCCACTTGTCCCTTTGAGTTTGTAGCAAGTTTATTTGGTCCCTAATAGGATTGCAGGGCTTGAGGTAAGTTTATATGTGGACTCATGTGTTTGTGGGAACCTTATTGTGTAGGGTTGATCACTAGTGTAGGGGCCTGTCCAACCCACATCGAATGCAATTATATCTTTCTACATGGTTATTATTCTATCGAGTCTATAAGTGACCTTGGTTTTGGCATTGTATCCCTCAAATCTTTCTCGAATATAGCAATCTCACAGTCAATGACATTCTCACACTTCCCAATGTAGTTCATGTTTCTCAAGGCGAAGTGGTCCTAAAAATCAAAAGGTCAAAAGGGTCCCAAATTGTAGAGCTCAATGAGAGGATGACATGCCACATGAAATTTTTCCATTTGGTGAAGGCATTCTCAAGATATGGTAAGTCAAATATGGTTAAGCAATAGTCTTATAAGTTTTTCAGGCACAAAATAGGGTGAGATTTTGGCATATTTTCACATGCATTATGTTAAAATTGTTCTACTTGCCAAGATGAACAAAACCCATGTCTCAGAAAAGTTTTGTCCTCAAGGTAATTAGAGATCATCCACTTGGGTGTGAGGATGTGGTAAGGATTATTTTCCACGTCACATAACAGGGGGGAATTTTGTCAAAATTTGACATATAATATTTCAAAATGTGTTTACAGAATGAGAGGAATGAATCCCATGTGTTGTTTTTTTCCAATTTTCCAAGGAAGTTAAAGATATTTATATGGTTGAAAATGTAATTAGTAATGCATGGAAGTCAAGTCAATTAAAAAATATCCATTGGAATGGTCAATATAACTATTGGAGGTGACTATTTCCAAGAAGATTAAGATAAGGAAAAGAAAAATGGTTACTAAAAGTCAAGTAATTAGTCTTCAATTAATGGAGTGAATTCCTAACAATGATCACTCTCTTTCCCACGATAAATCAACATTATTCTTCATGGTTTTGATTTTTGTACATTTTCCTTGTGAAATGTTGGACTACTTGGTGGTGTCAAGGCAATTTGACCCATATGTGGGAAAAATCAATGTAATTAAATATTATTTTTCCTCTTGAGTAGAATTAGTCTCCAAATTAATTTTCCCATGAAAAATTAAATATAATTATTTTAATGGAGGAGAAAAAATAGTCCTTAACAATGAAACTTATAAATTATTAGTTCATCATCCCATTAGAGTGGTTGATTGTGAGATCATTTATGTTATGTAATAAAGAAACAATTGGAAAAAATCTCTCTTATGTGTATTGGATCGATTTTTCTATGCTCTCTTTTATTAGATTTAGCCTTTAATTTGTGTTTAATAAATTAACTTGCAAGTACAAGCTTAATCAACACAAAATTGTTGCTCTCACCCTTAGCTCTTTCCAAGAACAAATTTTCAAGTGTTGGACAATCCGTTTTAGGGGGGAATATTCAACAAAACTTGTGGGATATCGGTGGCAGTTGTTTTGTAACAATTGGAGCATCTTGAAGGAGTAGATCCTCCTAAAGGAATTAATTTTTTCATGTAGGTTATTATACAGTAGTGTGAATGGGATAGTTTCACCCCATAACTCCTTACCCATTATTAGTCCTCAAGGTAGAGTTGACTTAAGCAGGGTTGTGATTGCAATCCATCATATTTGAAAGATATAAAGCAAAGGTAAAGTATCATATCTTAGGCATTCTATAAATAAAATTCTCAAAAAATTATGTTTTTCTTTTTCCACATTTTAGTTTCAATTTTAATTTAGTAGTTTGTTATAATTTCCATATTTTTTTAGCTAGTAAAACCTTGGAGAAAAAAAAATTCATAAATTTAGTTTTTAACCAAGGGGTGGTATATTTGGTTTCCTTGAGTTATTTTGCATATTTTACACCGATATGCCTAGTTTTATGTGTGCATATCTACAATTGAAGTTTATTTTTATGGATTTCCATATTGTATATTTTACCCAAAGAGGCTCTTTACAAGACTCAATACATGAGCTAAGTCCTTATTTTTGCTTTGTTTTAGCTCAAATTACTCCATATTGTTAATATATTGCATCTGAAGTTGAATTTCAAGTTATTATAGTCCTAAAATACATTATTGATAACTGATTTATTTATTTATTTTTATTTTTTATTTTTTTCCGTTATTTACCCAAGGAGTTTTGACCCTGTTGAAGCCTCGAAATTCGTTGCGACAACATGGAGGATAACTACCTGGTCCGGACCTTAAAAGAAGCTCATTTTCCATTTGGTATAGTGGCTCCGACTAGGTATAATGGGACCAATTTACCAGAGAGGATTGATTTGATAATGTTGTTGAGGTGATATAAGATATAACAGAGAATGATTCAACTAAGAATAATCTAATCTAAAGAAATAAACAAATACATATATCTTAATCTAACATTATCTGCCTATAAATATACCTGGAAATAAAATAAGGTATGCGATCTACGAAGATGTCTCAAAGCAATTGGTAATAAAGATTATTCAACTACTAAATCGTTAATGATAATTGTTTTGGATAAATAGGTAGACAACAATTGAGAAAACTTTATCGCATATAGTAATTGTTCATGTATTCAATAAGGAATCAGAGTTGAAACATCATACAAAAGTGCAATAATGTAGAACTATAACTCAGATTTGCATACATAAGACAATCAAAGAAAGAGTATTGCTAATGCATAAATAAAACACGATCATACAATAAAAGTACTATATATGAAAGGTCTTGCTCATGGTCTCAGTAATATTGATCCACTTTCATCCAATCAAATACACTTTAAGAGTACAAAAGCATATTTTCAGTAGAGTATGCTTCGATATTCAAAGAAAAATAGATCATGCTCCAATAATTTCATCAAAACCTTCACAAAAATACAAAAGTGTAATGTCTTTTAAGTGTTTTTGATAAAATCGTGGACCCCTCTCTAAATGCATGAGAGGGGTTTAAATACTATAATACATGCCTCAAAAATAGATTATTACAAAAACCATTGAGGAGGCTTCAAACAATCTTCCTCAGAGTACGCAAAAATAAAACTAAAAATAGAATTAAACTAATGACAAGCTTCTTCCAACTTGAATTATCTTAGTCGTCTACTTGATCTTTGAGACTGAAAATATCTATCATTGGTTTGACCTAGGGCGACTGACCAATTGTGGATTTTAATTGCCCTGCAAATATGGCATCTGATAGAGTTGGCACCATTTTTGTGCAGAGGTAGTTAAGCATCGTAGAGTCATCCACTGGCTATGTGGTTTTACCAAACATTGTCAGTATGTCTCCCAATCCAATTTGGTCAACTGTTTGATTGCTTCCTCTTTGGTCTGAGCTATTTGTTTCCACTGTTGTTCCAGTTGTTTGATATCTGGGAGAGCCCCTAGTATGCATTCTTTGACAAGGTTGGCATTGTGGAGTTTTTCATTAGTGGCCTCAATTATATTGTTTGTTGCAATTGCTATTGACGTTGTCACCCTTTCTGCTTGCTTTAACTATGTATCCCAATCTGCAAATAGAATGTCTTTGTGGGATTCTTCTATTTTTGGTAGATCATATTTTCTTCCTTCATCAGATTCTTTCCAGGTAATAAATTCATAAATATTTTTATGGATTTCTTTGTATTCAAACCTCAGATCAATCACTTGGTTTGTCAATTTATCACTTGTCTCATAGTAAGGATTGATCTGTGAGATTTTCTAGCAGAACATCTCTTGTTGTTGTATCAATAGGGAATTTAGCTTGATTGCTTATTTGATGAACTCATATGTTTGAGGATTATCGTTAAATATGTCAACCATGGCCTACATTTGGAAAATCTGTGAATTATTTTCTAATATGCTTTCCTGGTGTTGTAACCTCATTTGATTGAATTCCCTCTGAAGCTGAGCTACCTGTTGTTTTGCTTGCTGATTGGTTTTCTCTTGTTCTAATTGTTGTTCAAGTAGAAGAATTCTTTGTTCTTTTTATTTTAGCAGCAGTCGGAATTTTGTTGCTTTATCAATGGTCATTGTGGCAAAGGTTCCTGCAAACTATGACAACCTCGTAAGGTTTTCTGATGGGTCAACATGAGTGTCTTTCCACGCAACTTCCATTGATTCGTTCTCTAGAGTTGCAATAACCATGGTGTCTAATTTCCACTTCTTTATTTGTCTTTTAACCACGGACTTATGTGTAGGGCTATAAAATATGTCGTGTGGAGGTATCTCTTTAATTTTTAAGACAATTTCAGAAGTGGGAAAAGCTGAAATAACCTCAATATCTTGAGTGCTTGTAGCCCCTTGCTCTGTTGTCTATGGATTTTCTTTGTGTTGAGTCTGTTTGGGGGTCTAAAATCCAGATGTTTCCTCAAGACTTGTGCCTGTTTGGAGATTCTAATTTAATTCCTCCCATTCCTTGTCTAGGTCAATGATTGGAATCTTCCCTGATAGAGCTAAAGTGGAGCTAGCCTCTGTCTGTTTCTTGGCCAAGGCCTGTTCAAACGTTTCCTCAGTATTTCCTTCTGTATATTTCTCAGAATCTTTATTAGGAATCCCTTCTCCCTTGTGAGATTGTTGCTCTGAATGTTCCGACTCATGAGCTGATTTCTCTTATGTTTCCTCATCAAAATTTTCCTTTGAACTTCCCTCCACACTCACGCTAGGATTAGGTTCTCCTATTGTTTCAATTTGTAATAGGTCCAATGGGACTTTTAACAATATTTTATTCCTATATACATGAAAAGAATTAATACCATTTGGGCTTAACTGTAATAATGCTAAATGTAGGACCTGTGAAAATGATTCAAATCCTTGAAAGACGTCATCAAATGGATCCACTTCATGAGTAAACTATTTGACTTTAACCATGGTGGTGAAGTCTTTAGCAACTTGATTTGGGTCATATTGTCACCCTAGAACTGTGGCCAATTTTAGAGATGTAATATTATCTACTTCTTTTACTGATTGCCCATAGTCATGCAGTGCGAAAGAACCAAATTGCTGGTGGGCTCCAGTATTGCAGCAATAATGTTGTAACTCCTAGGGCTCCCTTCTTTACTTTTATCAACCTGGTAGTTCGTAACAAACTTGGAAGCGACGGTGCTATATGCACAAGTACTAGCTCTTGCCGCGACTGTCACTTGATCAGCTGGCACAAGTCTGCTAGGACCTTAAGCCAACTTCTATGAGCTCTTAGAAGAAGCTTTTAAATGTGATGGATGAAAGCTGACTCAAAGGAGGCTAATCTACTTGCAAAAAGAAGCGGAAAGCTAAAAGGAAATACAAACCCTAGCAAACCCTAGTTTTACCGACTAACCCTACTGGTGCAAGTAAAAGGATGAAAGCTACAAAAATGGATGCCATTGACTTCTAGAAAGGTAAAATGCATGTGACTAAGCTACTTCTGAAGAGAAATATGAAGAAAACATATTTTTTCACTTTTGAGTAATTTCGCAGAGTTATTATGCATGTGCTTTGACTATTTTTTCTGTGCAGAGGTTAATTGGCGAAAGGAAATGCTTGCAAGAGGTTGGGAAGGTGAGAAGAGGACCTAAGGGGTCCCTAGCACCCTTCCAAAGAGTTTCACAATGATCAGATCTCAAGAAACCGCTTTTGTGAGCTTCTATAAGAAGTCTGCAGGGGTTCTACAGGATGTACTGTAGCTTCTACAGGATGTTTCTACAGGATGTTCCGAAAGGGAATTTTGAAGGGCTGATGGTGGAAGAAAGGTGAAGAAGTGGGTATGGAGGTGAGATAAGGGTGTGAGGAGGTCTAGGACTTGGTGAATGAGGATGAAGAGTGGTTAAGGCGATTGGGTCGGTTCGAAGATAAGAGAAGCAATGTTGTGCAAGAATGTAGGAGCTAGGGCAAAGTGAGAAAACGTGGCAAATGAGAGGCAAGAATCTGAGTTAGAGGACGAAGCAGGTTGCATTGATGGGGTAACGGTAGGAGAGGGGGTTTCACAGGTGCTCTACACGTTATTTTTCAAAACTAATCAAACAAAGACTAAGAAAACCAAAGATCTAGCTACTTTAACCTAATTTTACCTAGAATCCATAAGCATGATGAACATAAGTTTATTGGCAGAAAATCATGTAAAAAAACTATGGAAACCAAGCAAGAATGGATCTAAGCATGTAATCACAACTAGTACTAACTTTTGCAACTAAGAATCTAACACTAGAAATTGCATGAAGAAGCAAGAACAGTGTTTTTATTGCAGCAAGGACATCTTGGTCTCAGCTCATGGTCCCGAGGAGGGAGAGGTGAGATCAAGAGTTGCTTGATGGCCTTTTTCGAAGATCTTTTCTACTACCAACCTATCAAATCAACCTGAACATGAAAATCTATTTCAATCATCAAAAGCAACCTAAATAACAAAACAAGATTTTAACCTAAATAATAGATTTTATTTTAAGAACGCAACAAAGACACATCAAAGTACACAAAGGAGGTACTGGGCACTTGAGTTGGGCCCAACCCCAAGAGCTACAACCTCCTAAGGAAGATTAGAGCTGGTGCAAAGCTGGATTCATCTTTATTGATCAAAAGAATAGTTACATCCCAAAAACTGTCTACAAGAAAAAGCTCAAAAATGTGCTGAAATGCAGAGCTAACCTACTGACTAAAATCTAACTAACAAATGACTAAAAAATGACTATCAATGAACTAAAAATTGGATAACTGAAATGAGGCCCTAAGCCTTCTTATTTATACAAATTGATGGCCCCAACAATCCTCCTAAACTTTAGGGACTCGGCTGCCAAAACTTGCAGTTAACAACAACTTTACTAGCCCTTGCTCAGCTGCCCTTGTGATAATCGATGTGGTGGCCCTTGAACTCCGAGCTGGTGGTGGAGAATTTGAGGTAAGGGCATAAATGAAGGGGACACCTTCCTACAAATTGTTATGAAACCAGCTCACAAAAAGATAGAAAAGAGAGATCCACGCCTTAGAATTCAGCCTCTTCGAGGGGGCAACCTCCTTTACATTACATAAATGAACAATTCTTTGATGATACAAATGACAAAACCTCCTTTCTATATATAGGAGTCTATGGAGTCACAATATAATCCAGCCGACCTAACAATAATAATATAAAGCCACAAAAATAACAATAGAGGGATTCTATGGGCACATTAATAAAAATATGGGGGTAATGGGGGCACAACAATATAAATAAGGGGTATAACTACAATAGTAATGGGGTAATCACTAGTATTATAGGGACCCAACATGCCCCTCTCCTTCAAAAAAGTGTTGTCCTCAACGCTTGAGTAGTTCTGGATACTTCTGCATAAAATTCTCATCCTCCCATGTGGAATCTTCAGCGGATAAGCTCTTCCACTTGATAAGGTACTCTGAAATTGATCGATTTCGTAGCTGTCGAGTTCTTGTTTCTATAACTGCTTCCGGTTCCAATATATTTTTCCTTCCTCGTCAAGTTCTGGCTATATTGTTTGAACTGGGAGCTTGTCACCTATAACCTTCTTTAAGCATGAAACATGGAAAACTGGGTGCAACCGAGAAGCTGCAGGAAGCTCCAATTTGTATGCCATAGTACCAATCTTTTGCAACACCTTGTACAGACCATAATACTTTGGTGATAATTTATTATCCTTCTTAGCTTGCTTGAGGGACATTTGCTTATATGGTTGTAGCCGTAGGAATACCCAATCACCTACATCAAAACTTCTTTCACTGCGATGTTGATCTGCCTGTTGTTTCATTCTATTCTGTGCCAACACGAGGTTATCCTTTAAGAGTTGGAGGACTTGTTGTTGATGTTCGATGTGATGTTCCACTGCCTGAACCTTAGAATTTTCTCTTAAATATGATGTGATGGATGGTGGTTGATACCCATAAAGTGCCATAAATGGGGTCATTTTTGTTGCTGTATGAAAGGAAGTGTTATACCACCATTCAGCCAGAGGCAACCATTTGACCCATTGTGTCTGTTTATCAGATACAAAGCAACGAAGATATCCTTCCAAACATTTGTTTACTATCTCAGTTTGCCCATCAGATTGAGGATGATAAGATGAGCTATGAGCTAACTGAGTACCAAGACAAGAAAATAATTGTGTCCAAAAATTTCCAGTGAAAATGGGATCTCTGTCACTTACAATAATCTTTGGGTTTCCATGTAGCTTTTGAATTATTTCCATAAATGCAGTAGAAACTGTACTGGCTTTAAATGGATGTGATAATGCAAAAAAGTGTGCATACTTGGTAAGTCTGTCAACTACCACCATGATGACACTCTTTCCCTCAGACTTGGATAAACCTGTGATAAAATCCATTGATACCTCCTCCCAACGTTGGCTTGGAATGGATAAAGGTTGTAATAGACCCGGTGTCTTAATTGTTTCAACTTTATTTTGTTGGCAAACCAAACATTCTGCCACAAACTTTTGAATATCTGATTTAAGGCCATCCCAAAAAAATTCCTTCTTAACCCTGTGGTAAGTTTTTAAAAATCCTGAGTGCCCTCCTAAGGGAGAAGTGTGCAATTCCATAAGAATCTTTTGTTTTAGCTAGGAATTCTTACAGAGGTATAAGCGATCTTTGTACCATAACGAATCATTTTTCCAGCTAAATGTATCAGACGTACTGGAATCTTGTTGTAGCTTTCGAATAAGTGCCCACACTTCTTCGTCATTCTTCCATTCCTCCCTTGCTTCATTTATCCAATCTGGTTGGATGATAGAAATAGCGCACAACAAAGCTTCCACATCCTCATCCTTCCTTGAGAGTGCATCTGCCACCACATTTTTCTTCCCTTTTTTGTAGATGATTTCAAAGTCATAACCCAACATCTTTGTGACCCACTTTTGTTGCTCTTCAGAGGATAATCTTTGTTCTAAAAAGTATTTAAGGCTATCATGATCCGTTTTTACCTTGAAGTGTCTTCCCATTAGGTAGGGTCGCCATTTCTTAAGTGCATGGAGTATTGCCAACATTTCCTTCTCATAAATAGCTTTGCTTAGAAACTTTCCATTGATTGGAAGACTTTCAAAAGCAATGGGTCTTTCATCTTGCATTAGAACAACACCAATTCCATTTCCTGAAGCATCACATTCCACAATAAAGGTTTTTGTGAAGTCTGGTGTAGCTAAGACCGGTGCTTGGCACATTGCCTCTTTAAGATGTTCAAAGGCCTTTGTTGCTTCCGGAGTCCATGAAAATGCATCTTTCTTCAATAATGTCATTAGAGGTGCTGCTATTCTCCCATAATTCTTAACAAACTTGCGATAATACCCTGTCAACCCAAGAAATCCACGCAAATGCTTTATGGATGTGGGGATTTTCCATTCCTTAATGGCTTTAATTTTGGTAGGGTCTACCTTAACTCCTTCATGAGATACAATATGACCCAAATATTCCACCTCCTGGACTCCAAAGAAACATTTGGATATTTTGGCATATAATTGTTTCTCTTCCAATAGTTGTAGCACCCTGTCAACATGTTCAACATGATCCTTCCAAGACTTGCTGTAGATAAGTATATCATCAAAAAATACTAACACAAATTTTCTAAGGAATGGTTTGAAAATTGAATTCATCAAACCTTGAAATGTTGAAGGTGCATTGGTAAGGCCAAAAGGCATGACCAAAAATTCATAATGACCCTCATGAGTTCTAAATGCCATTTTCGGAATGTCTTCAATCTTCATTCTGATTTGATGATATCCTAAACAAAGATCCAACTTGGTGAAGTAAATTGATCCATGCAATTCATCCAGTAATTCATCAATGACAGGAATGGGGAACTTATCTTTAATAGTGAGCTTGTTGAGCTCCCTATAATCCGGACACATGCACCATGATCCATCCTTCTTGTGCACCAATACTACTGGAGCAGAGAAAGAACTTTGACTCGGTTGAATTATACCAGCCTCTAGCATTTCTGCAACCATACGTTCAATTTCACTTTTTTGGACATAGGGATATCTGTACGGCCTGATGTTTGGAGGAACACTTCCTGGAATCAGATGAATAGCATGATCATGATCACGCATAGGTGGGAGACCTTTGGGAGTCTCAAATACCTTGGAATGATTGTCCAAGACTTTTTGGAGATCTGGAGAAATAGATGATTCTAATGTGGAAACATCTAGTGAACATAATTGTGCAATTACACCCCTTTGCTCCTTTTTCAGAAGCTTTGTCATACCATTAGAGCTGATTATCTTTCCTGGTTTCCCTGCAATACCCCTTAATTCAACTTCCTTTCCTTCCACAGAAAATTTGATGAAAAGTTCTTGAAAATTAAAAGCTATTGTACCCAAGGATTGTAGCCATTGGACTCCTAGTACAACATCAACACCTCCCATTGGAATGGAAAGCATTGGGCTAGTCAATACATATTCTCCCATGGATAGCTTGATATTATGGCACTTTCCAGAGCAATTTATTGTTCCTCCATTTGCAATCATCACTTGACACTCTGGTGCTGGATATAGGAAGCAATTCAATTCTTTTGCTACCCTACAATGAATAAAATTGTGGGTGCTTCCTGAATCAATCAACACTATCACCTTTTTCTTCTTGATTTGTCCTTCTATCTTGATGGTTTGAGGAGTGGTAATTCCCGCCAATGCATTACAAGATATGGTCGGATTATTTGTTCTTCATCTAGGCTTTGTTCCTGGAACATACCCTGTTCTTTTGACCTTTCTTGCTCCTTTTCTTCTTCCTCTTCACAATCTATGTAGAATAATTTCTTCTCAGCACACTTATGACCTTTAGTGTATTTGCTATCACAACTATAACAAAGCCCTTTTGCTATTTTTTCTTCCAATTGTTGTGGTGTCAACCTTATAGGTTGTGGAAGACTAGGGGCAACTTCACTTCCGTCTTTATAGTTGTGAGTGGAATGCTTCCTGGTTGCCATAATTTTGCTTTCCATTTTTCTTGCTAACCTGAATGCCTTCTCTAATGAATCAGGTTCCCAAAGTCGAACATCATGTTGGATATTATCCTTTAAAGACCCTATGAACACATCAATCCTATGCTGCTCTGGAATATCTTTTACCCTTATGTTCAATTTTTGGAACTCCTCAATGTGCTCCATTATTGAACCCTTTTGTTTGAGACTTATCAATTGGCTAAAAAAGTGTTGCTTTTTGTATCCTCATAATGTGCTATCAATTCTTCCATAAAAATTGCCCAAGTGATAAATTGTTTACGAGAGCAAAGCCATTGATACCATAAAAATTGATTTGGTTCCAAATATAAAGTTGCCATACGTACCTTTTGTGTGTTTTGCACATTATTGAGATCGAAGAACTGCTCCATTTGTAATATCCATGTGGGGGGATCCTTGCCATCAAACTTCCTCATATCGATTTTTGGAATATGGTGGGTCTTCGATCCAACATTAGAGTCTATGGAATCATGATTAACATTTCTTTTGTTCACATCATGAGTTTCCTTTACAACCTTTTCACCATTAGTAAGTATTTCTTGTAGAAAATTTGTCAAATCTGTCTTCAAATCTGCCATGTCTGTCTTCAAATCTGTCCTCAAATCTGTCTTTAGATCATCCATCTTAGCTTCCATGCCCTTTATCTTAGATTCCACGCCATTTATCTTAGCATCTGTTAGCTTTTGTGAGCGTGACATTTGTTGCACTTGTTCTTGTAATTTTGATATATCATGTAGCATTTCTTCCTCTTCTTCATGAGTCATGCTAGAGCTTTCAGGTTCCTTACTAGGTGTTTGCATTTTCTTTCCTCGGGGCATCAGTTACCGATAATAATGCTTTACTATGCCCTTTGAATTCCTTCAAACCAAGCTTATGCAAAAATAAAAAATAAAAACTACACACATTTTTTACTTTGTAGAATGCTGATATTGAATCTGATGTATCTCTGTAATTTCGAATCATCCAGTTCTGAAATTGTGACCTGTAGTAGCCTTCTATGTCCTCTTTCCAATTCCACTAGTCTGAACCAAATTGGATTCTCCAAGAAAGAATTATGCCCAATCTCCCGCAGTGACCTGATTATAGACTAGTTCAGTAGAGCAAACTTGTATGAAGTGCCACGTGTCATTGTTTCAACCTTTGACTCTAAAAAATATATAAAAGAAAACTACAGTCCATCCTCTTTCTGTAACTTCTTACGAAATTTCAATCTGATGCTCAGAAAGAAAGTTATGACGATTTTCCCCAGGTCACCTGTTTTGAGTGTAATTCAGGACTCTGCAAAAAGACCAACTTCCTGAGATCATATCTCTGAAAATATCGTGCGAAAAGCTCTGAAATTCAGATCCAAGGTTCAACGCGGTTTCTTCTCAAATGGGTTTTTTTTTCAACTTCTGAAACATCACAGAAAAAAAAAGTTATAGCGAAAATGCCACGATGACCTGTTTGGAGCAGCGAAACCCTAGAATCCAAAGCTCTGATACCAAATGTTATGAAACCAGCTCACAAAAAGATAGAAAAGAGAGATCCACGCCTTAGAATTCAGCCTCTTCGAGGGGGAAACCTCCTTTACATTACATAAATGAACAATTCTTTGATGATACAAATGACAAAACCTCCTTTCTATATATAGGAGTCTATGGAGTCACAATATAATCCAGCCGACCTAACAATAATAATATAAAGCCACAAAAATAACAATAGAGGGATTCTATGGGCACATTAATAAAAATATGGGGGTAATGGGGGTACAACAATATAAATAAGGGGTATAACTACAATAGTAATGGGGTAATCACTAGTATTATAGGGACCCAACACAAATCCTCTCCCTTGTTCTTCCACGAATTTGGCTGCCAAGTGCTCATTAAAACCTTTGATTTTGTCTCAAAATTGACCAAAAATCTGCATAAAGCACACATTAGACTTGTTGGCATAATTACTAACCCAATTCACTCTATTAGCATAAATATAATCAAAAACATGCAATAAACTAATGAGAATGGTGGATTAAGTTGAATTAGGAGGCTGAATGAGCCCATATAATTACCTATTTCTGGGGCTCATCATCACCCCCCTACTGAAAGTGTTGCTTATCCTCTAAGCAACTAATCTATCTCTTGATCTTTGACTGCTTTGACTGCCTCTCTCACATCCCAGGCTTCTGAGGTGATGTCCTCTTCTCGGTCATGAAACCCTGCTTTTCTCTCTACTTCCTCCCACTGCCTGTGCTCCTTCTCCTGTAGCTGTTTTGTTAGCGCCTCAACCTCAGCCTGCAGCTTGTCCTTTCTCTGCTATTCATCAGATGTTTCCTTGTCTACTGGAGGCCCTTCTTGCTGCTGCTATTCTCCCCAAAATGGAGGGCCTATCTTCCTTATGACTTCCCTGTAGCTGTAACTGCTGTTTCAGCAACTCATTCTCCTCCTATAGTTTGGTCCTTTGATTACTTTCCACATGCCTCACCATGGCCAATTCTTTCTTGATTCCTTGAGTTGTTCTTCTGGGTGGCCGATGTCTACCACACCCTTGGACTTGGCAATCCTCATCCAAGTGTGAGTCCTCACCCTTTCTTGTTCTAGTGCAAAGAAGAGTGGTACCGCAAATTTCTGAGGAATTATCTTCCCAACTTCTAACATGTTGTAGTATGAGCCCAAGCTAGGCTGAGGGCTTGGTTCCAATATTTCCTCAGCCTTTTCTTCTTCCTGTGATGGTTTGGCTGCCTTTTCCTCCAATTTCTCGATCTCTTTTAACTTAGCCAGAGTTTCCTGTAGAACCATCTCAGCTTCCTGTAGAGCTGTCTTTGAGTCCATCATCCTAATTCTCTCTCTCCAGGTGGAGGTTTTTGGGCTTCCTCATTCATAGGTGATGGATATCTTTGAAGGAGACTCCTCCTTTTGTTTAGCTGTGGTGTCCTCAATGATAATTGGCTCCTTTGACTGTGGTTGGGGTCTGCCCACTTTGATCCGTGTGCTCATCCTTGCTTTAAAGTACATGGAGGTTTTCCTCTTTCTCTTCCCTTTTTGTTTTGGAGGTGTGCTTAAGGTAGCGAGCACAGTTGCTGCCTCCCTTACCCATATCTCAGGTGATTTGTCCTCTTGTTGTTCTTTTTCCTTGCTTCCTGTAGAAATCCCTGTGTCAACTGTTTCTGTCTGTGGTGCTACTATTTTAGGCTGTTTCTTTCCCTTTTGTTTCTGTGTGTCTGTTTTGGCTGTGACAGCTTTCATTTGGGCTTTTTCGGCCTTCTCTGTCCTACTCTGCATCCTCTTTTCCCTTGGTGTTTTTGCTGTTGTTTCTTCCTTTGTTTTAGGCTCAGAAATCTGGCCCATTTCCCCTTTTTCTTTCTATTTTTTATGTGCTTGAATGTTCTGTGTTCCTTCATCATTGGTTTTCTCACCTTCTTCAGGCTTGATTCTTCCCTAAAATTGCATCACGCAGAAACATGCAACAAATAAAACTTTTTACTTCTTCTTCTTCTTTTTTTTTTTTTTTTGTTTTATAATTTTAAACAGGCAGAAATTTTGAATGCAATTACTCTTCTTTTTCAGGTTTAATCCTTCCTTAAAATGATATCATTCCTTCCACATATTGATGATCAAGGTAGGTATGCATGGAACCTACCTCTTGAAGCCAGAAATTTTGCAAAAACCCGTGTTTTCTTCTAAAAAAGACAGCTCATTGCCCCTCCTGTAAACCTGTTACTGCTCCTGGAATTTTCGTGTTTTTCACAACAACAACTTGCAATTTTTCCTCTCTTCAAACTTTTCCAACCCGAATTTGCTTCTTATTTTTTGAAAAGAAATCAATTTTTTTTTACAGATCAGAGAAAAAATAACACAGTTTTTTCTTTTCAGAAAGTGGACATTCTTGCAAATTCATTCCTTCACACAGGCTTAGTTCCTATGGTTGCATCTCTCTTTTCAGAAGAAGGAGGGAAAAAAAAGAACTGTGTAGAACTCAGAGAATGTGCAGGCAGACTTTTCACTTTTTTTCAATGTGCAGGCAAACTTTTCCTCTGATTTTCCAATCTGATGCCGTTCAATTCACCACCTTGCACAAACATACCATGCATAGAGGAGTTTTTTCGAACCTACCTCGTATGGAGCTCCAAATTCAACGAAAATCCCAGCTTTTCCTGCTCCGTCGCTGTTCTACCTTTCCTGTAGAAGGCTCTCGTTTCCTGTAGAATGAAACTGCGCTTCCTATAGAGTGCCGATAAGTAGGAGGGTTTTTAAAAAAATGGCCGAGAAAGACTAGTTCGCTGCTATGGAGCTAGTATGGAGCTTGTTGCAACTGCAGGGATGATGATAAAATGGAAACAACAGAGGTGAGAGTTCGATTGGCTGTTTATGGAGACTTCCGTTGATGGAGGATGACCTGGCCAAGTGCACGTTGGCCCCATGCAGACCGTTTAAACAGCCACCACTAATCACGTCCATCAATCATGCTGGAGTTTAAACAGCCACCACTACCTGTTTTCGGTTTTCTTCTTGAGATGGCTAAGCACACGTGTCGTATTCACCCACCGAGCGCTATTTGAACTGGATGAGGGTGGCCAGTTAGTTTGCCACCGATTTTTTTTTTAATCACAACCATCTCATTGTTCACGCAGTTCTTAAATTACATTCATGCAACAGAGGAACGAGTTTAGTCACGTACCTGGAAGTCGAATGTGGTTGTTGTGAGGTGTTGTGGCCTTTCCTTCTGCTGCATGCATTTGTTTCTGGGATGCATGCTGGTTTGGTTGCTAATATGTCGCTATTTTTCTTGTGTAGGTATCCTTTGGCTGGAACTACGATGTAGGAGCCTGCTTCAACGTTCAGATTTGCATCCTCATGCTATTGATGTTGAATTTTTACAAGACAATAACTTGTTTTCTCCATAGTTCCCAAACGATAGATCGGATTGACCTGAAACTCTGTGAGCAGGCTTTTATCGTTATGCACCTCCCATATCAAAATTGTGGTTAATGGATGTACAGATTTCAAGAAAAACTGAAAATGGCTAAAGATTACAGAGGTCAATTTCTTGGAAACCGGGCATCAGAATTGGCTGAAACTGTTTGGGTAGGTTACTATCACCCATATGCATCTCCCCATGAAACAGATTTTGAAATGGATGCATGGATATGGAGAAAATACAAAAATGGCTGAAGGTGATGGAGGCTGATTTCTTGGAAACCGTGCACTAGAATTGGCTGAAATTGCTCGGGCATGTTGCCATCATCCCTATACAGCGTCCCGTAAAAATGTTTTGTGAATGGATGCACGGTTTTCATGTGAGGGAAAAAACAAATTTCTATTCTATGTATTTTTGTTTCAAAGCATTCTGCAGGCGGTTTGCACAGTGAGAAAAAATGAGCTTGGGCTATAATGTAGACTTGGAATTGATGGGAGAGAGGTTTGAAGATTGTGGGAGGACTTATGCACCCTTTAGGAAACTATCATGTTCGCCAAACTGCCTTTTAAAATCCATTCCTAGCTTCCTGTAATTTCTACAAGAACTTCCTGTAGAACACCCAGTTTTTAGGAAAGAAGCACAATGAGATGGAAAAAATAATGGAGAAGGGTGAGGGATGGAAACATGGATGTTTATGGGCCTCATGGACATATTCCCAGCCTTCGGGTCCTCTTTGGAGATCAATTTTGGCTTGTTTGTAGGCTTCCTGTAGAAGACACAAAACTTCTTGTAGAAGGCATAGAACTTCCTCTGTCTTTGTTTTGAGCGATCCTCCTAACCTGCAATGTCCTTGCTACAACCTGCATTTATTCAATGGAAATTAGGTTTATTTTTCTTTTTCTTTTTCTCTTTTTTTTTTGGAAAAACTAGGGCGCCTCATGGAGGTTTTCATTCTAATTGCCTGCCCTGGGCACCTCCAAGGGAGGTTTTCACCCAGGGATCTTATTCTCTTTTTATTTTCTCTTCTTTCCAACCCATTGACCACCTCATGGAGGTTTTCAATCAATGAGCCAATCTAAGGCGCATCCGAGGAGGTTTTCACCTTAGATTTTTATTTTCTTCTTATTTTCATTTTTTTCTTTTTTCTTCTTTTTTCCTACCCTACCCTACTTGAAAAACAAAATCATTTTCAAGTATAAGAATACTTCCAATGGAGCCATGTGCACATCGAGATTAGAGACAAAATGATGTGGAGGCTTGAAATGCATGCTTTGACAGGGATCCAGATTTCAGAGACCAAATGATTTGACTTTGAAGGGATCAAGCATAGCTGAGGAAGAGAGTACTGCTGCAACTTAGTGACTGTCTGGAACCATATCTCAATATAGCTCTGATATCCTTGGTCCTTTTGATGATCTGGATCATTCTTCATGTCACCTTCTATCATGACCTTCACATCTTCCTCTTTTTGCTGATTTTTCTCTTGAATACATGGAAGATTTGATGGTAACCATGAGGGAACTCTCTCGATCTCGGATTTTGATGCCTTCTCTTCATCAAGTGCAGCCCATGGTTCTTTGATCTTTTCTTTTGAATCTTCTTCTGCTAGATGTGGTCCTTCAATGCTTTCAATATAGTCTCTTTTTTGCAATACTCTTCTTGAGCTACGGTGAATATCATTGAGCTCAAGAGGAGTCGTTTGGACATGTTGTGCCTCAGCTTTGCAATTGGGTTGAGCTATTCCAATGTGCGGGTTTGGAAATGGTGGTACGGGTAGTTGAGTGGGGGTGTATATTTGAGATGGATGTGGATGGGGTTGTGGTTGGGCAGGTGGTGGAGGCAAAGGAGTGGGAGGAGAGTTGTACTGGGGCCTCCACCCCTGATGAGGTGCATTCCACTGAGGCTGTGGCTGAGCGTAGGGGTGAAATGGATGAGTAGCTGGTTGAGCATGATATTGAGATGGATACGACCAAGGAGGGGGTGTGGACTAGGAAGGATGAGTAGGGGGACCCCAAGAAGGCATGGAAGTGGTTTGATAGGGGTCGTAATAGGTCCAGGAATGTCCCTTGCATTCCCTACTGGTAAGGTCTGGGTCCATGTGGCCTCCTTTGGTCCATATAATAGAGTGGTTCAGTGACTCCTTTGGCCTTTTGATATGCAGCTTTAAGTCCAGGCAAGGAAGGGCACTGATTCGTAGGATGGTCTTCTTCACAGACAAAACAGACTTCTATGGAGTGCAATGGACATTCATCCCTAGGGTGCTTTCTAGTGCACCTGGGACAAAATATGGCCAAAGCCCTCTCAACTTCCTCTCGATATCTTTTGATATGCATAGAAAGCATCTGCCTCACCTCGCTTTTGAAATCTTCCATCTGATTTGCAAATTCATTTTTGGATAAGGTGTTGCTCCCAACATTTCTGTTTGTAGCCATTTGCTCCAGAGGAATGTTTTCTTCTTTTTCTCCCCTAGAGGTTCTTCAAAATATGTCTTGTTGTCCACCTAGGGGTTCTTCTTAATCACAACCATCGAAGGAGAGAAGGTTTGTTGTGTGAAGCAGTGGGGGTGTTGTGGAAACATTTTTCTGACTTATCTCTACTTATACAAGGCATGAAAGGAAATCTTTTTGGTTGATTTTTGTTTTTTTTTTCTGCTTGTACCTGCAAAACTGAAATAGATTGAACTGTAACTAACTAAAATCTATCTTTCTGAAATGAAAATGTGGAATTGGAATAAAAGCAGGAAAGGACTAATCTATTTTGCTGAAATGAAATTGCAAGAATGAAATGCTAGGATACGCTTGCAGAATTGAAATGCTAATCTACGCTTGCAGAATTGAAATGCTAATCTACGCTTGCAGAAATGAAATTGTGGAATTGAAATTCTAATCTATGAAAGCAGAAAATGTCTAATCTACTTTTGCGGAAATGAAATTGCAGAATGGAAGTGAAACAATCTACTCTACGCTTGCTGAAATAAACTACTTAACAGAAGGTTGTAGTAGAAAATAGAAGAAAAGCAGCAATCACCAATACTCTAACGCTTCCCTGGCAATGGTGCCAAAAAGAATGGTGGGCTCCATCATTGCAGCAATAATGCTGCAACTCCTAGGGCTCCCTTCTTTACCTGTATCAACCCGGTAGTTCGTATCAAACTTGGAAGCGACGGTGCTATATGCACAAGTACTAGCTCTTGCCACGGCTGTCACTTGATCAACTGACACAAGTCCGCAAGGAGCTTAAGCCAACTCTATGAGCTCTTAGAAGAAGCTTTTAAATGTGATAGATGAAAGCTAACTCAAAGGAGGCTAATCTACTTGCAAAAAGAAGTGGAAAGCTGAAAGGAAATGCAAACCCTAGCAAACCCTAGTTTTACTGACTAACCCTACTGGTGCAAGTAAAAGGATGAAAGCTACAGAAATGGATGCCATTGACTTCTAGAAAGGTAAAATGCATGTGACTAAGCTACTTCTGAAGAGAAATATGAAGAAAACATCTTTTTTCATTTTTGAGTAATTTCGCAGAGTTATTATGCATGTGCTTTGACTATTTTTTCTATGCAGAGGTTGATTGGCAAAAGGAAATGCTTGCAGGAGGTTGGGAAGGTGAGAAGAGGGCCTAAGGGGTCCCTAGCACCCTTCCAGAGAGTTTCAGAGTGATCGGATCTCAAGAAACCGCTTTCGTGAGCTTCTACAAGAAGTCTGCAGGGGTTCTACAGGATGTACTGTAGCTTCTACAGGATGTTTCTACAGGATGTTCCGAAAGGGAATTTTGAAGGGCTGATGGTGGAAAAAAGGTGAAGAAGTGGGTATGGAGGTGAGATAAGGGTGTGAGGATGTCTAGGACTTGGTGAATGAGGATGAAGAGTGGTTAAGGAGATTGGGTCAGTTCGAAGATAAGAGAAGCAATGTTGTGCAAGAATGTAGGAGCTAGGGCAAAGTGAGAAAACGTGGGAAACGAGAGGCAATAATCTGAGTTAGAGGACGAAGTAGGTAGCATTGATGGGGTAAGGGTAGGAGAGGAGGTTTCACAGGTGCTCTGCACGTTATTTTTCAAAACTAATCAAACAAAGACTAAGAAAACCAAAGATCTAGCTACTTTAACCCAATTTGACCTAGAAACCATAACCATGATGAACAGAAGTTTATTGGCAGAAAATCATGTAAAAAAACTATTGAAACCAATCAAGAATGGATCTAAGCATGTAATCACAACTAGTACTAACTTTTGCAACTAAGAATCTAACACTAGAAATTGCATGAAGAAGCAAGAACAGCGTTTTTATGCAACAAGGACATCTTGGTCTCAGCTCATGGTCCCGAGGAGGGAGAGGTGAGATCAAGGGTTGCTTGATGGCCTTTTTCGAAGATATTTTCTGCTACCAACCTATCAAATCAACCTGAACATGAAAAGCTATTTCAATCATCAAAAGCAAACTAAATAACTAAACAAGATTTTAACCTAAATAACAGATTTTATTTTAAGAATGCAGCAAAGACACATCAAAGTACACAAAGGAGGTATTAGGCACTTGAGTTGGGCCCAACCCCAAGAGCTACAGCCTCCTAAGGAAGATTAGAGCTGGTGAAAATCTAGATTCATCTTTATTGATCAAAAGAATAGTTACATCCCAAAAACTGTCTACAAGAAAAAGCTCGAAAATGTGCTGAAATGTAAAGCTAACCTACTGACTAAAATATGTTAGGATATTCCGACACATAGGAAATAGTTAAGTTCAACTTGGTCTAGTATAGAGTTAGGTATAGAGTTAGGTAAAGTGTGTTTCTTTACCGTTGTACATTTTGTAACTTACAATCCGACGGTCACGATATGTAGTGATCCAACGGTTCATTCTCTCCTCGGTATTACCGACACTTGATCCGTGGCTTGACACCCGATTGGTCCATGAGTTCTATTTAAAGCGCATGGAGGGTCATTGTTCGGGTAATCTGTGCATGAGAGAAGCTTATGTAAATTTTCATTCTTTGATTAATAAATTGCCTGTAGTACCCACGTTGGGACAGGCCGTGGACTGTTTCCCTCTTTGAGGGTTTTAACCATGTCAAAAATACTGGTGTATTGATCTGTGATCTGGTTGTGAGCGGTGTCCTTTTGGTATTCTTTCTGAGGAACTTACCCTGTAAATTCCTACATGGTATCAGAGCGATTTGAGGGCCGCGTCCGTTGGTGATCCAAATCTGAAGCCGGTAGAACTGCATGCGGCTGTCGTTTCCTAGATCTGCTGTTTCTGACTGCTTTCAGGCCGAGAGGACTGCTCTGTTGCGTTCGGAGCATCTGTTCCAGTGAGGAACCCCTTTCGTTTCATGCGAAAAGGTTTACGGTAGCCCTAGCTGCGTCATTTTTCAGATCGGGAGGTATACAGTGTTTTTTGCAGTTTACTGTTATTTTCTCTCTGCTTATTTCGGTTTCGGTTTATTTAGCCCTTTTTTTTAACCGGATCTATACCTTTCATTTCTGCGTATGCTCTTTGCCCTGCGACTCTGTGCGATCTGGGCAAATCAGAAACATAAAGGAAGGATTTTTCTCATGCGTATGCTCTTTTCCCTGCACCTTAGTGTGATCTCGGAAAATCAGAAACATTGAGAAAAATATTTAGTTTTTCGGCTAAAGCTAACTTTGAGATTTTTTTTTTTTTAAATTTCTAGTTTTTTGGCTAAAGCTAACTTCGAGCCGCAAGGTTCGTTTTTCTTTGCATATTCGTGTTGGGTTTTGTGTTTTGTGTTTTGTATGGAAAAAGAGCTTTCTCAAGGCAAGCACGCAAACCAAGCCCCCCCCCCTCTCTCCCTCTCTCTCTCTCTCTCTCAAATTTTTTGTATAGATCAATTGGTTCAAAGCTATTTTAAGAGAGTAGAGGTCTTGGGTTCAAGTCTCCATTTTGTGGGGGCGGATTTTTTCATTCCCGCACATTCGCGCACTTTGCCGGCAACGTCAACAATTTTTTTTTCAAAAAGCCATATCTTCTTCATCCGGAAGCCTTTTTCAGAGCCGTTTTTTTTAAAACCGCCTATTTTTTCGAGATCTATCCATTGGAACACTTACTTTTAGCATCTTCAGCTTCAGTTTTTAAAAAAAATGGAAAGTCCATGCCAAGTCATTCTTGACAGCACTAACTACTTCCAATGGGTAGCCTACATGGAAGATTTACTTAGAAGTAAAGGTCTCTTCAGAATAGCCACAGACCAAGAGAAGAAACCAAAATATGAAGACAAGGCTGCAAAATGGGAAAATAGACAAGATCAAGCACGTGGTTTGATAGGGATGTCTATTTCTCCTGATCTTAGATTCCACATTGCAGAACTTGAGACTCCTCATGAAGCATTAGAAAAACTCGCTAAAGTTTTTGGGATTAAAAATGAAATTAGAGCCCATCAACTTGAAAATGAGTTGCTTACTTTGGATCCTAATAATTTTTCTTGCATTGAAGATTTCTTGTCCAAATTCAAGACCCTTAGATATCTCTTGGAAGGTGTTAAAGTTAAGAAAGAAGATGGTAACCTTATTTATTCCATCCTTACTAAGTTGGGACCAGCCTACTCTGTATTTGTTTCCACTTTCCATTCTACAAGGGAAGCTTTCATTTGTCAAGGAAAAGACTACAAGGCCCCTTCCTTTGACTCCTTTTGTGATTCCTTAATAAGAGAACAAGAAAAACTCTTACACCTTGGTCTTCTTAATCTTGGAAACTCTTCCACGAAAGCGTTAGCCGCCCAGCAGCAACCAAATTCAAAGAATCCTAAGAAGTCATATCCTCAAAAGAATGGTCCTAAACCAACTCAGCCTCAAAATGAAAGATCATTTCAGCAAAATGATAAGACCAATAAAAACAAATGGAAGAAGACTGATAGACATTGTAACTTTTGTAATCGAGATGGCCACTTAGAATCTAAATGCTTTAAGAAGATGGAAGCCTTGGAAGCCGCAATGAAGAAACAGAACATCCATG
The DNA here is from genome assembly GCA_031772625.1 of Pinus tabuliformis. Taxonomy (NCBI): domain Eukaryota; kingdom Viridiplantae; phylum Streptophyta; class Pinopsida; order Pinales; family Pinaceae; genus Pinus; species Pinus tabuliformis. The sequence goes on along the minus strand of CM062811.1, from coordinate 3,978,153 downwards.
TGGAGCCTACTTCAACTTCAACTTCCGGAATGGCACTTTCTGCATGTCGTTGTCAATCATCTCAGTCTGGTTATGCATTAAATATATCTTCTTCTTCTTCTCATTCTCATGAGTGGCTCATTGATTCTGGAGCCTCTTATCACATGGCCAAAAACCAAGCCATGTTTTCTTCTTTAAATGATTGTAACACCAAAAATATATATGTTGGTGATGATAGATCTCTTAATGTTGTAGGGACTGGAACTGTTCATCTAGACAATGGTCAGTGTAATGATGTATTATGTGTTCCAACCTTATCCTGCAACCTTCTATCTGTCTATCAGATAACTCATTCAGGTGAAGGTAAAATTGTTGAATTTTCACCTCATGATGTTGTAATCAAGGATCTAAAAGATCCTAAACAAATTCTAGCTACTGGTCTTGCTGATGATTCCACAAGGTTGTATAAGTTTCACAACTTTGGGTCATCAAATCTTCCCTCAGTATTTGTTGCTCATAATGATGAAGTGAGCAAACTTTGGCATGAGCGATTTGGTCACTTAAACTATCGCTCCCTTCAGCATCTATGTAAAGAAAATATGGTGACAGGTCTTCCTATGGTATCTTGCAGAGATGGTGTTTGTTCCGGATGTGTACTCGGAAAACATCATCGGGACAGTTTTGACAAACGTGCCTCTTGGCACACCTCAGCCCCTTTACAGCTTGTGCACAGTGATTTATGTGGTCCTCTTCCTGTTGCTTCATTCTCTGGCTGCAAGTACTTCTTAACTTTCATTGATGATTTCTCCAGACGCACTTGGGTATATTTCTTAAAACTCAAGAGCGAAGTATTTAACACATTTTTGGCCTTCAAAGCCTTTGTTGAAAAACAATCTGGACATCAAATTCTTAAGCTAAGAACTGATAATGGTGGAGAATATGTTAAAAACACATTCATCAACTTTTGCACCGAAAATGGAATTCAAATGCAACATACTGTTCCATACACTCCACAACAAAATGGTGTAGCTGAAAGGAAAAATCGCACCTTAAAGGAAATGGCTAATTGTATGCTGCAATCTAAAGGACTCAGTCTTAGTTTTTGGGCCGAAGCAATTAATTGTGCAAATTATATAATCAATCGCACTCCTACTAAGGTTCTAGAGAATATCACTCCAGAAGAAGCTTGGAGTTCCATTAAACCAGATGTAAGTCACTTTCGTGTGTTTGGAAGTGAAGCATGGGCCCATATTCCAGATGAAAAGCATAAAGCTTTAGAACCTAAGAGTGAGAAATGTACTTTTGTTGGATATTCTGAAGATGTAAAAGGTTATAGACTTATTCCATTTAAGTCCAAAAATGTTATCATTAGAAGAGATGTAAAATTTGATGAAAATAAATCGGCCTGCGAGCCTAGTCCGGCGAATGTGCCACCTCTTCCTATCTCTTCTACTTTTGAAACCATTTCTTCTTCAGATGATGAAAGCGAGGATGATAATCCTCCCCCACCTTCTCAGGATCCTCAACTTCCAAGATGGGTCCGTGCTACTCGGGATGCAGCAGGTGATCTTGCCGGTGATCCTATAGATCAGCGACGTACACGTTCTCAGTTTGAAAGAGCCTCTTCTTTACTGGCTCAAGCTCCAGTAAATCATGATCCTGACACTTTTGCAGAAGCTTCAGGCCATCCACATTGGGAAGCAGCTATGAATGAAGAATATCATTCATTGATGACAAATGATACATGGGATCTTGTTCCTCTACCAAAGGGACGCAAACTTGTTAGATGTAAATGGGTTTACAGAACCAAGTATGGACCAGATGGGAAAGTTGATAAACATAAAGCTCGTCTCGTTGCTAAGGGCTTTTCACAGGTTGAAGGCATTGACTACACTGAAACCTTCTCCCTTGTTTCCAAAATGAACTCTATCCGCCTTGTTCTTTCCCTTGCTGCCTCTTTAAAATGGGAAGTCCATCAGATGGATGTTAAATCTGCCTTCTTGCATGGGGACTTGCAGGAAGAAATCTATATGGAACAACCCATTGGCTTCATACAAACAGACTCCAGCCTTGTTTGTCGACTTAAGAAATCCCTTTATGGCCTCAAGCAAGCTCCTCGGGCTTGGTATGCCAAAATGGATAGCTTTCTTTTAGAATCTGGCTTTTCTAGGTGTCATTCTGACAATACTGTCTACACCAAGAAAGTGGGCAACTCTCTTATCATCCTTGTTCTTTATGTTGATGATCTTATTCTTACTGGTAGTGATCCAAACCTTATAAACCATGTGAAGTCCAGCCTTAAAATGAAATTTGAAATGACAGACTTAGGCACTTACACTATTTTCTCGGTCTTCAAGTCTTGCAATCCAAGGAGGGTATTTTCCTTTCCCAGTCCAAGTATGCTTGTGATATTCTTCGTCATTTTCACATGGAAGACTGTAAGCCAGCCCCTTCTCCCTTTCAGTCTGGAGTCAAACTTTCAGTCTCTTGTACTTCTCCTGAAGTTGATGCTACCTTATACCGTCAACTTGTAGGAAAACTCTTGTATTTAACCCATACTCGTCCTGATCTTTCCTTTGCTGTTGGCCTTGTTGCTCGTTTTATGCAAAACCCCCGTGAAAGTCATTGGAAAGCAGCTAAAAGAATACTTCGTTATGTTCGAGGAACAGTACAGTTTGGGATTCATTACAGTGCCAAAGCAGCTCCTCTGTTAGTTGGTTTCACTGATTCTGATTGGGCTGGTGACCCTGATGATCGGAAGTCTACTGCCGGTTATGTCTTCACTCTTGGTTCAGGACCTATTACATGGGCTTGTAAGAAACAGGCTGCCATTTCTCTTTCGTCAGCAGAAGCAGAGTATCGTGGTGCCGTGGAAGCTAGTAAGGAAGCCTTGTGGCTTCGTCAGATCCTATCAGAGTTTGGCTTTGAGCAGCAGCATCCAACCACACTTTGGTGTGATAATCAAAGTGCCATTCAGCTATGCAAAGATCCAGTCCAGCATCAGCGCAGCAAACACATTGAACTACACATGCACTTCATCAGAAAGCTCATTCATGACCATGTTCTTGAAGTGCAATATTGTTCAACAGATGATCAAGTTGCAGACATCTTCACAAAGGCTCTCACAGAGGCGAAGTTCACTAAACTTCGATATATGCTTGGAGTTCAGGAAGTTGTCACTAAGGGGGGATAGGCTCTAGTGCCTCCTTCCTTCTCCTATTGTGTCATATTTGTAAATCCTTCAATCCTATCCCAAGTTGTTCTTAAGGGGGGATGTTAGGATATTCTGACACATAGGAAATAGTTAAGTTCAACTTGGTCTAGTATAGAGTTAGGTATAGAGTTAGGTAAAGTGTGTTTCTTTACCGTTGTACATTTTGTAACTTACAATCCGACGGTCACGATATGTAGTGATCCGACGGTTCATTCTCTCCTCGGTATTACCGACACTTGATCCGTGGCTTGACACCCGATTGGTCCATGAGTTCTATTTAAAGCGCATGGAGGATCATTGTTCGGGTAATCTGTGCATGAGAGAAGCTTATGTAAATTTTCATTCTTTGATTAATAAATTGCCTGTAGTACCCACGTTGGGACAGGCCGTGGACTGTTTCCCTCTTTGAGGGTTTTAACCACGTCAAAAATACTGGTGTATTGATCTGTGATCTGGTTGTGAGCGATGTCCTTTTGGTATTCTTTCTGAGGAACTTACCCTGTAAATTCCTACAAAATCTAACTAACAAATGACTAAAAAAGACTAACATCGAACTACAAATTGGTTAACTGAAATGAGGCCCTAAGCCTTCTTATTTATACAAATTGAGGACCCCAACAATCCTCCTAAACTTTAAGGACTCGGCTGCCAAAACTTGCAGTTAACAACAACTTTACTAGCCCTTGCTCGGCTACCCTTGTGATAATCGATGTGGTGGCCCTTGAACTCCAAGCTAGTGGTGGAGAATTCGAGGTAAGGGCTCATAAATGAAGGGGACACCTTCCTACAAATCCTCTCCCTTGTTCTTCCACGAATTTGGCTACCAAGTGCTCATTAAAACCTTTGATTTTGTCTCAAAATTGACCAAAAATCTGCATAAAGCACACATTAAACTTGTTGGCATAATGACTAACCCAATTCACTCTATTAGCATAAATATAATCAAAAACATGAAATAAACTAATGAGAATGGTGGATTAAGTTGAATTAGGAGGCTGAATGAGCCCATATAATTACCCATTTCTAGGGCTCATCAATTGTAATGGGAAGGTTGGAAAAATGGATTTCTTCTACTCCTTCAGGGCTTTGGCTAAATCATCCCCTATTGTCTCGTAAGTTATCTTTCTTACCAATAGCTTGCCTAGAACATAATATGGGAGGACATGTGGAGCTGAAATGCTCCCAAAAACTCTGGTATAAGTGAATGTTTCTTCACCGAACCATCTTGCGACTGGAAAGATGTCTATCTTGGCTTCTTCAGAAAGCCTCGGGGTCGTTTTAGAAAAAATGGTTTTATAAATAGGCAACATAATACCATGGAAGATTTTGTAAAAATGGGAATTGAATTGGGATTCCCACAAGATTTTATGATACACGCGGATGGGTAGAGGGTTATGTACACTCCACTTCCAACCCATGTTTGGAAATTAAGAGAAAAAAACAAATGGACTCCATTACACAAGCGCTCATATAAAAAGGGGGAATAATTCTTGAGGAAGTATTTCTCTTTTGCCTATATTTCCTAATAGCCATAGCTAAATTGTCTGATAAAATCTTACTCCAATTCATAATCATTGCGTTAATTGTTGCATCAATTAATGGAAGCCACTCTATAGAAAATTTGGCACTATCAGCTTTATCAAATGATCTACACATCATTGCAGCTACGAAATTATGTGGGGCTGAGAGGGATGAAATTGGGTACAGACCGGATTTCTCCCGTTTGTATTTGCCCAAGCCTAACATCCAGGTCTATGTAATGTCCAATGGGTACTCATTCTTTTGGAAAAATGCTCAAGGAAATATTTGTCATAGAGCTTTTGAGGCTCTGGTAGATGGTACATCTGGCGCAATTTGTCTGGTGTGAAAGACCCCATGACCTCATGTCTTTCATTCCTGAAAGTTCTGTCTGAGATATTCACATTATCAATCACCCATTTTACCATATCTGTGTATGGTAATATCTTAGGTATTGCATCTATTCTATGTAAAAATGAACATGCTACCTCAAAGTAGAAAGTGTCAGATGATTCTTCGGCATCAGATGTTGTTGTTATTTCCAATGGCCTGGGTTTATCTTCTTCCTTTAGGTTATACATGGCTTCCCATGATGTGGTTCCTCCATCTTTGCTGCAGGTGATATCTTAGAAGAGTGGTGTCATGTATGATTTCTCGAATGCAGTAACTTTTCCCTTCTTCGCCATCTTTTCAAACATTTTTTTCCTTTGGAGGTTCCCTGAAATTGAGCAATGGAGATTATCGAATAAACACACAGAGCAAAAATGACAGTGAAAATGCAATGGTACAATTAATTCTGAAAGGTGACAAGGAAGAAGATTTTATTCGAAAATGCAGATGAAAGATATCAAATCACGTTGAGCCGTTTTAAACATAAATGCCATTAAAACTCATTAAATACACACTAAGATCTTTTATCATTTCCTTTATTATTCATTTAAGCCATCACATTCAAAATGTGTAATAAAAACTTCAAGTTGATGAGTTTGAAGCACACGATATCGATTATGCGATTGTGATAAAGATTATCACAATATCGCAAATCACAACATCACACTTTTGGTTATGCATTATTTCGAAGTTATTTAGAATTTTGTGACATGCGATGTGAGGGACGTACCTTTTATCATTTTGAGAGTATTTTTCTTGAATGAATATTTATTGAATAAAGTGACCTTTTACTATGCGTCGGACCTAACCAAAGTTATAACAATTATCACATACTTCCATCGGGTCTAGGTCATATCGCATTTCACAACCTTTCATGGTTCACAAGATTGGCCTTTGTGTAAGCATCACGATGCGATGAGTGTTCGGCTTGTTATGTCGCAATATCGCAAGTCGCGTATTCTAAAGTTTTTGCTTGTTTGTGATTTTGTGAATGCCGCTATGCGATTGCGATAGGTACTCTATTTTGTAAGAAATACTTTAAGAATTAGTTTTATGAAAATTTTAATGATACCATAAGCCTATTATGGTGGTCCCTCTTATCGCAATTTGCAGATCTCGATTAATAATTAACTTTTGACACACATGGTCCAACGATATGCGATAAAGCGAGAATAGCTAGTCACAAAGGGATTTTGGCTTGATAACTCATGTTTATTTAGAAATTTATTTCTAATACTTTAAAAAGGAAGCGCTGAAGTGCTAAGTTTTTTGGAGAATATTTATAAAGGGTCCCCATTTATCAATAGAATATTAACTATTAAATCAATAAATGGGGGGGTTGTTGAATAGTACAACAATTGGTGATTCACTGGAAGAACCAGTTATCTCTGATAGTTTTTTGAAACTTCTAAAACTTCCAAAATAAAGATAGTTCAGAAAATAGGAATTACATGAAATTTAAGATAAGTAACATTTCTCTGAATAAGAAAACAAAACTCACCTAATTATCATCCACTTGATATCCTCTTCAAAATGAAAATTCCTTTGTCTATATCAGTATTTACTTGGTTTAAAGATAAAGTAGGGGGCTCTTGCAGATTAGCTTTTAGATGTACTCATTTGTCACAGGTAGAGCCTCTGCTGCCAGCAAGCATCCATAGCCTCGACAGGGTTACCTTTTAACCATCAATGATTCAATATCCCATCGAGATAAGAGTGAAATTTTTAGAGATAAATCCAGACTTGTATACTTATTCTCTTCTCTTTCTTTTTTAAACAGTTTATTTTTCTTCTAAAAATTTTCCTTTTTTCTACTTAAAATTCATTGTCTTGGTTTGGTGGCCAAAAAGTGACAATGCCATTCACTGGTTGTAATTCAACTGAAAAAGTTGGCTCGTGATGAGACCCCTTGTGTTTTGATTAAAACAATCTCAAGCCTTTACCCTGTTTTGATATGCAGTATTGGTAATGTTAGTTTATTATTTTCCTATGAACATGGTAAGTCGACTCTTAATGAGACCTCTTATCTTTTAATTTTTAGTATATTTTAGAATTACACTCTAAAAAGATAAAATTTTACTGGATGGTGAGAATCATTGACTCCTTAAGAGTTTCTGGATGACAATTATAGAGTTAAAGGTGCTTATTCGCAGAGAGTCTTTCTTTGTTAAATATACTTTTCTTGACTGATAATAGAACAAAGGTCTATTTATAAATTTGGGGTTTCACAAAGAACAAATAATTTTGGCGGAAACAAGCAGATTTCAGAGAGATAGAACTTAGTTTACTTTCAAATGTCATAATTATTGCCTTAACAAACTCTATTTATACAAGCAAAAAATCAAAATACTTAAAGAGATTTTTTTTTTGTAAGGCCAAAAGTAAATATTTTTTAACTCTTATTCTCCTAGGAAAATTAAAGGCAATAGTGTACAAGGGATAGAATAGGATATCTTCTATGAAAATATTTCTTCAAAATCTTCCCATTGACAGGAAGATAATCTCTCTTGCCTGATAAATCTTGCAATAGAAACGTTGATGGGACGATTTGTTCTGCAATTTGAAATGGGCCAAGCCACATTCTTTGGAATTTGGTATGCTTACCTTTTTCCTCGTGTGCTTTATCCCACTTCAATACAAGGTCTCTGAGTTGAAAAGATTTAGGACTTACATAATTTGCATCAAATGAAGATTTGACTAACTATTGATGATGTGCATGTATGATCTTGGCTTTATCTCTTTCTTCTTTGAGTTTGAGGATTTGTGATTGCCTTAATTGCATAGAAGAGGAAGGAGTTTCTTCAATAAATTGAACTAGGGCTAGAGAGGGAATAGCTACATTTGTAGGAAGAACAACCTCTTTCCCATAGACCAAATTAAAAGGAGAAGTGCCTATTGAGGCCTTCTGTGTTATTTAATCTACCCATAGAGAAAATGTTAAAGATTTATGCCAGTTTTTCTAACTCTAATCAATAGTTCATTTGATGATCCTTATGATATTTTTATTCATTGATTCAGCTAAACCATTTCCCTGAGGATAATAATTAGCAGAATATTTAAGTTTGAAACCTCTTTTAAGAGAAAATTCTGTCATAGCATTGCCTGTGAAATAGGATGCATTATCAAACATGAGGGCAGTTGGTAGGCCAAATCTGGTAATAATAAATTGATCAATAAATTCAATGATGTTTTCAGAATTGGCTACCTTGAGTGGAATTTCTTCCACCCACTTAGTGAAGTAATTAGTTGTTGTAAGGATATATCTATGCTGCTTTGAAGAGTGAGGAACGATCTGATCTATTATGTCCAATCCCCATTGCTCAAATGGTTGTTCAATATTGATCGGTTGTAATGGCAATGTGGGTTTCCTTTGTCTTCCAGCAATTGTTTGAAAAATTTTTCATTTCCTTACATATTCGTGTGCATATTTGAATAAGGTTGGCCAATAATAGCCAGCATGCAGGATTTTATGCGTTGTTGTGTCTCCTCCAAAATGTCCACCAGCTAGTCCATCATGGAGTTCCTGCAAAACCTTTTCTGCCTCATATTTTTCAAGGCACCTAAGTAAAACATAATCATAATTCTTCCTAAACAAAACATCATTGATGATTTCATATTGCTTAGCTTTTAATCTCAAAGCCATTTTTCTTTTGTAACTGAGTTGCATAGGGGCATATCCATTTTTCAAATAAAAGATGATATCAGCATATTTAGATTTAGTATCATTGTGGCTTACCTCGCTTATTTGTATATTATCACCTAAATCTTCTGGTGGTGGTAGTTTGGATGCTCCAGCTAACATTCTGCAAAAACCTTGACCTCTAACAATTTTAGTTGGTATAATCTCAATGTGATATTCTTGCAGTGTTGTTACCCAATTTGCTCTTTTCTCACCTAATTCTCTTTACATTAATAAATTTCTTACTGATGAGAATGGAACTATTACTTTAATGTGAGTTTTAAGAAGGAAAGGTGTGAAATGTTTTATTGGTTTGAAAATAGAAAAAGCCTGCTTTTCAACATCTAAGTAATTCAATTCAGCACATTGCAATTTGGAGGTAAAGAAAGGAATTGGTGCTTCAAATTTCTCATCATTGACCTGTGTCAATATAGTTGCATATGATGCTTCGGAAGCAAAAGTATATAAAATAAAATGATTAGAAAAATCGGAGTTGCTAAAGAGGGAGCATTTATAATTGTTTCTTTTTTAAGATTGAAAGCTTCATGCTCAGTATGTCCCTATTTAAAAACAAATTCTTTCTTGATCATAAATTGGAAGGGTAAAACAATTCGTGAAAAGTCATGGACAAATATTTTGACAAAATTTATCTGACTTAGGAAAGATTGCATGGATTTTTTGTTATGAGGCAAAGAGATTTCAGAAATTTCTCTTATTCTATCAAGATCTATGTGAATGCCATCTTTAGATACAATAAATCCAAGGAGTTTACTTTCGCTTAAAGCAAAGAAATATTTCTTTGGATTTAAAGAAATTCTATATATTTGACAACGTTCAAAGATTTGTTTTAAGTCCTTTAAGTGATTACTGTGCTTTTCTCGAATAAATAGTTATATCATCTAAATAAATTACCACTGTTTTATTCACCAAACCTTTGAAAGTTATATCCATGTCTCTCTGAAATGTTGCACTAGCATTGATTAATCCAAATGGCATCTTTTGATAAGCGTATGTTCCCCATTTAGTTATAAATGTGGTCTTTAGTTGATCATCTGGATGTACGAGAATCTGATTATAACCTAAAAATCCATCCAGAAAAGACATTAACTCTGAGCCTGCAACTGATTGCAATATCTATTCCATAGGAGGCAATGGAAAGTTGTCCTTCTAACAAGCTTTGTTGAGATTGCGAAAGTCTATACAAATTCGAATATCACCATTATTTTTCTTGACTGGAACTAGGTTAGAAACCCACCTTGAATGTCTGACAGGAAAAATTATTTTGGCTTTGAGAAGTTTATTCAATTCAGATTTGATTTGATTTTCTAAGTTTGGGTGAATATTTCTCAACTTTTGTTGTACAGGATTTTCGTTAGATATCATAGGAATGGTATGTTGAATGATGGAAGTATCATATGTCTTAAGATCTTCATAATTCCAAGAAAAAACATTTTTGTATCTCTTCAACAAATGAATAAAGGCTAATCTTTCATCGGGTGTAAGACCAAGACCTAGATTAATATTTTGAGGTTTAAGGTCAGTTCCAAGATTAACTAACTCAAACCTCAAAGTTGAACTTTGAAGTTTTGAGTTAGTTGGTTTCTTGAATCTATCCTTAAGATCGTACATATCTTCTAGCTTAACCACAGATTTAGGTATGGGATTTACACTTGTTTCTTGCTTAAGATGGCTATCGTGTTGGTATTCATCTATTATCTGGTCATCATAAGAGCCTTCAGATGTTAGAAAATTTAAGATATCTTGATCATTATTAAAAACTCACCAATTGGTGTTGTTATTGAGAATAGAAGGCATAAAAATTAATTCTATAGAAAATCGATCAGTACTAGAATCTCTTGGTGGTATGAGCTTGGATGTAACGTAGGCCAAAAGATCGGCACTTGCATTTTGAAGTCTTGGAATTGGGGAAATGTTAATTGCTAGGAAATGTGAGGTGATGTCTTGTACTAATGATTGATAATGTTTCAAATATCCAGAAAGATAATGAATAATATTCCTCACTTGTTTGATTACAATTTCTGAATCTCCAAATACTTGAAGGTATTTGATATCAAGGCCTATGGATTTATACAATCCATGAACTAATGCTTCATATTCTACAATATTATTCATGCATTCAAATTCAAGTCTACATGCCAACATAGTTTTTTCTCCTTCGGGGCTAACTAATATGCAACCTGCCCTAGCTCTATCATTAGATTTAAATCCATCAAAAAATAATTTCCAAAATAAAGAATTAACTACAAGTTTATCTACAAAATTAATACATTTAGAAGAATATGTTTGAGAATAATTTTCGATTTGTGATGTAACAAAATTTTCCAAAAAGGGTGATGTATGGGCATTAAAATTGCCTAAAAATGATTCGACTGAATAATTTCCAATGATATTACTACTGTATGCGACGACCTCACTTTCTCCTTCCAGTTTTGTGACAATATAATTTAAATGTTTATCGTGATTGACCCTTATTTGATTTGGCTTACCATTATAAGGAAGCCACATATGGGACCAGTCTGTTGCGAAATAGCCATGAAGCTTTTCAGACCAATCTCTACTAAGGATCAAACCGTAGAATTCAGGGATATCGGCCACAATAATGTCAATCACTTGACACACTTTCGAGTTTGAGGATAGTCTAATGGTAACTTGATTGATTTCTCCTATGACTTCAACTTGAGATTGATCTAACTATACAATGCGAACAACATATTTCTGGGGTTTGACATTCAATTTTGCACAAACAGTTTTTGGTAAAATGTTGGATGAGGCTCCAGAGTCTACTAAACAATTATGAAAATTCTTATTAAAGACTTCAAAAGTCAAAATAAAAGGAGGAGTATGGGATTTAGATCTACCACCAATTAAAGCAACATTAGTTGAACTCATTTTGTTTGATGAAGTACTGGGAGGCCTACCCATTTCTTGAGCAGCCTGAGAAATTACAACAACAGGAAGAGGAGAAGTGGGGATTGCTTTTAATTCTTTGAGAAATAGCTTATGTTGATGTTTTAGCTTGCTAAGCTCATGGAATGTGATATTATCTCTAGTCTTCTTCATGTCTTTGATGATGCTATATTCCATCTCATCAGATACTAGCAAGGTTTTGGCTGGAGGTGAAGAATTGGATTGAGGAGGAGTCGTTTGAGTAGATTTGGGAGAAGATTTCTTACCTATTGCTTTATCTTTGAGAGCAGGAGTTGATGATTTCTATTTTTGATTTGTTTGTGGAAAATCAATAGTGCTCTTGCTTTTGGTAGCAATAGGTAATGCTTCTTTTGATTCTTCATTATCTGACAAAGGAAGAATGAAATCCCACATTCCTTGTACTTCAACTATCTCTTCGTCATCAGTTTGTTCTTCAATTGTTGATACTTCTTCTTCATCCACATCTGATTCAGCATTAGATATTGTATTTGGAGGTTTAGGATCAGAGGGGATATTTATTTTGAAAGGTCTAAAAGATTTCCTAGAAGAAGTATCAGCTACCTATTTTTTAATGTCGGCCATTTCATTGGACATGGTTTTAACTGCATTTTGCATACCTTCAAGATCGAAAGGATCTTTAGGTGCTTTCTTCTTGGATTCATCCTTGAAAGTGACCTTCTTGGATTTTTTTTCTTCTAATGAATTCTTCTTTTCTAAAGCTAAAATGCATCTTTCCACAGCTATGGTTTCTTTCATGTTTTCAGTCAAAGTTGGTTTGGCAGCCCTATCGACAAAAATAGTTGCATTTGAGGAAAGAGCAGAAATGTACCATTCATTTTGAACTCCAGTTCTTGGCCTGGATGCCACTGAAATTTTGTTTAATAATTTGTTAAAACAGGAATTGAAGTCCTTAACCAACTCTTTAGATTCAACTTCTAAGTTGGATAGATCATTAAGAAGAGTAGCCATCGAGTGGTCATCTCCAAACTTGGTTAGGAATTGTTCCTGAAATGCATTCCAACTATCAATGGAACCAGATAGTAATGAAAAGTACCAGGATCTTATTGATCCTTGCAAAGTATAAGGAAATAATCATACAATTGAATCTTTTTATACAACTCCATTTAGGTTTATGGACAACATGAAGTTATTTATGTGTTCTTCGGTAGGAAGACCATCATCGGGATTGAATTTTGGTAACCATTTCAATGGATGAGCAGGTAATGGATGCAATGGTCCTGCCATTTGAACAACTCCTGGATTTGTCCATGGTCTTTGAGCCATTATGGGTATCTGTGTGGAAGAAGATATACCAGTGGTTGAAGGTGATTGGGTAGAGGAGGATTGTGTTCCTGTACCTGTGTAAATCACAATCTGAGATGGTGAGGTGGATGATTGAGTTTGTGATGAAGATGATGAAATAAATGAGGGAGTTTGTGGTGATGATGAAAGAATCTCACTATGAGTTTCATACTCAGGTTTCTTAATTTTCCTTTGAGGAGGAGGAAGAGGAAATTCAAATGGAGGAATTCCAAAATTTTCACTCTGTGATCTAGTTAATATTCGAGAGGAAGGAAAATGTGAAGAAACACTAGCTTGAGATAATTCAGATTCTTCTTGAGACAAAGAAATCCCTTGTAATTTGTGAACTAAAGACTGAACTTCGGGAGTCTCCATAAGTAGGTTGATCTGATTTCCTAGGAAAAACACTAGTGGATTGTAAATATTTCTTCACAACTTCACGTTTAGGATTTGGGGATTTGGAATGTGACCCAAACGGTGGAGGTGATGGTGAGGGAGTTTTACTCTTAGAATGGCTTTCTGATTTAGATTTTCTTTCCATTCACAGTCGTGGCCCTCTTTCTAGTGCCAAAATGTTGAAGCCTTGAAATCCACTGCAACAACATGGGGGATAACCACCTGGTCCAGACCCTAAAAGTAGCTCCTTTTCCGTTTGGTATAGTGGCTCCGACTAAGAATAATGGGAACAGTTTCATAGAGAGGATTGATTTGACAATGTTGTTGAGGTGATATAATGTATAACGGAGAACGATTCAACTAAGAATAATCTAATCTAAATAATAAACAAATGCATATATCTTAATCTAACATTATCTGACTATAAATATACCGGGGAATAAACTAAGATATGTGATCTATAGAGATGTCTCAAAGAAATTGGCAATAAATATTATTCAACTACTAAAATAAATGAAATCGTTAATGATATTTATTTTGGATAAATAGTTAGACAAAACAATTGACAAAACTTTATCGCATATAGTAATTGTTCATGTATTCAATAAGGAATCAGAGCTGAAACATCATACAAAAGTGCAATAATGTAGAACTATAACTCAGATTTTCATACATAAGACAATCAAAGAAAGAGTATTGCTAATGCATAAATAAAACACGACCATACGATAAAAGTACCATATATGAAAGGTCATGCTCATGGTCTCAGCAATAGTGATCCACTTTCATCCAATCAAATACACTCTAAGAGTACAGAAGTGTAATTTCAGTAGAGTATGCTTCGATATTCAAAGAAAAATAGATCATGTTCCAATAATTTCATCAAAACCTTCACAAAAATATAGAAGTGTAATGTCTTGTAAAGTGTTTTTGATAAAATCCTGGACCCCTCTCTAAATGCATGAGAGGGGTTTAAATACTATAATACATGCCTCAAAAATAGATTATTACAAAAAAGACTGAGGAGGTTTCAAACAACCTTCCTCAGAGTAAGAAAAAATAAAACTAAAAATAGAATTAAACTAATGACAAGCTTCTTTCAACTTGAATTATCTCAGTTGGCTACTTGATCTTTGAGATTACAAATATCGATTATTGGTTTGACCTGGGGTGACTGGCTGATTGTGGATTTTAACTGTCCTGCAAATATGGCATCTGATAGATCTGGCACCTGATTTTTTGTGTAGAGGTAGTTAAGCATCACAGAGTCATCCATTAGCTATGTGATTTTGCCAAATACTGGCAGTATATCTTCCAATCCTATTTGGTCAGCTATTTGATTGCTTCCTCTTTGATCTGAGTTGTTTGTTTCCACTGTTGTTCCAGTTGTTTGATATCTGGGAGAGCCCATGGTATGCATTCTTGGACAAAGTTAACACTCTGGAAGTTTTCATTAATGGCCTCAATTATACTGTTTGTTGTACTTGCTTCTGTCGTTGTCGCCCTTTCTGCCTGCTTTAACTGTGTATCCCAATCTACAAATAGAATGTCTTTGTGGGATTCTTCTATTTTTGGTAGATCAGCCTTTCGTCCTTCATCAGATTCTTGCCAGATAGTAAATTAAGAAATATTTTTATGGATTTATTCATATTTAAACCTCAGATCAATCACTTAGTTTGTCAATTTATCACTTGTCTCACAGTAACGATTGATCTGTGAGATTTTCTAGCAGAACATCTCTTATTGATGTATCAATAAGGAATTTAGCTAGATTGCTTCTTTGATGAACTTGTTTGTTTTAGGATTATCTTTAAATCTATCTACCATGGCCCGCATTTGGAAAATCTGTGAATCCTTTTCTGATATGCTTGCCTAGTGTTGTAACCTCATTTTCTCGAATCCCCTCTGAAGCTGAGCTACCTGCTATTCTGCTTCCTGATTGGTTTTCTCTTGTTCTAATTGTTGTCAAAGCAGAAGAATTCTCTATTCTCTTTCTTTTAGCAGCAGTCAGACTTCTGTTTACTTATCAATGGTCGTTGTGGCATAGGCACCTACAAATTGTGACAACTTCATAAGGTTTTCTGATGGGTCAACATAAGTGTCTTTCCACACAACTTCCAGTGATTCGTTCTCTAGAGTTGCAACAGTCATGGTTTCTAATTTCCTCTTTTCTCTTTGTCTTTTAACCACATCGTTATGTGTAGGGCTATAAAATATGTCGAGTGGAGGTATCTCTTCAATTTTTAAGACAATTTCAGAAGTGGGAAATGCCATAATAACCTCAATATCTTGAGTGTTTGTAGCCCCTTGCTCTATTGTCTTTGGATTTGCTTTTTGCTGAGTCTGTTTGGGGGTCTGAAATCTAGATGTTTCCTGAAGACTTGTGCCTGTTTGGGGGTCTAAAATCTAGATGTTTCCTCAAGACTTGTGCCTGTTTGGAGCTTCTGATTGAATTGCTCCAATTCCTTGCCTAGGTCAATGACTGGAATCTTCCCTCTTTGAGCTGAAGTGGAGCCGACCTCTGTTTGTTTCTTGGCCAAGGCCTGTTTCGCCCTTTCCTCAATATTTCCTTTTGTATCTTTCTCGGAATCTTTGTTAGGACTCCCTTATCCATTATGAGATTTTTGCTCTGATTATTCTGACTCATGAGTTGATTTCTCTTATGTTTCCTCATCAGAATTTTCCTTTGAACTTCCCTCCAGGCTCACGCTAGGAGTAGGTTCTCTTATTGGTTCAATTTGTAATAGGTCCAATGGGACCTTTAACAATCTTTTATTCCTATATACATGAAAAGCATTAATATCATCTGGGCTTAACTGTAATGATTCTAAATGTAGGACCTATGCAAATGATTCGGCTCCTTGAAAGAGGTCATCAAATGGATCCTCTTCATGAGTAAATTGTTTGACTTTAACCATGGTGGTGAATTATTTAGCAACTTTATTTGGGTCATACTGTCACCTTGGAACTGTGGCCAATTTTA
This sequence comes from Pinus tabuliformis, assembly GCA_031772625.1. Taxonomy (NCBI): domain Eukaryota; kingdom Viridiplantae; phylum Streptophyta; class Pinopsida; order Pinales; family Pinaceae; genus Pinus; species Pinus tabuliformis. The sequence continues at coordinate 3,961,743 of CM062811.1, read as the reverse complement.
GAGATGTAATATTCTCTACTTCTTTTACTACATGCCCATAGTCATGTAGTGCGAAAGCACCACATTGTAATGGGAAGGTTGGCCAAATGGCTTTCTTCTGCTCCTTCAGGGCTTTGGTTAAACCATCCCCTACTGTCTGGTAAGCTATCTCTCTTCCCAATAGCTTGTCTAGAACATAATATGGGAGGACATGTGGAGTTGAAATGCTCCCAAAAACTTTGATATAAGTGAATGTTTCTTCACCGAACCATCTTGTGACTGGAAAGATGTCTATCTTGGCTTCTTCGGAAATCCTGGGGGGGCGTTTTATCAAAAATGGTTTTATAAATAGGCAACATAATACCATGGAAGATTTTGTAAAAATGGGAATTGAATTGGGATTCCCACAAGATTTTATGATACACATGGATGGGGAGAGGGTTCTGTACAATCCACTTCCAACCCATGTTTGGAAATTGAGAGCAAAAACAAATGGTGTCCATTACATAAGTGCTCATATAAAAAAGGGGAATAATTCTTGAGGAAATACTTCTCTTTTTCCTATATTCCATAATAGCCATAGCTAAATTGTATGATAATCTCTGACTACAATTCATAATCATTGTGTTAACCGCTACATCAATTAATGGAAGCCACTCTATAGAAAATTTGGTACTATCAGCCTTACCAAATAATCTACACATCATCACAGTTGCAAAAATATGTGGGGCCAAGAGGGATGCAATTGGGTACATACCGCATTTCTCCCATTTGAATTTTCTCAAGCCTGACTTCCAGGTCTATATAACATCTAATGTGTCCTCGTTCTCTTTGGAAAAATGCTCAAGGAAATCTTTGTCATAGAGCTTTTGAGGCTCTGGTAGATGGTACATTTGGCGCAAGTTGTCTGGTGTGAAAGACCCCATGACCACATGTCTTGCATTACTAAAATTTCTATCTGAGTTATTCTCATTATCAATCACCCATTTTACCATATCTATGTATGGTAATATCTTAGGTCTTGCAGCTATTCTATGCAAAAACAAACATGCTGCCTCAAAGTAGGAAGCGTCAGATGATTCTTTGGCATCAATTGTTGCCTTTGTTTCCAGTGGCCTAGTTTTCTCTTCTTCCATTAGGTTATACATGGCTTCCCATGATGTGGTTCCTCCCTCTTTGTTGCAGGTGGTATTGGAGAAGAGTGGTGTCATGGCCGATTTCTTAGATGCAATAGCTTTTCCCTTTTTCACCATCTTTTTAAACGTTGTTTCCTTCAGAGGTTCCTTGAAATTGAGCAATGGAAATTATCGGATAAACACACAAAGAGAAAATGATAGTGAAAATGCAATGGTACAATTAATTCTGAAAGGTGACAAGGAAGAAGCTGTTATTCGAAAATGCAGATGAAAAATATCAAATCACATCATTTTAAACATAAATGCCATTAAAACTTATTAAATATGCACTAATATCTTTTATTATTTCCTTTATTATTCATTTAATCCATCGCATCGCAAATGTGTAAGAAAAGCTTCAATTTGATGAGTTTGAAGTGCGCGATGTCGATTATGTGGTTGCGATAAAGATTATCACAATATCACAAATTGCAACATAGCACTTTTCGTTATGTGTTATTTCAAAGTTATTTAGAATTTTGCGACATGCGATGTGAGTGGCATAAATTTTATCATTTTGAGCGCATTTTGCTTGAATGAATACTTATTGCATAAAGTGACCTTTTACTATGCATTGTACCTAACCAAAGTTATAACAATTATCGCATACTTCCATCAGGTCCGAGTCATATCGCATTTCACAACTTTTCATGGTTCACAAGATTGGCCTTTGTGTAAGCGACGCAATGCGATGAGTGTTCGACTTGTTATGTTGCAATATCGCAAGTCGCTTATTCTAAAGGTTTTGCTTTTTTATGCTTTTGTGAATGCCGCTATGCGATTACGATATGTACTCTATTTTGTAAGAAATATTTTAAGCCTTAGTTTTAATGAAAAGTTTAATGATACCATAAGTCTATTACAGTGGTCCCTCTTATCGCAATTCACAGATCTCAGTTGTTAATTAACCTTTGACACACATGGTCCAGCGATATACGATAAAGTGAGAATAGCTAGTCACAAAGGGATTAGCTTGATACCTTATGTTTATTTAGAAATTTATTTCTAATAATTCAAAAAGGAAGCACTTAAGTGTTAAGTTTTTTGGTGCATATGAAAAATCATCGCCAAAATTATAGCAAATTGCCTCCAGCCAATTCTTTCCACCCACCTTTCGTCTGAGCAATTTGCCTTCCTACAAGATCGACAGATCCATGAGGCTATTGGGACTACACAAGAAGTACTGCACTCCATTCAAAAGAAGAAGTTGAAAGGTATGATTCTAAAGGTAGATCTTTCAAAAGCTTTTGATGGAGTTAGCGAGCTCTACAGTAGAATTCTCCTAACTCATCTAGGCTTCCCCTATGAGTTTATAAAATGGATTATGTGTTGTATTACTAATGTATCTTTTAGTGTCCTTGTAAATGGGGCGGCATTGCCCTTCTTTCACTCTGAAAGAGGACTCAGGCAGGGTTGCCCTCTGTCACCATTACTATTTTTACTCATTATGGAAGGGCTCAGCAGACTCATAAAAGAGGATCATAGTAGGGGAAGGCTTAAAGGCATCAAAATTATTGACAGATGCACCTTGACAGACTTACTTTTTGTGGACAATGTACTAATTTTTCTCAATGGAGGCATTGGGGACTTGACTACACTACAGAACACCTTCTCTTTATTTCAAGTGGCCTCAGGAATGGTCATAAACAACACCAAGTCCACCATTACAGCCACTAGATGCTCTCCCCATGAGATACAGTATGCTCTGCACAGATTTCCTTTTACTCTTCTCCACATGGATGATGGTCTAAGGTATCTGGGATACAGGTTAAAGCCCCATGGATATAAGATAGCAGATTGGACTTGGTTAATATCTAAGATGGAAAAGAGACTCAACATTTGGTACCATAAGTACCTGTCCAGAGCAGGCAGACTAGTTCTTATCAAAGCTATTCTGGAAGCCACCCCAGTGTATTGGATGTCTCTAGCATGGATACCCAAAGGTATACTCTCCAGAATACAAAATATTTGTTGCAGATTCCTATGGAAAGGAAATCAGCCAGGGAGAATATATGCCTGGGCCAAATGGGAGGCACTTTCTCTCCCAAAGAAATGGGGAGGGTGGGGTATAAAAAGGCTAGATGATTTCTCCTCCACACTAGTGGCCAAGCTTGGATGGAAACTAATCACCTCAAATAGCCTATGGACTAAGGTGGCCTCTTCAAAATACATAGCCCCCCTAAACCTGATGGACTAGCTTCGACAGCTACAATGGAATAAATCAGGGATATCAATCATCTGGAAAGTTGTTCTTAATTCGATGCCCATTATTCGCAGGGGACTCACCTGGAGAATCCAATCTGGCACATCAGTGAGAATAGGTGTTGACTCCTGGATCGGATGTGGTAATGCACACAGGCTGCCTAATGCACTTAAGCTACACCTCACAAATGTGGGTATCACCCATATCAGCCACATTATGGACACTGAGCACACCACTTTCTCACAGCAAGAATGGAAATTTGCTCATGCATTGCACATTCCACAACTCTGGCTACAACACTAGGAGGAATACACAGTAGCCCTAACCGAATCTCATATTAGAATTGTTGAAGGGGAGGATGAGCTAATCTGGGCGCATGCAAAAAATGGGAGATATTCCCCCAAAGAGGGATATCTGGTCTTAGTTGATACCCATAGACCACTAGTTTGTGAACTCTGGTGGAAAAGTATGTGGAAACTAAAAGCACCCCTAGGACTCGGTTACTCATGTGGGAAGTTCTGAAGAACAAGATCCCCACGGGCAAAAACTTAATCAAAAGAGCTCAACATGGACCTTTTTGGTGTTTCCTATGCAAGAATAGCACCGAAGATACAAACCATCTCTTTCTTGCTTGCACGACTGCTAAGGAGCTCTGGAACTCTATCCTTTTGACTATCCCCACCTAATGCCATTGGCAGGGTCAGATTGTAAAGGAGGCTTGGACCACATGGTGGACATATGCTTCTCCGAAAAAAGCCAGGAACCTTCCACTTCTCATCTGTTGGACAATTTGGATAGCTCGCAACCAATTCATTTTTCAGGACATTTCTCCACACTGGCCCTCCATCACTGCACGCATCTTGACAGATTATCATACCATACCAGATGAAGAGGAAAACACTACTCCCAGGCACATCATCCTTGAAATCATCAATCACTCTCAGCCATGGGCATACTTCGATGGTTCAGCTCAAGAAGATGGTTGTGGGGGAGGAGCCATACTATACCTTTCTAAATCTCATCACTTCCACATCCAAATGGGCCTAGGGAGGGGAACAAACAACTTTGTTGAATTAATAACAGCCAAATATCTCATACAATATGCTCTGGAAAAACATTGCAGGAACCTCCAATTGTTTGGTGATTCAAAAATTGTTTGCAATTGGATAAATAAAACATCTAATTGTTATGCTTATACTCTGAGACCTATTTTGGATGAGACTCATCGACTCATTACTCTTTTTGACACTTTTGTCTGTCATCATATATACAGGGAACACAACTCATCTACCAATTTACTATCCAAGGAAGTTGCGTTCAGGCCTCTCGGTACTTGGCTGATCCAGGAGCAGAGGGATGGTGCACACTATCAGTACTACCATCGACCTTTCATGGACCTTACAGATTAACTGGCTTAGATGGAGCCTGCTTATTTTTTATTATGTAAATAATATTAATGTCTTTTAAGTTATCAGTTATGCACAATGACAATCACATAATACTCTCTGCGTAGAGTCTTTTTTGAACTAATTGCTGAAGCATAGTGTCTCCCTGCATGGAGTACACTGCACTATTTTTGATACCTCTTACCTAATATTATTTCTACCTCACATACAACATATGCTTTTTTGCATCTAAAATATGTAATTTTCCTTTACTAACGAAAATTACGATTTTTCCGAGGGGAAAAAAATGTTAAGTTTTTTGGAGAATATTTATAAAGGGTCCCCATTTATCAATAGAATATTAACTATTAAATCAATAAATGGGGGGTTGTTGAATAGTACAACAAACCCCAAGACCTCCAAAAGAAAATTTCTAGCTAGCTAGAAATTTAAGGCTAGTACAAGTCCAAGGCTTAAAATTGGCCTTAACCAGTCAAATTTTAGTCTTTCAACTTTCCTACTCTTAGATCTAGCATGCAGGAGTGTTCCAACACTTTTGGGTGAATTTTTAATCGTCTTAATTACTGATTTATGCATTTTTATAAAGAGTTATGAAAACAAGACAACAAAAAATGTTACATAAAAACCCTCCTAACCAACCATTAAAACTCAGAATTTTTTACATTTTGGGTTAGGATATTTTAAATAGACCAAAATTCATTAGTCATATGTTGTATCTAATGAATTTTTTGAGTCTTAGCTTAGTGTTAAAAATTTTATTTGGACATTTATAGACCTGTTAAAATAGGATGAGAAGCACTTCTGTTCAAGATCTTGTCTAACCATGTATCCATTTATAGAATGGACATCTTTGTGTTAACATATTTTTAGTACACTAATTTATATTATTTACGTACTAAATTCTATTGATTTTTGGTGTACTTTAGTGTTGGTTTAGATAATATTGTGTTGCATATTTATATATTAAGCCAATAATATAACAATACAAAATTCTTCCCTTTAGCCATTAGACCCCATTATAAGGCACTGGTCTTATAGTGGTTGGATGAAGTTGTACTATGGGATCCTCCCTTGGCCTTTTGGTTGGATGAAGTTGTACTATGGGATCCTCCCTTGGCCTTGTGGTAGGAGTTGAGGCCTAAAGAGAGAAGACTAAGGATGTGGTGATAGTGGGCCCTTTTCTTGTGTGTGCTAGCGATGGTGGATTGTTAAATCTTTCGCAATTTGTTAAATGAAGTGATAACAAGAGAAATAATGACATTAATCACTATTCTCACCTTAAAAAATAGTCCCAACACCATTAGGTATCTGGGAAAATATGAAACATTCATTTTGTTCCTCTCATTGAATAGACCTCTTTTGACATAATGCATATGGGAATTTTCCCACTACTTCGCATGTTCTGCCCTTAGAAAACATGTAACACATGTTGACCAAATTTGATAGCCATAACTTGTGCATAATTTAATTGATTGAATAAATTCCATGTGGCATGTCATCCTCTCACTGAAATGAACAATTTGATACCATGTTGAATTTTTTACTTTCGAGATCATTTTGCATTGGTAAATGTGAATTACCTTGAGAAGTGTGAAATGTTGCTAACTATGAGACTGACGTATATGAGAAACATCTCAGGGATAGTACACCAGAGCCAAGGCCACCTATAGAGTCTACAGACTCAAAGCATGTGGTAAAACATAGGTTCACCTTGACGTCGGATTGATTAGTCCATACACCAGTGATATCCCCGACAGAAGCAACCTCATGTTAAATCATGAGTCCTACACTAAGCCCATCCAAATTCTTCCAATCCTATCCAAGATAAAATGATTCAAATGTGAAATCAAAGTGAAAGGATGTGGTATGACCAAAACAGTAAAACACAACAACAACAAACAAGGTCTAACATACCTCATTGGATTGGACCGGTGAACCATACCATTTTTGGTTGGTTAGGCATTGAACCACTATCTTTTCCTTAAACTAGTTGATTGGTACCGAACCAACCAATTTTGTACCATTCTATCGAGGACCCTTTGAACACACTTTTTTTTAAAGTGATGATTTATGATCGAGGAAGTCTAATATTTGACCATATTTCCTTACTAATTCTATGCAATTAATGGTAATGTTGAATTCTTAAAGTAAAAGTAATATTCTCCATTATATTTCATTTACCATAGATTGAATTACAATGTTTAAGAGTGGTTCTGACCTCATTAGATTTCATATGAAGAAAGTAGAATTTTAGATCCCACTCAAAATCTAGTAGAAATTTGTCATGTATGAGATTATGGAACCAAAATTTAATCAAGGACACCAATTCCTATATGTACCTTGATGTTATTGACTGTTGAACTCCTCTATCATGATCCTACTAAAAATGTACCCATCACTCAAACAGATTCTTGAATTGACATCATAAGCCTTTTCTATCTTATTTTAATACTTATAAGGTCATATTGATGATGAAGATCCCAATATAGAGAAAGAATTTGAAGCTAGAGGCCATCTACAACTTGTTTGTTGGTGTATTTTTGGTTCAAATTTGGATTTCACTTAGTGCTATTTTGGTTATGTGCACCCTTGCATGTTATATAAATGAGAAATTTTCCTTATTTGTGTATAAATTGTTTGGATTCATATGGATGCACATGAATATATATGTTATCCTTTAAAATTTGAATATTTTTGTGTTTTTGGTTGCCCCAACTTTTTTTTATGGTTTTCTTATCAATTCCAATTTGGTTTTGACCGGTTCGATCATAGGTCTAGTAATCATAATCTTAGGGCTTACAATGGCTCAAAAATGTTGCAATGAATATATAGATACCCCTACTAGTATAAGCGGTAACATGCACAATAATTTGTGCATGGAATTCCTGCAATGGTGTAACTTGGTCATTTTTTATTTGTTTTTCTATTTGACCCCATTTTAGAATTCATGTGATCGATCTGCATCCAATGGCATTGATTTTATGAAATTTTGGGCCCTCTGTGAAGAGAAAACTACACTTGAAGTTGGATTCCCTTTTTAGAAGTTATAGAAGTAAATACTCATGAGGAAATAGTCAAATAACTTCCTAGAAACTTCTAGAAAGTAATAGTGGTGACTAGTTGTGTGTATATTAATGGATGTAATACACTAGTTCACAAATACATCAAATAAGCTCTCATGTACGAACATGGATATAAGAATAGGGATGCCCCTCATACATGTGTTAGTAATAAATATATAATGAATAATAATGATGCTCCAAATAATGCTTAGTTTATGTTGATGCAAACCTTTGGTAATTATGTGGAATCCATGTCACTGTCCATGTCAACTGACATTGTAATGTCCCCACTCACTTGTGCATGGAGTTTTCTTTCCTTATAGCTTAACTTGTCTCCTTTAGGCTAGAAATAAGGGAATTGTTAAGGGGGGGGGGATTTCCTATCTCTACTTTTCAATATAAATAAGTAAAAGGGGAAAAATTCGCTTAGGGAAAATAAGAAAAACCCACTTAGCGACTTTGTCAAATAAAATAATAATAAATGTGTTTCTAGAAGGTTGGAGAAATATCCCAACGAATATTTAAAAGGGAGAGGAGGTCACTACACAAACATCCTATTCTATTGAACATTTTTAGAAAATCAAATTGGCTCATGGGAATCTAGTGCAATGGTTTCAAGTAAAACTCTTCATCTAATTTTGGTGGAATTCAAGTGCCACCCTAATTGGCTATTGGAGGAGATAACTTTAGGCCTTCCATTTGTGATTATTGCAAGTGTTTAGAGAAAATTTCCCAGGGGATAAATCCTTGATCTAGGGGTTAATTTTTTTATTAGAGTTATTATCATTGTAGGACATTTTTTTGGGTTGAGTTCCATCTATTGAGGCTAAATTGATCATTGGAGACCAATTTTATCATGTTTGGAGGTTGCAATGCTTGGAGGGTTGAATTCTTCTTGTGAGCAAATTTATCATTCTTCCTAGAGGATGAATTATGTTGAGGATGATTTCAATCACTGGAGGCCAAGATCTTCAATTGACAAGGCCAAATTTACTGAGATAAATATCATCAAATTATTGAAGCCAAATTTATTGCTAAAGGAGGTCGAATTCCTTGGCAAGTATGTGTTCATTTGCTAGAGGCTTAGTTCACTAGTTGGAGGTCATATTCATTTGTTGAGGGTTGGGTTCATCTATTGGAGTTCAAGTATTTACTAGAGGGGCCGATTTCATACTTCCCAGAAGTCTGAATTCAAGAGGTTGAATTTTCATTTCTCAGAAGGCCAAATTGACTATATTTAGGAGGAGGTCAAAATTATAAATTCAGGAGGGTCGAATTGGAGGAGGACCAAATAGCAATTTTCCTAAGGGTCGAATGTGTTTGTTGGTTGGGGTTTTGTTTCCAAAGGGTTAAGTTCATTGGGAAGCATTTCCATAATTATATTTCCAAGTTCATTTCAAAATTATGTGTAAATTCAAGAAGGGTTTAGATTCTAAAACCCTCCCTTAGTGAATTCAATAAATTTCATATTTGTCCCAAATTGTTATCCCACTACTTTTTTTTTTAGATTAGATGTTGCATTTATTGATTTTCTTTCCAACTATTAATATAATTTGTTGATAAGTTGACAGTACATCTATGTTATCATTAGTGATTTATTTAGAATATTATTACATTGGTATCAGAGCATGTTCCTGGCTAGTTTTGGAGGCTTTCCCAACAGATTGAATTCTTGAGTAGTGCACTTGACCCCTGGAGATAGATAGAACCTGACATATAGGCCACAATGATATAGGAGTAGGGAAACAGAAGTACAGATTGATATAGAACCATGGTCACACAAGAATAAAGAAGGGGATTTCAACACACAAGAAGATACATGATACAAAGGAGTCAGGATATGAATGAAATAACATTTCAGAGCCTTCTAAAATCTCTAAATGATTTGGTGAAAGGCCAAAATGAGATAATGGATATGTTGAAGTAGAAAATTCCTAATAGTGGTTGGCCATAGGATAACAAGGGTAGTAATGGAGACTCGAATGTTGGAGAAGGGATAGGTACATCCTAGAGTATAACTATAATTAATCCACAAATTCATCCTCACATCTATAGTGGGCTACCTCAGTCCACTATGCCCAATTTGTTTCCTACCAATACAGTGGGTCAATTAGATCATGATGATTACCAATATATGTTTACTTCTAGGCGTATCAGTTGACGGGGGTTGATTTCAAAGTTAGAATGACCTTTAATGAGTTCTACAATCACAAAAGTGGAAATAGCGACTTTAATAGAGTATTTTCACACAACGTGGGGTTGCGGCGTACAATTTGGAAATTGACTCTCCCTAATATTGAGGGTTTTTCTAGGTGCAAAAAAAAGAGCATGGGTTCAAAAAATTGACACTTAGTTTCATTTGAACCCAATGGTAGAGGTGGATGCTATCAAGTTAGCCACCCTACACCTAGAAGGGGAAGCACATGATCGTTGGCACCATGGGATGACTACCTCCAGGCATGCAGGTGTAACTTTGTATGAGAACTTCATATAAAGGGTGATCAAGCAATTTGATAGGAGGGGTCATCATACACTTCCTAGAATTGGCCCAGCTCAGGCATACAAGAAGTGTAGAGGCTTTTATATCAGAGTTTTGGAGGCTAGTAGTGAAGGCGACAAGTATATTAGAAACCAAGCTAGTCATGATTTTTATAGAAGGGTTGGTTGAGCCACTGCATGGGTGGTTGAAGGCCTCTAAACCCACCTCCTTTCAGGTTACCATCATCAAAGCACGAGATATGTAGGATGTAGTCCCCAAGACCTGATTTCCTCCTAAACCAACCTTTCAATCAAAAGGTAAGGGAATTAGACCTCCTTAAAAGGAGTGGCTCGAAACAAGTCAGTTGGATGAGGAAACCAAGAGGGGCCTTCAGATGAGGAATCCATGTTTCACTTTTTAGGAGCCATGGGCACTGGAATATAGATGTGTAGGTAAGGGTAAATATCACTAGATTGAGGTGTTATGAGGAGGTTGAATAGGAGCAGCCACAATAAGAGGAGTTCCAAGGGATGAAGCATAAGTAGCCTCATGTTGGGACTAAAGGTGGTGTTATTGCTTCACTTAGAGGTGTCCCAAAGTTCCATAAACTCAAAGTTTGGGGAACTATACAGGGATAGAGAGTAATAATGTTTATTGATGTTGGGGATACACACAATTTTGTAGATGTCAACCTTGTGTCCAGGTGGGGACTAGCCACTCAAGAGTTTGAGGGGTTTTTAGTGGTGATACCGGGAGACAATCACATGGAATGCATCAAGATGATCCCCAAGTTGAGTATGACAATGGGGAATTACATAGTTACAGATGATTTCTATGTGGTGAATGTTCCCAACACCAATGTAGTATTGGGGGTTCAGTGGCTCTACTCTATAGGGTGTTACACCACTAATTATAGCTAGATGGAGATGGAGTTCATGGGACCGGATGGAAAGAAGGTAGTATTGAGAGGCATGCACAACTATCCAATGAAGGTGGTATCATCAAATAGGATGGAGGTGAATATGAGACATGGAAACATTGAATGGGTAGTAGAGTGTCAAATCACCTGATCTCAATCTCTCAACTACCAAAATTAACCAAGATCTTTTACTTATATTATGTTAGCATAATTGCATGTGAAAGAGTATGAAAACCACATGTTAATACTTTAAATAAGAGGAAACATAAAAGGAACCCATCAAATAAAAGAACACACACAACTTGATAATGGATTTCACTCAGTATGGGTTACGTCTTTGGGCCCGATGTCAAGAGTGGGGAGTCCACTTGATTAAATGTTGCAATAAGATGATAAGTACATGATGTATTTTTTTTGTCAATACAAGGAAGAACTATGTTAAATAGAGTGGAATGTCTCTCTACGAGATGTTCTCTTATAAGAACTCTCACTCATAAAATCTCTCCTCCAGCAAGACAAAGGAACAATCTCTCACATAAAGTGGCATACAATGATCCTCTCACAAAGTGGCATACATGGATCTCAAATGAAAATCATCATCTCAGCAAAAATAAAATGAAGACACGGCAACAATTCATCTTATACCTCAAAGTCTGGGGTGGCATGAAAATCAACTACTTATATGAAGGAATTGCCTGCACCATTGTGTTCCTTATGAAAAGACGTGAAATATGACTGTAAACTCGACCCCCTTTCTGACTCGATTAAATCTAGTCTCCCTAGGAATCTCACAGATTCCTCAAAGATTCTATTATGTGGGTTGACTAAAATTCGTCTACTCATATGAATAAATTGATCATGCCATCACGTTCCTTATGAAAAACTAGTTCAAATGAGTATAAACTCGACATATTTCTGACACCTTCAAAATTATGCCCCTAGGGAATCTTAAAGATTCCCCATATTGAATATTCTTTGAAATATTCCCTAACATATGCTCTAACAATATTCCTAGAATATTCTTGAGATTCATGTATTCATTAGTCTGTCTGTGCCTTCTTCTCTCATGTGTTCTCCATGTCCCTTTAAACCATTTGAATGGCATTTTATAACAAAGTGTGGGGGTGAATAAGGTAAAGTGTGTGGTTGGCACAATGGTTGGCATAGTCATATTAAGTTACTTGTTTTCGGGGACGTTTTGTTTTCAAAACCCATGCACTCCCCATTTCCCCATTTTTCTTTAATATGGTTTTAAAGCCCAATTTTGGTTTTAATATAGTTTTCAAACCATATAATATATGGTATACATATGTCCATATTGTAACAACTACCCAAACCATGAGAATAAGAAAAAAAGAGAGGTTGCACCATGCCAAGGCCACTTGGGCCTAATTTGAGGTTCCATGTGGGACCATTTGATTGGGCCATGTGGTAGGCTCTCATTTGTCTACATCATATTCCACGTATGTCACCTACTTGCCATGTGTCAGCTTGTGGTATTGCCACATCACTTGCTTGTGGGTCCACTTGGTTTGTTGATCGGGCTACGACATAAGCTTTGTGGGTCCTACCATGCCTTCTAAATTTTCTACCACGTGGCATCCTAGGGATTTCCACGTGGCACCCTGGGTTGACTTTTACTTTGACTTTTGCCTAGTTTGACCAAAACTTTGACTGGCCATGAATTTTGCATATGAACTCAGATTGAGGCGTTGTTTGTGTTGTTGGAAAGATCTCGCTGAGATATACAACTGGGTATTAGTTTAATAACATTTTGAACACTTTGATTTTTGATTTTTCCTGGAGCCACCTGGATCATTCCTCCCCACTAATGAGCTTTTGGTCCTCCAAAAGCATAAACACTATCTGCAATTTGTTCTCCCTCGTCTACACAACAAGTGCCCTAATATGCCACACTTCCTTCTCCTTCACCTTTGTCCTTCGGAGCCATAAGTGATGAACTGACACCTACATCTTATGCAAACCTATAGTGCATATTGCAAAATACATGTTCAATTACATGACCTATCATGACCCAAGCAAACCCCATACTTGCCAAGAGTTTATAACACACTCTTTGGTCAATTTTACATTACAATCATAACATAAACCAATACTCCATCTATAAAAAAGGGCAAAAAGCATCACCATGTTTCTTTCATAAGTTATGGAAAACACTTCATCACTTTTACAAACATGTCACAATATGTGATTTACAAATTGTGGCTATGCTCAACTACTTAAAAATGTTACCCATCTCTTAGCCAACCAGGTTGATGGGCTTTCTTCTTGTAGCTCGCTTTCTCATTGATTTACTTCGCTAATAGGTCCTTCTTCCTTCACAGGTTCTTTATGGCCCTCCTTCGGTCATTTCTCTGGATGGAGCTCCCAACATGTGGCTCTTTGATGTCCATGATTTCTACAATGACTACACAAATTATTCTTCCTTCAGACCTGCTTAACCTTCTTCCTTACCTGATGTGGAGAATTTTTTTATGTCTTGTCGTCTTCCTTGTTTCCATTCTTTTCCAACACTTGGCAACAACATGGTTATACAAGCCACAAAAACTACAGGATTTTTGATGTGATAAAATTTTCTCATCATTAGTAATTTTCCTATAATCAAAAGGCACATTAACATACTGGGACTTTTTGTACCTCGCTTGGTTGTCTCTGGTGCAATCCTGGCGATGAGAGCTTGCCTTAACTCTTCCTATGAAATATGCATTTTCATGGGAAGATTGTGATGTGCTCCCATCATTCTCTCTCCTTGGTGATTTCGACAATGGATTGGATTCTTTATCTAAATAACCCCTTACATTTGTTGCCTTTGAGCATTCTCCTTTAGTATACCCCAATCCTGAAATGGGTACCTCGAGGTTTCCAATATAAATATCATCATGTGAAGATGAAAATGAATAAATATCAACATTGTTTACCTCAGTTGTTGATTCTGAAGCAGGTGATGATGGATTCACTAAGATTTTGTTGCACTTCATCTTTTCTAAAGTCCCTTTCATGGCTTGTAATTGAAGTTGTAATCTTTTCTTCTCCTCTTCTGCTTCTTGTAGAAGTATCCTCAATTCAACATCCCCTGCTTGAAATATTTCATTGATCTCTTCATTTGAATGATGAGAAGAAGATGAAGAATAAGAAGATTCTCCCAAACATAGATATGGAGCATCGTCCTCTGCTCTCTTTTTCTCCTGTTCCTATTTTGCCATTTTCTCCTCATAATCTACATGCATTATATATACCATTCTTGTCATTATGTAGAAGGCCTCGTAGAGATATTTTTTCTTCTCCAATTTCTTTCTTGTTTCATGTTCAATCTATGGTTATCATTCACACTCACAATTCACATCAACAAGAAGACCGCTCTTATACCAAACTTGATCTGGATTCTCTTAGCTACCAGAATCAACCAAGATCTTTTACTTCTATGATGTTAGAAGAATTGCATGTGAAAGAGTATGACAAACTCAAGTGCATACTTTCAAGAAGAGGAAACATAAAGGCAGCCATCAAATCAAAGAACACACAAAACTTGATAACGGAGTTCACCCAGTGTGGGTTACGTCTTTGGGCCAAGTGTCAAGAGTGGGGAGGTCACTTCATTAAATGTTGCAAGATGATGATGAATACATGTTGTATTTTTTGGTCAATACAAGGAAGAAATCCATTAACTAGAGTGGCATGTCTCTCCATGAGCCGTTCTCCTATAAGAACTCTCACTCATAACATATCTCTTCTAACATGACAAATGAACAATTTCTCACATAAAGTGGCATACATTGATCCTCTCACAAAGTGGTATACATGGATCTCAAATGAAAATCATCATCTCAGCAAAAATCAAATGAATACATGGAAACAATGCATCTTATACCTCCAATTCTGGGTACCACCTAAAAATCAACTACTCTGATGAAGGAACTGCCTACACCATCATGTTCCTTGTGAAAAAACTATGAAATATGATTGTAAACTTGACCCCCTTTCTGACTCTATCAAATTTGATCTCCCTAGGAATATCAAAGATTCCTTAAATATTCTCTTCTATGGGTTGACTAAAATTCAGCTACTCATATGAATAAATTGATCATGTCATCATGTTCCTTGTGAAAAACTAGTTCAAATGAGTATAAACTTGACATATTTCTGACACCTTCAAAAATTTTCCCATGGGGAATCTTAAAAATTCTTCAAATATTCCTCGTAGAGAATATTCTTTGAAATATTCCTTAACATATGCTCTAATGATATTCCTAAAATCTTCTTGAGATCCATGACTTCATTGGCCTGTATGTGCCCTCATCTCTCATGTATTCTCCATGGTTCCCTTTGAACCATTTGAATGGCATTTTATAACAAAGTGTGTGGGTGAATAAGACAGTGTGTGGTTAGCACAATGGTTGGCATAGTCATATTAAGTTACTTCTTGTTGGGGAGGTTTTGGGTTCAAAACCCATGGACTCCCAATTTTAATTTAATATGGTTTTCAAGCCAATTTTGGTTCTAATATAGTTTTCAAACGATATAATATATGGTATACGTATGTCCATATTGTAACGCCTCCCCAAACCATGAGAATAAGGCAAAACTGGATGTTGCACCATGCCAAGGCCACTTGGGCCTAATTTTTGGTGCCATGTGAACCATGTGATTCAGACATGTTGCAAGCTCTCATTGGTCCACATCATATTCCACTTGTGTCACCTACTTGCCATGTGTTGACTTGTGGTGCTGCCACATCACCTGCTTGTGGGTCCACCTGATTTGTTGATCGAGCTGCCACATCAGCTTTGTGGGTCCCACAAGGACTACTGAATTTTTTTCCACATGGTAGCCTATGGATTACCATGTGGCACCCTAGGTTGACTTTGACTTTGACTTTGACTTTTGCCTAGTTTGACTAAAACTTTGACCAGCCATAACTTTTGCATAAGAACTCGGATTGAGAATCCATTTGCGTCATTAGAAAGATCTCCCTGAGATTTACAACTTGCTCTTGGTTTCATAAAATTTTCCACACTTTTATTTTTGAGGTTTCCTGGAGCCACCTGGATCATCACCAATAAGAGATTAGCATATTAGCTAAAACAATATCCAACATGGCTCTATTACAGAAGCATTAGAAGCTTTTTGGAGACATTCCCCCATGTAAACTTCTCGATAGAGGTTTTGAGCAAATCATCGAGTTAGTGTAAGGGTTCTAGATTCTTAGATCCATCCAAAGGTCTACAAGAATGATATCGAGAAATTAATCTAGGAGCTACTTGCATTGGGCCACATTTGGCTTAGCTCGAGCCCATTTTCCTCATAAGTGATTTTGGTAAAAAGGAAGGACGTGACATTGTGGATGTGTTGTTGATGGTGTTGTAAATCTATCAACCAAGGGGGTCTCCTCGGTATGAAGTCATAATTAAACCTCACATCATTTGGAGTAGGATACCCAACCATGAAATAAGGTCAGCTTCCATTATTCTTAGGAATTTTCCTTGGTTGTAATTATCGAAATAAGAGATTATAAAAACAATCTTTGAATCAATAAATTTGACAATGTGAGGCATATGATTGCAATGTATATAATATACATTCATGGAAGGGAAAAGAGAGTGAGCCTCTAGCAAAAAAGTAATAGTACTATCCTAAAAGACACACACAAGAGCATGGAAATAATCATTAGTTAACCTGCAAAGTAGTTCACAAGATAATAACAATCTTAAAAGCAAGTAACAATGCACATTCAACAAGATGCATGCCAAATCCAATGAAATAGTTCATTTTTATTAGTATGTGTTAACACCAACATACACCAAAAACAATGAAATAATAGTCTCACAATCATTCACAACATATGCGAGAAAGTGTATCGACTCTAAGAGATTCATATATTAAGTGAAATTCCCAAATACACAATTAAAATGTTGTCAGGATAGCCCCAATAGTGGAACATTAAGTCATTACTTACTCCTCCAAAGAAAGGTCTTCTCTCTTATGTCAAACTAGAGAAGATGAAGTGAAAAGTACAGAGTCCTTTCTCTTGAGCTATGAGGGTGTATTTATAACAAATGAGGTGACCCTCCACCTCCCATGTGACTCTTGACCTTCCTCATGACTTTATAAATTCATAGTGACTCTTCACATCCATGTGGGACCCTTGAGCTTCCACGCACTTTAAATTTTTCTCATTTTTGGAAATTACATAATTACAAATGATGTGGTAAAACACATTAACACATATTATTTTGTGATGACACTTTGAGAAGCCAACACTTGGCGATAGTGACATAAGACTTCATCCCATCAATGCCAATTTCTTCTCCTTGGTTCTTTGACTTTTTCTTCTTCATGGTGGATATTTACTTGTTCTTCATCTCCATCCCTTGAAGGGTATGGATAAGTATCGGAACCTCCCAAGTTAGCATGAGTTTCCAGGTCTTTACCTTGGTCCAAGATTGCTTCATCATAGTTCTTTCTTCCGTTGCTTCTTCGCAAGTGCTCCCTTATAGCCTCTCCTCAATGAATTCCCTTGAGGACCACTTTGCCATGTTGAAATGATACACCTGTAGATTAAGTCCACTCATGACAAGCTAAGATCAATCTAGAAACCACTTATTCTACCTTTTATTGCTCATGGAAGATGTTGACTATGATGGATTTATGCAAGGGCTGGAAGGGAGAGGCTTCCTTGGATACATTTTGTATTTATAGGAGATAAGAGGTGGGAGACTGTGGACTAGAAATGAATATTGCACAATGGAAAGAGGAAGAGACAAGCATGTGTTGGAAGTGTTGGAGACAGTGATTAAAGGTTTTAGGATTGAAGCTACCCAAAATAGAGAAAGAGACAAGGTATTGTGCAGTCTTCTGTTGTAAGGGTCCAGAGATGACCCACTGCTAAATGTAACTTCACAGTGCATAGTAAAGGGAGGGCATGATAAGTTTTTTGTCAAGTGAGGGAGTCCAGGAAGCAAGGTACTAATCTTGCTGACTGATGATGCTCAGCGATAAGTGCTCAAAGAGAAAGATAAAAAGATAGCGTATTTTGTCATCCTAGGGACTGAGGGAAGACCTCACTATCCACTGGAACTATGAAATTAATAATAGAGATCAATCTAGGACAAGTAATTATGCAGTGATGGATTTTAGTTAGCAAGAGGAGAAAGACTAGTCAATGTAACTATGCAATGCGCAGTGATTGAGGGACAGGCTTAGTAAATAGCATAGTTGAGGACTTCAGTGACCCAACGGTGAACTGTTGATCACTAGAATTGTGCCATGCATAGTAAGAGGCTCACCAGAAGAAGGAAATGCACAGTTACACAAGATAGGAAGTTGAGGAAGCAAGGTTACACATTGTAATAGTGCAATTCATAATATCTAAAGAGGAGAATAGGGAGACTATGAAGTTGGAAAAGTTAGTGACATACAGAGGCACCACTACCCACTACAACTAAATAATGCACAATCTAGCCAAGAGAGATCATGAACTGCATAATTGGAAGGGCTAAATAGCCAAATCAATTAGGCTTGAAGGTTGCTCAATGTGCTGATGGAGGAGATTGTCCTTATGATGAGCAGAGTGCACAGGTCTAGGAGATAAGGAGTGTGATTTATGCAACATGTGAGGATAGGGATGAACTCCAAAATTGGCTAAGTGTTGGACCAATGGAACAAGGGGAAAATATGATGTAAGAAAGTTCCAAAACTAAATCACACAAATGTATACTATCAAACATAATTCAATAGAATGCACCATACTCAAAATCAACATGAAAACCTTGAAGCGATAACAAAGTGACACTTATTTATAAGTGTGACAATTGAAACATAGCTTTGTGATAGTTAGAATACATGTTATGATAGAAGTCTCAATTGCGACTAGAAAGCGCGCTAAGCTATGGGAAAGTGTCTAGCAAATATTCTTATGATAATAAGATAAACTAACATAGAAGAGTGTGCTAGAGCCACATCTAGTGGTGTGCCAAAGTGTGACACATGTAGGAGTGAAAACAATCAAACGAAACACTTGTGACAGTAAGAAAGATTGAAAATGACACTTAAAAAAGGTAAAGGAAATGACAGTGACACATGTATAATGAAGAGAACACAAAAGAGACACTTGTGAAATTAAAAGAAACAAAAAATGGCAGTACCAAAAGTGAAAGCGACACATATGAAAGAAAAAGGTGCGTAAAAGTGACAGTTGAGGGACTCACTGAAATGATGATACAATTGCAACTAGGAGTGAGAGAAACTATCAAATAATGTTGTGCATTCACTATCAGCATGGATTGCGTAGTGAAACTATCCCAAGCATTGTTAGTGGGTTTGTGCAATGTTGGTCTATAGAGGTAAACATTGAATATTGAGCTTGCAAGAAAGAGGTGTGCTTACCAATGTATCGAAAGCTAACCATGTGCAAGAAAGTGACTTTGATAGTTAAAATCGCATAAGAAAAGTATCAACCAATCATGAAGAAAACATGGAAAACTTGAGGTGACGAATCATGAGATAATAAGTAGGCTCCAAAATTCAAGTGTAGGCAAGATTTTGGAGGGTGTTTGTTGCAGCAACAATAGGTGCATAGACAAGAGAGCCTTGAACAAGAAGACCATTAAGAACTAGTACCCAATCCTCAAGATTGATGCATTGATGGATGAGTTGAGGGGAGATAAATATTTCTCCAAGATAGATCTTCACTTCAAGTACCATCATATTCGAGTTAGGGAGAAGGACATTCTGAAGACCACTTTTTGATGCCATTATGGGCACTATGAGTTTTTTGTTATGCCCTTTAGGCTAACCAATGCTCTAGCCACCTTCTAATCTTGCATGAACCATGTTTTCAACAAACAACTATGTAAATTTGTATTGGTTTTATTTGAAAACATCTTGGTGTATAGTAGTACATGGGAGGAGCAATTGTAACATTTAAATGTTGAGGATTTTGCAGGAGTAGTAGTTCTATGCCAAACTGTCCAAATGTGAGTTTGTGTTGACTCTCTTTTATTTCATTTTATTTAAGTCACTTTTAATCTTGAAAAATGATTAATCTACCTCTATTATTTCTCCAGTCACTAAAAATCACTTTTCACCATCCCATCAAGTAGATCTCTTCATCATTGTTCCAAAAAGCTATACACTAAGGTGTTTCTCCAAATAATCCACTGCAAATGACACCTTTAGCAAATTTAATTAAAATATGCTTGATAATAACCTTGTTGCATGGAATCATTGAGATGAAATCAAACCAAGAACGAATAATGCAGAACTGACCTTGATGATGAAATATAGAAATTGAACCCCGCCAAACCCCATAAAACTCCTCCAAAACCCTCCTGACCAACCAATGATGTAATCTTGCTCGCTTACACAAACACTAGAAATCAACCCTAACCACATCATAAGGGAAACCAAAAATGGGGATATTAAAAGATTCTAAAACCCTCCCTTGGTGAATTCAATATAGTTCATATTTGCCCCAAATTTTTATTCCAATGTCTTTTATTTAGCATGGTTGTGGCATTTATTGATTTTCTTTCCAAATATTAATATAATTGTTGAGAATTTCATAGTACATCTCTTTATCATTAGTAATTTCTTAAAAATAATATCACAGATAAAGATCCCAAGGTACAAACACACATCACAAGAAACTTTGAAATGTATCCCAATGAAATTGCATATAATTATAGATAGGTATATGGATCCCAATGCATACACATCAATCACAAAGCATTGTGCATGTATCATGATACATGGTACACAAATCCTAATGCATGGGTTCCAACCTATAATAGCACATCCAACTTCAAATGGTTGTTAGGCAGTAACATTTTTTTTTGAGGAAAGAAATCAGCTCCTTTCTCATCTTGAGGGCTAGAGTGAGGTTGCTTGTACTAGTCCAACCCATAGGTATACTCACTTAAGAGTTCCAGAACAAAGCCATTACAACAATATTTATCAAGTGATTATATCTCAACATGGAACTAGCAAATATTTCAACTTGGGTGGGGAAGATAATAACTATTCTTCCCAACCACCTGAGGTAACCCCGATTGACGTTAGGTGATAACATATATAAGATAATTTAGCACATATAACCTATATAATGCTACCAATTTACTTGAAACAAACCACGGGGAACAACCTTACCTCCTTTACATGTGTCTAGGGCTAGGAGATAAGGTATTTCCTAAGTCCTCTTGGTTAGAGTAGGTAATTCATGTAAACTTATGGAATGGGGATACAAGGAAAACCTATGGAAAGACTTCCAAATTCATATTAGGATGTGTTGGGTCTATGCCTTATCTAGTGAGTTGATTAAATTGTGGTTAGGAGTCTTAATTTATTTGCAAAACTTTTTTTAAGAGGGAGCCTTATCTACTTTTGCCTACTTCTTCTTTCTTTTAGTTTTAATTTTGATTTTTTATTTTTATCCATAAGTCCCTTTTTGCTTTAGATAGGCATTCTACTCTAACGAAATATAAGGAAGGGAAAGGGAAATAATAAGGAAAATACAAAATGAAAACCATACCAACTGCACACTTAAGCAACATGAAGCATCATCTAGCACATCTGGAATCAAAAGCATAGGGAACAAAGATTGACATACTACTAAATACATGAAAATTAGTGAGCACAAGTATGCAATTGATGGTATGGAGAAATAGGAATATATTGATGAGCAAGACTCTCATCAAATAAGCAACAAATCATACCCATATGAGTGCATATATGAGGTAGTTGCCCGAAGAGGGAAAAACTACCTCCAATTACATATTACAATACACTAGTAAATGTAACAATATTGAAAGTGATGATTACTTAGAGAGCCTCTTGACCTAGGAACAAGAAGATAAAGATGATGTTGAAGACATAGATTCTTGATTTCATACCATTTTGTATTTGCAAACTTCCTATTTTGACTAATTTGGTGATTAGCAAATGGCATTCAACATTTTCTATATGTACTTTGATGAATCATGATCTTTTTCCAATGTTAAGTCTTTTAATATCATTAGTGAATGAATCATACTATTTTTTTAATGTTTCATGTTAATATCGGTTTTGTTTTCTAAAAAACTTAAGTTTTTTCACATACATGATTGTTTATATCGATGATTTCAAATGATCCCTAGCACTTGAATTTTAAAAAGTTGCATCCTTGTCTCTCCAAACTCAAAAAACTTAGTATGTGTGTGCACACACATTTAATTTGTCAAAAATATTTGCTTCAAGTAATTTTTGCTACCATTGTTTTATGCTAAATCCTAAGGTCCATCATTCATGAATTATTTTGCATTAAAATACTAAGTTTTTGTTGTGTTGATTGATTTTAGGGTTTTTCAAATTTTGGCTTGATTTAGTCAAGGTTTGCATTTTTTTTCTTTCTTTTTCTTCTTGACCCATTTGATAATATTTGTTAACTTATCCATAAGTTACTAGATATTTATTTATTTATGGATGAGATGAAAATGTAAGGGAAATTGATGGGAAGTGTTAAGTATGGAGATGATGTTACTACGCTACCCACCTTGATTTCTTGGTATTATCTAGTGGCCTAGATTAAGGCACACTTAACTACTAGTAGTTATGTCCTATAATGGTTATATGTAGTAATTGGGTAACATTACATATTTGTAAGTGATAAGGTATCCATCTAATGCTAAGACTTCAAAAACAAGTCATACCTTAACATCATTTCTAAGTAAGGAAACCACACCAAATGCAAATTGAAGCATCATGCGACATCATCTAGAATATTTGAGATCAAGAGAATAGGGAGCAGAAACTGATATACCATTGGATGTGTGAAGACTAATGAGTGTAGGTATGTTATTGATAGGATGGAGAATAATAGGTCCAAGGTGATGAGTAGGAATCAATAACAACAATAAAACACATGCATATGAGTGTGTCTCTGAGGTAGTTTCTTGAAGGGAAGTAATAAGTAAACCACATAATGAAAACCATACCAACTGCATATTTCAGCAACATGAAGCATGACCTAGCATATATGGGATCAAAATCATAGGGAACAAGGGTTGACATACTACTAAACGCATGAAAATTGGTGAACAAAAGTATGCAACTGATGGGATGGAGAAATAGGTATATATTTTTGAGTAGGACTCCCATCAAAGAAACAAAAAATCACACCCTTATGAGTTTGTTTAGGAGGTTGTTTCCTAAAAGGAAACACTACCTCCAATTATAGCTTACAATACATTAGTAAATGTAACAGTATTTAAAGTGATGATTATTTGGAGATCCTCTTGACCTAGGGCCAAGAATATAAAGATGACATTGAAGGCACAAATTCTTGATTGCGTAATATTTCATGTTTACAAACTTCATGTTTTGACTAATTTGGTGACTAGCAAATGGCATTCAACATTTTCTATATGTTCTTTGATGAATCATGATTTTTTTCCAATGTTAAGTCTTTTAATATAATTGTTAAATGAATCATGTTTTTTTTAATGCTTCATGTTAATATCACTTTTGTTTTTTAAAATTTTATGTTTTTCCGCATATATGAATTTTTATTTTGATGCATTCAAATGATCTCTACCACTTAAATTTTAAAAAGTGGCATCCCTATCTCTACAAACTTAAAAAAATTAGTATGTGTGTGCACACATTTAATTTGTCTAAAATATTTGCTTCAAGTAATTATTGCTACCATTATTTTATGCTAAATCCTAAGGTCCATCTATTGTGAATTATTTTGCATTAAAATACTAAGCTTTTGTTTTGTTGATTAATTTTAGGGTTTTCAAATTTATTAGAGAAACAAGAGAGAAAATTTGTGATTTGATAATGAAAATAAGAGTGTGAAAGGATTTTTTTTTATGAGATATTATTTCTTCAGCCCACCTGTTTTAGGTTTCGAGCTTGTTCATTTTATAAAACATATGGTTGGCTTGGAGAGTTATTTCATATTTGGTTTGTTTCTTTTGGAAGGGAAATGGAGCAGGTTGAAATTTAGTGTGCCACTCCATTTGGAGTTGGAGGGCACAAGGCATGTTTATTGTGGATATGCCTCACATTTAAGAATGTAGGTTGAGAAAGAAGGGCATTTTATTTGACGGAGGCTTGTGGGATTCAACCACATGTGCATGGAAGGATTTGTGCACTCTTGCTTAGGATTTTAGATTGATTGCTTTAGACGGTCCTTTACTTATAGAGTGAAGAGGGTTCATATTAGAGAAATATTTGTCGAATATGAATATAAATATTCCTAAGTTCTTTTGGAAGGATCAGGGATGGATTTATGGTCAACCCCTTCAACAGTATGACTCTTAGAAATTGTATTAGTATTGCATCATTAACATTCGTTATCCCTTGTACTCAATGTGAGATGGGTGTTGACTAATGTAGAGGAAAAATGGGTACCTATGCTTCTTAGTGTTTGGTCCATTGAATTTCCTAAATGATATGAGTTTTGCCCTATCTAGTGATGTATGAGGGGATCCCATCCAAGGCTCGTTAGGCTAAGAGGGGGCTCTTTGATGATCTTTTCCCAATCTATGATCACTTGGACATTATGAAGCATATTTTTTGGTAGTGTCAATTTTTCCGAAGTTGTTGGATGTTTTTTCCAAATTATTATTTACTGCTACTTTAGGGAAGGGTTCATTAGTGTGTTTCCTTATTCGTATTTTTCAACTTTCTAGTACATTCTGCTTTTTCTAGTATCTAGTATTTCTTTTGGATTTTTTCCTTATTCATTTTTTGGACGATCAAGTGTACGTTTGTTTTTTAGAATGTCATTTGCTTGTTTTCTACCATTTGTTCCATGTTGCATGATGGGATATGCCACCAATTCCTATCTAAGAGTGCATTGTTGATCAAAGATTCCCAATCTTTAGAGCCCATAGCTTATTTTGATTATATATTAGTACTTGTTTCATTAGAGAAGAGGTTATCATTTTCATTGTATATACCCTTCCATTTTTTTGTATTATTATAGATGCTTTTTTGTAAATATAAGGTGTACTTTTCAAAAATAAAAAACTAAAGATATGTGTTCATGCCTACAATAATGAATTGATTTTCCAATTTTCCATCACCTTTGTTTTCATTATATTACAGCTTTTTTAGGTGTTATATTCTCTATTTTTGTCAGTTTGATTTTGAGATTTCATAAATAAGATTGGATTCCATTTTATGTATTTGTACAAAATAATTATCATGGGTATCCAAGAGACCATGTGTTTTGTAATATGTTGAAATGAGATATCATAAGTTTGACTCATTTGGTTGTTAATGTTCTCATGTTGCAGGTGTATGAAACTCATGCAAGGTTGGCATTAGAGAGTGGAGATTTATCTGAATACAACTAGGGATGAGTTATAAAACCTTACATGTATGAAAATTTTCTTTT
This sequence comes from Pinus tabuliformis, assembly GCA_031772625.1. Lineage (NCBI taxonomy): Eukaryota > Viridiplantae > Streptophyta > Pinopsida > Pinales > Pinaceae > Pinus > Pinus tabuliformis. Next base: position 3,936,119 of record CM062811.1, on the reverse strand, counting down.
CCAGCATTACTTGCTTCTTGTTTTTCATAAAAGCATTGGAAACCCTTGATTTCTTACTCTTATTTCTCCTAATGTTGCATTAAGTGACATATTCTTTGGCCCATTTGCTATATAATTAATTTCTTTTTTTCCTTGCATTAAATTTTTTATACATGTATTTGTATTTTATTTTGCAATTTGAAAAGAAATCCTCTCTTTAATAACTATGTTTAAGTTACGTTAGGAATCACCTGAACTGTTTACAAATTAGTTTATTGCGAAAATTTAAGAAGGATATAGATATCAAGAAAAAGAAAGGGAAATTGCTAATGATATTGTGCTTTGGGAATCCTTCTAGTGCTAGATGGATATGGATCATAAGGATCCTTTATTAAACAAATCATATTGAAAAAATAAATTATTGAACTAAAGTGTTGTGATTTCAATATGTGTCATTTATTGCACTATTGATTCTCTGTGGTCATCAATGTTCCAAGAAGCCTTAGTTTTAATTCCTAGAAAACATAAAGGAATTTCTCATTTCTAGGAAGGACTTAGACCTATAGTAATTCATAATTGTCAATTGATTTATTTTCCTATTTTCTATAATGAAATTGGAATTTCAAACAAAACATCTATGTTGGTTGCTTTCCTTCTTTTAACATGAAAGTGTTGTTATGCTTCAATATTTCCTACATCTATATCAAACAAATTTCTAGTTTAATTCTTTGAAATGATGTTTGGATCTTTGACTTTTTAGATTTTTTGTAATTAATTTTTTGAACTAATTTAAAATCAAACAATATTATTTAAATAATGGCTAACATAAAAGTGAGTGAGGAAAGTTTTAGATTTTTGGGTTACTATGAAAGTATTTACAACCTGTTTGGGGGCTTTCATGAATTTTTTTTGGGGGTGGGTAGGGGGGAGGTAGGGGGTGTTTCTAATGAAAGATATATTAGTATTAACCCTCCCTTTTTGTAGGTTAATTTACGGGTTAATAAGTAGAGGTATCACTATCCCTATTTCTTGAGAGGTCTCACTATCCCTATTTCTTGCTATAATCATTCTTCATTTGATTGATTTTATTGTTGTTCTTTTGCATATCAACTGGCGATTGTTGTCCCTTTCTTGTTCATGATTTCACATTATTACTTTATTGTTTTGTACTTGTTATGGGGTGTGTCTCTAGATGGTGCTTCCTTTAATTTATTGTATATTGAGGAAAATCCATATGTTTAGTTAGTGTATCGTTAATTTCCTTACTACATCCAAAATTTGTACCCTTATGAAAGTCCCAACCATAGTACTAGGCGTTAAGCACGCTTGGGAAACACACCATTTCCACCTTAGAATTATTTCCCATTCATTTTAGGCTAGCTCATTGAAGCCATGGGTAGTATCCCAACCTATGGAAATAAACTTTAAAAATATATTGTTGTATACACATTACAATTCACATACCTTAGCATATGGCTAGATATATCACTACCAAGAAAGTGATAATATGCCTTAAGAATATCCAACAAGAATATAGGGAATCAAACACATCAACGAGGTTTAGAAGCTAATTAATAGGTGTTAGATTCAATACAATGATATGCTATATAAGAAATACAAATCAACACTTTGATTTTACTTAATGATCACAAGAATAAATACCTTGAAGTGCACAAGAGTGAAATATGATTGAATAAATCAAGAATGCATTCTATGCTTGAGTTACCTCTTGATAATATGCCATAATAAGGACAAGCTTGTTTCTAGACAAAAAACCTAGAGTTTGATTTTGGTGAGAAAACACAAAAAATGCATATTTTGGGTGAGGAAAAGGATCTAGGAGTGTATAAAAATATTTAGAACAATGGGCCTTGGTTTCTTTCACTAGGGCAATGAAAATAACATCTAAAACAAACCAACAATGACATGTCATGAGTTTTGACAAATAATAATCATGAAAACAATACAACTTGTAAAAAAGATGGTGGTGATCCCCTTAGGGTTTCAATGGAAATATTAAAATTGATATAAGCACAAAGAATCACTTTCGAGAAGAATTTTATATTGTGTTAGATAAGCCATAGAAACAACCTTAAAATGAAATATAACCTAGAGTAGGGTTAGAATGCACCTTTTAGAGTTAAACCCTAGCTTTATGGTTTCACAAATTCTAATTTTTCTTGTTGTATTTTAATTTCCAGAATTGGTAAACACCTTATATCAACCCATAAATGTTAGATAACACCTTGAATTAAAAAAATATATGTGGTTGTTTTGCCATATTAAGGTTAAATATAAACAATTTAGCATAAACTTTTGGACAAATATATATAGAAATATGAAATAAATCATTAACTTTTCACTAGAGAGTAAATAAACATTTTCATTGGGTTTTCTTTTATAATTTTTTCTATTTATAACTTAATAATATAAGAAATGAGATAATTTACATTTGAAAGTGTTTTTTTTTGTTGGTTCTTAGGAGCAATATAAGTGCCTTCTCTCCACTTACGGCTTATGGGATCAATTAATATTCCCCTATAATATTTGGTTATTCAAATCTTATGGATTAGAAGAAGAGACTAGGATCTAGAGACCAAGAAATCTCTTGTACTCAATATAAAAAATGAAAACAAGGCCCCTACATAAAGGGTTTCCTCAAGGAGACAACAATGGAAAGGAATATTTGAAACCCCTGTGAACGAGAAAGAGCTAAACAAAACAAAAGGTTGATCACTTCCAAACCAATTAAGGAGAATATGAGATAAACAAACCCTAGTTGTCCTCCTCCTAAGTAAAAAAGTTTCCCTTCAAATGGTTTAATCTTGCTAGCTAGTAGAAGTTTTGAACATTCACTAATGTATCTTCAATGAACTAGAAAAAAATAAATAAGAAAGAGAGAGATCTAGGGAGTTGACACCAAAACTCCATGAAGAGATATTTTATTAATGGCTCAGTGAAAATTATTTCCAATAATTCACAATAATTTGGAATTATAGGAGAGCAATTATTTATATATGAGGCTTCTAACTCCCCATTCTTTATTCCCTAAATTAAGCATAAGGAATTAAAATAAAAGTGACTTGTTATCCACACAAGGAGTCTAAGTAAAAAATATAGGTAAATGATACCACATGCACTAAACTATTGAAAGTGGGTAGATTCTTCAAAATAGCTCCATAAAACTATAATATGATACTCTATAACCTCTAAAATAAGCCTCAATTGAATGTGTGCACATACCTCAAGTCAAGGCACATGCAGAATGGAAGTGATCCTCCATATCATAAAATGGGTTATTAGAATATCCCTCAAGCTCAATTCATTAGTCTTCAAGTTGTGTATCCAACCTATGTCCACCTCATCCTCATGATAAAATGAACCTCCTTAAGGTAAGTAATGTACCCCTCCACATCAAAACATGCCATGAAAACACCCCTTGGCTTTCATAAGTGCTTGCACTTGTGGGTCAACCCTCATAGTGGATGAAAATCAACAACAAAAGTGGCAAATAAGGAGAAATCTCTAGTTTTTCATGTTGAATGTGTAGATTATGCCCATGTGAGTGTAAATAGCCCATTTGTGCCATGGAGGATGTGACAAAGACCTTGATAAATGTGATATTTTCTTGATAAATGTGAAAATACATAAATAAGAGACAAATCATGCGTGGATAAAGTGTGTTACATACATAGTAGTGTTATCGAAACTAATGGAATTATCGGTCTGAGCGGTTTCACCCCCGAACTGGCCCGGTTCAAGTTATGAAACCAAAATTGGTTGGTTCGATACCAAACCACCTAGTTTCGTAAAATGTGACCAAGGATGTTCCAAAAAAAATAACATTTTTTTTAGTGGGGCAAGCTAATAGTCACGCCTAGGGCACTACTATTGCTATGAAATTAATGGTAATGTTAAATTCTTTCCTTTTACTTAAATTTTTAACATTAGCATTAATTTACTTGGGATGTTTGAGAGTGGTTCTAACCTCATTAGATTTCATATCGGGGAAGAAGAATTTTAGATCCCACTAAAAATCCAATAGAATTAACAGTTTTTTGGATTTCACAACTAGGGGTATTGTAACATTTCCACTGCATTTGTTATGTACAAGGGTATGCAACTAGAATTTAATCAATAGCACCAAAAACTTTATGTACCTTGATGTTAGTGGTATTCATTGTTGAACTCCTCTGTCGTGAATCTTGTAAAAAGTACTCATTACTCAAAAACAATCTTGACTTGCCATGTTAAGATTTTTATATCTTATTATAATGATTAAAGGATAATAATGATGACTAAGATCCCAATACAGGTAATTATTTTGATGATATGTAGGTATTTGTTGTAGCATCATTTTTTTGGATGCTACAGAACGTCTAGAGCTTGTTTGTTGAGGTACTTTTGATTTAGAGATAGATTGCACTTGACGTTATATTGGTTATATGTGCCCTTGCATGCCATATAAATGAGAAGTTTTGCATATTTGTGTATAACTAGTTTGGATTCATATATATATCTATATATATATATATATAGATATATATATATATATATATATATATATATATATATATATATATATATATATATATATATATATATATATATATATATATATATATATATATATATATATATATATATATATATATATATATATATACATATTATTTTATTTTTTAAGTTTGAATATTTTATGTATTTTTGGTCAATAAGTTTTTTGGTATGGTTTTTGTACCGATTCCATTCTAGTTTTGACTTGTTCCTAGTTCGTGGGTTCTATTGGTTCAATTAATGGTTCGGTTCTGATAATATTGATACATAGAAATAGGCATCAATGGACATAAAACAAGTGTGCTAAACATGGGTATGACAACCCTTACATAGTGCAATCACTTTTACATAACATATAAATAAAGTGAGTGGCTAGGGGCTCCCATGAATCATGTCTCCTAATAAATCGACCTCAAGGAGCCTGAATATTTATGTAGGACATAAATGTTTAACTTAATAGGAGTAACCACCATCAAGGGATAGCCAACCAAGAAATTAAAATAAGAAACTTAAAATAAGGACTAAGAGGGTTGGTCATGATCAATGTAATATCCCTTAGTGATATTTTCACGAAATACTAGGTCATTTACTTCAGGAAAATCATATCATAAATTTTGCATTCCATGACACCATGAAAATTTCACAAATTTACGTAGCATAAATTGCTAGAAAAATTAAATAAAATTTGTAATCATGAAAACCCAAAAGTAATGAAATGTTGTTGCTTTGACAATTTTATTAATGGAATTTTAGGAGGATTTTTTACACAAAATATGCTTGAGATAGAACCTGGAAAATAACCTCAAAATGCCCACTGCTCCCACTGTAAAATTTAGGTAGCTTGCAAGAAACTACTCAGCCCTTCTCATTGGTGGAATTTTGTGCCTCCTTAATAACTGATTTTGGCCCTCTTACTTGGTGAAATTTTGTATTTGGTAACACAGTTAATCCTGACCCCTTGGTGCACTTGGTGCAATTCAGCCACACCAAACATTCACGATTTTCCTTCAATAACTCAGTCGCTATGGTTTTTAGTTTGGCATCCAAATCAAGCTCTAATGGAACATGAATCAACCCACACAACATGAATCTATTTTGTCTTTTAGCAATAATGCCACACTATAGGTGAACTTGGATCCTCTAGAATGAACAACAACACACACGGGAACCCACTCTTTAAATAATAACAATTCAACCTACTTAAGATTAATTGGAAATTCACACCAGCAATTTAATTGGACATTCATCCTCTAAACTAAAATATATTTAGCCTCTACTTGTCCCCCTCAAAATCACACTTCCTGAGACTTTCTAACAATTGATGCTTCTTTAATGCCTCCAACACCTGCGTCAAATGTGATATGTGCTCCTCCGAGGTAGAATTGTATACTGATATATCATATAAATAGACAATAACAAATGAATCTGTAAAAGAGCATATTATATTATTCATTAACCTCATAAATGTAGCTAGTGCATTGCATAGGTTAAATGGCATGGCTTACCACTCATACAAACCTTTCCTAGTTTTGAAGGCAGACTTTCAACTACCTTTTCTCTAACTTGAACCTAATGATATCCATACTTTAATTCCATCTTGGTGAAGTACTTTGCTTCCTACAACGGATCTAGCAAATTATATATTATGGGCAGGAGGTACCTATTCTTGAGTGTGATTTTGTTAAATGTCATGTAATCAATACACATCTACCAAGTCTCATCTTTCTTTGGTACAATGATTATGGTTGACCCACATGGTGATATACTTGGTCGAATGACACCCTATTCCAATAGTTGTTGCAATTGTTTCTTCACCTCAGTTACTTCTAGAACATACTGCTTGTACAACCCAATTTTTGGCAATGGGGAGTCCAGCAATAGCTAGATCTCATGCTCTACTTCCGTCTTTGGTGGTAACCATTTAGTCTATCAGAGCACATACCTATATTCTTGTAGAAACTCTTTTAGTATTTATTTATGTTTCTTAGTACACCCCTCCATGGATTCCTTGCCTCTTACTAACTCTTCTACAGGCCGATTTTCTCTTATAAATTGTAAAACATACATCTTGTTGGAACTGGTCAATTTCTTGGCTTGGTTGCCACTACTAGTGAAATTTTTTACTTGTCTTTATGTGTGTTAATAATGAACGATTTTCTATCCTTGATGATTTGATAGTTGTTGGATCTTTGCATGAATATTGGATCTTTCACATACAGGTACGGGCTTCAAAACACCACTCCACATACATCAAGGGGAACCACATCTAGTTCTACTTCATCAATAAAATTAGCACTAAGAAAAAATCTAATTTTGCACTATTTTCTTACCTTCAAATTTGCATCCTTATTTACCCATCCCAAAAGATATTGGCTTGGATGATCACGAACTTCCAATCCCAAATTTTTTACCAACTCTACTATAATGAGATTCTCCTATGATATTGAGTCAACCATAGCATCAAATTTTATCTTATTGGCCTATATCTTTATGTGGAAGACTTAAATAATTTCTTACTCTTCCTTTTGTTGGAGGCTACTTAGATTCACCTCATTTTACACTAAGATATAGAAAACCTTCTCATCCACATCTGAATTGCTTTCAACCTGTTTGCTCGAATCAATGGCCATGAGATTCTTGTTCTTATTGTCCTTTTATTTCCTTGGGTTAATATTTGGATGTACCTTCCAACAATATCCTTTATATAGTCATCAATGTTGCAGTGGTTGCAATAATGGTTTGGATATTTGCACTGGTATATTGTGGATGTCGTATTTTCATCCTTTCCCGCTTTCCACTTCTTCTTCCCCTCATTACAAGAATCATGTTACTTATTTTGGTTCAATACACTTGACTTCCTTTTCTTTATCCTATGTTCTCCATGTATGATGCATATACACAAGCCTACTCCAATGATATTGGCTTGAACAACATCACTTGCTTTAGACCCCCTAGATACTTGAGGAGAAAATCTAGGTTTGGGGAGATACCCAACATTATGGCCATATTTTTTAATTTTGTGGTGTACTCTTGTACACTCTGCCATTGCTTCTGCCTAAAGTAGTGCCACCAGATCCATTGGTCCTCTACATACCTAATAGGTTAAAATTGTGACTTTATGAGGGTCTTGAAGTCCACCCACTTAGACACTAGAGGATCTCCCTCCAATCTCAAGGTCTATGTGTGGTTTTCCCACTAGGTCATGGCATGGCCCTCTAATTTTAGCAACGCAAATGAAATATTTTGTTCCTCCTCAATATGATGAAAACTGAAATAAAATTTTGATTGTTACAACCAATGATCTAGCTTCATAACATCAATCCCGCCTTGGTACAACTAGTTATTTACCTTTGCTTCCATTTTTAAAACTAACAGTCATTGATTCACAGCACATGAACTGGGTTGATCTTTTTGGGTCGTTTCTTTAATAGGATATTTGTTTCTTCCTGATCTCCTCATCTCCCCTCTAATTTTTCCTCTGCATTAGAACACCAATATTCTCCAAGTAGCCTAAAATTATTATTTAGGGATGACATGAGGAGATTTAAATTATGAATTATATCTACAACATGTGCTTCCAATAGCAAAGAAGCTCTCTTTTGCATGATAATGAGTGTTTTTCACATATTCACTAACCATGATTAGGGTTTTACGACTTTTGGCTTAAGAAATTTATATCCCTTGTAAATATCAACAATATACCCAAAGAAACTTGATCTAATAATAATATGATCTGAAAACTACCGTGGATATTCCACTAGGAAAATCATCACAATAGATCTGATAAAAATATATTTAAAAATATCATATCTACAATATTTTATTTCTCTTTAGACTTATGAATTTGTAGATTACTATTAATTATGTATGCATGCAAATTAAAATTATGAAAAAAAATAGAGAACAACAAAATAAAAACTCACAAACCACAGTTTGACACAAGATATAACCTAGGAAACCATTTCGGTAGAAAACCCAACTTGAAGGTGAGGTTGCTTTTCTCTCTTTCTCTTAATAGAAAATGGTTGCAAGTAAAAAGAAGTACGGTGTTATAATTTCCCAAACCTAATACCTATTATTCAGTTCCCAACAATTATTAATTGAATGAATACACAGCTAAGTTCTTAACTAAAATATTTAGCGGAAGAAAAATTACTCGATTTGAATCACATACACATATATAGATTTATGCCCACCTAGAAGTTATTCATTAATAAATTAATCACAAACTTACTTGGCCTCTTGTCCTAGGATAATGGCCCAGCTCAGAAAATAAAAAATTGGTCATCAACCTCATTGCACTCTCACAGACCCAGAACATGCTCACTAAGAAGCCTCTCTCGATCTTGTGTTATGGTGTCTTAGCCTCAAAACTTAGGATCAATTTATAACTTTCCTAAGATAATATTGATGGCAAAAATTAGCTCGTCGAGTTAACTGAAGATAAGTGACTTTACTTTATTTAACTATCCTATCTTTAGCTTTCTTTACCTTAACTCAAGTATAAGTCATAAATTTAGCTTGTTTTACATGCACATCTCTTGCATGTCACATGCAACAAATTCGCATGTGTGCAACTCACTTGCACACTTTACATCTTGCATGCAAACTCCTAAAGTGGAAAATCAAGGTCCTTCTAGTCAAGATACAAGAGTATAAGTTCATTCTGATCTATAAAACTCAACACACCGTCTTAGCAAGGGAGGTACTTATGGAAGAACGTCCTCCATCGGGATTGTTTTCTAACACCACCATGTTATCTGTTATTGTATCTACTCCCTTTGAACTAGAAGACTTCCCTACTACCTGCTTCAAAATCTGATCTAAAGACTTGTTCCTTCCAACCATGCTCCTAGAATCCTTCTCCTGAGCATCTAATAATATCATATCATACCAGTTGAGGCTCCTAGAAGTACCTAAAGAATCACTCTTTCTCGCCACTTACTCTGTCTCAATAACTAAAAATATTCAAGATCCTCTCAGATATACCCATATATTTTCCCAATAACCTATATGCCTTCCCAGGTTTGATGCCAAGTAGTACATCTGCATCCAAGATCTCTCCCTCTGAATTAGAAGAACCTTTCCATCTTGCAAAAAAACTTTACATTTGTCATCCTCCAAGGCTGATACTAAGAGTATGTGTACCATCAACCTTGGGACAGACAACATCCTTGTCACATGTAGAAATTCTCCTGACTATAGTTATAATCTAATACATCCAACCCCCTTCACTACATGCATGGTACTAGTCCCACTAAACACAGTGCAGTATAATCTTCTCTTTCAAATACTATGGAATACTTACCTCATTCATGTTATGTGACTCGATGCTCTACTACCCACTAGCCATAACTGATTTTCCTCATACACAACAGTACTACTATATGAAGTACAAACAACAAGAGAAAATTCCTTCTCAAATTTCTCTATAAATTCATCAATCTCAGTTGATGTTGATGCGGCCACCTTATCCTCCTCCTTCTTCTTCATAGGTCTTGCTATTGTGATTTTCACTCCTACATGTGTCACACTTTTGTATATCACAAAAGTTAGTTCTGGAACACGATTCTGCATTAGATGGTCTTACATATAATTGGAATATGCATTAAACACAATCCTATATATTAGCGTACCTTTTGGTCATAGCCGCCACATTTGTCGTAACTTGTTTTCTAAGTGTTGTAATGTGTTGTTTCTCCTGCCGCACTTAGAAATAGGTGTCTCTTTGTTGTAGTTTTAAGGTGTGACTATTTTTCATGAGTATTGTGCATTAAATTTTCTTGTATTGATGCCACTTATGTGTGTGACATATGTTTGAGTCATGTTAGGATGCATTTCTTTCTCCTACTCTGTTGGTCCCACATTTATCCAATGTGAGAGATCTTCTTGGTTCTTCAACCCAGCACAAGTTCTAAAGCCATTAATCCTATTACTAGGTGATAAGTGCAGCTTATTCAATGAGCCTCATTGATGCATATTTCCTTTCATACTTATGCACTAAGTCTTTTCTAAGGTCTCCTCCCTCTCACAGTGCATTAATACCTCCTAAGGATAAGTCACCTAGCCTTGTGTTGTCTCCCTTAGTGAAACGCACATTCCATATGAAAAAGTAACCATTGTTGGAGAGAATTGCACCCTCCCAATACTGAGCGCATTTTGAACAATGAAGCACACTTCAAATGCTCAGTGAAAAAGTGCACTTCAGAAGAACAAGGACTTTCTCTCCCCTAAAAAATGCACTCTAGAAAAACAAGGACATTCTTGCCTTCAAAAGTGCACTCTGAGAGCCTGAGCACACTTTAAAACAATGAACACACTTCATGACTATGAGCACACTCCTTCAGCTCGAAGAAATGCACCCTCCTTTGAGCGCATGGTGCATCCATGAAGCATGAAGCTTCATTCTTCTCTAAGAGCGCAAGGCACACTCATGAAGCACGAATCCTTAGAGTGAATGGCACAATCACAAATCACGAAGCTTCATCCTTCCCTTTGAGCGCATGGTGCAGTCATCAAGCCTGAAGCTTGAGCGCACTCCTTTGGCACGAAGAACTGCACCCCCTTTCAGCACATGAGTGCATCCTGAAGGCTTGAGTATTTCTCCTTCGTCTCTTCAGAGTGTGGCCTTATTCCCTCTTATTCTCTTTGAGCACATGAGTGTACCTTGAAGGACTAAAGCCTCACTCCTTCATCTCTTCGAAGTATACCCTTGTGCCCTCTTATTCTTTTTAAGCACATGAGTGCTCCTTCAAGGCCTAAAGGCCTAAAGCCTCACTCCTTCATCTCTTGAAAGTGCACCCTTGAGTTCTCTCCCCCTTGTTTGAGTGCACAAGCACACCTTGAAGGCCTCTTGTGAGCCTTGATGAGTTTGATTGTGCCCTCCTAATCAAGCCTTGTTCTTTTAACCCTCTCACAGGCCCATCGTGGCTTGATCATTCCATGAGCTAGGTAATTATAGAATAGATGTTTTAAGACTAATTTTTCCTCACCATGAATGATCTTCATTCACGGGAGTACTACCTCGGGATGACAATGATATGTTCAATAAGATAGTAAGGAGAAAGCATAAAGAAACATCTGCGAAGAAGAAGAAGAAGAAAATAATAATCATGAAGACATGAAATATATCATGGACCAAGATAGAAATAATATATTGCATGATGAATCAAAGGATTCATAGATTGATCAAATAGCCTTTGGACGATGAAGATGAGAAATAAAGTGGATATTTCATTAAGATAAAGAATAGATCAGATCTATCATCAAGAATGCAAGGTGAAGTAGCAAGGAAGACAGCTTGGCATTGCCACCTCATCATGAATTTCATTTCATCATTTTCAAGTTATAATTTGTACCAGTGTCATCATAGTGGTCAATGTTTTTCCATGTGTCATGCCACATCATCATGTGGAATGTAATGATGTATTCTAAATAAAAGGGCAAAATGTAATGTGTGGAAGTCCAAGAGTCATATGTGGAACATGAAGAGTCACTTAGTCATATATGGACAAAATGCCTTTAGGAGAAGTCCAAAAGTCATTTAGAAGTTCAAGAGATGGATAATTTAAGTACAAGATTCATGAGGGTAACTCAAGAGTCATAAGGATATGAAAGGTCATCCCCTTTGTTATAAAAGTAACCTCATAACTCAAGAAAAAGGATTTTGGAGGCTTAAGCTTTGGAGATCTAGTCTTGGCTTCTCTACTTAGCATAGGAGAGAAAACTATTCTTTAGAAAAGTAAGAACTGAGTTACTGTTCCACTATTGGAACCAGTGCATCACCATTGTAATTGTGTACTTGTATCTTTCACCTTATAATTGAAGCTAGATGAGCCAACACATTTTCATGCATGTATTGTGAATGTCTTAAATCTATTCTTCAGATATTTTCTATATATGTTTCGTTCATAAGTACTAAGGAAGTTGAACTATTTCAGTGGCCTTGGTACTTATCTTGTTGAAGGTGTGTTGTATGTGGTTCTAAGATCGTTGTGTCTATGTGAACTATTTCTCTAGATAACTAACAAATATTTCTTTGCTTATGTGTCTCTCGTAGGTTAGTACTATTGCTTTCTTCTAGATGCTCACTTTTTGTCTCCCCCTCAAGAAAGTTTCATTTTTTACATTGCAATCAGTGTTTCACAAGGTTAACTTACTTTCTTTTTCAAGGTTTATGTATATAATCTCTTATGTTATGTGTTGAAACCAAGACTAACCTTTGTGTTATAGTGGTCGGGTTGATACTTTGGATGGGACTCCTACACCAAACGATGTGAGGTCTAATTGGGACCTCATATCGAGGAGATCCATATATGTTGGCATTACTAGGCACTATCGATATTTTGGCTCTAAAAGGAGAGCCAAATGAAAATCTATGCCCATTGAGTCTATTTTGAATCTCCTATATTAAATGGATCAATCTCAAATCATAATCCTAGAGTGTTTTTATAACTTGTCTCCTCGTAAGCTTTCAATCTCTACAGTAATTTTTCATGTCTTGTCTCAATTTGTGAGGGTGGTACGCTTTTGTCCAAACACATAAATTATTTTCTTAAGATTTATAAATCTCTTGAAATTGATGATGAATATGTTGTGTATTCTATTCACCCTCACTCTTGAAGGTCATGTTAATCGATTGTTTCATACCTTACCATCTGACTCTATTTATTCTTTTCGTCAATTTCTTAAGGAGCTTCACCAAGATTTTGATGGGTATGATTACCGAGATGTTTATAAAAGAATCAATCAACTTAGAATGAATCCTAATGAATCAATTGATGATTTTTCTAATAGATTCCTTCACTTATGTTATGAGTTTCCTGAAGAAGATATGGATTGGGATTTCTTTAAGCAAAAGTTTGAACATTTGGTTCAGATTTCTTTGAATTAGTGTGAATCTAAACCCTCAGATGTTCCTGTCTCCCCAACTTTTGTAAATTGTGAGACACATCTAATATTAGAGGAGGAGCCTATTGTTCCTTTTGTTCCTTGTCCTCCTCCTTTTCTAGTACCAATTTGGGTGCCTCCTTGTGATAATGTTGAAGTTGGGAAATCTGCAAATCAAATTCCTAATCCATCTTCTCAACCATCATTTGTTTCCCATGATCTTGATCCGACTAAGGATAATTTGGAATGGTTCATGAAGCCTATGGTGAAGATTAATCCCTCCATTCCACCAGATGGTATTAACACTCATAACTCTAGTCTTGAATATGATTTTGATTCTTGTCCTCCTCTATCATCTCTTTCTCATGATCCCTTTCCCCTTGATCTACTTGATCAGTCTCTTCTAAATCCAAGTATCGATCAGGAGCAAGGTAGTCACATTTCATAAGTAGAGCAGCAAAGTGAGGATTCTTTCGATCTTTCTTCTCTTTTTCAGAATCCTCCATGTCAAGATAATGTTTCCCATCCTTGATTGATTTTGAATCTAGCAATCTCGGTGATGTATTAAATGAAATTGATTTTCCTAATCAATCTGAATTCTTGGACAACCTTCATTCTATTGATTCTGACTGCGTTATTGTATATAATGATGGTTTCGCTAGTGTACCTTTTGATATTTCAATTCCTCAAGAGAAATTTATTTCAAAATATTTAGACCTTGAGTCTAATTTGGTCAAAGAAGATGTTCTTATTGAAACTGCCTCTTCACATCACTATCCCTAGTGTTCCACCTTTTGTAAGATATTAACTTATGATCGATATACTCCATCTAACTAGTTGGATTTTTAATTGACACATGGTGGTGAGATCATTCATGATGAATAGGAAGGTACAAAAAGTGTTTAGTGTCATTTCCATTCCCTTCCATTTCCATTTTTGCATGAAGAAATTTCTTCTATTTAGGTTACTCATGAAAGTCATTCAATCTATCCATATTTAGATGTGCAAGAACCTTATGACTTGGGTAATCTATTCATTGAAGATATGATTTCTGATCAAATTAGTGATGTAGATGGCTATCATTTGGATAGTAGTGGTCTTATTGAAATTATTGATGGTAGCTCTCCACACATCATGCATAATATGATTCAACCCTCAAAACACAATTCTAGAATTCTTGAAAGTCTCAGGGATCACCAAGAAGTCGAGGCACTTCAAATTCCATTGATGGTTATTTCAGGTTCTTGAAACTCTAGTAAGGCCCCCAAACCAGGACATATTTGGATATTCTCACAAAATTATTTCCTTTGCATGATTTCATTAGATGTAAATCCATTCTTGTAAGATGTTGGGCACTTAGACATAGCTTTCCTAACTTTCAAGAAAACTATACCTTTAATATAAGATATTTGCATGAAGGTTTGGAATGCATACCTTTAATGGATGAGTGAAGTTGTGAAGTTGATCATTCTAAAAATCATCTTTGGTTGAAGGATTCATACCTTTCACATTCTTTTGAAAGTAATCAACTCCTAATCCTTCTTGTGAATATTATGATAATGATTATTTTATTCATCGCACAAAATATGCTTTCCAATGCCTATAAATGTTGGTGTTATTTTTTGAATCGAGTTAAAACTTATTTATCTTCATTCTCCATTGATCGGGAATCTTCCACCTTAATCGACTTATCTGATCATGATAATAGTTATTCAATGTACCATGTTCCCACTAGTATATATAATGATGCTTGTTTCAAATTGATTGATCCATATGATTTATCATTTAAATATGCAGATACTTTTCAAGAAGTTGAGGCACTTCAACCTTCACTGATGGTTGTGTCAAGTCCTCACTATCTTGACAGGATTTTCTGAATATGATCATATTTATTTTCCCTTGTAAGGTTCTCATCCTAATTCCACACCATTAATTGAAAATTCTTTCTCTCAAGGATTTCAAGATCATCAAGAGGAATTTTTTGAATTTCATGATCCAATCTATCATCAATTGGAAGCATCTTACTTAGCAAGCCCATTTTCTAAAAGCAAGTTTCGATCTCTCTTGATGTTTGCTAAGCAAGATAATACAAGTGCAGGTATATTCACAAGGAGTCATCAAGCTTTGTCTACTTATGATTTCATTGAAAAGGTAAGGTGGTAGGTTGGGTAAAGTCAGGTGATATGACACATATTTCTTCCTTTAAGAAATTCCTTCAATGTTTTGTGCAATATTTTCAAGCTTTTATCTTTTCTATTGCACATTATTATATATCGGTTGTAATTGCTCTTATCTTTGTGTTTGTGGTCAGGAACAACAGTGGTGGCTTCATTGGAAATATCATTACACTTAGCCCTAACCTTCTAGCATGTTAGGTTAGGAGTAGGCCTAGTTGCATTTAGTCTCCCTTGCATTGCATCCACTTTCTATCGTGCTCTCCATCGATTCTTTTCATTTATTTGTTTTCTTATTGTATATTATGCACATTGATTTTACATCCTGCCTCCATTTTCTTTGTTCTTTTGGTATTATTTCATTGTTTTGTGATGTATTTTTTATTTCTTTTAGTAAGACTTTGCATGAAGGATACTCCTGTTTGTCTCAAAACATAATGTGGAAAAACTTGAAAAGGGGCAATTGTAATGACAAACAATGCTTGGTTATCCTGTTACCTCTTCTCTATCTTGGGTTTTTATATCTTTAAAGTCCATGATGTCTAAATGGAAAATGTGATCCGCTAGAATAGAAATCCTTTGGTCAAACTATAAAGCTCGTATCTATTCTAGGATCATCATTTCTCAACTCGGTATTGTAAGTAAATAGTGTTTTTCTTTCCAATCTAGTCAAGTAGAGAAAGTATAAGGGGAAAATCAATTAGAGAGAAAACCAATATTAGAGGTTTATAAATACTTCTCTAAAGGGGAAAACTCCTCCACTCTCAATAAGTTGGGATCTATCTTCTGCCAGTTGAAAATAATAAGTGTCGAATCATGGTCCTATTAAATAAATAAATAAAGGGTGAAAGAAGAGAAAGGCTTCCTGTGCATGGCGGTGAAGCAAGTGACTTTTTTGGGGTACTATCCAAGCTCGTTGGAAGTGAAGAAACGCTTATGCTCCTTGACTACGTCGGTGTACTATCTAGGCTTGCTGGAAGTAGAGCAACACCAAAGATGAAACTCATACTCTGAATATCTTAAACTCATCGTGCATATTAACCATTGCTAGATCGAAACAATTGTGATTTGGCAAGCCTTGATATGTGTTTAACTGAGTAAGGGAATGAAGGGGACTATATCTTTAACCGATTTAAGTAGGCAAGCCAAGGTAATCCACAAGATGAATCAATACTTCTTAAAAGACTAAGACCTTGCACTTACAGAATTGAACCTAAACAGAGAAGTTGAATTTCTACTTGTGTGTCGCCAAGTGTTGTCGCTACAATCAACACCCTCCAAAATTTTGCTCTAACTTGGATTTTGGAGCCTTCTAAGGATATTATGGTCTATCATATTATGGTTACTCCATGATCATTTGATGCTTTGTAAATTGTTTATGTCTTTGTACTAGTTTTAAATTGTCAAGCCACTTACACACACATGCTCAGTCATTAATGAGTTCATGAGAACACTTCCTTTATGCAAGCTTGGATAGGCATAGCACCATCCATCAAGACAATGTCTGTGTGATGTTCAACTCATGTTAATAGTTAGTGTGAAATTTTCATTGACAACCCATCTCACTTTGTTGTGTTTGTAATTCTATTTTGGTGAGTTTTCTCAACTGCCATATGTTGCGCAATTTCGCTTTCACAATCATGGTTATTTTTTTTACTTTATTTTACTTTAATAAATGTCATTTTCACATTATCTTCACTCTAGCATGTGTCACTTTTAAAGTTTTTCACACTTTTCAAGTGTTGTCTTATGTTTTCCTCATGTTGCAAGTGTCGCTCTTATGATTTTCACTCCTACATGTGTCACACCTTTGCGTATCACCAAAGTTAGTACTAGCACAGTCTTCTACATTAGGTGGTCTTACATATTATTGGAATATTCACTAGACATAATCCTAAATCTTAGTGCACCTTTTGGTCATAGTCACCATAGTTGTTGTAACTTTGTTTCTAAGTGTTGTAATGTGTCGTTTCACCTTTCGCACTTAGAAATAGGTTTCGCTTTGTTGTTGTTTTAAGGTGTGACTATTGTTAATGAGCCCTATGCATTCCTTTGGCTTGTATTTATGGAATTTATGTGTGTGACCTATGTTTGTGTCGTGTTATGATGCATTTCTTTCTCCTAATCTACTGGTCCCACACTTAGCCATTGTGAGAGCTCTTCTTGGTCCTTCATTCCAGTGTAAGTTCTAAGAGCATTAATACTCTTACTAGGTGATACGTGCAGCTTATTAAATGAGCCTCACTGATGTATGTTTCCACCCATACTTGTGCACTAAGTATTTTCTAAGGTATCCTCCCTCTCATGGTACATTAATACTTCCTAAGGATAAGTCACCTAGCCGTATGTTTCCTCCCTTAGTTAAAAGCACATTCTAGGTGAACAAGTAGCCATTGTTGGAGAGAATTGCACCCTCCCAAGCCTAAGTGCATTTTGAAACAATGAAGCGCACTTTAAATGCTCAGTGAAAAAGTGCACTTCATAATAACAAGGGCCTTCTCTCCCTTAATAAATGCACTCTGGGAAAACAAGGACCTTCTTTCCTTCAAAAGTGCACTCTGAGAGCATAAGCGTGATTCAAAACAATGAGCACACTTCGGGGCTATGAGCACACTCCTTCAGCTTGAAATACTATGCCCTCCTTGAGCGCATGGTGAACTCGTGAAACATGAAGCTTCATTCTTCCCTTATATTTCATGGTGCACTCATGAAGCAAGAATCCTTAGAGCGCATGGTGAAATCATGAAGCAAAAAGCTTCATCCTTCCCTTTGAGCACATGGCATAGTCACGAAACATGAAGCTTGATCACACTCCTTTGGCATCAATAATTGCATCCTCTTTGAGTGCATCCTGAAGACTTGAATGTTTCTCCTTAGTCTCTTCGGAGTGTGCCCTTGCACCCTCTTATTCTCTTTGAATGCAATATTGCACCTTGAAGGCTTGAAGCCTCATTACTTCGTCTCTTCGGAGTGTACCCTTGCACCCTCTTATTATTCTTTAGTGCATGAGCACACCTTGAAGACCTGACAGCTTGAAGCCTCACTCCTTCATCTCTTCAGAGTGCACCCTTACACCCTTGAGTTCTCTCTCCCTTGTTTGAACCCACAAGCGCACCTTGAAGGCCTCTTATGAACCTTGATGAGTTTTATTGTGCCCTCTTAATCAAGCATTCTTATTTTAACCCTCTCACAGGCCTATCATGATTTGATCATCCCATGAACTAGTTAATGATAGAATATATGTTTTAAGACTGATTTTTCCTCACCATGAATGATCTTCATCCACAAGAGTATTATCTCAGCATGACAAGGAGATGCTCAAGAATATAGCAAGGAGAAATCTTAAATAAACACCTATGGAGAAGAAGAATAAAAAATAACAATCATAAAGGCATGAAGCAAATCATGGACCAAGACAAAAAGAAGATATTGCATGATGTCTCAAAGGATTCAAAGATTGATCAAAGACCCTTTGGAGGGTGAATATGAGCAACAAAGTGGATATTTCATGAAGATAAAGCATAGATCATATCTATCATCAAGTATTCAATATGAAGCAGCAAGGAAGACAGCTTGGCATTTCCACCTCATCATGAAGTTCATATCATCATTGTCAAATTGTAATTTGTATCAGTGTCATCATAGTGGTCAATGTATGTCCATGTTTCATGCCACATCATCATGTGGAATATAATGATGTATTCTCAAGAAAAGAAAAAAAAGTAATGTGTGGAAGTCCAAGAGTCATATGTGGAACATGAAGAGTCACTTAGTCATATATGGATAAAATGTCTTTAGTAGAAGTCCTAAAGTATCTTATAAGTTCAAAAGTTGCATAATTGAAGTCCAAGAGTCATGAGGGTAACTCAAGAGTCATGGGGATATGAAAGGTCACACCTCTTGTATAAAATCTACCTCATAACGCAAGAAAAAGGCTTTTGGAGGCTTAAGCTTTGGAGAGATAGTCTTGGCTTCCCTACTTAGCATAGAATATAAAACTATTCTTCGGAAAAGCAAGAAGTGACTTAATGTTTCACTATTGGAACTAGTGTGTCACCATTATAACTATGTACTTGGATATTTCACCTTATAATTGAAGCTCGATGAGCCAACACATTTATATGCATGTATTGTGAATGTCTTAGGACTATTCTTCATATGTTTGTTATATATGTTTCATTCATGTATACTAAGGAAATTGAACTATTTCAGTGGCCTCGGTACTTATCTTGTTGAAGGTGTGTTGTATGTGGTTTAATGATCATTGTGTCTATTTGAACTATTTCACTAGATAACTAACAAATATTTATTTTCTCATGTGTTTCTCTTAGCTTAGTACTATTACTTCCTTCTAGAGGCTCACTTTTTGTCTCCCCCTTGTGAAAGTCTTATTTTATACATTGCAATCGGTGTCTCACAATACAACTTGCTTTTTCAAGGTTTATGTATATAATCTCTTATGCTATCCATTGAAACCAAGACAAACCTTTCTGTTATGGTGTCCGGGTTGATACTCCATATGGGACTCCTACACCAAATGGTGTGAGGTCTAATTGGGAGCTCATATTGGGGAGATCCCCTATATTTTGGTGGTATCCAGCACCATCAACAGAACCCAAAACCTATAATTCTGAGAATGATTTAGATTTTGGGCTCTGATACCATGTTAGAATTTCTTGAACCTAGCACTCAATATTCAGTTCCCAATAATTATTAACTAAACGAATACATGGCTAAGTTCCTAACCAAAATATTTAGTGAAATAAAAATTACTCGATATGAATCACATACACGTAAACAATTTTTTGTCCAATTAACACTTCATTAATAAATTCATCACAAAAATTACTTTGGAACCTATCCTAGGATAATGGACCAACTGATAAAATAAAAAACTAATCACCAACCTCACTGCACTCTCTCAAACATAAAACATGCTCCCTGAGAAGTCTCTCTCAACCTTGTGTTTTTTTTGTGCCTTAGCCTCAAAACGTAGGCTCAATTTATAACTTTCCTAAGCTAATATTGATGGAAAAAATTAGCTCATCAAGTTAACTGAAGATAACTGACTTTATTTTAGTTAACTATCCTATCATTAGCTCTCTTTACTTTAAATCAAGTACAAGTCATAATTTTAGCTTTCTTTACATGCATAACTCATGCATGTCACATGAAATACATTCAAATGTGTGCAACACACTTTCACACTCTACATGTCACATGCAAGCTCCTAGAGAAGCAAATCAAGGTCCTTCTAGTCAAGACACGGGACTAGAAGTACCTTCTAAGCTACAAAACTCAGCATATGGCATGTGGCCCATGGGATACTATAATGCACAAATATCTCTTTGTGCTCTATCCCTTATCCTTCTCAGTAATTTTTCTCATCTATGGAACAAATATACATGAAAAGAATTGAAACTATTTTTCTCCTAGTGGTCTGCTTATAACACAACCCAATATCCTACTTGTGGTTAGGTTTGACTATCGTAACTCTTAACCAAATTTACAATATGGAATCCTTTAGAATATTTTTCATCATAATCATGTTGTTAGCCCCTTTCCGTGAATAATGGGGGTTGTTGTGGCATCCTCTCAAATTATGGTGGCCAAAATAGAAATCTCAACTTCTGAGTGGCATAAATTTTCCATAACTAGGTCCCTCCGGTAAAAATGGTCTTGTGAGCTAATTCCTCCAGTTTTTCCACACTCAAAGCATTGATATGGATGAAAAACAATATAATGATTCAACCCATATCAACAAATATTGTCCCTCAATTAATTTGTTACCCTACTTGAAAATTCGGCCCAATAATTCTTCCAACCATAGGCACGAGTTAGAGCTCTTCCATATTTCGATCCCCATAATCTTGTTTCAATTTGCTTCCTCTCAAATACATACTGCCACTAACACTTAAAAATCCACTAATTAAGAACCAATGGAAAACCTGGATGGTTCCTCCTTTTTTCTGTTATGAAGCACAATCGATAGATCTGAAGTGATATCTCCTTGTCGACTAGCTAGGATGTATAGCCGCAACACCGAAACCAATCTAGTTGAATCATCTAAGGTGGATCTTGCACAACCAAAAAAACCCTCCTCGCACGAGTTTGAAACCTTACCTTCAATATCCAAGAGCTCTCAAATCAATCATCAAAATTATCAACCAATTCATCATGTCCAACAGAAACCTCCAATCTTCCTTTTAATTTCATGGCTATCAAAATACCATGGGTTTGTTGAGAAATCTAGAGGCAACTAGATTAGGTGATTTCTCTTACTTTGATAACCACTTGTGATGTATTTTTACTTAACTTGATTAGCCTATTATTTCCCTTTATTATTATTATTATTGTTCTTATCATCAAACAACTGCCAAAAACTGAAATAACAATGCCAGACAAGAGGACACAAGATATAGGCTATCAGCCAGGGCCAAAACCTCTCCTCTTGAGAGGAAAAATCCATAATAACTCTTCTCTTCTTATATAACTTCAAATGATGAATTCCAAGACCTATGACCCTTGACCAATACTCTTCCAAGACCAATTCAAACTTCTTTTCTTCTTGAAAAGTCAAACCAAGTCAATCTTTCCTTGTAGCAGTTGCACTTCCTCCTTCAACCTAGACTCTCGACATGCAACCTTGGACTGCAATTTTGACCTAAAATTATTTTCCTCCTACAATGACTACTACTTCACGCGTGTGAGAATTTAAGGGCATATTTAAGAGGCTTCTTTCCTTCACTTGCTTTGGATCTCTCTCCTTATGAATTTGGCTTTCTCTTATGATATTTTGGATGTTGATTTAAGCTCCTCTTGAAGTCTACAATTATTCACTTTAGAAAACCCTAATTGTAGTCACACGTGTGAGATATTTTGTACCAAAAAAACATTCTCAACCTTCAATCTTCCTTCCTTTTTTTATCCTCTTTCTTGTTGACTATTCCTTGTCTTCTTGTGCCCTTATCGAATTTCTTGATCTTGATATCTATCCTCCAAAATGAGGATGAGGTATGTCTTATATATAGGATTCTTAAGTGGTCAAATAGCCATACCAATAGGTCAACTTGTCACTTAGAGAGCCAACTTGATCTCTTTTGAAGGCTGACTTGTTCTTTTCACTAGGACGAGTTCTTGGAGGGCCTTTGACTCTAGATTTGACTCAAACAAATCTTCTTTGCAATGTATAAAATGCCCAAGAGGGTCTTCCATACATAAAAATGACTCCTATGACCTTTTGACTCAATGACAAGCCCTAGAAGCACTCAATGGGTGATTGAGCTATAAATAAATTTTCCTTGAGTATGAAAACCATGCCTCAAGAATGATACTAATAAATTTATTTTTCTCTTTACATCAAATACATAAAATCATGATTACATATGTCATTATGAAGACAGAACCTAGTTACATATTTCAACAGGGTTATGACCATGGGTTACTTTTTTCCCTTTTCAATAAAGTGAATTTATAATGTTTCATTTATTAATTAATCAAAAATTCACTTAATTATCTCCTCCTCCTTAAAAACGGACATTACAGTAATCATATAGTGGTGTATATATATATTTCAACCATTTCTTACATGCATGATAATGTTAGTTTGTGAAAAAATATTTCATGATTTTTATTCTTTTTCCATGTAAATAAGCACTACACCCTTCAGCCTACAAGTAAGTTCAAGATGTTCTTGAGGGCTCAAGGCCATTGAACAAGGATCAAAATCATTACGATAGTATACTCAATCTGATACCAACATGTCAATAGCAAGAATTAAACTTTGGTGGCGAGGATTACAATCATTCCTCTTAACCATCAAAGATAAGCCTAATTGACTTTCATGATTTCTATATTTGATGATTCTTGGCTTGGGAATTCTTTCTACAAAATTATGGAGGATATATGTGGAAAGAATGTGTGTGTGTGTGTGTGTGTGTGTGTGTGTGTGTGTGTGTGTGTGTGTGTGTGTGTGTGTGTGTGTGTGTGTGCATATATATATACCTTCCACTTACATTACAAAAATAAATCCAATGAATCTAAGAATCAAGTTATATATAAACTATAGGATGCCTTTTTTTAGTAATGGTCATTGAGACCCATGAGACATTTAATAGAAAAAACTTAATATAACAAAAAAGAATCATTTAAAAAGTGTTATTACTAAACATGATTTTCTATAATATGCCCCAAAATTTTACCAAAATAATTTTACTATCAGTTTTAAAAAAAAATTATTGTACTTTTCTTTTTTTAGGAAAAATATGAAAAATCCATTGGACAAATGATGGATAACCTAGTATATGCTAATAAGGATGCCAAAAAAAATGCACAAGCAGATGGTAAAAGAAATGAACGTAATTGCATCATAGGAGGATCCATCACAAAAAAAATGTGCATTATTGGTATGTTTCACTGATTTATTATTTTATCTACGTCAAATTTAATTTTTGCTCGAAAAACTAACTTTTAATTGTTTTGTTGCAGAAAAGAAAAGAAAATTGAACCCATTCATCACATAAGACAATATAATGAAGAAATTATTAGCATTTTGATGAACCTCCAAAACAAGTAAATCATAAGGCCCATCAATCCACTCCTAGGAACATAAAAAAATTTGACCCACATTTTGCACTTAATGGTATATTTTCCTAGCTTAATGAATTTCTAGAGGATTCAATGTGGTTTTCATGCTTTATGTGTCTTAATATGTTCATTGTGCGGGATTTATAAAGTTTTTGAGTAGATTCTAAAGTATCCAGTATTGGAGAGATTCTAGGGACTCTCTCTTGTTGCAAGAAGACACAAACTTGGTTGGCTCAGCAAATTTAATGCCTTCTCTTGTTGTTACAACTTAAATTTGGGGAAAGATCTTATTTTTAGGATTTTGGGGGGGGGGGGGGGGGGGGGGGAGATGAAGTGCTCCTTTCAAGGAATATGCTCTCCCACATTATGTGTAAATAAGATATTCGAGTTGGTCCTTGAGGCTAAGGAAAGAATAGATTAGAAATGAGCTTAACCTTTGAATATTTCTGAGCAAATTTTACAACATTGTGTTTCCTGATGCAAGACAGATTCTAGGTTAATGGAAGTTGATCCTAATTTTAGTTTCTAGCTTGTTTCCAGATCAACGACTCTATGCATCCTTGGGTTGGTCCCACCCCAAGAGATTTAGAGCCCTCTTGTATTTCTATTATTGTCTTTTTCATGCTTTGCATTTGCTTTGTTTATCTCTTGAATCAACATTTCTGGAAATTACAATTTGATAGCTTCATGATTGGTTAAGTAGGTAGTTTTATGAGATAACTTTCTTTGTAGGTAATTTATATAATCTATCATCATCTTGGATCACTCATATTGCTTATCATTTCATTTTCAAGTCTCTTTCCATTTCATTTCATCTATTGTTACAATTTCTGCAATTTCCTGTTTTATTGTGCAACCAAGATTATGATTATAAAGGATGAATATAACTTGGTTTCATAGTGCTAAATCTTAGACCTAGTTGTTCATTGCTTTTACTATCAAAATAAAATCATTTCCCATTATTCCTAACCCCTTCACTCATCTTAGATTTTCATTTTAGTAGTTTTTCTAGCTTGTTGGTTTTTGTTATAGCAAAACAACGCAGCCACCAAACATCCCATTTTCTTCATATAGTTCAGCAATAAATTCTTCATTTGTTTTCATTATCATATTAGGACATGTTTGGGATGTTAAGGGTAAGTATTT
The DNA here is from genome assembly GCA_031772625.1 of Pinus tabuliformis. Taxonomy (NCBI): domain Eukaryota; kingdom Viridiplantae; phylum Streptophyta; class Pinopsida; order Pinales; family Pinaceae; genus Pinus; species Pinus tabuliformis. Next base: position 3,910,788 of record CM062811.1, on the reverse strand, counting down.
TATAGAGTAGAGATATCATGAAGTTGCCTTGAAATGTTTTTATTGTATGCTTTATGAGTGTTGCCTTTAGCTTCTATAACATAAATTTCAGGTTTACTTTCCAAGTCTTTTATTTTCATCAAAAAAAAATGTGTTTTCCATTTATTGCAATCAACATATGTGTGTTCCATTTCATTTCTGCAAGTTATTTCTACAATTTCACTTTCCTGTAACATAGTTAGCTTGGAAACTTGACTAGATTTATATTCATCTAATCTACATTACAACATCTCTCACCTGCATGAGGATTAGAAAAGGAACAAGATAGTTCTTATTACACACATAGTGCCAACCCCTCTTAATTTTCTATGAACCTCGTTTTTATAATTAAAATTGAGAATCTTGAGAGTTGCAACATTATTGTTGGAACATTGAGTGTAATCACTTTTTGGCATCATTGTTGGGGAGGTGTCAAGGTATGAACTACCTTTTTCTTTGATTGATTCACTCTTTTTCTTTTTTTTTATCTTCTACCGAAAGAAAAAACACAAAAAATATTAGCATTCTTTCAAAAAATACAAAAACATATTTTTTTTTTCTTTCTAGATTTTTCTTCCTATATGCCTCACAGACTTGGGGACAAGTCAGGTAATTTTTTACTAAAATCCCTACTTCTACAAGAAGCTATCCCTTTTCAGCTAACTTTGAGCCACTTTCCTGTCCACGAGGACCTATGAGGCATTTTTTAGTGACTAAGTAAGGATCTTTGAGCACATAGCTGCACCAACCTTTGTGGCATCCACCACCTTATATCCACTCGTAGATCCCATAGTGCTTCATTAAATCTAGCTTAGAGGAAATTCAGTGTACAAACAAGTGTGCACCCTTAGCACACCCATGGATCCCCACATTTCTCATCAAACAATATAGACATCTAAATTTGTTAATTGAGGCCTTTTTTAGTGACTAAGCAAGGATCTTTGAGCACATAGCTACACCAACCTTTATGGCATCCACCACCTTGCCTCCACTCGTAGATCCCATAGTGCTTCATTAAATCCAGCTTAGAGGAAATTCAATGTACAAACAAGTTTGCACCCTTAGTACACCCCTGGATCCCCACATTTCTCATCAAACAATATAGACATCTAGATTTGTTAACATCCAATATTAGAAACATATGTTCTATGTTCCAACACTCATATCACCAAGATCTTGGATTTACTTACAATGAATAACATATGGCTCCACCCAAGCAAGGCCCTCACCAAATATTGGAATTCTATTAAATTTCTACAAAAATTTGGATCACAGTGCAATTTAAAAGTGCACAAGCGATGGCTAGTTGAATGCCCAAATTTCCAAATTCATATGCTAATCTTATATGCATCTTCCCTTTCACTTATCTGAATGCGACTAGTGTTAGGAAATTGAAAAGGTATCAGGCCTATATACATGGTTCACCCAAGAACCATCCAACCCCAAGTACAAGTGCAATTTTTTTTTCAAATACATAGTAAGGAAACTTTGAGAGTTTTGGACCAAAATTCCCCTACGACAAGACATTGTCCAGAACACCAACTTTCCAAGAATAACATGCAGATCTAAGCATTGATAATTTAAGGCATTATAACTTAACCATAACAAAATAAATGGATCTAGTAGACCTACTTGATATCAAAAACTGAATAAAATTAAGCTATGGCTTTAACAGTGATATTTCACAAGGAAATTCACATGCCATTCTTCCTCTATGAAACTCAAGACACTACAGCATCATACATAACCATAAAATGAACTCATCAGTCTTAAAACAATTACCTATTAGATTTAACTGACCTGTCATACATTACATTGTACCTACAATAACCCTTTATCAATAAATCTAATCTACAACCTTAAACAAGACAATGATCCATGATATTCATAGCAATTCAGATAAATTGAAGTCACACACTATAACAAATTAGCTAAAGCACTTCAAGCAATCTTGTGTATTCATGCAAATATCTACGGTAGCTCATGAGCATAATAGAAAACCCAGAAATTTATGAGCCTTTCATAACCATGAGAACATATTAACATAACATTCATCATAAGAAAACAATAATATCAACATTCTTCCATTGGTAGTGTTGATCCATACACTTCCATATCAAATACTAGACATTGTGCATCATCCATGGTACAAACATATATACAAATAAGTACACTTATTGGATTCACTTAGATTGTGTTGATGCTTGGAAATGTCCAAGCCAACATTAGTTAGATCACCCGATCAGGGCCCCAATTAGACTCTTATCTGTTTGGTGTAGTGACTCCAACTGATATATGGGTTGGGTTGCCACATAGACGATTTTCTAAAATAGTATGGAGACTTTATTAAAAGAAAATATTTCAAAATAAACTTTTGAAAGAATCAATGTAAACCATAATTAAGTTCTAACTAAATAAAGAAATGAAATATAAACTATGTAAATATGGCATAGGACTATTAGTGGTCTTGTGTGTGAATAATGAGAGACAGTGATAAATCTGTGATGTAGACCTATAGACTTATCAGTGACATAATTACAATTGTAAGCATCATTAAATATAATTCAAATAGTTGAATGCATCCAATCATGTACAACATTCACTCGTGGATATCTTACTCAATCATTTCCATACAAGATGTAAAATAACTACTAACAATAATTAGTCAAGCACATCATACATTGTTGTGATCAAGTAAAAATAAACATGATTTCCATCCAAGTAACAAATGAATGAGAAATAACAATACCATATTCATTCAATAAGAAAACATCAGGCAACCACTTGTTGGTTCAGCTATGTATTAACAAAAATATATAGAGTTACAACAATGCAATAGTATATTTTTCTAAAAAAAATTAGAACCCTGACTTAGGCATCTCATGCCTCTTGAATAGTATTACAACAAATATATAATAGTTTGTTCTATGCTAAAAAGATGGAGACAAAAACAAAAAGAGGAATATTTTTTGCAACTGTAAGATGATCCTAGCATCATTCGGTCACTGAAATTGCTTGTTGTCTCTTCATGGAAGATTTCCACTAGGTGAAGGCTTCTATGATCTCATTTACTAGTTGCAAAGTCTCAATCTATAGTTTGAATTGACAATGAATAAAATTTGTCTTATTAGTTGGTAGCTCTCATTATATTTGTTCCACTGCATGTTTGAACAATAGTTGATGACTATGTGATTTGACTAAGTATCTCCAGGTGGCATCCAAGGAAAATTTTCTCATTTTCTTGATATAATTATACATCTCCTATCTTTGTTACTGTACTTCCTTTAGGAGTAAGTAATATCTTGGGAACTATTTCCAATCGCTCCAGGCATGTCAATCTACTTTTCTACTTTCATGCTTGAATCTGCCAAAATGTGGCACACCTAATCTATCATTTTAACCAATTATTTTGATCTCTGCAAGTGCTTTTTACATGTCCTTAGGATAATTTTACTTTTGATTAAGTCAAGGTTGGTTAGGGCACCATGTGATACTGTCTTCATTGATTCATGCAAGACAACAAGTTAAGTCAATTTCCTACTCACTTTCACATATCTTGTTTCTTTATGAAATATATCACTAATGATTTTGTTTCTACATCGTATTGAGCTTGAGTTACACTTAATTCTCTGTAGAATGGTTCTTGAATATGTAAAAGTTGCTTGTTCATCGTGATAGCTTCAACCTTGATTTTTTCAAAATCCATGGTATTGGTTACCATGTTTCTGATTTTCAGCTTAAATTCAAATAATCTCTCATATTTTATTTTATTAGAAGTATTAAATTCAAGTTGTAAGATATATATTTCCTCTTTCATCCGTTGTTATAGACCACTTATTTATTGAGTATGTCATTGTTGATTCTTAGAATCATGTACTTTGATTTGTCTAAGTTTTTTTTCCAAATCTTAAACTTGCTTATTCTTCTACTGGATGAGCTTCATTAGATTTTTTATTGAATAAACATTTTCATTGGCCATGGATACCATAGATTGGGCTAAACCGTCTGCAAATTGTTCCTCACTTATTTTTTATCCATCACAAACTATTTGAGTTGGAATTTCTAATGATTCACCGGCATTGATCTTTGTCTTCTTTCCTCTTCTTTTAATCACTTATTTATTCATGGACTGAAGTAATAATCTAGTATAATCCATTTCAATTTCATACAATGTGTCTACCATGACCACATCTTGTGAAGCAACTGCTTAAAGAATGCATATTGGAGTTTTAATTAGAACCTTAGAAGTAATAATTCTAGTTGTTAAAACTATAGGAAATCTTTGAAGAGATGAACTTTTTTTTTGTCATGTATGCTGAGTTGGAGTAGCAAGGACTACTCTAGAAGTTATTTGTTCCTCTAATATATTATTTTCAAACTAATTCCTCATGAATTCATCTCCTTCCTAATGCATCTTAATTTTATGAGGAGCTTGTCCAGTAATATATTTTCAAGTAAATTCATCAGCAATCTCAGTAATAACTTTGTTATGTAAAATGCAACTTTGTTTGGAACTATTGTGGGTGATACAAATGGAGTAGCCTTGATCATGCTTTCTCCTTAAATAGAACTATCAATATATTTCACTAATTATTGAAGAATAGGTGGTAGAGAATTCTTCCTATTACCTTGATATGTAGTAAAATGAGTGCAAATAAACAATCATTGAGATTTTTGAAGAACCTAGTCACAATATTATACTCTTTTGAACAAGTCATCATAAGGTGAATGTTCATGTGCATCTTTATTCATTCAACCACATTGAAATTATTAGCAACAATACTCAAAGGATCATGAAACTTCAAAGATATCTTAGATAAATTGGTAATTTTATAAGCTACCACTTCTTTGACGGCATGAGCAAGGTTTTCAAAAGTATAAACATCATTATGAATGGGAAACATAGGCCAACCCTTTTTAGAGTTAATACATAGTTCCTTAGTAATACTAGTATCTACAGTTTGGTAAGCAATTTCTCTACAGATAAGAAAATTGGGGGTAAACGATGGAAAAACATGTAGAGGGGCATAGCAGTCATAAATGTGAATATAAGAATATGTTTCATCGAAATACCAGACACCAGTTGGGGCTATGACCTCCTCGGCTTCCTCTGACATGCATGGGGGTTTAGTTTTATAAAGAAACTAATAGATGGGAACTATAACATAATAATATATTTCATAAAAGTGTTTTCCATAATTCTCATCCAAGAGCTTTGAATCATAAACATGGATGGGTGCTACTAATTCATGGGTCCATTTCTAGCCCATCAGTAAAAAATCATTGGAAAAAAATGACATCCATAATATAGGCATACATGTAAAAAGGAGGGGTAAATTGTTTTTTTTTAGCACTACGAAAGGAAACAACTTGTTTGGCTAAGTTATCAAATAGAATATTGACCCAATTAAATCTATAACCATCTAAAACTCTTTGCATGAGAAGCACCCAGTCCAAATGAAAATGAGTAGCATCCTTTCTTCCAAAGAAGTGATACAACATAACAACAACATAAGAAGAACCAGTTTCTAAAGAAATAATAAAGTATTCTTTCGAGCTTTCTTCTTTATGCCTATGTTCTTTTCCCCTCCAAGGTCTAATTAAATTAGACAGAGTTTCATCTTCCTGTGTGCATTATCTCTTGATAAAAGATTTAACAAAATCAGAATTATACAAAATTTGAGCTCGGGGAAGCTTATGCATTACTCAAAACTATCAGCATGAAAAGAGCCTAAAACAACTCCCTCTCTAATATGAATGAACCAAGTTGAAGTATTCACATGATCGTGCCCAATAGATCATGTTTGTATATCATGGAAGCTTCGGTCTCCAAAAATATTTATGTAGCACAAACTTTCCAATTAGCCTCAAAGTATTTTCATTTAAAGGTTCTCCTAGAATCTCTTCCTTTGAACTCCACTAAAATTCTTCTTCAAATGTTCCATATATGGTCAACCAAGATGACATACCAATTGCTCCTTTGTATATGACAGTATTAGAAAAGAGACATGCATTGGAATTTTTATCATCAGTTCCTTTTACAGCTTCCTATTGGACCTTCTATGGTCTTTTAGCTTGCTTTCCCATGGCTCGCAAGTTAAAGGAATTTGCACTGCAAGAGTTCTGTAGAATGAAGAATGGAAAGAAATCAACCAAGACTTAAAAGATTTTACATACCCCACAACTCGTGAATGCATAATCATTCCACCATAAATCATGTAAATGAATTTGTAATTTTGATATTACTCACTATAAAATCTTGAAAAGATGGTTGGCAAGTAAATCTTGATGCATTAGATCTTATAGTTAAATTCATTTAAATGTGCAACTTACCCTCAATCTGCAACATTTAATGTATTAGCCATAATGATGATAATTAACCTCAATTACTATGTTTAACATTTTAATCACAAATATTAACACTTACTTGCAGGGTTCAACTCTAATCTCGCATCAACGCCATTTTGTTGAGTTTGTATGTAAAGTTCTTTTAAAATGGCAAGGTGCAACAAGAAATCACTTTTTGTGAAATAACATAAAATTCCAACTTTTCTCATTAATTTCTGATCTTATTTACCTACGATGAGCTAGCCCTTTATGTTGATGTAAATGATTGACATGGCCTGAATGATGATGTGTCACTCTCATGGTAGTGACACGTGTCAACTAAAAAAGGAATTTTAGGATGTTGATTCATCAAAAATAACATGACACATTCATCTAAACTTAAACAGGAATGCAAAAAGTTACTCATATAACCATAAATATGGAAATGTAGTAGAAATAACACTTCATTTCATTAATATTAGAATATTGAAACATGCTTAAAAACAGAATGGAAATAAACTAGCTTGAGCAATGGTAGCTTATCTCTTAGAAGAGATGTGGTGGCTACATGCCTGTGAACTATGTTACAATGAGGCTCAAAGGCCTATTTATTATTTAGAAACAATGTAAAACCCTAAACATCCAAAAACCTAACCCTAAGAGATGAAGCGCCAAAATTGTGGGCCCTGTTTGGGTAAATTGGTACATCAACATCCCTGGGTCGTAACTTTGGCATACGATCTCTGTTTTGCTATCATAATATCTCGTTTTGAAGATATCAAAGAGGAGGCCCAAAAAAACAAGAGATTTAGTTTAGGATGATTTTGGTCTCTCCATTTTCCCTAAAACCATTTTTTAAGGCCTTAAAATGGCTTCAGAAGTTCAGGAACCAAAAATCTGCAAAAAATAGTAAATTGTGCTACAATTAAGGAAATCGAAAAACTGAAAGAGACAGTGTTGAGGGTCCAAGTGGAATAGGCGGGTGGCCACCAATATCCACCTGGATCATTCCTCCCCCCTTAGGAAGAAATTCTCCCCATTGCGATGAATGCCTCCATGAGATGGGGAAATTTCTATTGAACTTGGTCCCTAGTGAGCCACTTGCCTTAGTGAAGGAGTTAGCCAGATTTGACAACCCAATATAGTTGGATCTTCTACTGGGGAGTGTTCTTGATCTATGTGTTCATGATCCAATCAATTTTGGCATGTTCCATGCAATCTAAGTTTAGCTTTTTCGGTGTGAGTTGTTCTTCAACATCGGATGTGTCCAGCAATGGTGGAAACTATGGCCAAAGGTGGTGTACATTGAACACTAGGTGTAGACCAAGGAATGGTGGAATGCTAAGCTCAAAGGCATTGTCCCCTATAGCCTTGGTGATGGTGCATGGCCCATATTGGAGTGGGTGAAGCTTGCAGTGGGGTTTAGTGAGGCACTCCTTCTGCAAATGTAGCTAGACTTTGTTGCCCACTTGGAACTTGTGTGGCACCCGATGCTAACCATGACACTACTTGTACTTATAATTGGCTTTGTCCAGTATATCATGGACCTATTGGTATATGTGTTGAATTCCCTCAACGAAGTTGTTATCCCTATCGTCTTCGGACTGGACATGAGTCGAATCTACCTGAGTAGCTACAAATGGTATGGCCACATCAATGGGACATAATGGCTGAAATCAAAACTCTACCTGAAAGGGGTTGTGACCCTTTGAGTTTTTGAGAGCTCTATAGTAGTTGTGTTGGACATAGGGGAGGCTTTCATCCCATGTGCCTGGATGCTTCGAGTTGTACATGCGCAGAATGTGTATGATCATCCTGTTGACGACTTTTGTTTGGCCATCAGTTTGGGGATGGAAATTCGTGGACTTAGTGACTTTGGTATCTAGCATCAACCATAGACTTGACCAAAATGCACTTAGGAATTTTCTATCCTAATCAGAGACAATGGACAATGGGATCCCAAAGTGTACCCACACTTGCTCAAAGAAGATCTTAGCAGTGACCTCTGCTATGATACTCTCCTTGCAGGTCGCCATAATGGCTATCTTAAAGAATCTGTCGACGACCACGAAAACACAATCATTTTCATGCTTAGTAGAAGTAAGGCTCGACATGTAATCCATGGATATCGATTCGCAAGGTCGACTAGGAGTAGGCATAGGAGTATATAAGCCTTTCTTCTTGATGGTTGGTTTGGAAATAGCGTAGGCAGTGCAAGATTTAATCTACCTCCCAATATTTGGACGAAGGTTCGGCCAATAAAAATACTTCTGCAGTACTACCACTATTTTATTGGCACACTCACTTGAAGGAACACAGATGTGTCCCAGGTGGCATAACAGTGCATCCTGAAGGTGAAAATTTTGAACTTGCTTATCTTCCTAGAGTGTTTGGTATGTGTTGTCGAATTCTAGATCACTCTCGTAAAGATGCGGCCACCCCAAAGTCTCACGCCCATAGGAGTCGAGAACATTGATCAGCGCCATGATTGGTGGTCAACTAAGGCAGACTACAACATTATTGGTTCTTCCCTTCTTATACTTAATGTTCAAATGGAATTGTTCTAGGTATGTGGACCATTTCTGATGGCAATCGTTCTGCAACTTCCCTTGTGTCTGTATGAACTTCAGGGGTCAATGGTCTTTGTGGATGACCATTTCCTTCCCCATAATGTAATGCTTCCATTGACGACAGGCCTGCACAATGGAATACATTTATTTGTCATAAGTGGGTTAATTCGGACTGTGCCTGAAAGTGTCTCACTGTGGTAAACCATCGGATGCCTCTGTTGAGTAAGAACTGCACCAATAGCATAGTTGGAGGTGTCTATCTCAATCTCAAATGGTTATTGTAGTTCTGGTAATGTGAGCACTGGTGCAAAGCAGAGGTGATGCTTCAACTCGGAAAACTCCTTTTGTTGGGTTTCGGACCAAAAAATCTTTTCTTTCGCTCTTCCCTTGGTGACTTGTCTTAAAGGCTGAGTGATATGAGAGAACCCCAACACGAAACTACAGTAGAAATTGGCAAGACCCAGAAAGTTGCGGAGCTCTATTAGAGTGGTTGGGGATGGCCAATCTCGAATGACCTATATCTTGGCTAGTTCCAAATTCACACCCAACTCATCAATGATGTACCCTAGATATTGAACGTGGGTCATGCCAAAAGTGCATTTCTCCACATTGGCACACAGCTTGCGTTGTTGCAGGGTTTGAAGGACCTATCGAATATGGCAGAGGTGCTCTTCCCAACTCTGGCTGAAGATCAAGATGTCATCTAAATACACCACCATGAATGCATTGGTGAAGGGTCACAAGATGTCATCCATCAATCTCATGAAGGTTGTGGGGCCATTCATCAACCCGAAAGGCATGACCAACCATTCGAAAAGGCCCTCCTTGCATTTGAAGGTAGTGTTCCACACATCGGAGGGTTCGATAGGCACCTGGTGATAACCGAACTTCAAGTCAATATTGGTGAAATATTTGGCCCCCTTGAATTGGTCCAGAAGTTCATCAATCCGTGGGATTGGGTACCTATTCTAGACAGTGATCTTTTTCAACGCCCGATAGTCAATACAGAGTCTCCAGGTCTTGTCCTTCATTTTTACCAATACAATCAGGCTCTCGCAGGGTGATAAGCTTGGCCTGGTGTGCCCTTTCTGCAACAACTCCAGAATTTTCCTCTTTATCTCATCGTTCTCCGGAATAGAGGATCGATAGATCAGCCCATTGGGTAGTGGCATGCCCAGGGTCATATCAATGGAGTGCTTGACCTAACAGTGCATAGGTACCCCTGTAGGTGAGGCAAAAATGTCCCTGTACTCCTCCACGAACTTGTCCATCTACTACTGTTGTATGGAGGAGCCCTGTCTAGAAGTCGTGGCCACAACCTTCTTCTTTCCCTGAGGGTGAATCATAAGGAAAACAAATTTCCTGGTCTGGGAAATGATCTTACTGCATTTCTTTGCAGTGATCAAAGATATGGCAGTAGGCAAGGCTACCTCTGGTATCCTGTACAACTTATTGCCCAAAGTAATAATCACAAAGCGAGGTCTAGACTCATATAAAACATGTTTCTTCCACCAGTATGGTTGTCCTAATAATGCATCACAAACTTCAAGAGGAGAAACATCACACAGTACCTCATTCGTTAAGCGCTTGATGTTGTAGGGAAGGCAGATTGTTGGCTGATGCGAAGATCTCATCCTTGGTGAAGCCACTTGATGGTGTAAGGTTGCGGATGTGCTATCATCGTAGGCCCAAATGCTTCACGACCTCTACTGAAATGACTCTCTTTTGGCTCCCGCTGTCGACAATAAACTGCAGTAGAGAACCTTTCACCCACATCTATGAGTGGAAGAGGCATTCCCCCTCCTCTGAATCTTCACGCTCATTCTTTTGGATCTTGGTGGTGGCCATGGTGGCACTAGGCTCCGTAAAAATTATATTCTTCCCTTTGTCATTCCCCTTTTCAGATTCTGACTTAGAGTCGGAACATGTGTCTGATTCAGAAGCCTTCAGCTCAGCCACCAGGGACTTCTTGGCCCGACACTCACTTATGTTGTGAGTGGAGCTCTTATGGAACTCACAACATTTTCTCATGTCCTTCTTTGTCTTCGTGGTGTTTTTCTTTGCGTGTGGCTTCAATGGGTTATCCTGGGTCGCCCCACCTTGGCTTTGGCCTTTGCTCTGTGGTTTGGGGCACCTTCTCCTTGCTTTGGATTCGCAGATCCAAAGTATCGCTTCTTTTGTTTAAACTTATTCTTAATATTTACAATGTATCGGTATGTTGTGTCGAGCGAGGAGATTTCCAAGAACTCCATCTCATCCTGGATGTACTTGTGTATACAGTCAGAATACTTGAGGAACAAATTCCGCTTAGAATACTTGATACCCAACTTCGTGTGGAGGGTATGGAAAATATTTGTGAAATCTAGCACATCTTGGTCCCTTCCCTATCGTAGCGTGGTCCACTTTATCTATTTATCTTCATAGCTCCCGATAGGGTAATATTGTTCCTGATCCCAAGTGGGTGCGGCTGAAACAGTGAGGATTCCCTCTTTTTTGTTCACAGTAGGCTTCCCACGAATCCTTGACGTGTGGGGCGGCTTTGAGAAGTGAAAAAGTAATCTTTTCCTGATTGGAAAATTCATGAACAGAAAAATATCCTTCCAACAGATTCAACAATTTATCTATGGCATTTGCATCCATCTAGCCCTCAAATATAGGAATATCAAAGTTAACATGTACCTTAAAAGGAGTAGCGCCTCTAGAGTGGTTGCTCGATGAAGATGTGTCGCATGTGGGTAGCCATCAAAGGATCTGGGCAAAATTATCCATCATTGCATTCCTCTCACGCTCGAGGGCTTCCTCGAGCAATATTTTGAAAGGGTCTCCTACCCCCTCGTCTTTCTTTTATTCCACCATGGGAGGTCGTCAAGGTTTATGAGGCTGGTCTTGTAAAGGTTCAACCAGATCGAGCCCTAAATCCTTATCCCCTAACCTCGTTTGCGACATGCAAAGAAAAATAAAGAAAGAGAAGACCTCTATGATACCACTAATCCAAACTTAAACAAGAACGCAACAAATTACACATATAACCATAAATATAGAAATGCAGAAGAAATAACACTTCATTTAATCAATATCTGAATACTGAAATTGATCCAGGTCCGGGTGTGACAAAGGATCCTTACAAGACCTTTTAATTTCATGATGTGTTAAATTGCATTTTTAAAATTACATAAATGAATACATCTGCATGTTGTAAAGAAGAGGAACATGACAATCATCAGGACATGAAAACATAAGTCGTTGATAACGAAGTTCGTCCAGGAGGGACTACATCTCCGAGCCCCAGTGTCAAGATGGTGTAGGCTGTTGCATTAAGTGTTGTCAATAGTGATGATGTACATAGAGGTGATGTCACTATCATACAAGGATAATGCCCTCATGCAGGAGTGGCCCCAAGAGATGTTCCACTACAGGAACTATCAGTCGAAAGACTCTTATCAGTATGACACAAACTCATGCATGATGTGCATTCCGCCAACATGGCATAAAAGGGATCTTAATGCAAAACATGCATGACGACAACATGAGTATCCCATCAACATACAAGAAAGGTATCTCAAAACATAACATGACAAATCATGACAACAAGTACATCACATAGATGATTCTGTATCACATCAAGCAAGGAATCATAAAAACGAGTAAGAAACAGCATCCCACATGAAACATCAAGCAAGGACATGTGTAGCACAATGCATAGCAAAAGAAGTACGTGAAGACTGGATATACCTCACAACTAAGGGCCATCTAAAGAAGCGGATGTCAAGCTACTGAAGCTATTCGTGCCATTGATCTCAAGGCATCAATCACATGGAAATGGTTGCTCACACATGAATGTCGACACCTACACTCCACTTAGAAAATTGGCTGGAAAATGAAATGATTAAATGAGAAATATGAGCACACCATCATATTTGTGGCATTGAATAGTGCAAAATCGACTGTTCAATTTCTGAATTCTGAGAAGTTGAGAATCTGGGGCTCAAGGAATCTTTTAGATTCCTTAAAGATTTCGCTCCATGGGTGGACTGGAAATCTGCAACTCAAAGGGCGAATCTTACCTCGCCATTGTGATCCCTGTGGAAAACCATGAAAAACGAGTGTAAACTTGACTATATTCCGACATGGAGAAAAATTACCTCCTCGGGAAAATTTCAAGGATCATGGTTCCACTCCCTGTTTTTGCAGCAGTCATGGTTCCACCCTCATACTGAAAATGGACGAAAAATTCAGAACTCTGATGGAGACACGAACAGCACCATTGCGTTCGTGGCATCGAGAAGTGCTGAAACCATATAAAATTTGTCAAAATCTGACAAAGTGAAATTTCACCCCTCCTGCAAAATGCTACCTCGAACTGCATGCCAAGATTCTGCCTTCTCTATCTCAAAATCCGTCCCTACTCCTGGTTCCTCCATCTATCCCGTGCACTATGCAAATGAGGTTAATATACATTTCTGGATGGATTAACCAAGTGGGTTGGTTGGCGTAGTGGTAAATTTGGTAATTTGTTGAGGAGGGGTCGGGGGGTCAAAACTTGCCCCTCCTTAAATACCCCACGTAATATTTTTGGTTAAGTTTGGGGTGGCGGGTCCACTGTTTTTGGGTGGGTCGCCCCCCATTTCCCGCTGGCAGTTAAGGTTCATACGGAAGGTGTGGAGGGCGACGGGGTTGACAGCTCGACCCCTACTCATTAATAGTGATGTGTCGTTGGGTGGAGCTCTGGGGTTGGCGGAGTCATGGCCGCCCACCCCTTGTTTTGGCTACGAGAGGTTATGGAGAGGCGTGGTTGGTGGAGATGGTGGCCCACCACCCCTTTTTTTATAATTTTTTTATTAATATAAAACCATATGCCAATTTTTAAAAATTATGTTTTTAAGCCGTAGGAGTCTTTTTAACGAGGCCATGATTTCGCCTAGAATTTGGCCAGAGTTGGCCGGATTCCATCCATTGGAAAAGTTCAAATTGTGGCCTCCTTAAACCTAATCAGTCACCAAAATTCAACCCAACTTTGACTGCTTCTAACTTTTGCATACGGACTCGGTTTGACGAACCGTTCACATCGCCGCAATAAGGACGACAAGATCTATGCTCTCATCTTGGTTCAAGCATAATCCAAACACTTTGATTTTCGAGCTTCCCTAAGTCCTCTTTGTCCTGTGTGTGTCTTTGGAGCCACCTGGATCAATCCTCCCTACTGAGGAGCTTTTAGTCCTCCAAAGGCATGAAAAATAATCTGCAACTTCTTTATAAATTGTCTGCATCACAAGCGTCCTGAAAGGTCTCGCTCCCATCTCCTTCACCTTTGTTCTTCGGAGCCTTAAGCGATGAGCTATCACTTGCAACCTCTCGTACATTGTTTTGCAAATTACATTCTTGACTTTCATGACCAACTAATGACCCAAGCATCCCATACTTGCCACGAGTTTATAGCACATACTCGACGGTCAAGTTTACATCAAAATGGAAACAATACCCCAGCTATGAAAACAAGGCCAACATATCATTGTTGCTTTAACAAGTGATGGAAAACACATCATCACTGCAACCCATGATTTAAAAACATAAGGCCAAACACTATTGTTTTGACAAGTGATGGAAACACAACATCGCTTTCATAGTTTATCATGCAACTCAAAATGATACCAGACATCATTGTTGTTGAACAAGTGATGGAAAACACATCATCAATTTTACATTTTAAAATGCAACAAACGATTTACAAAAGAACGATCATGAAATGCTAACATGTCTAGGAACCATTTTTCACTTATCAATGCGAATGGGTCGCCTCCTTGTGGCGCTTTCGATGTTCGAACAACTGCTTCGCCTAGTTCATGCACCAACAATTTGTCTTTAAGGCACTGCTCTGGATGGAGCCTCCAACAAGTGGCTCTTTGATGGCCACTTCTATTGCAATGGCTACAATAGGTTTTCTTCCTCGATATCTACTTCACATGTTTCTTTACCTGCTGTTGAGAGGGTCTTTCACGCCTCATCCTTTTGTGTGTTGTCATTCTTTTCCAACACTTAGAAAATGTATGGTTATGTAATCCACAAAAGGTGCATGTTTTTCAATGCCATGTTTTATGTTCATCTTTAACAACATGATTATAATCTAAATGAAAATTCGAATGCCGAGAGTGGTTATACCTTTCCTTTCCATCTCTGGTGTAAGTATGGCGATGAGAGGTTGCCTCAGCTCTCTCCCTGCAATGGAATCTGCCAAGGGATGATGGGGATGTTTTCCATAATTCTCTTTTCTCGACGATTTCAATGATCTCTTGAAAGAATCTAACACCTTCGAGCATTCTCCTTTGGTGTATCTTGAGCCTACAAATTGAGGTCTTTACACAACCTCGAATGGTTGATTTATGCCTTGGTTATCAACACCAAGTTTTTCTTCCTCCTTATGCCTCGTCCTTGTAAGGACCTCATGTTTGTCCCTATAATTGGGATCTCCAAATCTCCAATAGAAATCATACTATGTGAAGACGAAACCGAAAGGAAATCAACATCTATTACCTCCTCTATCGATTTGGAAAGGACTAATGAGGGCCTCTTATCATCTGTTGTTGGTGGTTCGCTAGCTGTCTCGGCGCATTCTCCAACTTCTTTTCTCACATACCCAAGTCCTGTTCGACACGGTAATTCCTCTACTTTGATGGGGTTGACAATGCCTTGGCCATTGGCACCCAAGCCTTTTCCTTCATACCCATTTTCTTCAACAGTTTGGAGCCAATTCATGTGGTATGATTTTCGAAAACAGTGAAATCATCATCAGGAAACATACATGAATTCAAAGAACTACTTTTTACCGTCACGCTGCAGCTTTTCCAAAGCCTCATCCTTTGCTTGCAGCTGTCGTAGAAAACTTTGTTTCTCCTCTTTCTCTTCTTGTAGACACATCTTCAATTCAATGTTCTTTGTTTGAAGATTATGTTTGTTGTGCTTCAGTTCTTCTAGGGCCTCTTCCGTGGCTCGCAACTAAAGCTGCAATCGCTCCTTTTCCTCTATCTCTTTCTGTAGAGTTTCATACATGATTTCCACCCTTTTGTAAATGTTGAGCATGGTCTCTTACATCGCTTTTTCATCCTCTGTCACTGCACGTTCCATTGTTCATGCTTTCAATTCACATCCATGCAAATACCACTCTGATACCACTTGATCCAAGTTCGATTGTGACAAAGGACCCTTCCAAGACCTTTTACTTTCGTGATGTGTTAAATTGCATTTTTAAAAGAACATAAATGAATAAATCTACATGCTATAAAGAAGAATAACATGACAATCATCAACACATGAAAACATAAGCCATTGATAATGGAGTTCGTCCAGGAGGGACTACGTCTCTGAGCCCCGGTTTCAAGATGGTGTAGGTCGCTGCATTAAGTGTTGTCAATAGTGATGATGTACATAGAGGTGATTTCGTATCATACAAGGATAATGCCCTCACGCAGGAGTGGCCCCAAGAGATGTTCCACTACAGGAACTCTCAGTCAAAAGACTCGTATCAGTATGACACAAACTCATGCATGATGAGCATCCTGTCAACATGGCATAAAGGGGTCTCAATGCAAAACATGCATGACGACAACATGAGTATCCGATCAACATACAACAAAGGGATCTCAAAACATAACATGACGAATCATGACAACAAGTACATCACATAGACAATTCCGCATCACATCAAGCAAGGAATCATAAAAACGAGTAAGAAACAGGATCCCACATCAAACATCAATCAAGGACATGTGCAGCGTAATGCATAGAAAAAGAAGTACATGAACACTGAATATACCTCACAACCAAGGGCCATCTGAAGAAGCGGATGTCAAGCTATTGAATCTATTCGTGCCATCAATCTTACAGCATCGATCACATGGAAATGGTTGCTTGCACATGAATGTCGACACATGCACTCCACTTAGAAAAGTGGCTGGAAAATGAAATGAGTAAATGAGAAATCTGAGCACACCATCAGATTTTTGGCATCAAATAGTGCAAAATTGACTATTCAATTTTTGAATTCTGAGAAGTTGAGAATCTGGGGCTCAAGGAATCTTTTAGATTCCCCTTAGATTCCTTAAAGATTCTGCTCCATGGGTGGACTAGAAATCTGCAATTCAAAGGGTGAATCTGACCTCACCATTGCAATCCCTATGGAAAACCATGAAAAATGACTGTAAACTTGACTATATTCCGACATGGAGAAAAATTACCTCCTCGAGAAAATTTCAAGGATCATGGTTTTGCTCCCTATTTTTGCAGCAATCATGGTTCCACCCTCATACTAAAAATGGCCGAAAAATGCAGAACTCTGATGGAGACACAAACAGCGCCATTGCGTTCGTGCCATCGAGAAGTGTTGAACCATATAAAATTTGTCAAAATCTGACAAAGTGAAATTTCACCCCTCCTACAAAATGTTGCCTCGAACTGTGTGCCAATATTCTGCCTCCTCTGCTTCGAAATCCGTGCCCACTCCTGGTTCCTCCATCTATCCCGTGCACTGTGCAAGTGAGGTTAATATACATTTTCGGGCAGATTAACCAAGTGGGTTGGTTGGCGCAATGGTAAATTTGGTAATTTGTTGAGGAGGGGTTGGGGGGTCAAATGCCACCCCTCCTTAAATACCCCACGTAATATTTTTGGTTAATTTTGGGAAAGTGGGTCCACTGTTTTTGGGTGGGCCACCCCCAATTTCCCACTGGCAGTTAAGGTTCATACGGAAGGTGTGGAGGGTGGCAAGGTTGATAGCCCGCCCCCCCACTCATTAATAGTGATGTGTCGTTGGGTGGAGCTCCGAGGGTGGCGGGGTCATGGCCGCCCACCCCTTGTTTTGGCTACGAGAGGTTATGGAGAGGCATGGGTGGTGGGGGTGGTGGCCCACCACCCCTTTTTTTATACTTTTTTGTTAATATAAAACCATATGCCAGTTTCTAAAAATTTCGTCTTTAAGTCATAGGAGTCTTTTTAACGAGGCCACGATTTTGCCCGAAATCTAGCCAAAGTTGGCCGAATTCCATCTACCAGAAAGGTTCAAATTGTGGCCTCCTTAAGCCTGCCCAGTCAGCAAAATTTAACCCAAATTTGACTACTTCTAACTTTCGCATATGGACTCGGTTTGACGAACCGTTCGCACCGCCGCGATCAGGACGACGAGATCTACGCTCTAGTCATGGTTCGATCATAATCCAAACCCTTTTATTTTTGAGCTTCCCTGAGTCCTCTTTTTCCTGCGTGTGTCTCTGGAGCCACCTGGATCAGAAATATGCTTAAAAATAGAATGGAAATAAACCAGCTCGGTCAACGGTAGCTTATCGCTTAAAAGAGATGTGGTGGCTACATGTCGCTGAACTATGTTACAATAAGGCTCAAAGGCCTATTTATTATTTAGAAACAATGGAAAACCCTAAACATCCAAAAACCTAACCCTAGGAGATGAAGCGCCAAATCTGTGAGCCCCGTTTGGGTAATTGGTACATCAAGTTCCCAGGGTCATAACTCTGGCATACGATGTTCGTTTGGCTATCATAATACCTTGTTTCAAAGCTCTCAAAGAGGAGGCCAAAAGTAAATAGGTAAGCTAGTTTGGGACATTTTTGATCTCTCTGTTTTCCCTAAAATGTCGTGTAGGGCCTCAAAATGGCTCTAGAAGTTCAGGACCCAAAAAACTGCCAAAAATAGTAAATTGTGCTACAATTAAGGAAACCAAAAAACTAAAAGAGACAGTGTTGGGGGTCCAAATGGAATAGGTGGGTGGCCACTAATATCCACCTAGATCATTCCTCCCCCCTTAGGAAGCAATGGTCCCCATTGCATTGAGTTCCTCCATGAGATGGGGAAACTTCTGCTGAACTTGATCCCTGGTGAGCCACTTGCCTTGGTGAAGGAGTTGGCCAACTTTGACAACCCGATATAGTTGGATCTTCTGCTAGTGAGTTTTCTTGATTTGTGTGTCCATGATCCGATTAGTTGTGGCTTGTTCCATGTAGTCCGGGTTTAGCTCTGTTGGTGTGAGTTGTTCTACAACGTCGGATGTGTCTAGCAATGGTGGAAAGTATGCCTGAAGGTGGTCTACATTGAACATTGGGTGAATAACAAGGAACGGTGGAATGCTAAGATCGAAGGAATTGTCCCCTACAACCTTGGCAATGGTGTATGGCCCATATCGGAGCGAGTGAAGCTTGCGTTGGGGTCAAGCGAGGTGCTCCTTCTGCAAATGTAGCCAGACTTTGTCACCCACGTAGAATTTGTGTGGCACCCGATGATGATCATGGCACTACTTGTGCTTATCATTGGCTCATTCCAATATATCATGGACCTATTGGCAGATGCATTGAATGCACTCAATGAAGTTGTTAGCCCTGTCGGCTTCGGACTGGACATGAGCCGAATCTACCTAAGTAGCTGCAAATGGTATGGCCACATCAATGGGACATAATGGTTGAAATCCCAACCCTACTTGAAAGGTGTTGTGGCCCGTTGAGTAGTGGAGAGCTCTGTTGTAGCTGTGTTGGACATACTACATGCTTTCATCCCATATGCATGGATGCTTCGAGTTATACATGCATAGAATGTGTACAATCATCCTGTTGACGACTTTTGCTTGGCCATCAATTTGGGGATGTAAAGTCATGGACTTAGTGACTTTGGTATCCAACATTGACCAGAGACTTGACCAAAATCCACTTAGGAATATTTTTTCCTAATCAGAGATAATGGACTGTGGGATCCCAAAGTGTACCCACGCTCACTCAAAGAAGAGCTTAGCAGTGGCCTCTATTATGATACTCTTGTTGCAAGCCGTCATAATGGCCACCTTAGAGAATATGTCGATGACCTCAAAAACACAGTCATTGCCATGCTTAGTAGAAGGAAGGCCCAACATGTAATCCATGGAGATGGATTCCCAAGGTCGACTAGGAGTAGGCAGAGGAGTATATAGGCCTTGCTTCTTGATGGTTGGTTTGGAAATGGCGCAAGAAGTGCAACATTTAATGTACCTCCCAACATCTTGACAAAGGTTTGGCTAATAAAAATACTTCTACAGTACTGCCACTATTTTCTCTACTCTGAAATGTCCAGTGACCCGACTGTAGTGCGCCTCCCAAATCATCTTGGCACGCTTGCTTGAAGGAACACAGATGTGTCCCGGGTGGCATAATAGTGCATCCTGGAGGTGAAAAATTTGAACCTACTTCCCTTCCAAGAGTGTCTGGTATGTGCTGCCAAATTCTAGATCGCTCTCGTAAAGATGTGGCCAACCCGAACTCACATGCCCATAGGATTTGAGCACAGTGATCAACGCCATGATTGGTGGTCGATTGAGGCAGTCTGCAGCATTATTGGTGTTTCCCTTCTTGTACTTAATGTTCAAATGGAATTGTTGCAGGTATGTGGACCATTTATGATGGTGATCGTTCTGCAACTTCCCTTATGTCTGTATGAACCGCAGGGGTCGGTGGTCTGTGTGGATGACCGTTTTCTTCCCCATAATGTAATGCTTCCATTGACAATGGGCCTGCAAAATGGAATAAATTTCTTTGTCATAAGTGGGATACTTTTGGACTGTGTCTGAAAGTGTCTCACTATGGTAAGCCACTAGACCAATAGCATAGTTGGAGGCATCTGTCTCAAGCTCAAATGGTTATTGCAGGTCTGGTAATGTAAGCACTAGTGTAGAGCAGAGGCGATGCTTCAACTCGGAAAACGCCTTATGTTTGGTTTCGGACCAAAAAAAATTGTTTTCACTCCGCCCTTGGTGACTTGACTTAAAGGCCAAGTCATATGAAAGAACCCCAACACAAACTTGCGAGAGAAATTGCCAAGACCCATAAACCTGCGGAGCTCTGTTAGAGTGGTTGGGGCTGGCCAATACCGAATGACTTGTACCTTGGCTAGGTCCACATGTACACCCTATTCATCAATGATGTACCCAGATATTGAACTTGGGTCATGCTAAAAGTGAATTTCTCCAAATTGGCACATAGCTTGTGTTGTCGCAAGGTTTGAAGGACATGTCAAAAATGGCAGAGGTGCTCTTCCCAACTTTGGTTGAAGATCAAGATGTCATCCAAATACACCACCACGAATGCATTGGTTAAGGGTCACAAGATGTCTTCCATCAATATCATGAAGGTTGCGGGGGCATTCATCAACCCAAAAGGCATGACCAACCATTCGAAAAGGCCCTCCTTGGATTTGAAGGTAGTCTTCCACACATCGGAGGGTCCGATAAGCACTTGGTGATAACTGGAATTCAAGTCAATCTTGCTTAAATATTTGGCCCCCTTGAGCTGGTCCATAAGGTGATCGATCTGTGGGATTGGGTACCTATTCTGGACAGTGATCTTGTTCAGCGCTCGATAGTCAATGCAAAGTCTCTAGGTCCATCCTTCTTCTATAACAATACAATCGGGCTCTCACAGGGTGATGATCTTGGTCTGATGTGCCCTTTATACAACAGCTCCTAAATCTACCTCTTGATCTCATTAGTCTCGAGAATAGAGCATCGATAAATCGGTCCATTGGGTAGTGGCACGCCAGGGGTCAGATTGATGGAGTGTTTGACCTAACAGTGCAGAGGTACCCCTATAGTTGAGGCAAAAATGTCCTTGTACTCCTCCATGACCTTGTCCATCTTTTGTTGTTGCGTGGAGGAGCACTGTCTGGAAGTCATGGCCACAACCTTCTTCTTGCCCTGAGGGTGAATTATAAGGAAAACAGATTTCCTAGTCTCGGAAATTATCTTACTATATTTCTTCGCAGTGATCAAAGATATGGCTGTAGGCGGGGCTACCTCCGTATCATGTACAACTTATTTCCCAAATTAATAATCACAGAGTGAGGTCTAGACTCATATATAGCAAGTCACTTCAACAAGTATGGTTGTTCTAATAATACATCACAAACTTCAAGAGGAGAAACATCACATAGTACCTCATCCATGAAGGGCTTGATGTTGTAGGGAAGGCAGCACTATTGGTTGACGCAAAGATCTCATCCTTAGTGAAACCACCCAATGGTGTATGGTTGCGGATGTGTTTTCATCGATAGGCCTAACCGCTTCATGACCTCTGCTAAAATGAAGTTCTTTTGGCTCCCATTATTGACAATGAACTACAGCAGAGAACCTTTCACCCACATCTATGAATGAAAGAGTTGTTCCCCCTTCTCTGGATCTTCAGGCTCATTCTTCTAGATCTTGGTGGTGGCCATGGTGGCATTGGGCTCCGCATCAATAATATGTTTCCCTTTGTCATTCCCCTTGTCAGGTTCTACCTTAGAGTCAGAACATGCGTCTAATTCAGAAACCTTCAGCTCAGCCACCAGTGGCTACGTGGCCCGCCACTCACTTGTGTTGTGAGTGGAGCTCTTATAGAACTCGCACCATTTTCCCATGTCCTTTGTCTTCGTGGTGTTGTTCTTTGCTTGCAGCTTCAGTGGGTTGTCTAGGGTCACCCCGCCTTGCCTTTGGCCTTTACTCCGTGGTTTTGGGACGCCTTTTCCTTGCTTCGGATTCGAAGATCCAAAGTCTCACTTCTTTTATTTAAACTTCTGCTCAATCTTGAGAGTTTATCGATATGTCATGCCCAACGAGGATATGTCCAGGAACTCCATCTTGTCCTAGATGTACTTGTGGAGACAGCCATGTTACTTGAATACAAAATTCCGCTTGGAATCCTAGATACCCAACTTTGTGCGGAGGGTATAGAAAACATTTGTGAACTTCGGCACATCTTGGTCCCTTCCCTGTCATAGCATGGTCCACTTTATGTATTTATCTTCATATCTCTCGACAGGGTAATATTATTCCTTGATGGCGTCTCGGAAAGAATCCTAAGTGGGTGTGGCTAAAAATAGTGAGGATTCCCTCTCATCCTTTTGTTCATAGTAGGTTTCCCACCAGTCCTTGATGTGTGGGTCGGCTTTGAGAAGTGCAAAAGTAATATTTTCCCAATTGGAAAAGTCATGAACTGAAAAAATATCCTTCCAATAGATTCACCCATTTATCTATGGCATCTACATCTATCTAGGCCTTAAATACGGGAATATCAATGTTAACTTGTACCTTAAAAGGAGTGGCGCCTTTAGAGTGGGTGTTGGATGAAGATGTGTCGCATGTGGGTAGTCGTCGAAGGATCTGGGCAAAGTTATCCATCATTGCGTTCCTATCTCGCTTGAGGGCTTCCTCGGGAAACATTTCAAAAGGATCTCCTGCCCCCTCATATTTCCTTTCTTCCGCCATGGGAGGTCATCAGGGTTTGCGAGGTTGGTCTTGCAAATTTTCAACCAAATCGAGCCCTAACTCCTTATACCCTGACCTCGTTGGGGACATGCAAAGAAAAATAGAGAAAGAACAGATCGCTCTGATGCCGCTAATTTGAACTTAAACAAGAACGCAACAGATTACACATATAACTATAAATACAGAAATGTAGCAGAAATAACACTTCATTTCATTAATATATGAATACTGAAATATGCTTACAAACAGAATGGAAATAAACTAGCTCAAGCGAAGGTAGCTTATTTCTGAGAAGATATGTGGCATCTACATGGCTCAAAACATTGTTAAAATGAGGGTCAAAGGCATATATATTATGGAGAAACAATGGAAAACCCTAAACATCCAAAAACCTAACCCTAGGAGATGAAGCACCAAAATTGTGGGCCCCGTTTGGGTAAATTGGTACATCAACTTCCTGGGGTCGTAACTTTGGCATATGATCTTTGTTTGGCTATCATAATACCTCATTTAGAAGATCTCAAAGAGGAGACTAAAAATAAACAATAAAGGTATTCTAGGACGTTTTTGGTCTCTCTGTAATCCCTAAAAAAGTCTTTTAGGGCCTCAAAACGTCTCTGGGAATTCAGGACCCGAAAAACTGCCAAAAACAGTGAATTTTGCTACAATTAAGGAAACCAAAAAACTGAAAGAGACAGTGTTGGGGGTCCAAGTGGAATAGGTGAGTGGCCACCAATATCCATCTGGATCATTCCTCCCCCCTTAGGAAGCAATGGTACCCATTGCGTTGAGTGCCTCCATGAGATGGGGAAATTTCCATTGAACTTGGTCCCTAGTGAGCCACTTGCCTTGATGAAGGAGTTGGCCAGCTTCGACAGCCTGATATAGTTGGAACTTCTGATAGTGAGCATTCTTTATCTGTGTGTCCATGATCCGCTCAGTAGTGGCCTATTCCATGCAGTTTGGGTTTAGCTTTATCAATGTGAGTTGTTCTGCAACGTCGGATGTGTCCAGCAATGGTGGAAAGTATGGTCAAAGGTGGTCTACATTGAACACTAGGTGCACACCAAGGAACGGTGGAATGATAAGCTTGAAGGCATTGTCCCCTACAACATTGGTGATGGTGTATGGGCCATATTAGAGTGAGAGAAGCATATAGTGGGGTCTAGCGAGGCACTCCTTCTACAAATGTAGCCAAACTTTGTCACCCACCTGGAACTTGTGTGGCACCTGATGATGTTCATGGCGTTGCTTGTTCTTAACATTGGCTCTATCCAATATATCATGGACCTATTGGAGGATGTATTGAATGCACTTAATGAAGTTGTTAGCCCTGTTGACTTCGGACTAAACATGAGCCAAATCTACCTGAATAGCTGCAAATGGTATGGCCACATCAATGGGACATAATGGCTGAAATCCCAGCCCTACCTAAAAGGGGTTGTGGCCCGTTGAGCTGTGGAGAGCTTTGTTGTAGTTGTGTTGGACATAGGGAGGCTTTCATCCCATGTGTGTGGATGCTTCGAGTTGTACATGTGCAGAATGTGTATGATCATCCTGTTGACGACTTATGTTTGGCCATCAGTTTTGGGATGGAAAGTCATGGACTTAGTGAGTTTGGTATCCAGCATCGACCAAAGACTTCACCAAAAGGCACTTAGGAATTTTTTTCCCGATCAGAGGCAATGGATTGTGGAATCCCAAAGTGTACCCACACTCGCTCAAAGAAGAGCTTAACAGTGGCCTTTGTTGTGATAGTTTTCTTGCAAGACGCTATAATGGCCATCTTAGAGAATCTTTCAATGACTACGAAAACACATTCATTGATGTGCTTAGTAGAAGGAAGGCCCGACATGTAATCCATGGAGATGGATTCCCAAGGTCGACTAGGAGTAGTCATAGGAGTATATAGGCCTTGCTTCTTGATGGTTGGTTTGGAAATGCCGCAGGCAGTGCAAGATTTAATGTACCTCCCAACATCTTGACGAAGGTTCAGCCAATAAAAACACTTCTGCAGTACTACCATTGTTTTCTCTACTCCGAAATGTCTAGCGACTCGACTGTAATGCGCCTCCGAAATCATCTTGGCATTCTCACTTGAAGGAACACATATGTGTGCTAGGTGGCATAACATTGCATCTTGAGGTGAAAATTTTGAACTTGCTTACCTTCCAAGAGTGTCTGGTATGTGCTACCGAATTTTGGATCGCTCTCGTAAAGATTCGGCCACCCCGAAGTCTCGTGCCCGCAGGAGTCGAGCACAGTGATCAACACCATGACTGGTGGTCAGTTGAGGCAGTCTGTAACATTATTAGTGTTGCCCTTCTTGTACTTAATGTTCAAATGGAATTGTTGCAGGTATATGGACCATTTATGATGGTGATCGTTCTGCAGCTTCCCTTGTGTCTCTATGAACTGCAGGGTCAGTGGTCTGTGTGGATGACTGTTTCCTTCCCCATAATGTAATGCTTCCATCGACGAAAGTATCCCACTTACGACAAAGAAATGTATTCCATTGATGATATTTCTGCACAATGGAATATATTTCTTTGTTGTAAATGGTATACTTTCGGACTATGTTTGAAAGTGTCTCACTGTGGTAAGCCACTAGATGCCCCTGTTGAGTAAGAACTGCACCAATATCATAGTCGGAGGTGTCTATCTCAATCTCAAATGGTTTTTGCGGGTCTGGTAATGTGAGCACTGGTGCAGAGCAAAGGCGATGCTTCAACTCCCAAAATTCCTTCTGTTGGGTTTCGGACCAAAAAAACTTTGCTTTCGCCTCCTCCCTTGGTGACTAGACTAAAAGACCAAGTGATATGAGTGAACCCCAACATGAACCTGTGGTAGAAATTTGCAAGACCCAGAAATTTGCAGAGCTTTGTTAGATTTTATGGGGTTGGCCAATCCTGAATGACTTGTATCTTGGCTGGGTCCACATGCACACCCTGCTCATCAATGATATACCCCAGATATTGAACTTGTGATCCAGGTGGATATTGGTGGCCACCTGCCAAGTCCACCTAGACCCCCACCATTGTCCCTCTTGACATTTTCAGTTTCCTTAATTATAGCACAATTTACTATTTTTAGCAGTTTTCGGGTCCTAAACTTCCGGAGCCGTTTTGAGGCCCTAAATGGCGTTTTTTGGGAAATCCTGTTTCTGCGATTTTTTAAATAAAAAATCGTTGTTTGCGTTATAGTCCTCAGAAAGATCTTTTCAACGGGCTATCATGCGCGTAAAACGGAGATCGTATGCCAAAGTTACGACCCCGGGAAGTTGATGTACCAATTTACCCAAACGGGGCCCATAGTTTGGCGTTTTCATCTTCTAGGGTTAGGTTTTGGAATGTTAAGGGTTTTCCATTGTTTCTCAATAATAAATAGGCCTTCGAGCCTCATTGTAAAGACAGTTCGGAACAGTTCAGAGGCATGTAGCCGACACATCTCTTCTCAGAGATAAGCTACCATCGCCCTAGCTGGGTCATTTCTATTTGTAAGCATATTTCAATATTCTCCATTAGTGAAATGAAGTATTATTTCCGCTGCATCTCTATTTTTATGGTTATCGCATCTCTGTATTTATGGTTATCTCTGTAATCTATTGCGTTCCTGCTTAAATCCGGATCAACTTGGGTCATGCCAAAAGTGCATTTCTCCAAATTGGCGCACAACTTGTGTTGTCGTACGTTTTGAAGGACCTGTCGAATATGGCGAAGGTGCTCTTCCCAACTTTGGATGAAGATCAAGATGTCATCTAAATACACCACCACGAATGCATTGGTGAAGGGTCGCAAGATGTCGTCCATCAACCTCATGAAGGTTGTGGGGGAATTCATCGACCTGAAAGGCATGAACAACCATTCAAAAAGGCCCTCCTTGGATTTGAAGGCAGTGTTCCACACATCAGATGGTTCGATAGGCACCTAGTGATAATTGGACTTCAAGTCCATCTTGCTAAAATATTTGGCCCCCTTGAGCTGGTCGAGAAGGTCATCGATCTGTGGGATTGGGTACCTATTCTGGACAGTGATCTTGTTCAGGGCCCGATAGTCAATGCAGATTCTCTAGCTCCCGTCCTTCTTCTGTACCAATATAATCGAGCTCCCACAGAGTGATGAGATTTTCTTGATGTGCCCTTTCTGTAACAACTCCTGAATTTTCCTCTTGATCTCATCATTCTCTAGAACAGAGCATCTATAGATCGGTCCATTAGGTAGCGACGCGCCTGGGGTCAGATCGATGGAGTGCTTGACCTAACAGTGCATAGGTACCCCTGTAGGTGAGGTGAAAATGTCCCTATATTCCTCCACAACCTTATCCATCTACTATTGTTGTGTGGAGGATACATGTCTGGAAGTCATGGCCACAACCTTCTTCTTGCCCTAAGGGAGAATCAAAAGGAAAACAAATTTCCTCATCTAGGAAATCATCTTACTACATTGGTTTGCAATGATCAAAGAGATGGAAGTAAGCAGGGCTACCTTCGATATCATGTACAACTTATTGCCCAAAGTAATAATCACAAAGTGAGGTCTAGACTCATATACAACATGTCGCTTCCACAAGTATGGTTTTCCTAATAATACATCACAAACTTCAAGAGGAGAAACATCACACAATACCTCATCTGTGAAGAGCTTGTTGTTGTTGGGAAGGCAGCACTACTGGCTGATTCGAAGATCTCATCCTTGGTTAAGCCACCTGATGGTGTATGGTTGCATATGTGTTGTCGTTGGTAGCCCAACCGCTTCACGACCTCTGCTGAAATGAGTTTCTTTTGGCTCCCGTTGTCGACAATGAACTACAGTGGAGAGCCTTTCACCCTCATCTGTGAGTGGAAGAGGCGCTCCCCCTCCTCTGGATCTTCAGGCTCATTGTTCTGTATCTTGGTGGTGGCTAGGGTGGCACTGGACTCTGCATCAATGATCTACTTCCCTTTGTCATTCCTCTTATCGGGTTCTGAATTAGAGTCAGAACATGTGTCTGATTCGGAAGCCTTCAACTCAGCCACCAATGACTGCTTGGCCCGACACTCACTTGTGTTGTGAGTGGAGCTCTTATGGAACTCACACCATTTTCCCATGTCCTTCTCTGTCTTCGTGGTATTGTTCTTTTCTTGCGGCTTCGACGGGTTGTCCTGCGTCACCCCGCTTTGGCTTTGTCCTTTGCTCAGTGGTTTGTGGGCACCTTTTCCTTGCTTCAGATTCACAGATCCAAAGTCTCACTTCTTCTATTTAAACTTCTGCTCAATCTTGACATCATATCAGTATATGGTGCAGAGCGAGGAGATATCCAGGAACTCCATCTCATCCTAGATGTACTTGTGTATACAGTCGCGGTACTTGAGTACCAAATGCCACTCAGAATCCTTGATACCCAACTTCGTGCGGAGGGTATGGAAAACATTTGTGAACTCTGACACATCTTGGTCCCTTCCTACCATAGCATTGTCCACTTTATGTATTTAGCTACATAGCTCCCAACAGGGTAATATTTTTCCTTGATGGCGTCTCAGAAAGAATCCCAAGTGGATGCGGCTGAAAACAGTGAGGATTCCCTGTCGTCCTTTTGTTCACAGTAGGTTTCCCACTAGTCATTAACAAGTGGGGCATCTTTTAGAAGTGCAAAAGTAATCTTTTCATGATTGAAAAAGTCATGAACTGAAAAATATCCTTTTAACATATTCAACCATTTATCTATGGCATCTACATCTATATGGCCCTCAAATATGGGAATATTGAAGTTAACTTGTACATTAAAAGGATTGGTGCCTTTAGAGTGGGTGTTGCATGAAGATGTGTCACCTGTGGGTAGTCGTCGAAGGATATAGGAAATTTTATCCATCATTGTGTTCCTCTCTCGCTCGAGGGCTTCCTCGAGCAATATTTTGAAAGGATCTCGTGCCCCTTCGTCTTTCTTTTCTTCCGCCATGGGAGGTCGTCGGGGTTTTCGAGGCTGTTCTTACAAATGTTCAACCAAATCAAGCCCTAACTCCTTATACCCTGACCTCATTGGGGACATGCAAATAAAAACAGAGAAAGAACAAACTGCTCTCATACCACTGATTCAGACTTAAATAGGAATGCAACAAATTACACATATAACCATAAATACAGAAATGCAGCAGAAAGAGTAGTTCATTTCATTAATATCAGAATACATAAATATGCTTACAAATAGAATGGAAATAAACTAGCTCGGGAAATGGTAGCTTATCTCTTAGAAGAGATGTGGCAGCTACATGCCTCTGAACTGTGTTACAATGAGGCTCAAAGGCCTATGTATTATTGAGAAACAGTGGAAAACCCTAAACATCCAAAAACCTAACCCTAGGAGATGAAGCGCCAAAACTGTGGGCCCCATTTGGGTAAATTGGTACATCAACTTCATAGGGTCGTAACTTTGGTATACGATCTTTGTTTGGCTATTATAATACCTTGTTTCGAAGATCTCAAAGAGGAGGCCAAAAAAATTTATGAAGTTAATTTTGGACAATTTAAGTCTCTTTGTTATCCTTAAAAACGTCATTTAGGACCTCAAAACGGCTCTGGAAGTTCAGGACCCGAAAAACTACCAAAAATAGTAAATTGTGCTACATTTAAGGAAATCGAAAAACTGGAAGAGATAGTGTTGGGGGTCCAAGTGGAATAGGCGAGTGGCCTCAATCACACATGGAACAGGTTTGTAGTGCTATGTGGCAGTGTAAGTGCCACGTGGTATGATGTGGAGGACATGTGGTGGAGATGCCACATTATATTGATTTTTGAATCATTTCCAATTCTAATAGTTTTTCCTTTGTTACCCTGGTGCAAAGACAAAAAGCACGACAACAATTTTTTTTGTTAAATAACAAAAATACTTCAAGTTCATGCAATCAAAACAGTGCTATATTTCCTCAGATAAAATTTGAAGGTGGGAATAATTTATAGAAAGTATGATGGGAGACTTAACATTTATTAACGACAATATGTTTTTGTTCATGTTATTGGAATAGCACTAATCAAATCATTCTTGAATATGAGTGCGATGGTGGTGAGCATTGTGGAGCGACAATGGGATGGGAGGAAAAAGTTTCATTAGTTGTTTGTGTTTTAATTTCCATTAGTGCTTATTAGAAGCGTTAAGTGATAGCTTCCTTATGAGGTTTTGGTTTTGTTGTGATATGTTTATCTCGACTGGGTTAATAAGCGCTTTTCCCCCGAATTTCAATGCTTTCATGTGTTTTACATGACAATAAAACAAATCAGGTTCCTAGGGGAAACCTATAAAAAGGGTTCTAGTGCCTAACCTATATATGAAATAAATCTAAAGAAATCAAAGGGAAATAGATAATAAAAGCATTAAAAAAAAAAAAAAAAAAAAATTAGTAAAGGCAAAAAATACTTCAAAATTTAAAACGGTCCACATCATTTTATTAGGATATAATAAAAATGGGGGGTTGTTGTAGGGCCACAACAATTGGTGACACACGAGGACAAAACAATATATCAAATTAATTATATAATGGGAATTCAATTTAATAAAAAAGAAATGATAAGTTACGCAAATTTTCCAAACATTGTACAAGTTTATATGGTTCCCGATAAATCAAATAATATGAATTCTTTAAATATTTGAGTACTCATATCTACTCAATCTATAATTAATGAATCCAGGGAATATAAAATTTTATTTTATTTCTTCGTACCATTGGCTAGAAAAGATAGAGCCATGGATTTTTATGGGTAGCGAATAGTAACCATATGCAAAGTTTATCTATTTTTCATGATAGTGTTTCTCTACATGTGAGCGTCTGTTTCCCGATGAAGATGTCTCGATACCATACAAGCATAGCCCCATTAATAGTGAGCGTCCATAGCCCCGACAGGTTTACTTATGTTTTCCACAGATCGCAATGCTTTCAACTCTCTCTTTTTTAGATTTCACCCTTTAGATCTGATTGGTTGTGAATTACATTATGTAATTGGGTGAAGAGAGTGGGGTAGTATGAGAGATGCTTTTATTTAAAGGAAATAGATGCAACACTTCATAAATTTGACTCTAAAATCAATCTCTTACTCTACTAAGGTGGAGACTTTATATGTTGTGGGATTCAAAGAATAAGATCGAGATAGATTCTTTCCTAGTATCTAAAACATATTTAGGTGTTCCCCAAATCACTAGCCTATGTAAGAGAAAGGGAACTTGATAAAGATGTTTTTTTAGATAAATTAAAACCCATTCATAATGATAGAGTATAGATTCCCAAGGAAACCAATTGGCATTACCTTGAAAAGATACCCAATTTTGAAATTTGAATAAAACCAAAGCAAAGGAACTAAACATGAACTTAAAGGAATATAAGGCATTAATCGCAAAAACTGGAACACATAGCCCTAAACTAAAATGTACATTTATGACTACAAAGTTTGAAAATATTATTAAATCCCCTTTTTATTTACTCTTCTTGATCATACTAATTGCACTAAACGTTGACTAAATAAGTCTTAATAATTAGTGATTAATAATAAGACCTAAAAGAAATGTTTAATGCACAAATGTAATCATGAAGAAAACTTTTTATTTACTTTTCTTGATCATACTAATTGCACTAAATGTTGACTATATTAGTCTTAATAATTAGTGATTAATAATAAGACCTAAAATAAATGTTTAATGCACAAATGTAATCATGAAGAAAACATAAATGATGAAGAGAAGGAAGGGTTAAAAATACTTCCCTACATGCCTCAACTCTTGTTTATCTCCATAACTACATTATTCGGGTAAAATAAAAGAAAAATAATATAAACAAAACTATTATAAACCTAATCTAATCTAGAAATAAAAACCAACATTAGGTAAAATCGAACTTCCAATGAAGCTATTCAAGTTGCTTAGAACCTGCGAACATTTGTGCATCAAAAATGAGAAATAGAAGTTCAATCAATATTAGATTGTTAAAAAAATTAAAAAATGTACATCAATACCTAAAACATATCGAAAAGAACATTATTATTTACATAGAAGTTTGCTTGGTAAGATTTCTCCAACTAGATTCCAATTGGGTCATTTAGATCAAGTTGGAAATCTATTCGGGATTGTGAAGAAATCAAGGATAGATAACATAGCTAGTAAGACTTGAATGATATACTTTAAATTCCTAGGGCTTGTGGAAGATTAACGGTAATACTCCTTCTAAGGGACAGAGAAAACTGATAGGGCATCATCATTAGTTGAAATTGTAATGTTTTATTATTTTGATAGTCTCTCAGATACTCATATTCCAATTTTTCGTTCCTTTATAGAAAGTCATTAGAATATTCCTCCACTAACTCATATTGCAAGTCTTTGGTACTTAAGTATTTGAAATACCAACATAACATATCAAAAAATTGAAATATGGAAATTATATATACATCAGAAAAAATCCACAACATGAAGAATTTACAAACTGAAAATATTTGACCATAAATTTACATCATTATTTACACAAAGTACATTAATTTTACAAGGCAATGGGATCTTTTCTACGAAAACTTCTTCCACACAAGTATCAACTGAAATGTTAAGGTCATATTGAACCTCCTTAGTTACTTGTGCAAAGTTTTCAAACTCATCAAATTCCTCACCAAGGTCTATAAATTCAAAATCATATTTGCGAATGGATGGTTGTTCTTCCAAATTGAAATCATTTATTTTTAAAAGAGACAAGACAAGAATTCAATAGATCATCGCCTGTTTTGGGACAAATCTCATCTTGCAATATAGATTCCTCTCTGAAATTGATGATTTGTGACCCTGACATAACCATCAACATGAAGTGAAGTGCCTCACTTTCATCAATAATCATAGGTTCATCATAAGGGATTTCTCTATGTTCCTCCTTTATACAAGACAAATCAAAACTAGAAATATTACCAGATGAACATGCCTAAGAATCTTTAGAGGTATCAAAGGAGTGATCATTTATTGATTCATTACCCTAATCACAATTTATGGGAGATTCGTAAGGCATTTGATTTATGGTAGTTTCCCTATCTTCCAAAAAGTCATTCATTTGTGAAGGAATTACTAAATGATAAGACTAATTGTCAAATGAATTTATATCAGCGAAAAGATTAGGATATAATGAGAAATGACTATCTATGATTATAAAACTAAATGCCTCTCTGCTAGTAAAATGACCATTACCATTAGAGTCTGATACTTGAGTTTCTAATTCTATTTCTCCATTATTTTCTTCACCGCAAACGACAAGTTCACTATAATTTGAAATAATTTCAACAATGCAAT
Source organism: Pinus tabuliformis (assembly GCA_031772625.1). Taxonomy (NCBI): domain Eukaryota; kingdom Viridiplantae; phylum Streptophyta; class Pinopsida; order Pinales; family Pinaceae; genus Pinus; species Pinus tabuliformis. The sequence goes on along the minus strand of CM062811.1, from coordinate 3,877,335 downwards.
CAATTTGGTTGGATATATGTTTACATTCATGAAAACAAGTATTTAGGTGTTTTAAATTGTGTGGTTGATTAGCATCATCAATATCATTAAAAAACTCAAAAGGATCCTCCCTAATTTATACTGTAACAAGTTTTGAAGATAAAAAATTGCATGCTCGTTGTCATTACTCTATAATTGTATGCAAGGAAGGAAGCAAAGGTAAAGAAATCATTGAATGAAATATGTATTAGAAGGTAGATCATTGAGATGAATTTTAAAGAAAATTATCTTAAATCTACGAAGAAAATTCTTATCAAATTCACCTTCATATCTATGTAGGTTTTTGAATTCCAAATATAACATATCGTAATCATAATTTTGAAAAGAAGGGAAGAAATCATGTTCAAATTGTTCCCATGCGTGGATGGATGTGGTTGGTAATTTTTCACACCATTTCTTAACACAACCTTCAAAAGGAAGAGTAAAAATCCTGCACATGATACCTTCATGAGACATGTTATGAGAAATGCAATTATCAATAAATTGAGAAACATGCTTAGATGCAGTAATCCTACGCTTACAATCAAACTTATTTTTTGACAAGAAATTGACTCTTCAATGGAGTGGTGGATGATACTCATCTAGAAACACATCTCCAAATATAGATTTGGGAAGGAGCCATTTAAAATAGAAATTTAAAACGCAAAGCTCCAAAAGTTCATCATTTCAATCATCCTCCTTCCAATCCTAAAAATATTCATGCTTGGAAATGGCCAAGACAACATTACGAAGATCACCCAGTCAGGGCCCCAATTAGACCCTTATTCATTTGGTGTAGTGACTCCAACTAGTATGCGGGCCCAGTTGCCAAGTAGAGGATTTTCTCAATAGTATGGAGACTTTATTAAAAGAAAATAATTCAAAACAAAGTTTTTAATGAATCAATGTAAACCATAATTAAGTTATAATTAAATAAACAAATGCAATCTAAACATTGTAAATATGTCCTAGGACTCTCAATGGGCCTGTGTGTGAATCATGAAAGGCAATGAGAAATATGTAACAAAAATCTACAGACATATGAGTGAGATAATTACAATTGTAAACATCATTAAATACCATTCAAACAATGGAATACATCAAATCATGTACAACATTCACTCATAGATATCTTACTCAATCATTTCCATACAAGATGCAAAATAACGATTAACAATAATCAGTCATGCACATCATACATTGTCATGATCAAGTAAAAATAAATATGATTAATATCCAAATAACAAATGAATGAAAAGTAACAGTGCCATAATCATTCAATAAGAAAATATTAGGAAATCGTTTGTTGGTTCAATTATGTATTATAAAAAATATAGAGAGTTATAGTAGCGCAACAATATAGTTTTCTCAAAACATTTAGAACCCTGAATTAGGCATCTTGTGCCTATTACATAGTATTACAAAAACATAGATCAATTTTTGTTTCAAACTTCATGCTAACAAGCTAGAAATAAAATTAAAAAGAGATATATTTTGCAACTGCAAGATGATCTTGGCATCATTCAGTTGATGGAATGGCTTGTTGTGTCTTCATGGAAGCTTTCCACTGAGTGAAGGCTTCTCAAATCTCATTTACTAGCTACGAAGGCTCAATCTATAGGTTGACCTAAAAATGAAGAACATTTGTCTTAACAATTGGAAACTCTCGATATATTTGTTCCACTGCATGCTTGTTCAGCAATCGATGACTATGTGATCTGACTAAGTATCTCTAGGCATCTAGACCAACCTTTCTCATTTGCTTGATCCAATCCTGCATCTCTTGTCTTTGTTCCTGTACTTCCTTTAGGATTAAGTTATCTCTTGAGGAACTATTTCCAATCACTTTTGGCATGTCAATTTCTTTTTCCACTTTCATAATTGAATCTACCAAAGGGGAGCACACCTGCTTTGTCACTTTAACCGACTTTTTTGAGCTCTGCAAGCACTTTTTTGTGTCTTTAGATCATTTTTCTTTTGACTAAGTCAAGGTTGAGTAGGTCGTGTGAGACTCTCTTCATTGATCCCTGCATGGCAACAAGTTGAGTCAATTTCCAGCTCACATTCTCATATTATGTTTCTTTCTCAAATAGTCGCTAATGATTTTGTTTACTACATCCTACTGAGCTTGAGTTGCACTTAATTCCCTGCAAAATTATTATTGAATATGTAAAACCTACTTGTTTATTATGATAGTTTCAGTCTTGAATTTTTCTAGGTCCATGGTATTGTCTACCATATTCCTGATTTGCAGTTTGCATTTAGATAATCTCTCATCTTTTATCTAATTATAAGTATTAAACCTCAAGTTGTAATTTTTCTACTTCCTCTTTCATCTATTGTTGCAGGTCGCTTACTTGTTGAGTATGTCATTGTTGATTCCCAGTATTTTGTATTTCAAGTTGTCTAAGTTGTTGCTCCAAGTTTGAAACTTACTCATTCTTTTGTTGGATGACCTTTAGTAGATTCATTACTAACCAAATATTTGCATTGGCCATGGCTCCCATGGATTGGCCTAGCTCCTCTACAAATTGTTCTTCACTCATTTTTTATCCATCCCAAACTATCTAAGTTGGAATGTCTAATGATTCAGCAGCATCAGTGTTTCTCTTCTTTACTCTACTTTTAATCACTTGTTTCTTCTGTGGACTAAAGTAATAACTTGATGGTGGAATATACTCCATTTTAATTTCTAACAATATGTTAACCATGCCTACATCTTGTGAAGCAACTGCTAGAAGAGTGTTTGTTGGAGTTTTAATTAGAGCCTAAGAAGCAATCAAGCACATTGTTGAATCTATAGGAAATATTTCAAGAGAGGAACTTGTTTGTTGTCTTGTTTGTTGAGTTGGAGTAGCAAGGACTTTTCCAAAATTGCTTGTTCCTCTAAAATATTATTTTGGGTTGAATCATCAAGAATTCATCTCCTTCATGATGCATCTTAATTTTATGAGGAGCTTGTTAGTAACCTATTTTCAAGGTAATTCATTAGCAATCTTAGTAATAACTTTGTTAATGTCCAATGCAATTTTTTCTAGAATTGTTGTGGGTGTTGTATATGGGGTGGCCTTGGGCATGCTTGCTCCATGGATAGAACTATCAATATTCTTCATTGTCTATTGAAGAATAGGTGGTAGAGAATTCCTAATATTTATTTGATATGTAGTAAAATGAGTGTAGATATCTCTAGACAATCATTGAACTTTTTAAAGAACCCGGTCATAAGATTGTACTCTTTTGAACAAGTCCCCATAAGGTGATTGTTCATGTGCATATTTCTTCATTCCAACCACATTATAATGATTGGAAAAAATACTCAAAGGATCATGAAACTTCAAAGATATCTGAGACAAATTAGTGATTCGATAAGCTACCACTTCTTTGACAACATGATCAGGGCTTTCCAAGGTATAAACACTAGTGCAAATGGGAAACATATGCCAACCCTTTTTTGAGTTAATATATAGTTCCTTAGTGATACCAGTATCTATAGTTTGGTAAGCAATTCTCTACAAATAAGACAATCAAGGGCAAACAAAGAAAAATCATGAGGGCCACAACAACTGTAAATGTGAATATAAGAATATGTTTCATTGAAATACTAGTCACATTGGGGCTATGCCCTGCTTGGCTTCTTCTAACATGTAAGGGGGTTCGACTTTATAAAACAACTAATTGATAGGAATTATAACATACTAACAAATTTCATAAAAGTGTTTCCCATAATTCTCATCCTAGAGCTTTGAATGATAAACATGCATGGGCCCTGCTAATTCTAGGGTCTATTTCCAACCCATGAGTGGAACAACATTAGAAAAACAAATGGCATCCATAATGTAGGCAGACATGTAAAAAGGAGGGGCAAAATTGTTTTGTTTTAGCACAATGAAAGACAACAACCTGTTTGGCTAGGTTATCAGAGAGAATATTGAACTAATTAAATCTATAACCATCTAAAACTCTCTCTAGGAGAGAGACACTGCCCAAATGAAAATGAGTAGCATCCTTTCTGCGAAATAAGTGACACAACATAGCTGCAACATAACAAGGGCCAGGTTCTAAAGAAATAATGGAGTATTGTTTAAAAATATTTTCTTTACGCCTATGTTCCTTTCCCCTCCAAGGTCTAATTAACTCAAACATAGTTGTATCTTCTTGTGTGTATTCTTCCTAGATAAAAGCTTTAACAAAATTAGAATTATACACAATTTGAGCTCGGGGAAGCTTATGCATTACTTGAAGACTATCAATACGAAAAGAGTTACAACAACTCCCTCTCTAGCATGAATGCACTGAGATGAAGTATTCATATGGTCGAGTGCCCAACAAATCATGTATGTATATGGTAGAAGACTTGGTCTCCTTGCAACTTTGTGTAGCCTAGACTTTGTGATTAGCCTCAAAATCTTGTCCTTTAAAGGTTCTCCTAGAAGCTCTTCCTCTGAACTCCATTGTAATTCTTCTTCAAACGCTTCATATGTGTTCAACCAAGATGAAATACCAATTGCTCCTTTGGATATGATAGTATTAGAGAAGAGGCCTGTGATGGGACTTTTATCCTCTGTGTCTTATGTAGCTCGCTGCCTTGTGTGCTCTTGTAGCTTGCATTCCCATGGCTCACCACTTGAAGGACTTTGCACTGCGAGAGTTCCACAAAATGAACAATGGAAAACAATCAACCAAGACTTATAGATTTAACATTCCCCACAATTGGTAAATGCACAATAATTTCGCCATAAATCATGTACATGTGTTTATCATTTTGATATAACTCGCCATAAAACCCTAAAAATGCATCGAATTTGACAATTAAATTCATTTAAATGTGAAGAGATCCACAATCCAGGACATTTAACGTATAAGCAACCAATGTATATTGTGCTATCCACCCATTAATGCGCGAGGTAGTATATGTCACCCATTAAATTTTATACTTGCTTAAATCCAACGCATTAATAGATAAATAACATCGTATATATTGATAACCTTACGTATTAATCATAATGATAATAATTAACATTAATTACCATTTTCACAAGGATTAACACTTAATTGCAAGATTTATCAGTAATCCCAATTCAGGGCAAGGGTTAATACTTAATCGCGGGATTTAACGCTAATCACATGTCAGCGCCATCACACCGAGTTTGTGTGTCAAGTTCTTTTGAAATGGCGGGGCACGTAACGTAAAATACCAACTTTTCTCAATATTTTTCGGTCTTATTGCCCTATGATGAGCTGACCCTTTTTTTTCGATGTGGACTATTGACATGGCCTAAATAATATGTCGCTCCTGTGGCAGCGACGGGTGTTAACCAGGAAAGGCATTTTTATGATGTTAATTCATCTGAAACAACATGACATGTGGAACAAGTTTATAATGCTATGTCCAAGTGTGAGTGCCCCGTGGTATGACGTGGATGACACGTGGGGGAGATGCCACATTACATTATATTGGCTCTCAGATCATCGCCAGTTCTGATAGCTTTTGTCGCGGGAAACTTAACATCTATTGATGGAAATATTTTTCTGTTCGCGCCATCGGAACAGCACCAGGTCAAATCATTTCTGAATATGAGCGCGATGGTTGTTGGAGGTTAACAGCCAAAACCATGATGGTGTGTTGTTGAACACGCGGCTCCCTTGGCTGGGAATCTCCGTCTCCTAACTAAATATTAAAACCACTGTATTGCCTCGTAAATGCATAGATAAAATGATACGATCGTCAGAGGGAGACAAATCCAAAGGAATAAAATGGGCACTTGGCAAAATTCAATAATAGGGGAGGGTCGCCAATACATGTGCGCCCTTCCCGCCACGTCACTTTACCACGCGTCAACCCACATGGCTCCGGTACGACACCTGTCCACCGTGGAGCTCCATGTGTGGGCTATCACCTCGCTGCATAAAATTCCTCCTTCGCGCCATTTCAAAGGTTGGTCTGGGCTCATTTCTGCGATGTTCCATTTTCCCTTTGTCTTTCTGCTCGGGGCCGGTTGTTGGGCGAAGCCCCCTGCCGAAGATGGCGCGGGACGGCCCTATAACCTGCGCGCATGGTGGTTTATTCGTGTGCTGGGGGAATGCTTTGTTCGGTTGACAGGGTTTGTGTACCTGCGCGCAGAGTCGTTTATTCGTGTGCTGGTGCAAAGGTTTGATGGAGTTTCAGGGTTTCTGGCTGGGACAGCGGTTCTGCTTTTCTTGTGCTTTTCCGCCTGGATTTCTTGGTCGTTCTGGAATGCAAGTTGTTTAACATGGAATGCCGGTTGTTTAGCATTTCTCTGGTGGTGGTCTTATTCGGCGATTTTGTTGTTTGGGGAGGAGTCGGTCGCCATTCTACTGAGCTTGAGGTAACATAGGATTTTTCTGTTTTGCGCTGCTGTTTTTGTTGTTTTTCTGATCTCTAATGGCTTTTTTCTTCCTGTTGCAGGTGTGGAAAAGGATGTTGCAAGTGTGGAGAAGGTCTGGCGAGCTCTAGGGAAGGTGGGGGAGGTCGGCGACCATCCATGGCCTGTAACCGGTAGGATTTTTAATCCTACCAGCTATTACTCTGTGTTTTTCAACACAAGCATCTCTAACATGATATTTTGTGAACTTTCTATGGCATTTTATGGCATTTTTTTGAGCATTTTTTTTAGGGTTTAGGGTTTTAGGCATTCTATGTTATTTTTGCTGTTTTAGCCTGTAATTTTTTTGAGCATTTTTTTCAGGGTTTAGGGTTTTAGGCATTCTATGTTATTTTAGCTGTTTTAGCCTGTAATTTTTGCTGCCCCGTGCCCTCGGCCATCCCGTGCCCTCGGCCGTCCCATGCCATTCTCGGCATTCTATGGCATTCTATGCTATTTTTGCTGTTTTAGCCTGTAATTTTTGCTGCCCCGTGCCCTCAGCCGTCCCGTGCCATTCTCGGCGGAGGGCTTCGCCCCACAGCCGGCCCCGAGCAGAAAGACAAAGGGAAAATGGAACATTGCAGAAATGAGCCCAGACCAACCCTCGAAACTCTCTGTAGCTGCTCTCAATTGACTTGTTACTGTGTTTGCTTTATAGATAAAAACGCTGCATTTTTATTGTCCCTGCTATTGTATCTTTTTCATTGAATTAGGGATTTCAATCACTCGTATCAATGGAAAATAGATGAATTTTGAGTTCATAGTCTCCCATTTGGAGTGAAATTTTCACTTCTATCCCCAAATTTAATCATACCTCCATTGGTGATCATGATTTTGAAGTGTTGCTCAGAAGGTACAAGCAATGATTTTTTCTGCGACTCTCTTGTGAATGAAATTGTGAGCACTGCCACTGTCAACTAGGATTACAACTTTTCAGTGCTTGATGTAGCCTGTGAGTTTCAAATTTTGCGGAGTTGAAATGCCCGATAATGCATGCAGAGAGATTGACCGTTCTTCATGAAGAAATAGGTTCGATATCTGCTTGAGTCGGAGTGTTGGTGTTTTCAACCTGTAACTCCAGTGTCTCTCAGTAGTTATGTCTTCAGTCAGGTCTTGAGTGGGCATATCAATTTGGAACAATTTCTGTTTTTTACACCTATGACCTGGAGCATATTTTTCATCACAATTATAGGAGAGTCCATTTCTTTGGTGGTCTGCCATTTGTGTTGGAGACAACCTTTGTACTTCCAAGGGATGTGTAGGAATTGTGCTAAGTTGGAATATTTGATTCTGCAAACAGATTTCTATGCACTTTTGAAACTTTTCTTCCTAGTTGCTTGGGGAACAAGGATATAAGGAGTGCAGAGCTATCGGGAGAGGAGAATGTGTTGATAATAGTGATATATTTGTAGGGTGCTGGTGTCCATTGTAGCTGTTGAATTGTCTAGATTGTGTACCTCTGAATGTAAATTTCTTGTAATATGTGAAAAGAATATTGAATCAAAACCCTCCTTGACTCGTATATAGCACATGACCTACTGAAATTTTAAATTTATGGAGTCGGTATAAACTCTATTCCAAAAAACATAATTATTGTTGCTTAGTTGCCATGCATTAGATATTGTGAACACTCTTTTCAAGAGCCAATTCAATCCCTTTAAGAATGGCATGTGCTTCTGCCTGATTGTTGATCTTTCCTAAGGTTCATTCAAATTTTAAACTTTATTTATCTCCAGCGTTGATGACAAGACTCACAATTGCAGTTACCCTGGATTTCCTTTCGGTACACTGATTTCCTTTGAACCTCTCTTATTTTTGCAATGCCTAGTTTTGTGCAGAGAAGTTTAAATTACAGGAAAGCTTAACATGCTGTAGATTTTGAGCTCTGAAGCAATTTTGTGGGATTTTTGTATACATACTGCTTTGGAATTTCCTTCTTACATGTATTAGAGGCAATTCATAATTTTTCTGTACCGTAATACACTGTTATAGATCAATATTAACTCCAGATCTCATAAGTGTAAAAAGGGATCTAAAGAAACAGAGACATGATTCTCTTGATGCTTAAAAGATCCCATCTTAAGATGGGTCTACGCTGGTTTATATTTTGTAGATTTATAAATTATTGTAATTTTATTTTTATTTAGTTTTTATAATAATTTAGCTATTTTTAATTTTCCATTTTTACTCCAATTCTTTTTTCCCCCTCTAAGAAGGCTGTTGTAACTTTGCGTCAATTATAACAATTCATTAGTTAACCAAACAATTGTCATATGTGAATCACTCATATTGTCAAACAATTGATCTACTCATGAAGGAAAATGAAAAAGGTGAATAGGTGCTTAGAAAAGAATTAATGACTAAGCCACAATTCGTCATATAGCTGATTAGGTTACTGTGCACCCAAATTTCTCTATCTTTTGGAAAGTTGATGTAACAAGATGGAACAATATGATTCTCATAGTTGTTCATCAACTGATTTGATTAATTTAGATACTTCCATCATTTTTACTGACACATATAAAAACACATGCTCTCTATAAGTTGGGCAGTAGTAAAAAAATAGGCTAGCTAGGTGATTGATAAAAATCATAACTATGTTCTTTATTGTATTTCTAGTTTCCAGCAATGTAAAGTTCTTATTCATTCTAATTCAATCAATAACATGCTAAGTATAGAGTTCCTTACTACTAGTGCCTCGTACATTAGAAGCGAGCAGGAGGTGTTTCTAATTGTGAGTGTAGACTTCTATTCAGTGTTAAGTGATTGTAAACTTGCCCAGCACTGTCATCACATTATAACGGTCCACTTATTGGAGCCATAAGTGAGTTTAGAGCTTTGTACAGTGCGCACAGAATAACTTATAGAAATAGTTTTATCATAATTAATATTTTACAGAAAGACATATTCCATTGAAAATTTCTTATCAACACACAGTTAGGTTGCCACAAGAAATCACTACTAGGTTGTAAGCCAAAATGTTGCTGTGCCAAGAAAAAGATACAATCCATCCAAAATCCACATCATAATGTGGTTAGAACTGAAAACATATGACACCCCTATTCTTTATGGCCCTGAGAATCTTGAGTGCCAAAACTCCCCGAGTTACCTTCTTGAGCCAGGTAGGTTGGCCTACCAGTCAAGGGCTTATTAGGAAATGGTTGATTGTTGCCATATGATTGATTCCAATTTGCAGCTTCCAACCATGGAGGTATTGAGTACCCATACCTCACATTTGCACTACTGACCCCTGCATTAAGTGGAGGTGTGTAATGAGCATACAGAGAATTGACACCAGCTCTGGTAGGAACAAGGCAAGTGGGTAAACCCTCGGTTTGATAGTGGGGCACTTGAATGTTTATGAGATCTTGGAATAATGGTGTATTATCTGCAATGGAGTCCAATGAGTTTGAAATAATCCTAGTTTCATCAGCTATTCTTGTATCGTTGATCATCCCTTGTTCCTTTTCAAGCATTTGTTGTGCCTTTCGTTTTTCCTTTTCCTGTCTTGCCATTTGCTTTTGTTGGTCCTTAACTTGCCTTGCTTTATCTCTTTCAATCCTTTCTGCTGCTCGCTGTTGTGCTGCAACAATCCTTGCTGCTTTCTTCTCCTTGACCATATCCTTCTTTTTCTGTTTTAATTCTTGCATTTCAAGTTTCTTTTTTTCTGACTCAACTAACAGGTTTATATAGTCCTCTGAGGTGAGTAGCTGTGAGCTTCGGCCCAGACGAAGACTACCCGGTGCACCTTGCTTTTTTCTCATTGATACTCTCTCTACTGGTAGCTTTAGGAACCGTCCAAGTGTCTTCTCCACCCCTCCCACCTGCATGTCATTGCTTGGTACTTCCCTTTCAGTATCTGTTGGAACTGATTGAACCATATCATTATCTTCATTTGATGCCTCATTATGTCCTTCATCTTCTTCCATTGATCTATTGTCCACAAAAAAATGAACAATTTCACTGTTCAATTCTGCTGGTTGTGAGGGCATGTTCATGCTTTCTTCATTGGTTGCTGAGACACTATGTGCATTCATATTGATCATTGCTTCTGCTAGCCATGAAGGTGGGGTTACTTGGCTTGGCAATGTCAATTGGTCATTGTCAACTGCATGTTCAACAATATCATTAGCAATATCAGCAACAGGAATTTGATGTTCTTGAGTTGGTGGAACAATCTCCATGTTACTAGGAATTTGTTCATTGTTATATTGTGTTTCACATACAGTTTCATCATCTTCAGCATATAACTGTCCTTGAGACAGGGAAATCATATTACCAGCTGCAACAACATCATCTTGGTCATCTACTTCTTGCACTTCAACACATGTTTGGACATTCCCTTCTTCCTGACCATCCACATGAAACGCTTGGCTACAACCAGTATCATGCATAAGAGCATCATAGTTCAGTGGCCAGATTCCTGTCCTCCTAAAGCCAGCCTTGATATTTGATGGTGTCAAAGCCCTTTTAAAAGCTTTACTTGCAAGCTCTGCTAGCTCAAACCTTTTCACCTCAACCCCTGGATTCTTTGCCATCCATGCAGCACGCTCTGACCTGAAATAGTTCTTGAAAGGGCCAAACACACTAACATCAAGGGGTTGCAGCCTATGAGTGGTATGAGCGGGCAATGTCAACAGGTCGATGCCTAAATTGTTTGCTTCCTCAATTGTTTGTACAGCCATGTGGCTCCCATGGCCATCTAATATCAAAAGGTGTCTGTTATTAGGCGAGACGCCACCTGGTACCGATGCAGCAAAGTGAAAAAGCCAACTTAGAAACAGTTCTTTAGTCATCCATGCATGGGGATGTGCAGCCATGCATGCACCTGGTTCACAGTTCTGTATATAGTTTTTCAGTTGATTTTTACCTTTGAATAGATAAAATCCTGGGATTGAAGTACCAATTGCATTAACACAACATAAAATAGTTATCCACTCCCTGCTCTTGGGCAAAATCTTTGGCACATTTCGGCTCCCTCTCTTGGCAATTACCCGCATGCCACAATTCCTCCCTGCCTGTAAACCTGTTTCATCACAGTTCCATATATGGTCTGCTCCATAAGACTGTTTATCATTAGCACTAGAAAGTGTGTCATAGAATTTTTGCACAACTGCAGGGCGCAAATTTAATGCTCTGTCTCTGTCAAGGCCCTCAGCAGTACGCAATACAAGTTCTGGATGCCTTTTTTTAAACCCAAACCACCATGATTTACCAGGAAACCCATCTTTGAATGGGTTTGGCCTCCCTTGACAGATTTGAGCAACTGTTGATTTGAGTTGTATCAACTCTAGCCCATGTCCCAGTTGGGCCATCTCTTTACACCACTCAACCACCTCGGCCTCCTCATCCTCAGTCATAACTGTAAGAGGCCCTCTATGTTTTGTATGAGTCAGTCCATTTATCCAATAATGTATTGACGAGGGAGGAATACCATGTTTTTTTGCAGATGCCCGAACTGAGTATCCATTAAACTCTATGTCGTCAATTGCAACTAACATTTGTTCTTTTGTCCATCCTCTTATAGCACTGATCTTTTTAGTTGAGCTTGCCCCTTGGACTGTTGTTGATGGTGGTTCTGTGGCTGATGGTGTGTTAACATCAGCGGTTGTCACATGGTCATCTTCAACAATGTTCCCTGGTGCATTACTGGCATCGACATCAGTTGGCCTGTCATCATCAGACGATGTGCATCGCAGCTGCGCACCCCTTGTCACTCTCCTGCCACTTCTCCTTGTACGAGCAGAGTAACTTCCTTTTGCCATAGATGCAACAACCTGTAAAATTATTGCATGCATTTAGACATTAGAATATATGTTAAATTATGCTTTATTACTTCTGCAAAAATTACTTTTCCTCTATTACAGGAAATTATCAACATGTATGTTGCATTTAGACATTTGAATATATGTCAAATTATGCGTTATTAATTCTGCAAAAATACTTTTCCTCTATTACATGAAATTGTCAACATGTATGTCACTGTTTTCATAATGAGAGTAAATGTTTCACTTTCATAGGGCAGTGTCAGGATATGCGTATACATTAGGATACAGAGCTTGTTACATTAGGATATGCGTATACAGTGATTACAGTCTATCCATATGTATTACCTTAGGATATGCGTGTAGAGTGAGAACCCCGAGATATCATGTTGTATATTGATTAACTTGTCACCTTTGTATCTTATCTAAGCTTATGACAAGCTATGCAATTAGAACACAGTAGTTACACATGACTCTTTCTAACCATGCTTGTTTACCTAATCACTTGCTTGTCTCATTCTCATTACACTCGGAATAAGTAATAGCACAGATATTTTACAAGTAACATCATCTAAAGGTTGAACTATCAGTGCTAACCTAAGAAATACATGTATAGATATGATAAAGTACCTGTATCACAGGTTGGTTATCTCCCTAATAGACTGGATTCAGCTTTAATATACATATAACATATGTAATTATACAGAGCTTTGTTCTAGCTCACTCATAGATAAGGGTGAACTGAAACCATGCTTTGTTCTAGCTTTGTTCTAGCTCACTCTAGCTCAACGAGGTGAAAAGATATGAAGGCCAATAAGACGGTCATCTGCTATGTTACTTATAATTGTGTTTTCTCATTATCCAATATCTTACAGTCATCTAATTCAATAAAGAGAAATGGTCATCCACTCGAGCTTCCATTCTAAGAAACCATTCCTCAGTTCTATGGTCCATTCACCAGTAGTGGAAATTCACTTATTTGCACTCTTTCGACTCAATATCAAAATTTTTGCTTTCTCAATAGCTTCATGCTTCTGAAAATACATGTCTTTCGATTATGTTTCAATGTGATGTCTCAATGATGATTGTCAAGGTCTGAAAATATGTGAAAAATTACTAAGTTTATCAGAGTCATTAAAGTTACAATTCGTTTTTGTTCTATGTTTTAACTCATTCTGCATAGAACCCAAGCCATAATAATCGCTCAATTCCTGTAAGCTAAGGTTCAAGGTTCAATTCCTGTTAGGTAAACAAGCTATGACTACAGTACTAGCACGACATACGTAACATTTGGACATACGTAACATTTGTGATATGTAAGTTGTAATCCCTATGAAGCTGATGATCGAATAATTCCTGTAAGCTAACCTTCAATTCCTGTAAGGTAAGCAACCTGTGACGTTGATTAGATGGATACGACTGTATTCAATAGGTTAACTGTATAAGCTAGAACACATACATAAACTCTGTATAAAAAAGGTTAACTGTAACTGTATAGGTTAACTGTCACCACCCTATGGATAGAACTGTAATGTAAGAAATCTGATAAATGAAAACAATGAAAACAGAACTGTAATGTAAGAAATCTGATAAATGAAAACAATGAAAACAGAACTGTAAGAAGAATGAGTTGTAATTCATAAAACTGACTTGAATATATTGGCCACTGTTTTGTGATGTTGTCTTCAAGTTTGCTGAATAGTTTGAAAGCATAAGATGCAACTTCAACAGTGGGTGGACTTCTTTTATAGTTTTGGGGACTTGATTTTAATTGGTGGACATGGATTGCAATGGCTTCTTTTTGAATGTGTGGTATGGATTTAATTTGCTGTGATCTAATGGTTGGGAATTGTTTATTTGTTGATCCATGTGCTTTGATCTGTTTTAATGAGAAATAGAATGAGTTGGGTGTCATTTATTGCAGTTATTGGGTCTGGGTGTCATTTATTGAACAAAGTGGATTTAATTGTTATTGGGTTGGGTGTCATTTATTGAACAAATTGGATTTAATTGTTGATGGGTTGGGTGTCATTTATTGAACATAGGGTGTTTAGTTGTTGAACAACTCAGCAGTTATGGCTGACATACATTCCTTTTGTTATGTGCAGGTAGGCATATTTATTTGGGATGCAAAGTTGCAGTTCTGATGAGTGGGGGTTGAAGTGACTGCTGTTTTGTACTTCTGGAATAGACCAGTTTGGAAGCCTTTATGGCTCTAGCTGTTTTCTACTTGGGTCAATATGTTTTGCAATATTAAGTAGTAAAATACTATTTATGGACAGTTGTGGGCCCAGTGAATGTATGGGTGATTTTTGGACATAATTTAAAACTTATTTATACATAATGTTATTTATTTCTATTTAAATTTTGGTTTCAAAAGTCTTAATCACTGGTGGTTTGGTGGGACCAGTATTATATCAACTACTGGTCCCTGCACAATATTAGGAATCCGTCCCCTAGTATGAAGTTTATTTTACAGTTCAGTATGATGTGTAACGCTGTCCGTCTGTCATCAAAGTCAAAATTTTACTCATCTCTGTCAAAAAAACTAAATAAATAAATAACTATAAAAACATTTAAATAATGTCTACTCATAAAAAAAATTGCATGCGAAGAAATTGAATCCCTTTCAGCTCATATTAGATCCGTATTTAAAATAGACCTATGCTGGTAATAACTTTAAAACCCAACAGGAAAGACCAAAAATTATGTGCAAGAGTATTCTCTTATGTAATTTTTTTAATCACATATATTGTAGAGACTAGTTTGTTTGTGTGGAGTTGAGTCTCATCTAAGTCACTTCTCAAGGGGCTTCATTTAGTGATGTAAATTCAGTGGGCAAAAAGTCAGCAATGTTAAGGGCTAGTATGGCCTAAGCCTAGTACAATCTCTCATTGATTTTGACAACTTAGATGCTCCTAAATCTAATTTATCAAACCAAAAATTAAACATGCAATTAAACATGCAGTAACCCAAAAACTCACATACTTTAGCAAACAATAATAATAATAAATTAATTAATTTTAGTCACACATTTTATTAATTAATTTTAGTCACACATTTTAAACATTTCATGTGAGTACTAAAAATAAAATTTCAAAACTATATTAATGTTCAAATTATATATAGAAATTTGTAAATAAAATTTAATATTTTTTGTATTTTATAATTGATATTCAATATAGATATTGATTATCACATATTTAATTTAAATAAAGTATTAAGTAAAATACGTAATAAAGATAATTAACTTATAAAATTAATCTTAAACTCAAAACTTTTTTTTTTTCACGAAACTCAAGACATTTAACCGCTCAAATTAATTCATAATATAACCATTTTCTTTTTCATTGTATTTAACCACTCATTAATTCATAATATAACCATTGTCTCCTAAAATAGTTATTAAATTATCAAGATAACATTTATAATTACAATATAGTAGAATATGTATTAATGCATATTAAAATTTCATTCTAAGGGAAATCCGTCATATTAATAGTATGTAAAAACAAATTAGAGATGACTCTGACTCGACATTTATATTACTGATAAAGTTATTATTAAATTCAGGAAAGATGTTAATATATAACTCAAGGACTTGCACCTTCTTGAAAAAATTTAAGCCAAATACTACACTAACTATTTTTAATATGTAAAGGATTGATAAAAGCAAATTTAGTCCGAAACAATTAAGTGCAAGGGTAATAAGGCGTTTGTTGAAAAGCATAAGTTGATAAAAACACTTGTCGACAATGATTTGGTTGATAACAAAACCTTGGTTGAATTTTTCCAAGTGCTCTATTTGCTAACGAGATCTGTATTAAGGTGTTTATTAACTAGTATTTTATTAGCAATTGATCATTGAGAAGGTAAATCCGTCAGATTAAATTAAAGTCAATTGATCATTGAGAAGGTAAATTTAATTATTGAATTAAAGTTGATGTGATTTTGTCAGCCACTACAATGGTTTACATGATGGTAAACTAGCAATTTCACCATATGTTGTAAAGGAAATGTCTTATGGGAAATAGTAGCATAGAAGAAAGAAGTAAAAAAATTATGCAATTGTGTTTCTATACTGGTGTTTCTTTTTTATCATATGTTATGTTTCATGGAGATTCCAACCATGCAAATATTCTAGACCTATGCGAATATGCCTTACCATATCTAGATAAATGTAACACGCAGAGTCTCTTCAAATCCAACAACCAAATCCAAATAGAGTAGTGTAGACCACAAATTACCCCAAAAAATAGTGGAAATTCCAGCATAATTTTTGCCAAAAACCAACCAAAAAGTTGGGAAATCTGGGCTTCAGGATTTTGGGTGCCCGGGGGGTTTTTGATGGCGCTGAATCCATTTCCACCATAAAAAAAAATGAACAAAATCGAGCAAATTTGTGGCCTCGATAAACAACATCGATCCAAATAAATGTAATGGGGCTTATGATGGTGACGTAAAATGATAGGGTGATTGTTATTGTTATGTCACACAACCTCAAGATCAAAATATTTGTGAACATTGAACCATCTTTGTCTTGATAATCTGATGTTCATGCTAACTTCATCTTTTGGAATAGACAACTTGCATTTTTGGCACTTTGCGCATCTTGCTTTTTTGGCATATTCTCATTTGTGAACATTCAACCACCTTTATCTTGAAAATCCGATGTCCATGTCAACTTCCACTTCTTTTTCAATGTCCATCACACTCAGTTGTTGTCGGTTTTCTCAAACCATTAACTCACCTGATTGCGAGTGGCTTCTGGAAGGTGGATAGAACATTAAGGTGGATAGAACATTAAAATCCTACAATAGATGGATTGAACCGTCAACAATTTTTACAATTCCTTTAATGTGAATTAGCAGGTTGCATACATTAGTGGTTGAGCTACAAAAGATCCTTCCAACACATCAATTTCCAGCATGCTAGAAGAGATACCAATCAGGTCACCAATTTGGATGACTCACAAGGCCATGTTGTGAAGGTATGGAATGATTGATGTAAAGAAGGAAGAAATATTCGGGGCAAATGACTGCAAAAGTGTGTGACAAATCGCCAAGTCATGTCGGACAGTGTAATCAACAGTCATGACATTCGTGATTCATATTAAGATTTACAAAAACCTTATGCAATGAAGACATCCAATCTTCAAATCACACATAACAGATGAGCTCCAACTCTGTGACATGGAAGTACCCTTACTCTCATTATGAAAGCATGTCAACACAGGAAAGGGAAACTTACAGCTTCCACCTATAAATGTGTGTAAGTCATGATATCATCAGATCAATCTCGTATGTTAAGACTCCATCTCAAGTCATCACAAGCAACAAATGCCAGATAAAGAGAAAGTGAGTGGCAGATCCATAAAGTATCTCTTCTCAAAGCCTAAAGCAGTCAAAATGTCAGGAGTTCAAGCCAACCAAGAAGAAATATTCTCTAATTAAGCCATGAAAGAAATTAAATAGCTGCTAAAACAAGCAAGAAATGATTCACCTATATGGTGATCTTCTGCAGTTGTCCACTCCTCCATACAAATTGAACAATGCAGAGCCTCAACATCACTGGTAAGAAATAAATGATTTCTATCAGTTGTGCTATCATCTCCATTCATATGAGAACATTTGCCCTTGCTACTGCTTTGTTGATAAGGTTCCATTGTCGACTGTTGAACATCTAGACTAATTACCAACATACATTGATCAATTTTCAACCTAAAAACATACACTGAAATTCAAATTATTAGCAATAGTAAATTACTCTAAAGGATGAAAAATTTGAAAGGATTCAAATTCTGTGTATGATGCATGAGGACTTGATTAAAAATTTTGAAAGTATTGGAACTTGTTTTTGTAATGCACGAAGATCTAATTCATACAATAGTAAATTAGTTTGAAACATGAAAATTTGAAAGGATTCAAATTATTTGTATGATGCATGAGGATTCAAATTATAATCCTCATTATATGTATGATGCATGAGCATAACATGTTTGATTTTGAAAATTTGAGTGGCATGTCAATGATTAGAATTGGGCAATGTGGGAATTCTCTTCAGAGATTCTATGTGGTTAACCTTCTCCGGTTTTGAGTCTGATGCAGGTTAGTCCCATAAGGTGATGGTGCACCAACATTCAACAAAGCATGTTGTTGCATGTTGGTTACACAACAATGTGCAATAACACTTGCTGCAACTTCTGCCACATTTGCATTTGTATTGTTAAGAAGGTCAGTAGTAGATCCATTCTCTGACATTGAATCATATCATTTTTTGGAGCAAGTGTTGACTAGAAAACTTGAGATCAAACAATTTAATGTTGTCAGCATCAATTCATGGGCAGGCCATCTTTTACAATGCAAATTGTGGATCTAGTTGCAAGGCAACAAATCACTAGATTTAAACCCTAACCAACCAAAACTCACACTAAGAAATGTGACAACTAACATAAAATCGAAAGCTTACCAGAGAAGTAACATTTTGAAGATGGCACAAATATTTCCACCACATCAACTTCCCAAAGTACCCAATCTTGAGTAGTTTTTTTGTGTGGGATGTCATGGGTTACTCTATTCCTCCATGGGGGAGGGCCACCATTTGCATGCAAAAAATTCCCATATCGTGTTTTAAGTTTAACATGAAAGCCATCCTTGATGGGTTCCTACTCAATAGATGAATCCAACCTTAGTGGTACAGTTTGCAAGACCTTCTTCCCTGTCATCCCCAGAAGAAATGGTATCTTTGTTGCTGTCAAGTATTTGTTATAGCAACTTTTCAATCTTATCACAGAATCACCTTCAATAAATTCAACTTTCCATCTTGCATTTAGTTTTGCACCATCTCTATCCTGAGTAACTATCTCCTCATCCTCATCCGCCCAAAGATATTTTTCATGATGGCTTCTAAGTCGTACTGACATTACCTTCTAAAAAATTCCATGACTACTCACTAACCAACAGTTCATATTATGTAATAAGAAACGATGAATTAAATAGTAGTCTGAAGGAAACTACCGCTACCAGTCTAGTGTAAACATCAACAGACAACAGGATTTGTTTATGAAACTATGGATAGATAGAAACAAAAAAACCTGACTCCTGAAGAATTCAAATTCTAGAAAGAAGTAAAACAATTTCACAAAAAATTTGAGGAAAACTATACCAGATTTAAAAATGCAAAAACGTAGTTAAAGTTTCAAATCCCCTAATCTTGTCAAAACATTCATTGTGAAACAGGGTGCTTTTCCTTCTGCACCTTTTCGAATGATGCTCTGCTATTCCTGCCCCTGCTTCTGCTAATACTGCCACCCAGAGCCACGCATAACCGTTCAAAATCCAACAACGTGCAATAGCACTTGTTGCAACTTCTGCGACATTTTCATTTGTATCGTTAAGAAGGGTCAGTAGTAGATTCATTCTTTGACATTGAAGCATATCATTTTTTGGAGCAAGTGCTGACTAGAAAATCATTTTTAAAAACCTAACACCAGCCTCCACAACCTGAGATCAAACAATTTAATGTTGTCAGCATCAAGACATGGGCAGAGCATCTTTTACAATGCAAATTATGGAACAGAGTGCTTTGCCTTCTGCACCTTTTCGGATGATGCTATGTTATTCCTGCCCCTGCTTCTTTGCTGTTGTCAAGTAATTGTTATAGTAGCTTTTCAATCTTATCACAAAATTACCTTATATAAATTCAACTTTCCATGTTGCATTTAGTTTTACACCATCTCTATCCTGAGTAACTGTCTCCTCATCCTCATCCTCGTATCGGTAAAGCTAGTTACAACTTTTCTCCATCGATTTAGAAAACTCCATCAAATTTTTTCACAAGATCTGAAAACTCCTGCATATTCAAGTTGTACTGCTCAGTGCTGAGAGCTACTAGAAACTGTAACTTCCTCAAATATGTGCACAAGGTCTGCAAATACTTGCACATTCAAGCTACACTGCTATGTTTGTAGTTGTGTGTCTTTTGACCACCATTGATAAAGTCCATGAGCTACTTTGAATTCCCTGGGCCTAGTGGAATTAATAAATAGATTTGCAAAGGGCGAACAATAAATAAAATAATGAATTAAAAGTAGAACTATGAGCAGTAAAACTCGACTGAGCTCTGAAATAATAAAAATATTTATAGATTGTCAAGTTTATGATTTCAGTAGAAGCAGGCTTCATCTTTGATATGTTCAGCACACTTTACCTGAAATAAAAGACCGTAGAAGAAAGGCAACCCAAATATGCCACACACAAATACAAGGATGGCTATAATAGATATATCCCAGATTCTTGACATGGTCCTCCTTGCATCGAGGCCAACTTTATTCTGCAACGAAAGGGAAATATTAATTTCATTTAGGCTAAACTTGTGTTTGATTCAGTCTTAATAGTGACCATGTCCTGTATTCCAGTCAATATGGACTGAGAGTTGAGAAAGTGATGACAATTAATGGCACCCTAATAATTTCTAGAAAGTTAAAACCAATGGTAGTAACCTCTAATCGATGAAAATAAAAAGTAAATTGGGAATGTTAGAAGGATTACTTGTATCAAAATGGAAGCAGCATAGTCTTAATAATGACCTTGTCCTATATTCCAACCAATATGGACAGAGAGTAGAGAAAGTGATGACAATTAATGGCACCCTAATAATTTCTAGAAATTTAAGACCAATAGTAGTAACCTCTGTTCGATGAAAATAAAAAGTAAATTGGGGATGCTAGAAGGATTACTTGTACAAAATGGAAGCAGCATTGTGGTCTACAAAAATAATGGATGCAAGCAATGATCCAGGAATGACTGCCAGGAAAATCTCCCATAAGGGAACATTCTTCAGCTTCACTAAACTCCCAAGCTCAGCCACTCCATCGGTTTGAAATCCAGTTCTGGGAACAACTAGTCTTTGAAGGTTTGACAAAAAAAACTCTCATAGATATTTAGGGGTGTCAACTCTTTTTCTAACTCCTGGCAGTGATCTCGCTTCTTATTTCCAAAATATTAACAAATTTGTTATTTAGAAAATATAAACATATAAAAGACAGTGAGTTGATTGGTCATTTATATGTTATAACCGTTGTAATAGCATTCACAATTGGTTACCAGATTTTATGTTTTAAATCTTGCGATGGCCATAGCTGGTCATGAATAAAGATACAATTAGTTAAAGTTTGGACTCAAATTTTATACCCAAGTTTTAGTTTTATTTGGTGCAATTTTCTGAAATCAGTCAAAATCTGGAGTTGAGTTTCTTGCCTTTTGGTAGCATCTTTTTGTTTGATGTATAGTTTCATCTCTGTAACTAACTATTCTGCATACGTTAATCAATGTGAAAACGGAGGATGCCTGGCTAACAAGAGGCTTATCCTTCTCAAGGCTACGGATAATTCAAACTTAAAAAATATTACAAAAATAAAAAATAAAATATTCTGTTTGGGTTGTTATATTGGAAATGGAATATCTTTAATAGAAAATTAATTAAATATATACGTTTTCACAGTATTTATAATGTTCTGTAAATTTTCAGAAAGAAAATGAATACTAATTTTTTTTAAATAAATTAGATAATACATTTTAAAAACGTATTACACGGTTTATTTGCAAAAGAAAAACTTTTATTACAGAAAAATAAGTTAAACCACATACATTTTAAAGACAAACTAATTTAATACCAAAGAATTTGTTATCAAATAGTTGCCAATTTTTGCTAAATAATTAAACATATTTCTCATGTAGCATAATATTTGTGTCGTAGATGAAACCAAAAACTTCAAAGAAGACAGATAGGAAAAAGTGTTAAAAATTACTTGAATTGTTGAGAACAACGTTTCATTTGTCTCATCAGAGGTGTACCACACACCTACCTACAACAACATTGTTTTGGATTACAATAACCCATTAAGGAGAGGAGAAATTTAGCGCAAAGAGCCAAAATAGCTGAAATCTTACTAATAAAAATGGAGTCGCTTTGTTCATCGTGCTTCTATAAGCGTCTTTATCTGTGCTTGAAAGTTGGCCTTGTTTGAATTCTGATGGCGATTAGAAAATGAGACTTGACCTCCTTTCTTCATGCCAGTGATGTCTACAGCTCTTTTCTCTTTGCGCTCGTCCATGGCTATCCGTTGTTGTCAGCATTCCATGCTGCACAATGTTCTGTCAACTTCGCCCAAAAAGGGGAAATCAAATATTTAACAAATCAGATCAAGCCAGATTGAATTAAACAAAACCCAGAATAATTGATCAATCAATTTACCTATACATGTAGATGTCCTGACCATCGCTCATGCGACGGTTGTAGAGATGGAAAGCATCGAGGAAATGGACGGGCTCCATGGGGTTTTTAGAATAATTGTAACTACATCACTTTCTGCAATAATTGCTAGTGGAAAAAACAGGACATTGTCACCCAATTAATTGCAAAGAAGGCATTTGCATCCACCAATCCATTTATCATGAGGGGTTTTGGAAATAGACAACGGACAAATGAGGGGTATGGAAACAGACAACAGACAAATGCAAGTTGCATAATTTTTCCATGATTCCATACCCCATATGGAAAAAAGGAATCTCGAATTTTTTTGGATTCAATGACAGAATATGCATATCAAAGTCGTGACATGCTTGTAGTGCGATTAATTGGTGGAGACCCCCATTTATTCTTCTCTCCAAGAAACCCTCAAGAATCAAGAATCAATTCATTACTTGTGCAAATTTTCTTGGATTTGAAGGCTGGTAACCCTTGTTCTCCAAAATAAATATTTGTAACATTGTTTTGAATTACAAATACCCATTACGGAGAGGAGAAATTTAGAGCAAAGATCCAAAATAGTTGAAATATTGCTGACAAAAATGGAGTCGTTTCGTTCATCATGCTTATGTAACCGTTTCTGTCCGTGCTTGAAAGTTGGCCTTGTTTGAATTCGGATGGTCATTAGAAGACTTGACCTCCTTTCTTCATGTTAGTGATTCCCGCAACTCTTTTCTCTTTGCTCTCGTCCATGGCTATCTACTACTATCAGCATTCCACGTTTCACAATGTTGTGTCACGGCCAAAAAAGGGGAAATCAAATATTTAACGAATCAAATCAAGCCAGATTGAATTAAACAAAACCCACAATAATTGATCAATCAATTTACCTGTACATGTAGACGTCTCGGCCATCGCTCATGCGATGGTTGTCGAGATGACAAGCGTCGAGGAAATGGGTGGGCTCCATGGGGTTCTTGAATAACTGTGACTACTTGGAATTCCAGGTCCCATATGAAAAACAAAGGAATCTGGAATTTTCTTGGATTCAGTGACAGAATCTGCAGATCCAAGTCGTGACATGCTTTTAGTGTGATTAATTGTTGGAGCCCCCCATTCATTCTTCTCTCCAAGCAACCGTCAAGAATCAAGAATCAATTGATTACTCGTGCTAATTTTCTTGGATTTGAAGGTTGGTAACCCTTGTTCTCCCCAAGAAATATTTGTGTCACATCACTGTCTGCAATGATTGCTAGTGGAAAAAATAGGACATTGTCACCCAATTAATTGCAGAGAGGGCATTTTCATCCACCAGTGACCAGTCCATTTATCATGAAGGGTTTTGGAAACAAACAACGGACAAATGCAAGTTGCAGAATTTTTCCATGATTCTCAACGATTACAAGATGAGAGAAAACATTATGAGCTTCAACCTTGGAGGAATGGGCAGCAATGCATGGAATGTATAACCATAGAACCGGAAAACCTCTTCCACTGAAAGTAAGCAACAAGCTCCCACACTCAACACTCAAAAACTTTAGTGTTGTGGTGGAAGGAAGACAGGTAGTGGAAATAAAGGAATCAATTCACAGTTCAAGCATTTAGGAATAGGCTCATGATTCACTCAGTTGACAGTTCACGCAGTTGTGGGTGGTGGGATTTAACAGTCAAAGATCCTTCAATAGTTTAACAATTCAATCGAACGGCGTGAAAGGGTGCAATGTGATCAAACGGTGCGAAAGGGTGCAAAGTGACAGCCTAGGGGAGTTTTTCCCAACAGAATGCCTTACGGCATAACTACATGTAAGGAATTGTCGAGTAATTTCAATTCAGAGCAAAAGAGAAGAGGTTATAAGGAAATGTTTGGAAAGAATATAGAAGCAAAAACATTGCACAATAAGAAGGAGACAATTATGTGTTGTGCACCTAAGCTAGAATTGTATTGCTCGTTTATAATTCAAACATTATGTATGTTGTTGGGTAAATCAAGTAGTCTTCATTGTATGTCATTGTTGGTAATTCGTGTTCCTTAATGAGATTGGAGCTTATTCCCAAAAGGATTTGTCTATAAATTTCCATAGGATTGTCCAATATTCTTTTTTATGTTTTATTAGTTTATAAATGAGTGTTAAATATAGTTATTTATTTATTTTCTGTCAAAGTATAAAAATTATTATTATTATTAACAATAATTAGAGAATTGTATTAAGCAAATCTTTGTTTGGGGACACTACAAATTACACAGAGTCCATAGAGCTAATTTTAGCAAATTCAGACAAAACTATGTCTTGAGTTAGAACTAGACATGAAAAACTATACCTATATTGGGATATATCAAACCAGAAGCATGAATAAGTATACACTCTATAAAACACCCATAGAAACAAACAAAATTTAACCTTCATTGACAATTGAATCTAGAGAGAGGCCATGTGGTTGTCCATCAACTTCAACTATGTCCAACTAGGGAGCTTCCAAGTTTAGGTATGGAAGAAGAAACTCATGAGGAAAAGTTTAATGGGCCAAAATAAGTGGAGTTGAAGAGAATTATAAGTCCCTAGGCATTGACGGTTCCCCTTATTCAATGAGTTAAATATCCTAGAACTGAAACCTCAATTCATTTGGCGTATTTAGTACTCAAGCAATTATGCAACATTTGCCAATCAGATAGGCTGACAAATTCCCCAAACCACTAGTTCTATCAAAACATAAATCACACTTGCTTAAAATCTATAAGAAATAAATTAAACTTTAAATGTATTGAAAAATACTTTAAAAACAAAGATAACAAAATAAACCACTTATGAATTAAACAAGAAAAATATTGACATTGAACCGTATCATGAGTGAGCACTGCTCAAGGTCAGCTTGTGCCTCAATGCACCTAGATGATCATCATGAGAATAAGGTTAAATCTTCAAGCTCATACATGATAGTACAACATAATATAATGGCACATAGTAACATGAGGAACTATATATATATATATATATATATATATAGAGAGAGAGAGAGAGAGAGAGAGAGAGAGAGAGAGAGAGAGAGCATAGTTAATGTTTGATTGTCCCATGCACTACAAGGTGTTGGTATATATAAAACCATAAAAGTCTTAATTTAGAACATATGATAGCAAAAATCCCTTTCGATGAACTAAACAGATATGAGAATAGTAACAAGCTAATAGTCGGTCAATGATTCTAGTAACATGACAATGGTGAATTTTATTCATGGCTTCCAGTGCCTACGTGTTGAACCAACGCACTTACACAATTGTTGGTGCTAGTGTAATTGTGATTATAAATGCAATGTATAGACATAGTCGACCCAAGATTCCAGTGCTTAGTCAGGATCTGAGAAGAACCACATGAATTAAATTATAACAATGACTCAACATTTTTGTAACAGTCCTCATATCTGAAAAGGTCATGTGCTTATGTAGTATGGCTAGCATACCCGTGATTCCTGGTGTTGGTGTGCACCCATACCTCATCCAGTTGTTACCATGGCCACAATCCTTGTGGATACGGAATAGGTACAACTCACTTTTATGCCCAACTATAAAAAGATCTTTGGATCTTGCAAAAATCTCTTAAGGTTGATCAAAACAATGGACCCCTTGTAGAATAAAAGAGTCTTCAGCCTAGTGATCAAGGTTACCATGTTGATGCTTGACCAAGATAAACATGGCCACCGAAAAGTAACTTGTGCATTCAAGAGATTCTTTGGACACTGATTAGTTCACCAATTATTATATATACACATCATTACAAACCATGTGCAAACTATAGACTTATGTATATATCTACTAAGCCACATACACCTACATCTAAATGCCTCTTTAACAACCCTTAACTTTAATCAAAGCGAAAGAAATAAATAACTTAAACGAATATATGTATATACACACACACTTGTAATCAGATAAGTAGTGAAATATTAATAGTGATCGGAGATGAAAAATGGGGGATACTTGGGAAAAAATGATGTTTTAGTAAAAAAAGGATGTCAAATAAGTGCCTCATCAATATCATTGCACAAATGTATCAGATGTCTGAAGTGCATAGGAGCCATGAGGGGAGAGGCTCGTGTGTGGCAAGATATCATGATTTGATCCAAAATCCCCTTCCATAACTACCCCATTACAATAATATCCCAAACTATGCTCCTCGCAACGTGGGAGGTATACAAACTTGTAATTATTATAATGGCCATAATAATCCCCCGCATGGGAGCATGAGTCCAGCATGGCTTTAATGGGAATGATATATTTGTCATATGACACATCATACTTTATCCTTGGGGCGTGATCATAGATTAAGGAATGGGCATATGCCTTATACTTAATCCTCAAGGTTTTGGGTAAGTGTCTTGTTGCTTAGGATGCAAGAGAGTCTACCAAGAAGTTTTTTTCCCTTAGAATATGATAAAAACTTACCTCTAGGATAAATCCCAAACCAAAATGAATTCATTGGAAGATTGATTTTAACTTTGGATTGAGCAGGAAGGTTTCAAGGTGTAAATGTCTCATGACATTTTTAGATTCTCCAATAAAAATTAACTTGTTGAGATATTTTGTGAGCGCAAAAGTTATTCCTACAAGTAAGGCATAAGCTTTTGCTTGACTGTTAAAGGCATGACCCAAACTCCAAGGAAAGGTTTGTTCAATCATTCCTCTAGAGCACTAAACCACCACCCACACCATCTCCCCTGCCCCCCAACCCTAACCCTCACCCTCCCTCCCTCGCATCTACCACCCCTAAAGCATAAAAATCATAAATAAAAATGAATCATACAAATAAAACCAAAAATACATAAAACTAGTTTAAAAAATCCAATTAAAATTAAATGAAAATTTATCCCCTATAATTCAAATCAGTTTTTATCCTATAATTGTTATCCATAACATACATAACTAACATAAAACAAAATCCTACTATAACAATATATCATTGTAATATTCTCCTTCTGGCAATCATCTAACATCCATAATTTTATGAAAAATTCCCATAATGACCATTACAAAATAGAAAACTACTCTCGCCCCAAAAAAAAATCATATGAATAGGAATTGCAGACATGGGGGATTACTTTGACCTCGAAGGAAAAATTTAAAATTCTTACACTTGGAGAATATCCACCAATCAAGTAAAGGCTTTGGGTCTTTGGTAAGGAGTTTGGATAATGAATAATCAAGGCATTAAAAGGATGATAGTAGTTGGAGATTCAATCATAGTCACATGCCACTTGGTCTCCAAATCCCTTGCTAAAGACCCTCATCTTAATTGACGGATATGTTGCATCCAAATATTGTTATAAGGATTTAAGGAATTCATTTTTTTTCTTGTTCTCAGAGGGTCTAATCATCTCTTTGTCTCTTAGTTGTATGTGGAAAAACTTGTTGGGGAGTGGGGTGGTGGAGACATAATTTGTAGCCTCCCCTAAGTTCTTCACCCACTCTCCTATGAAATGGTAATTTTCATAAGCTATGACAAGTGGCATCAATTTGGAAACATGCATTTGAAAAGGACTTCAAGGGCGATCAGATGTGTTATTTATTATTACTCACAAAAGGTTTCCATCATGAGCCTTGGTAGGATGACATGATCTAGGGAATTTAGGATCTATTTGTGCCTTGTGATGTGCATCTCGTAGCTTTGGTTGTGGTCTTGGAATGGTTTACCTCTCATATTTAGTCTTTTTTCCTCTTGGCCCGAAGGATTGGCTGTAGTTGGAAGGTTTGTTTGGGAAGTGTATCAGGTGATGACTTTAGGGAAAATGTTGTGATGACTTAGAGTTTTAGCTTTATGTAAAGGGATGTAGGACTTGGATGCATATTGTAATTCAACGTCAAGCACCAATCTTAGGTGCTCTATTGGTTATCTTTGAGTGCTTCTATCCACAAATTTCAAGGAAATCTTCTTAGTTGGACCACCTATTTTCATGTGGATTTTATTCTGAAAGGTCCTTAATTGATTGTTCTTCATGGCATTTAAATCCAACTTTTGAATTCCATATATCGAGTTGTTTATGTAATCCTTTTTAAACCTCAAATAGTTTCCATTATTGGACATGGGTTTAGCTATCCTATCTGTCTTACACTGTAGAGATAAAAGAACTAGGGGTAAATTTTTAGTTTATACTATATGATTCCAACAAAATGGTAAATAGACATGACCACCTTCGTGGTTCTATATGATGCTATGGGTGCCTTTGTGATGATAGCCAAGAGGTTGTTGCTAAAGGAATGGAAATAATGAAGACATGGAAAAACTTAGACAAGGACATAGTTACAAAAAGGAACTTAAAGTAACTAAAAAGCAAATGCTCATGACGAAGGTCCAATTTCAGAAGCATAAGAGAAAATTAATCTTGATGGATGTAGGGGAAGATATCAATTGAGAGAAGTTGGAAGAGCAAGAAGACCAAATCAAACAATTGCAAGAGAGAATTAAACACTTGGAGATGAAGCAAAATGCAAGGTTTATAGAGTTGAAACATTCTTTCTCTCTAATGATTTCTATAGGCTCATTTAGACATAAGCAAGTGACGACTTTGGAAAATGACAATATGGAACAACACTCCAAGCATGCTAGAAGAGCAAATCCATCTTTATTGCTATCAATCATAAGAAAAAATAAGATTTCTCATACAACAATACCCAATTTTATGATGTTTTACAAATCTATAATTTTACTTTATTATTTTGTGAAGCTTGATACAAATTATATTTTCCATAATAATCTTAAAATTTTAAAAAATACTAAACAAAAACAATATACCACATTTATTAAACATTATAAAGATTTTTTAAATAACATAATTTTTTAATTTATATTATAAAACTAAACCATACCATTCCAATTTCTATATACAACCATTTTTTTTAATCATAATTATTAACCACCATAAAATTTAATATTGAAATAAATATAAAAACACAAATAAAATATCATTTGAATATAAAATTATTTTAAATGCAATGAAAATAATAACATTGATTTAATTATTAATTTTATTAAATAAAAATATTAATTTGATTATTAATTTTATTAAATAAAAATATTAATTTTATTATTGTTTTGGCGACAACCTACTCACTCTCACCATCATAATGCTCCCAATTTTATAGAGATGGAGAAGTCTAAATTTATTTATAAGCCGAATAACAAGGATCAAAAGATGGCTCTCCTTATGAAATGACAGCCAACATTCTCTAACGCATGCGTATTTTTCATGGAACATTCATATCAAACCTTATGACTAAACATAGATCACACTTAAAACTTGTTAATATAAAAAGTTAATTTTGATATATAAATGTTTCCATTAATGTAAATATTTAAAATATATACATTAATTTTTTTTATTTTTATTTTGGCTTATTATTCCATTTAGACTAAAGAAGTTGGTATGTTATCAATGTACTGTGAATTTTCTTCTCTTTTCAAGTTTTGTGAATAAAAGGTAGTATTAATTGTGCACTACATAGTGGTAGTGGTTAGTAATCTTTTAAGATTCAGCAAAATGTATTTTGTAATTTTTAAACATTATATTTCAAGGTTTAATTAACTAAATTATTTTTTAAGGTTTATATATGTTTTTTATAAATTAATATAATCAATTTTATTACAAATTATTTTGGGTCTGTTGATTTAAAATGCGTTTAAATAATTTTACTGGAAATTTAATTTTGTAGGGTTTGAATTAAATCTCTGAAATGTGAAGTCATGGAAGATGAAATAAATCATCTTTATGGTTGGCTTTCCAAAGTAGCTCTATTAAAAGAGTGTTAGTGGAGACAAAGGACAAAGAGAGAGGGAGATAGGGAAAGCAAATGCAACTTGGGGAGAAAAGGGCATTGTTAGAAGAATGAGGACTCGGGAAAAAGAAACATGCCCTTGAAGATTGGAGGACGAAGGAGAAATTGAACTTGTCCATGCATGAGTAGAAGGTTGTCCTTAAGCCATAGCAATTTGCAAGACATTTCTAGTTAGTAAAATTAGCATAATAATTGTAGATAGTGCATAGCTCACCCTTTGTAACAATTTCCTATGTGTAATCAAATCTCCATTAAATTCTAGTTTTCCCATGTGGGTTTCAAGGGCACATAATTGTGTTGCCTATTATTTGGTTATAAATGTTATATGCATGATTTGTTTGGTGTATATTATGTGTATATATTTCAACACCATTACCAATCATGGGTTTAAGGTATTGTTGAGTTATATTGTTGCATTTGCACACTCATGACTAAATACCATTTAATTACATTACTTGGTGAGGTAGCCACATATAGTGATACTCCTTGTCAAGTGCAAGTCAAGACAACAAAACACAAACATCAATGTGAAGTTAATTACAACTACATGTTTATTTGATTTGTTAATTGCTTTGTGAGTATAGACTAATGTAGGTGTTCATTATGTTGGATGATGCTTTGTTCCACACAATGGATCAAGGTGTTTTATTCTTCCATAGTGATCTGGAGATGGAAAACAAGAACAAAGGTTGTGATGCATATGGGTTTCTTCACTAATCTTCAACTAGTTCCCCTTACTTCCACACATTGCCTTGAATAATTTTAAAGTCCATAGGCATCTTCAGATATATATATATATATATATATATATATATATATATATATATAATCAAGTTTGAAGGAATCACATCATATCTTATTTATTACAATAGATGAATAAATATGTACGGAGAGGCCATGTCACCCCAATTTCTCACAGTGTAGTGGCACAACTCATATATATATATATATGTGAATTAAGACCATGTCACCCCAATTTCTCACAATGTAGTGGTACAACTCGTGTGTGTGTGTGTGTGTGTGCACGAATTGATTAAGTGTTTGCACAAATTGGTTAAGTGTTTGCACATTAAATTATTGAGTTTAAGTTTTCGATATAGAATTGCTAAGTTATATATATATATATATATATATATATAGATAATTGTTATGTGCTTAAACAAGCGCTTACATCTCAACTTTAGCATGATGAATAACTTATCATTTAAAGCATTAAGTTTGACATTTCAATATATAAATGCATACATTCCCATGGAGTAGCCACAACAACCTTATTTTGTGTATGTTTGAAGTTTGGTTGCATTAAGAACAAAGAGGATAGGTTTTTCCGATGGCACAACATTGTAGAGTGTTGTGTAGGCATAATTAAAAAGAAGAATTTATTTGTTATTGGCACTTGGAGATTGTGTAAACATATATGTGTTAATAAGTAGATTGATTACCATCTTTGCACATTGGAAAAACAACATAATATATTGTTTTGCATTTAAAGATAGAAAGAAGTGTTGGTTTCACAATTTTTTCATGTAAAGTTCATTGTGATATTGTGATTTGTATTCTTCTAAAAGTTTATATATTATAGGCAATTGAGATAGAGCTCATTTATGTCTACAAGAGAGTTGCTTGAAAGGAAACATGATTTTAGGATAAATTTAAATTGTAAAGACAATTGAATTTAATTTTTGTATAAGGTCCATGTTAGTGAGGTGTTTGGGTTGTAGGTCCCTTATTTACAAATCCCCTACTATTTGTAACCACCCCTCCCACATTTACCCAATGTCACCGGCCTTCTAGGGTAAACATGAGACGAAGATTTATTATGACATGACCTGGCCTCCAAGCTCTAGTTATGGAAGTGGGGTTGACAAATTGACCACAAACTGACAACTCACCTCATCCCTCAGGACTACAGGACACTCAGGGGTCAAGGAACCACCCTAGGTGACCAAACCCTGAGTTGGGGCTCCTTTTCACTGACCTATACCCCCAACTGCATGCATGACAAGGCCCGAGTGCGATTGAAGGCCTCCAAGCGCATGCACAACATTGCCTGAGTACGGTTTTGACCCAAATTGTCCAGTTCAGAGGGTGTGGTCCCGAGATCTGAGCCAAAATTCCAGACCAGCCTCCAAACCACTAACCAAAACTTCCTGAAACTTCTCAAGATCATAAATGACATGACAATAAGGTTAAACATACAAACTTGAGTCATAAACTTGACCTAGGCTAACTAAAACAAACTAGGAATTTCGTCAAACACACGTAAAACATGTAAGCTGTAGGTCATGAATGCATATATAATCATAATAGTTTCAGTTTCATCTTAGAATCGTCGAGAAGGCCCTGTGAACTCTCCACATAGTTGCAATAACATTTATTAGTCCATATATTCATCAACTGATCAATAGCTAAACAATTCATAACAAGAACCATAAATTATGCACATCATATAACTAGAAAATAACTAGCATTTAAACCATGGCAGAGTAACCATAAGATTACCATCATAATCCATACATATACTCATAGATCGCCATAGGAAAATGTCTCATATTAACATAGGAAATTACCAACCAAGTTAGGGACTTCGATGTACCAACCAATCATAGATTGGGTTGAACCAAATATATCTTTCAGCCAATCACCCCTGTGCCATATTCCAAGCATGAATGTGGGATCACATGGAATAAACCAAGACAAAACCAAACTAGGGATTCCAAAGGCCCAACCACCTCAACCCTCAACCAGTGATTCCACCTCACAATTAGACATCACTAACACCAACCAGATCGGTATCTACCCAAGATTTCCAGGGCTCTAGGAACTAGGAACTCAACCCACAACCTTCCAGGGCTCTGGAGCATTTGTCCAACTTGGCTCCGAGGACTAGTAACTCAACCCACCAAGGGCTCCAAAGTGTTTGTCCCAACCTAGGCTCCAGGACTAGTAACTCAACCCATGTTTTTCCATGGCTTCCAGAGCGTTTGTTCCAACCCATAGCCATAAGGAACTATGAGCACCAACCAGAAAATAATCAAGTGGAAAAACCCACAACACCATGGTTATCCGAGAAATGGCAAGGAAAATATAAAACTATTGTCAATCTAAGAAATCCTCCATACCAATGACAACACATAACCAAATAATCACATGCATACACCACGCATCCATAAATTAGCAAGGAAAACACCCATGAAACCTATTACCTGCAAAGAAATCGAGTTGTAGCCATTGATTCACCTATTCCCTTGTGCTTTCCTTCTTTCCTTTTCCTTCTTTCTCCAAATCCAATGTGTGCCAAAGTGCTCCAAGAAAACTCCAAGATTTCTCTAAGTGTGCAAGAGTATGAGAGAATGACAGAATATAAGAGAGCTCCACCAAAAAACTGTCAAAATATAGCAACTCATCCTCAGAAGCCTTTTGTATCATTGAGGCCTCTATTTTCTCCATTTTCCTTCATTTTCCTCTAATTTCCCTCTCATGCATATATGTGTCTCTTCACCTTCCTTTTCTTCTATTTTCCTTTATTTCATAAATAAAATTCCAATCATTGCCACTTTGCCTTTTCTAATGCCTTTTCTAATTTCCACAGCCATAAATTAATCACTAGTGATACCCGTCACTCTTTTTTTCCCAACATTCATCTTCGAATATGTGTCCCATGACCTTGGTCTTATTTTATTTACATGGAAAATCAACTAGGGGTTGTTACAAACCCATCCCCCTTGGGGGAACATCATCCTCGATGTTCAATGACACTTATAAACCAGCAAAACACATGTTGCCCATGGAGCTTTATAACACAACTCGATGCAACATTTACATCATACCATATTGTTGAGACCATGAACATCATACCACTTATTGGAGCTTTATAAAACAACATCAAACACATATATCAGAATGCATCTTCTCAATCAAAAAATAGAGACAGTTACATAGATCACATATGATCATCTGTCTCCCATGTAGCTTCATCAGGCCCAAAGTGCTTCCACTACACTTTAACTTGCTTGATTACTCGATTCTGGAGAATGAGCATCCT
Source organism: Pinus tabuliformis (assembly GCA_031772625.1). Classification (NCBI taxonomy): domain Eukaryota; kingdom Viridiplantae; phylum Streptophyta; class Pinopsida; order Pinales; family Pinaceae; genus Pinus; species Pinus tabuliformis. The sequence continues at coordinate 3,843,057 of CM062811.1, read as the reverse complement.
TCGTTGCAAAATGCACTGAGGTTCCAGCTTGGAATTCACCTTTTGGTTCCACCTGAAATATAGGCCAGTCAATTACATGATCAACATCCTTCACATACTTCTTAAGCAATGAAACATGGAAAACATCATGGACTTTCACTGTTGGAGGCAATGCAATTCGATAGGCCAGTGGTCCAATCCTCTCAAGGATCTCAAAAGGCCCGCAATACTGAGGTGTCATCTTGGCACATGATCAATCCTCAAGGAACTCTTATTGGGCTTGATGTGCAAGTACACATGTTCCCCAACCTGAAACTCCTTAAATACCATATGTTGATCTACATAACTCTTATGCCTATCTTTTGTTTCCTTTAGATTCTTCTTGATAACCTGCATTTCCTGATCCATTTCTGCGAACATGTCCAATCCAATCAACACCATATTCATTGGATCACTCCAGTTGATAGGAGTATTACAAATTTTCCCATAAAGTGCCTCAAACAGGCTCATCTTCAATGACTCCTGATACCCATTGTTGTACTCAAACTCTACCAATGGAAGATACTCTTCCCATTTTCATTGTTGATGCATGACATACATCCTCAACATGTCCTCGAGAATCTTGTTGACCCGCTCTGTCTATCCATATTTATGTGGATAATAAGTTGTACTAAAAGCCAACTTTGTACCCAAACCTACAAACAACTATTTCCAAAACCTAGAAGTGAACTTGACATCTTTGTCGAATACAATCTTCTTAGGAACATCATGTAGTCTTATTATCTCCCTGATGAAGACCTTAGCTATGTCACTAGATGAATTAGTAGACTTCACTGGAATGAAATGAGTTACCTTAGTCAACGTGTCAACCACAACCATAATAGAATCATGTTGCTTTGATGTCCTCGGCAAACCTATAATGAAGTCCATGGAAATGACCTCCCATTTCTACTCTGGAATCAAAATTAGCTACAATAAACGACCTGGATGCTTACACTTTGCTTTTACCTATTGACAATCATCATTTTTCAACATACTCAGCCACTTTTTTCTTCAATTTTGGCCAATAATAGAACTTCGTATCCATTTTCAATGTCTTATGATATCCCGATTGACCTAAATATGGATTGACATGAAAATTCCTCAAGATAAGATTCTTGATCTCACTATTGTCTGACACATAGATCATGTCCCTAAATCTGACCAAACCATCATTCGTGAGATTATAATCCACATCCTAATCACATGTGCCCTATTGTTGTAACCTCTGCTTAAGCTACTGGTACCTGTCGTCCTGATATCCTACCTGCAAGATCTGATCTTGTAAATCTATCACATAAGAACTCATAGCTACAATGTGATTTACTTGCACTCTTCTGCTAAGAGAATATACAAACATGTTCTCTTTTCCCTTAATGTACTTGATCTCGAAGTTAAACTCACTCAGTGTGGCCAACCATCTAGCTTGCCTAGTATTCAAATTAGGTTGGTCAAAAAGGTATCTCAACCCACTATGATCACAGTCTCATCAACACAAACCTCTTGCCAAGAAGATAATGCCTCCACATCTTCAATGTTTGAATGATCGTTTCTAACTCAAGATCATGCATCACATAATTATGCTCATGCTCATTTAGTTTCCCTGACTCGTAGCATACTACCTATCCTTCCTACATCAGAACTCCACCATCCTCTCTTGCAATAATTTGTACACACCACAATCTCTTTATCTAGATCATCAATCTTTAGAACTAGAGTGTTTGTAAGCAACTGCTCAAAACTAGTTGCACATTCCTTTATCCCTTCAAATTTATTTCCTTTCTTCTACAAAGATGTAATAGGATAGGAAATATGTGAGAAGTTTCTGATTAACTACCTGTAATAACCTATCAACCCCATGAATGATCTGACCTCATACACATTCCTAGGAGTTTCCCACTCCATGATAACTCTGATATTTTTCAAGTCCACTTTTATACCTTCCTTGGAAACAACATGTCCCAAGTAATTAACTTTTGTCTAAAAGAAACTACACTTACTAAGCTTGGCATACAAGTGATTCTCTCTGAATATTCTTAACACTACTTTTAGGTGTTTTGCATGTTCTTGCTCATTCTTAGAATATATCAATATATCATCAATGAATATTATCACAAACTTGTCCAGATAAGGACGCAACACACTATTCATCAAACACATGAAAGTAGTTGGAGCATTAGTCAAACCAAAAGGAACCACAACAAACTCATAATTCCCATACCTGGTCTTCAAAGTAGTCTTATAGATGTCATCTTCTTTGATACATACATGATGATACCCTTATCTCAAATAAATCTTCGAGAACTTTGTCGCTCCCTTCAACTGATCAAACAAGTCATCAATCTATGGCAAAGGGTACATGTTCTTAATCGTCACCTTGTTCAACTGCCTTTAATCAATACACAACGTGAGAGTACCATCCTTCTTCTTCACAAATAATATTGGTGCACTCCAATGTGACACACTTGGCCTATTGTATCCCTTGTCAAGTGTTTCCTTCAATTGCAGCTTTAGTTCCACCAAATATGGAGGGCTCATCCTCTATGGTGCCTCTAATTTCAGTGTTGCTTCTAGTACCAACTCAATAGAGAAATCCACTTCCATATGAGGCGCTAACTCTAAAATATTTGTTGGGAATACATCTTGAAAATGTTGCAAACCCAGATACCTCTTCAAGACTTCAACATCCTCAACATCCTTCCCTTTGTCAGTGGAAATATGAACTACACATCCTTTCCTACTATTGTGCTTGGCCTACATAGTTGTAACTATTCTCACTGACATAGGCTTCTTCTTACCCTACAAGATTCTCCTCATCACACAAATACTAAATGGCCTTATCATAGAAATCTACCTTAGTCTTGTGAATGTACAATGAATCCATACCCAACAAAATATTGTATGATCCCAATGGAAGAACATTTAGATGAACTGATGTAGATGTATTGTTCAGCTCAAATGCACAAGATCTCACCCAATGTCGAACTCTTTTCTTAGTACTTGTAGTCAACTACACTAACCAAGATTTTGCATGCACTTCTTTTTTCAAGCAACACTTATCCACTAGGTTAGGACTGATATAACTATATTTAGATCCAAGGTCAATCCAAATAGAAACAACTTGATCACAAAGCTTACCTTCCATCTTGATAATAAATGCCCGATGATTAGCCTGCGTATTATCCAATGTTGCATAAATATGAGGAATAATTTGTCCAACATCCCCAAGTGTATGTGCCTCCTGATCATTGTAAATCTAATGTCTATCATCCTGATGTTGTGGACAATCTCTCCTAAAATGATCCTTGCCACAAGTCCAAAATCGCAAAGGCTTCCTGCCATCAACCTTTTTCTGCTCCTCCATTTGAAATCCCTATCCTATGTCATTTGCATTGAACTTATTATGCAGCACTACATTCTCATTTTCATCTGTATCTTGAGTTTTTCCTCTCTTCTTAGCCCATTTTCCTTTATTCTTCTCATTACCTTTCCAATCCTGCCTAGAATTAATCTTCTGCTTTAATTCCTCATAACAATGCTTCAACTTTCTGATGGATTCCTCTAATGATCTAGGCTCATCAAACTTGATTTTGTCTTTGAATGATAATGGAAACCCACCAATCAATCTTTGAATCTTTGCTTTCTCCTCCTTAAGATAAGCCACATATCTCAACAACTCCAACAATATGCTAGTATACTCCTCATCGGTTATAGATCTCATCTTCAACTCATAGAATTCCTTTTCCCTGTCATCATAGTATCTCTTAGATATATAATTCTTCCTGAAAATTATCTCGAACTCACCTCAAGTCATCTTTTATTCTCGAATTCCTCTTATATTCTTTACATGTTCCAACCAAATGTATGATTTCCCTTTGATACTAAAAGTAATTATCATGGCTTTCATATTTTTTGAATAATCATGAAATCTGAAGAAATTATTCATCCCAAGCAATCAAGATTATGTGTCTTGTGACTTCTTCATTTCTCCATCAAAAGTAGGATGCTTTACTTTCTTGAACTCCTCTAGCAAGTACTACTTCTCGCTCCTCCTATATGGATGGTGGTTGTGATGATGATAGGTTCTCGCTACACCAGAAATTGAATAGAACCCATGGTCATTACTCTCCGGTCATGTGTATCCAAGAACCTACCATCTTTGATTGTGTCATCCCTATCAAACTTGCATCCTGATTGATACATGTTGCCATATGCCTCATTGGTCCTTTCCTCCTGCCCATGACTAATCCTAAGTGGTCCCTCTCTCTACAAATTTGATAGACTTTGAAGGATGACTACATTAACTTTCGCTTGATTTTCCTATGATTTGGAAAGTCTTTCTTGTGACTGAATGATCCTGCCATTATCTGCCTTACAAATTTTGATCTATTCTTTCAAACTTTCCAATGTATCTGCTATGTTAGGGGAGTACTCATCGCCATGTTGTTCATCTAATCTGTAGGGAGAATCATGTCAATTGTAGTCCACCATTCTTCTAGTTATCTTGATCTTCTTCTTCCTGCAAACATACAATGTTGAATAAACCAAATGTAAACATGATCAAACATACCTCAATGGAGTTCAGGGGAGGCTATCTCGTCTGCACAATCAATCCAAATTAGCATGACACATGTATATTTAATAAAATCAACATATCAATCATCTCAAAATCAGCATCATCAACCTCTACATGATGACACAACTATAATAAGGACTATCACAATGCATACATAACGAACACATAGACAACAGACATGCATGCATGACAAACACATTTCACCCATCCAGTCCAAGTGTTGAACCTGGTAGCTTTGGTACCAACTTGTAACCACCCCTCCCACATTTACCTAATTTCACCAACCTGCTAGGGTAAACATGAGATGAAGAGTTACTATGACATGACCTAACCTCCATGCTGTAGTTATGGAAGTGGGGTCGACAAATTGACCACAAACTAACAACTCACCTCATCCCTCGGGGCTACAGGAAACTCAGGGGCCAAGGAACCACCCCATGTGACTAAACCTTGAGTTGGGGATCCTTTTCATTGACCTAGAGCCCCAACCACATGCATGACAAGGCATGGGTGTGGTTGAAGACCTCCAACCGCATGCACAACACTGCCTAAGTGTGGTTGTGACCTAAATTGTCCAGTTCAAAGGGTGCGGTCTCGATATCTGAGCCAAAATTCCAGGTCAACCTCCATACCACTGCCCAAAACTTCCTGAAACATCTTAGCATCATAAATGACAAGACAACAAGGCTAAACATACAAACTTTAGTCATAAACTTGACCTAGACTGGCCATAATAAACTAGGCATTTCGTCAAACACATGGCAAACGTGTAAGCTACAAGTCATGAATGCATATATGATCATAATAGTTTGAGATTCATCTGAGAATCACCGAGAATCCCTATGCCCTCTCCACATAGCTCCAATAACATTTATTAGTACATATATTCATCAATCGATCAATAGCTAAACAATTCATGACAAGAGCCATAAATGATACACATCATATAACCAACATATAACCAGAAAATAACCAGCATTTAACCCATGGCAGAATAGCCATAATATTACCACCATAATCCATACATATACTCATAGATCACCATGAGAAAATGTATCATATTAACATAGGAAATTACCAACCAATTCAGGGACATCCACATACCACCCGACCATAGATTGGGTTAAACCAAATCTCTCTTTCATCCAATCACCACCATACCATATTCCAAGCATGAATGTAGAATATCATGGAATAAACCAAGGCAAAACCAAACCAAGGCTTCCATAGGCCCAACCACCTCAACCCTCAATCAATTATTCCACGTCACGGTCGGACATCACTAACACCAACCAAATCGGTCTCTACCCAAGTTGTTCAGGGATCTAGGAACTAGTAGCTCAACCCATAGCCTTCCAAGGCTCTAGAGTGTTTGTCTAACACAGCTCTAGGGACTAGTAACTCAACCCACCAAGGGCTCAAGATAATTTAGCCAAACCTAGGTTCCAAGAATAGTAACTCAACCCAAGTTGTTCCAAGGCTTCCAAAGTGTTTGTTCCAACACGCAGTTATAAGGAACTATGAAAACCAACTAGAAACAGTCAAGTGGAAAAACCCACAACACCATGGCTATCCAGGAAATGGCAAGGCCAGGCTAAAACCACTGTCAATCCAGGCAATCCTCCATGCCAATGACAGCACATAACCAGATAATCGCATGCATACACCATGCATCCATAAATCAACAAGGGAAACACACATGCAACCTGTTACCTGCAAATCAATCCATATGTAGCCACTGATCCACCTATTCCCTCGCTCTTTCCTACTTTCATTTGCCTTCTTTGTCCAAATCCAATGTGTGTCAATGTGCTCCAATAATGCTCCAAGATTTATCTAAGTGTGCAAGAGTATGAGAGAATGGGCAAATAGAAGAGAGCTCCACCCAAAAACTGTCAAAAGCTAGAAATTGATCCTTAGAAGCCTTTTATCATTAAGGTCTCTATTTTCTCCATTTTCCTTCATTTTCCTCTAATTTCCCTCTCATGCATATCTATGTCTCTTCACCTTCCGTTTCTCCTATTTTCCTTTATTTCATAAATAAAATGCCAATTATTGCCACTTTACCTTTGCTAATTTCCATATCCACGAATTAATCACCAGGGATACCCATCATTATGTTTTTCCCAACATTCAGCTTGGAATATGTGTCCCATGACCTTGGTCTTATTTTATTTACATGGAAAATCAAATAGGGTTTGTTACACTATGATACTTATATGATACTAAAAATTGAAAACTCTTGCTTTAATGCTTAAATATATATCTTTATGATGAGGTTTCATTCCACATTAATCCTTTTCTTCTTTTATCTTTTTCATTTCCACATTTTTAAAGTGTCAAGTATCTCCACATAATTTTATTGAGAGAAGCAAGGTTTATTATAATCCATGATACAAAAAGATTGTCCCATGTTTACTATACATGGCACCAGTGAAATATTAACAAATTGAAGAGGAAAAAAAATTAACCTCTTTATCCAATCTATAATCTCAATAAGAAAGAAAAATAACTAGCATAGTTTATGTTGGAGGCTTGAATTGTTGGTAAAGTAGGGTTAGTGATATATCGCCTACTAGGGTTCAACTCCCTTCAAGATTATGGTATGTTTCAGCACATGAAACACTAAGGTTGTCATGCTCATTTTTAGCCTAATCAGATAAATCATTTCTTATAAAATGTGACTTGACGTCCCACCTCTTTATAAGGGACAAATAGGTTTGACATTTAGAGTAAAAGGGAGACATCTTGAATGTTTTCTCAACCCAATATATTTTAAACAAAAATTGTCTACACTTAGATTTTGTTGATGTGACAACCCTTTTTGTTAACCCTCTTGTAAATATTATTATGAATTGTAAATTCATGTAAATGATGGTTATTTAAAAATGATGTATAGTTGAGATGGGACATGGATTTAGAGGTCTATAGGAGGAGGAGTTGCTTGTAATCATGCCTTGCATTTAAGTTACCACCAAAATCCTTGTTGGGAGGGATGGCCCTATTGTGCAAGAAGTTAATGGAGGAAATGGGATCTTGAGTAGATTGTTGAAAATAGAAACAAAAAATGTTAAAAATAACATCAAGAAAAATCCTAATTTAATTTGTCCTTGAATTAAATTGGGAATAAAATTGTAATTCCACATCTCATGACAACTTGTAATAGTTAACTAAGTTAATTTGACTTAGTTAGCTTAGTTAATTCAAGTTGAGGGTCTAACTAGATTCATGTAGAGTGTCTCCTACAATTAGGAGCACTAGTTGAGTTTATTTTGAGTTGTAATTATTTAATTCAGTGTAACTGAGTTAAAGTCAGTTAAACTAGTTCCAACTGATGGAGGAATTAGTGCAGGGTCTAGTAGTGGGGTGTAGCCTGCAGTAGTGAGGTGTAACCTATTGTAGTGGGGTGTAACCCACAGTAGTGAGGTTTAACCTGTTGAACAGTGGGGTGTCGCCTGCGGTGATGAACTAGTCAACTGAAGATTCGCTCATAATTAACTCATGCATGTCAGATCAGAGAAAGACCTAGATGAGATTGGAGTTCAGGGACAGTTTACTATCACATGTAAAATCATCTAAATTAAATAGATGGTGCATGCAGTCAGAGGAAGGCCTATGAGGATTGTGCAATTCATAGTTGAGGAATTTCCCCATTAAATAGGGGTTAATTCCCAAGGGAACAGTGCAAGGAAGTAGGAGCTTGGAAGGCTAGGAATTTGGCTAAGTATTGGCCAAAGGAAGTCATTCAGGCAGAGGATAGAAAATACTTGTGCAGGTTGAGCATAGAATATTGTATTCATCCAAGGCTTGCCTAGGAAGCAGTGAGACAGATAGAGATAGTGCAGAGGTTGCTCGGGCTTGAGCAAAGCATTGTAATCTTCTCATATTTTTTTATTAATGCAATATACAGATAACAGGGGTTTTTAGTTGTGGCTATCACCATAAAATTATTGTGTTATGTGTGATTTAATTATTTCTCTTATATGCTTCGTGATTTCATCAATCATTTAATGTTTCCTTTGATGAGTAGAGTAGATTCAAGTCAATTGTTTTAGCATATTACAATTTGTAGTTTGAATCTACAAGGAATTTCTACATAGAGGATGAGTTTTCAGGCTTCCTCACGGACCGTGTTGATAGAGTCAACATGCAAGAGGAGTTTGGAGTGAGCAAGAAAATAAGGAAAAATGATGTGAGGAAGGGAGGATGCACAAGGGGGGGAGGAGAGAGTATGCATGAAGAAAAAAAAAATGAGGTATTGGTTTTTATCTCTTGTCTGCATATCTCCTACATTTGTGCAGCCTTGTATGATCGTCTATGTGATCCATGTGATAAGGGAGGCTTATAGAGGTGTGTGAGCATTCCCTGTGATCAATAGGAAATAAGTTGTTCCTGTGTATTTCTTGCTAAGGCCTAGGCATGCATATGTGTTTAAATGCTAGAAGATAGTTCAATGGAGTAGGGATTCTTTGTTATAGCCAAGCTGAGAAATTCATGGGGCTTATTAGCTAAGAATCATCAGGGCTGTGACTGTATTCTCGGGGTTGACAAAACCACCAGAGACTATGTTGATTGAGTACTTACTAAGAGATTGAGGAACCCTAGAGCTAGTGGGTTGATAATGTTGGATAAAGTAACTGGTTTTTCTCTTCATAATGACCTTTCTAAACATGACATTGTATATTTTTCATATAAAAAGAAAATTAAAAAGAAATATTATTTGTAAAAGCATGGGTTTCATGCTCAAGGCTAGTTCAAAGCATGTTCTTTGTGCTTCTAGGACTTTCTATGTCAAATAAGAACTTTTGTCATGTATTATAGTCTCACTTGGACTCATTGTAACAAAAGAAAATAATTATTTCTCATCAAGAAAATAATTATTTTTCGTCAAGAAAACAAAATTATCCTCCAAGACCAAGTCAGCCCCAATAAGGACAAGTTGTTATAAAGAGTCCTATTGAGCCCTCCAAAAGGCTATAAATAAGAAGGACTTCGACTCATTTCAATCACTCACAAAAGCAAGTTTGATATGCAATAGTGAAGGAGAAGGAAGAGAAAAAAAGACAAGAAGAAGCTGAAGAAAGAAGGCCTTTGAAGAAAAACATATATTTTTGTCCACACATGCGAAGCTGTCTAGGGTTTCTATGTGAGTTGTAGGGGCTAAAATTGCAGGTCGAAGCTGCAAACCTTATTGTAGGGTCAAAACTCTGAGGTGAAGTTGCTTTGATCTTTGTTGTCTTTGGAAGGACATGGCTTGTTTGAAGTTATTTTTTTGGTGGGATTACTTGGTGCTTGGGAGGAATTTTGGCTTTGGTATTGGGTCTTGGAAGTCTCATTTTGAACAAATTCTATAAGAAGAGAAGTATTATTTCTCAGTTTTCCCCTTTGAGGGGTTTTTCCCTGGCTTGGAACCTATACCTTGTGTACTTTGTCTCTTTGTGATCTTCATTATTTTGGTAATTTCTTGTTGAACAAGAAATACAAGTAATAAAAGGCAAACTAATATCACAAGTAATTATCAAGTAAGGAAATCCAAACATAATATACAAGATTCTTGATTTAGATAACACCCAGTGTAGTATTGGGGGCTAATAACATAGGTGTAAGCACCATTAAGAAGTTGTTGGCAAGAGCACTCTTATTCCTATGGAAGAAACGTCGCTAACAAACCTCTTTTTTATTTATACATATCTCTCTCTGAGACTAAACTGAGACTCTATGTGCCCTACTTGACCCCTGTGTTGTTTTTTGTTGGATTAAAAGCCACTATGGTGGAATAGTAAGGAGATATTGAGAACACATGAGAAATGGCTATATTCATCATATGCGAGTGAAAAATGAGAACTCCTAAGAAAACTACCTTCTCATACTGTGGATCTAGCTCAAGGGTGTTTGACTGTAAGAAATCCTATAGTGCAGTCAATCTAAGGTTGGGTGGAGATTTGAAATCCCAATCTGAGTTGTCAGACTCATCTATAATACAAGATAAGTGGTTTTGCTTATGTTGTTGTGAATGTCTTTCCACTGTTACGTGTGTTGTTTTTATATAGCATGTGTGGTTAATTGAAATTTCCTTATTCATTGTATAAATCATATGAATGGTTGAATGATAAATATGCATAGGTGGGAGGCTTGATGCTCCCTGTAATCTATATCATGCTTATGATAAATGATTATGATTTCCTGAGTGGTTCTTATGCTCTAAAATAATGACTATGTTAATTCTAGAATGGGTGTGTCTGAGTGGCACTGTTAATTAATTAGTGACTAGATGTTTATGGTGCAGGCAGGTCGAGCGGGTCATTAAGGCTCCGAGTCCACAACTAAGCCGGTAAATTCATTACAATAGTGAGCCAACGAAGGCAGATCAACTGCCTATTTGTGAGAGAACCAACAACCTTATCCATTATATTGAAGCTCAGGAGAGAGAACCATAACTCTTAAGTGTCAAGAATAACTTGATGGAGGGGGGAAATATCTAAGTATTGAGAAAAAGAAATGTTAAATCTTAGAAGAGAGCGCGGCCTAAAAAACCCAAGAAAAATCATAATGGGAAAAAATTATAAAAACAATGTAGAGATGCGGGGGGTCAAAGCACTTCAGGAGTTTGGGGTTTGGGACCAAAACCGGTAAGTCATGGTGGAAACGAACCAAATGCATGAATACCTAGTGGGGCTCAGTGCAGTCTAGGGCCTGAACTACTTTGAGATTTCACGAGTTTAAGCCAATTTCCATTGCAATCTTGGCAGAAATATTGAATTGTCGAGGAACCAGACTTCTTGAATGGCTTGAGGTGGGGCCAGTGTAGTTTGGGACCAAGCTTGTTCAGGGGTGTTTGGTGAAGGTATTGATAGTTAGGCCCTAAATCCTTAATAGCCCATTGAGGGCAGATTCGGTGGGACCTAAGCAAGGGCATGTGGCATATGCCATGATGGAAAGACAATGGGATTGCCACATGGGAATTAAGTGGGTTATTGTAGGTGCCATGTGGTAGAGCATTGTTGGCGTGGCGAGGGTTTATTGGATAAACTTTAAATGGCCATAGCTTTTGATTCAAGCGTCAAATTTCGACAAAAGTTATTTTGTTAGAAATCCCTCGCCAAGCTGGACACAATGGTGGTATTGGTTTTTAGTTTTAAATAAGTTGAAAAGTGAGGATTTTTGTGACCCCATTTCGATGATAAGACTATGGAGGGCAGGTTAGATGAAAGTAACACCTTCCATATGGCATAGTTTTTCTAACGGGGTGGGGTGGAGCATTACAATTGATCCTCCTCGATGCTTAATAAATACTGATTTAAGATGGATATATGCTAGTTTGGAAGGGTTATTCCATTAGAATACCTTTCCAATCCCTCCATCTAATTCCAATCTTTGTGGGTGTGACATAGCCAATGGACAAACGTTGAATATTGATGTGAAATGGAGTCATCCTATTGATGGTCAAAAAAAAATCCAACAACAATGAGGGATTACCACCCAATCAAGGCCCCAGTTAGGCTTATATTTGTTTGTGATGGTAATATCCATTAGTATGTGGGTGTGGTTTCCACTAAATAGATTGCTCCTCGAAAGAAGAATTTTGTTTAAGCTTTCCTAAATCCTAAATGCCATCCTATTTAATAATGCAAATGCAATCCTATTTCTAATCCTAATCTAATTGTAAAAAGGAGATTAATCACAAGCATGTAATTCACTACTATAAAACAAGAAACAAATCCATTCTCTTCCATCATAAATCACACTACATATCCCAATAAGATGAATGAGAATGAATTGCAAATACAACTGATATTAGAATATGTCCTTGTAATTAAATCCACATACAGATCATCATATTTCATCAAGCAAACTCAATGATGAATAAAACTCGATAAAATAATTGATAGAAATGAAATAAGATAAACTAATCATGAATTAGCTTTTACTTATGTTTAATCTTCAAAAATAGTTCTTTAGTATCAAATCCAAGCAAAATCCATTAACCTCGAGTCCTAAATTTACTCAAGAAAAATATACAAGAGTGAATTATAGGTTTTCAACCCATCAAGTTTTCAATCCTTCCTTAAACCTAGACATAAATGTACAAGATCGAATTATATATTTTCAAACCAACAAGTCTTCAAAATTATATTTAGACTGATAACAATATCAAGTCTTAATTACAAAGTTCCCAACCCCATTGAACATAGAAAGAGTAGCATTTTATAATTAACATTCCTTCTCTTCTTTGATTGCACCTACTTTCCTCTTTTTACTCATCAATCGATATTATTTTCTGAAAAAATGTTATTAAATCAAATATAATACCTTCATGAGCTATTGTATGATTACATGTTTCTTTGCTTTTCAATTTTTCTTTTCTTCTTTTTCCTCTTGTCACATACATAAAATAATTTAAATATAAGTATTAATTTTTACATCCTAGAAAAATATTTGTTAATAATATCATTAAAAGGAAAGTCTTATCGAAACAATAAAATATAAATGAATTAATAAGAGGAATATTAATTAAAGTCTCCGCTAACTCATTCTTTTATTGAGGATTATGGTTTTTCTTTTCCTAAAATAATTGAAAAACCATTAAAATATCTAAATCAAATGTTAGCAAAATCCTCAATTTTATTATTTTAAAAGACTAACAAAACCATGGTGTCTAGAAAATAACTTTATTATATTTTGTCTATAGTCTCTGACTTCTAAACTTTTTACTGTAAACTAAAAACTTATATTATCAATAACAAGTTACATATATCCTTGGTATTTTTTTGTCAATAGTTTGGCACTTAGGAAACCAGACCACGGACAAAACAAGAGACTATCAATCCATGAAAATATATCCTTCAAAAAATTATAGAGTGACCAATGTATGTTGTCTAAACCATATTGCTACAAATTAACTACCTAGATATCTCATCACAACTTTATCAGAACTATTAAAGACTATAGGCAAAATTATTAGAGAACATGCAAACATAAGAAAAAATAAGAGGAATTTGAGGCATCCACCTCAGTAGGCACATGTTCCATTGGGTTGTGGTTGCTTGGTCAATGGCCTGGAGCCACACTTGCTTCAATCTGCACCAACCTATTGTTCATCTCCTTTTGTTGCCACAAAATATCATCTAAAACAGAAGAATATCATCTTTACCATCATTCCTATCCAGAAAAGCATGACCAAGTAGTGACTTCATATGCCAATATAGATAAATAGTATATAAATACTAGTTTTTTTTACCAAGGGTATGCCCTGTGTCCAGCACCCACGTTACAACCGTTGTAGTGACCTTTGAGTTTGGAAAAAAAATTATTTCACCCACCACACCTTCTTCCACATCTTGTAGCTTGTCCTTTATGTCTTACAGAATTTGTTCCTAATATAATCAAGTTGAGGTCTCAACCCATAGACAGGCTTGAGTACCAACAATGAGACTCTACCACCACTTCCTCTCCTATATCATGCATGTTGATGTATCATTTGTACAACCAAAAAGAAGGGGAGCAAAACCAAATAGTAAGAGACAGACACATAGCAGGGAGTCAAAAGTCGAGAAGGGGTATGCACATAAAGAATTGAGAGCACAGGAATTTGGTAGGAGAGTTGTAGCAAAGCTCGAAGGAAGATACATAAAATAAAGGGAAATCGCTAAAATAATGCACCAAGCAAACAACATAGAAAAACCAAGAATGTGCTCGAATAATGAAAATAAATGGTTGCATGCTTGGGGAGCTGGGCATCATTATGGTCACTAAATGTATTTCATCGAACATCTACCTAGAACGTGTGGAGATCTTGATTAGGATACAACCTAGCCTGATAAATGCTTGGAAATTGTTGAGGGTGGTGGGGGGGGGGGGTGTGAACCAGTGATTGTAAATTTCCAATTATTTAGCTCAAATTAATTTACTTTTTCAAATATCTTCTTATGAAGCTAATGGCTTTTGCATATGTTCATTTATTAATTATTTCTTTTGCAGTTACCATAGAGAGACATTTCCATATGTACATATTCAGAATTCAAGAGCATTCACACAAGTCAGACATTCAACAAGAAACAAATGAATACCCCAGATATAAATGGAAACCCATAAAGGGACAAAACCACAAATTTTTGCTAAAAATGATGTGAAAGCAAGCTTCTACTCCCCTATTACATGAAATTTTTTGTAGGCTCCAACCTATACGAGGCTCCTATCTCAAGAGGCTACAACTTGTTTTTTATGTGTAGGTTGCAGTGTGATTGATTCCATATTTGTTGTAGCTCGTAGTAAATAAATTGTTAAATTTAATTAACAATTAGGAGAATTATTTCCAGTTGCTGCAATAGGAATCAGGTTTCCGATTTTTCACACAGGAGTAGTTGGTCACCTTGAGGGGCATTAGATGGTGGACCATGGTTTCCTTGGTTACCTTGAGATGGTTGGTTCTGGTTACCCTTCCCCTTATTCTCTCACGTGGGGTTAGGAGAATTGGTTGCACTCTGTTGAGCATACACTTGACCTTGAAAAGGTGGTTGTGGTTGTGGCAGAGGTGGAGGAGGCATGGAAGGTTGGGGCACTAGTGCTAGAGGGACTGGAGCGCTAAGCATTACATAAGGATATAAATAATTGGCGGTAACATTGTGATAACTAGGTGAAGCGACAGTTAGCCCTGGCATTGATTGATGACGATGGGGATATGTGTATGACGTGTTTGAACCTTAGTAAGTTTTTCCATGGGAAGCTGCACGAAGGGGGTAGATGTGAGTCAAACTAGTCCCCCCTGGTTACAAGTGACCCTAACAACAAGATATGGTTGTTCACACTTCAGATATGCAATGAAAAAGTAAGAAAACCTTGCAGTAAAAAAATCGTATGCAGCCCAAAATATAGGACAATAAGAAATAACCAATTTAATAGCCCAATAGAAGCTTTGAATGAATAATATTTTTATTAGAAAACAGTTGCTGACAAGGATTTAAAACATGGATCTGTAAAATCCCCCTCTGTGGGATGGGTCCTTTGATGTCCTTGTGCCTCAGTGATCTGTTTCTCTCTCTCTCAATATGCAGAAAAACACAAAAGAAAAATGGAAATCAAGTGGGAGCTCAAATATTATTAGGCGATAATGGTGATGATGATAATTATCATGGTGAAAAATGAATGGAAAACCCTCTAATTTGTAACAAAGTATCGGGCTAAATTAGGAATTGGAAATAATAAAATATTATTGACCAAATCAAGATCTAGTCGTTAGGATTACTTTATTATATGGAGAGGAAAAAGATATTCAAAATGGTCAATTATCTTTATTTAGAAAATAGTTGAAGTAATTAACAAATAAAATGATTTATTAATCACTTTGAAAGGATTAAGAAAAGTGTGAATTTGAAATAATTATTAAATAATGGTTTAAAAATTATTCCAAAAATAAGAATAAGGAATAATAAATAAATAGTGATTTATTTAATTATTCCATGGTGATTTAGTCAAATGTGTTAAGAAATAATTATCAAATAATTATTTTTAGAGGTCCACGGGGTCTTGGATAGATATTGATCGAGTGTTGTGTTAAGGCACTCCTTGATGTGAAGTCACCGATTTAATTCCCCTCCTCGATCAGGGTGCTATATTGCACATGATGAAGATCTAGTCCTACCAAACTTACAACAACAACAACAAAAAATCTAGAGAAAATTACATAAATAATGATTTATTCAATTATTCTCATGGTTTTTTTTATTTTAAATAGAAACAATTTAATAAAAATAGTTTACTAAATTATTTCCTATGGTGAAAGTGATTTTACTATGTTAAAATTAATCCTACATGGTGCTTTTCGATACACCTAGTTAGAAATGGTGAAGTGATCATTTTTTAGGTGATAACATATATATATTCAAAAACTTACTCCTTTTTGTTGATGATGAATCATATGCATACTTCTTTAGATTTTGATTTCAATGCAGCAATATAAGTTGATCAAATGTTGGACTTCTAATCATAGAACCAATTTGATGGTTTTCTTCATGATAGAAGTTGACTCATCATTGTACTTTGGCTTTATCTCTAATTTTTATTCTTTGTGAACATTTAGATATTGTACAGAAACTAGGTATCTTCATATGAATACAACTCTTTCATATATGTGTCTTCATTTGGACCTTGCAAATAATATGGTTCAGATGTTGATCACATGGTAATTCATGATGAAGGCTTCAAGAAATTAAACATGACACTTATTGATGTACAAAATCTACTCATCTTTTCTTGGTATCAGCACATTTGTTTTCACTATGCATATTCGAAGAGATCTTTGGATTTGATTTCTTCATAGATCAGAGAATATCAGTCGAATACATGACTTAACATAATATACTTTGATGCATAGGACATACATATTCAGATTCGTCAGAGGTTGAAGAATTTTGAAAAATTCTAATGATGCAAATATACATTGAGCTAGGCTCATTTTCAACATGTTTTGACTAGATATGCAAATGTTAAACTAGATTATGTACATTTGAGAATTCTTATTTGCATGTTATAGATACATTTTTGTATCAAAGAATGAACCTATGAATGAGAAACTTGATTGATGTTGTCTTTTCATAAAGAATATGGTTTAATACTGCAATTGTAGGTGGGTATTTTGTTCCTGCTACTTCTTGATTGCTTCATAATCTTGACACATGGTTATTGCTTCTCTTCTTTACTCCTTGCTACTCCTGTAGAGTCTCCCCCTTAGATAATTCATTTCTTTTCATATTCTTTACAATATCTGAGGATCTTCTTTTCATATTCCCTAGTTTGTTTCTTAGATATTCGAATGGTTCTCTAGCAAGTGGCTTAGTAAATATATCCATTATATGTTCTTTTCTCGGTATGTATTCCAACTTCACTATTTTCTCAACCACTTATTCTTTGAGGAAGTGGTACTTAATATGGATATGTTTAGTCTTTGAATGAAGCACTATATTTTTTGAAATGCTTATTGCACTTGTATTGCACACTTAACAAATAGGTTAGTTGAAAGTTATGTTCACATCTTGTAGAGTCTATTTTTTCCACAACACTTGTGTGAAACAAGTGGAATTTGCTATGTATTCGACTTCTACTATAGATAGAGATATTGAGGATTTATTTTTTCTTAACCATGCAACTAATGATTCTCCTAAGCAGAATGCACCACCACTCATGCTTTTCCTTCCATCCACACAACTAGCCTAGTCTACATCTGTGTAAGTTGTCACTGTAAAATTATTCCATTTTAGGTACCATAGTCCATAGTCTGTATTTCCCTTTCAAGTATCTGAATATCCTTTTTGCTTCTAGTAGATGACTTTGTTTAGTTGTTGATTGATATCTTACCACTAATTTGACTTCCAACATTATATCTAGTCTAGAGGTTATTTGATGTAACAAACTATCTATCATAGATTGATAAGCTTCTGATCAACATTAAGGGATTCATCATATTGTTGAAATTGTAGCAAGGAATGGCTTATTTGACTTGTACCTTAGTCAAAGTTTCTAATTCAAATTCAGTGTCATAGATACTTGAGTTAGTTGTCAGTTAACATGTGCGATGTGATATATCACTAGTTTATTGTCAGTTAATTCGAGTTAGATGGATTTCAGTGAGTTGTGTACTAGTTGATAGCTAAAATTTAGCTATCTACTGGAGTTAAACTATAGTGTATGTTAGTTAATTGATCTCTAGTTCTAGAATAGATATGGACTTGAGTTCTTGAGTTTAGTTGAGTAGTTTGACTTTCGTTGACTCAATTGACTATTAGTTAACTAGTTGCAGCTACTAAATTTGCCCTAGTAGGTCATGCAATTCAAATTTCCTATTGAGATTGAATGAAGGCATAGATATATTTATTCATTGTATGCAGGTTTTTGTGTAGAGGCTTGAGAAACAAGCAGAGCAATTTCTTTTGGGAATTGTGCAAGGAAATAGGATAAATTCATATTGTTTTAGGGGAAAATTTCTATAGGAAATAGGAGGCTCATAGTAGGGCTGATTAGCCTGAGTGTTGGGAAAGACTTGAGAGAGAGTTGATCAAAATTGCAAGGGCTTCTGGCTTGAAGCATATTATTTGTAATAGCTAAGATTTCTCAGTTGATTTAATACAAGAAATGGGAGTTCCTCCTAGTTGGGTTCCCTAGATAAATATTGTGTTCTCTGTGTGATTGTGTTTCTATTCAATGTTTTCTATCCATAGAATTTTGGTAGAGAAATCTTGTGCCTTTTGCAGTTAAATTTTCTCTCATTAACAGTTGCAAGATTTCAAGGATTTCCAACATGGTATCAAAGTTGAAAACAATATATAAACCAAGTTCCTTGATCAAATTCAAAGTGCATTGAAGAGGAGATGATTTGGTGTAGGAATTCTACAAGTGCAGGAATCATGTCAGTTTATGGATTGAGGACAGAGGATGCACTGGAAGGGACTTCAAATTTCTGCACATGGAAGGACATAATGGAGGTTGTGTTAGATAATAATGGGGTTTTGGAATACATCGAGATAGATATTCATAAGCCTGTTACATCAGATGCACAACAACTAACTCAAAGGAAGAACGACACTGCCAAGGCTAGGAGGATGATCCAATAAGGATTCAAGGACCATATTGTTCCATATTTGCATGGAAAGGAAACACCATTCTACATGTGGAAGGCCCTTATCAATCTTTTCGAAAGAAGTAGTGATGTCAAAAAACTTGCTTTGAAAAACAAATTGAGGAACTTTCGAATGGGCAAGGGTGAGCTCCAAGTTTACTCAAGTGAGGGATGAACTTGGAGGTGTTGGAGAGATAGTTCCGTCAACAGAGCTTGTGAGCCTTTCTCTTCTTGGGCTTCACAAATCCTAGAAAATTTTCTAGGAAGCAATAAATGGTATAGATAAGCTTCCTAATTGGGAGAGACTATGGTCAGATCTTGTCCAAAAAGAGATAAGGAGGCACACAAGGGGTGGATTCTCTTTTGGGCCAGAATATGAAGAGAACCTTGATTTAGCTGGAAAAGGGAAGAAATTCAAAGGTAATAAGGCCCAAGGCAAAATTGAGTGTAGTCATAATGGAGGCAAGGAAAAGAACGATATTAGCAAGATCAAGTGTTTTCATTGCCATGAATTTGGACATTATGATACAAAATGTCCTAACAAGAAATCCAACAAGTATGTTGCAGCAACAGTAGGAGGAGAACCACCCTCTTCTCAATTCAAATTGGATTTATCTCTAATAGCTTACATGGCAAGATTAGCATGAGGTAATGTGTGGTACATTGACTCAGGGGCTTCAATCCACATGACAGGGAATAAAAAATTCTTCAGCAGTTTGGAGGAAAAAGACATGTAATTCCATATCGAACTTGGACATTATGTCAGACACATGGCCAAAAGAGTTGGTAAAATGAGTTTTAAGAGGGATTCTAGCTCCCTTCTTCATCTCAATAATGTGATGTATGTTCTAGGATTGAAGAAAATCCTTGTCTCGGTAGTAGTCCTTGAATACAAAGGGTACGGTGTTGTATTCAATAAAGGGAAGGCCTACCTCAAGCATTTTGCTTCAAGACAAGTCAAGAAGATTAGTGTCAGGGTCGAGAACCTCTACAAATTAGAGGTTGATGTATGTGCAACCTTGAGTAGCAAGGAAGAGAGTTCTTCGAGTAGAGTTTTGGTGGTTGAGTGAGAGCAGGATAGAGCTCTCAAGATAGAGCTTCAACCAGTATCTCAGTTTAAGTCAAATGTAGTTAGCAGTTGGGCTAACGATCAGGATGATGAGGAGGAGGAACATAGCCCAAGGTGAGTGGAGGCAGCCACTTAGTCAGAGACTTCTAGTATCAAAGGATTACAAGCCAAGTGGGAAAAGGATTTGGTTAAGGGAGATCGGAAGGTAATTGGCCTACACGACTTCAGCAAGTAGAGCATGATGGGAATGAATAGGTCTTCAAAACAAGTTCTGCAGAAGAAAGCAGAGAAGTCTTATAGCTCAAAGGGAGCAGCTGCAGTAGCAAAAAACTTGGTAGAGTTGAAGATAGATCTAGGTGGATAGGGTTCTTCCAAGAAACTCTTCCTCGCTAAGAGGGAGTGTTGACATTGTTGCAAGGAATGGCTTCTTTGACTTGGGCCTTTGTCAAAGTTGCTAATTCAAATTCAGTCTTATAAATATTGTAATGTCCCCTAATAATAATAAAAATAATATAATATAATATTAAAATATAAGTAAATAAATAATAAACAATGAAAAAGGATAATAATAATAGTAAATAAATAATAATAAATAATAAATAATGAAGATAATATGTTAATAATAAATAAATAAAGTAGTAAATAATAAATTAGAGTTCTAAATAAAAATATATATATATATATAAGTAAACTATAAAAATAGTAATAATAAGTAAATTTAAAAAAAAAAGTAAAAAAACAATCAATTAAGAAAGAGTTAAATTAATAGAACTATAAAAATAGTAAAAACTAACAATTGCATCGAGAGGTGCAAAGGAACGCCGATAGGAGGAATGGGAATGTGGAGTGTGGAAGGCAATAATAAAGCAAAATATATGGACAATGAACTACAATGCAAGGGATGTCGGATTTGGACAAAGAAGAGGATGGAGATCAAGATAAGATTGCATGGGATTTGGAATTGGTCAACCATTGCTAAAAAAAACATTTATGTGTATGTATTTGATAACTATTATTTTTTGGGGGGCTAGATTTAGAGGGGGCTTGAACCTTTAATTTAGTGGTTTATATAATACTTCATAACAGGGAAATTGCCAATTAACCTGTCTCCTTCAATTGACAAGCAATATTTTTTACGATCCTCAATTCATTTCATCATATGATTTCATTGTAGACATTTACATTTTTATTATAGAGTAGCATAGCCCCTACTTACTTGAGTAGTAAATCTAATATAGTTATTAAACAATAAAAGAATGCATGTTGAAGGAAGTATATATGTAATCTACAAGTTTGATTGTGACCATACATTGATTCACTTACCTTTTGTTCTGGTTACTACAAAAATTACTGCTCATTAAAGAGGCCCACATAAGCGATACATGATACATGACTGACGGTTAGAATTCGCATCTAAAAAAAATCTAATATATTCTTATTGTGCATAGGACTTTATTAGTTATGACTTCCACCTATTGCACCTTGTCACCATCTTATACTAACCAAATCACACCCTAATTAACTCACTCCCTAATTAGAGAATGTGTGAGTTGGCTTTTCAAACAAACTTGGAAAGGCTGATTTTATTCACTTTCATGGACATCAAAAGGCAGATATAACTACAAGGAGCTGATGATTATGCCATAAAAATTAATAGCCAACTCGAGGTTGCAATTTGCGTAAGAACTTCCTCTATTTGGAGGAGGTAACAAAGATAATGTCTTTTTCTTCTTCATTTCATGTTGCATGTGATACAGGGTTTAAATGACAAAGGAATTTTTAAAGCGCCAGGGAAAGAACCCACATGCCTTAGGAGTAAAGCCTAAAATTTCATCATCTTCTTCCTCCTTGATCCCTCGTTTCATGATGTATGGCCTAAACTGCTTGTTTTCTCTTCCCTTGTTCAAAGGCACAGTCAAGTCATGCACATGAGGCCGACTAGAAGTTTATTGCAGTGATTCAGAAGCCATGGCTTTGGCAGTAGGAAGAAATCGATTTATCATAAAATTGTGAGTTTGTGGATCATCAAAGTGACTTGATGATCTAATATCTTGATCCTCCATGCCACTCACTAGACTCACACTGCAGGTAGTAGTGCAAGTTTCATCTAACTAATTTGTTTACATTGAAAACCGACACTTAGTCATCCATTCAGAGGGTCATCAAAAGAAATCTTGCAAAGGAGATATTTTATAGGGTTGAAGTGAGACTAACCATTAGGGGCTTGTTTGTTAGGGTCGGGGTTAAAGCATAGAAAAGATAGGGACCTAGCTGAGCACGTAGACTGAAAGAGGGGTGAGTGGGTGATGTTACTGCAACGAGGGATGGATCCCATACGTATGGAGTTCCTTTGAATGGCAATACAACAAGCAGGGAATGAATGGAACTAAGGCTACCACTTTCCATTCAGGTTCCAGAAACATAATCTCTGTAATAGCCATCATTCTAAACCCAACATTGGATCTCTGCCACTAGGAGAAGGGTAGGCTTGCTTCGAGTAAAGGTTCAAATCAATCGCCATTATGAAACAAATCCCCAAACCAGCTATGATCGTTATTAGGTACCAATCCAAGAGGTATCAATGCCCACCAATGAATGTGAATTTGTACTATCAAAGGTCTAGTTTGTAGGTTACTCAGAACAAACTGGTAGTGCACTAGCTCAAATGAACCTAGATGCAGGGCCAGATAAGGGAAAAATCGGTCTGGTCTTAAAGAGAAACATAATAGATTCACATCATTAGATTGGATCTTAAAATAAAATAAAATAAAATGAGAAAAGGAAAAAACCCTACTTTATTAATGGTGTTTTATCAGTAGGGTGAGAGGATGAGGCGATCTAGTTTGATTCGGAACAAACAGCCACACTAAAACCATATTTCTTGTAGACCAAAGCCATTGATCAAGTTATTTGAAAGTGGGAGTGGCAGGATTTATTCGAACCTCGAGTACTACACTACCGTCCAAATTTATAGAAAGAGGATGTGTCATTACATTTACCCTTTATACTTGAAGCGAAAGCATGAAAAGAGTGCAGAAATATTTGAATCAAAATTTCGATGGCTACTTGACTGTTGAAACCCATTGCTAGAGATTATGTTTCCCTGCTCATTGTTTTTCTTGGGTTCATAACAACATTAGATCCGAGAACTTTCAGCACAACATTTGGTAAAGTTTAAAGCTTCACATATAAAAAATTCAGAGATCTGACCCATAAGTAGTTCTTGTATAGGGAATGGGTTAACATTAAATGATCTGAAATCACCCGTAAATGACCTCAGAGAATTAATGAAGGTATTACAGACTCAAGTGTTAGGGTGTTCCTATGTTATTTTATGCAACGGATCGATAAGATTGCGAAATATAGAGACACTCAAATAGTAAGAGAAACACAGTAAGCAAACACATAAACACAACAAGTTTAATAAGGAGTTCACCCAATCCTCCTGGGCTACATCTCCTGGTTCAGCCTTCAGTGGTGTCCTTTCTATTGTGTCTTAAAGTAGAGTTTTTACAATAAGGAGCTCAATTTGAGTCTCACTTAACAGATGATGATCAGTAGGATTGTACTTGGATTCCCCAAGTCTCTAGAGTACACAGACTCCCCTTACTGAATCTCGACCTCAACTGGTCTCAATGGTATGAGTCCAACTTGGTACTCAATACTTGACATGTATACACAGAATAGTTGCTTGAACCTCTCAAGCCTTCTCTGGAGTTCACAGACTCTCGGACTCTCTCTGTCTCTATCTGCTCGATGTTGCCTTTACTCTGTAGGTTAACTCAGCTTCTCTGTTCTCTGCAATTTGCTTCTATTCCTTTCTTCCTCTTCTGTCTTACTCTCTATATGTTCGTCGCTTAAAGCCAATATGCTCCTTGACTGTTCATTTCCGCTTCTCAGCTCTATGGATCTCCTGCCTTTGTCCACTGGAGTTCCCCAACTCTACGTCATCATCACCGTGTAATGCTTCACAGAGAGGTGGCCACCTGTTTCCTCACAAACTAAGTGCCAGTTCTCTTTGAACGGTCGTTATTTCCGTTGCTCCAAGATTGCCTGCGAAACTGATTCCTCTGCCAACTCACCGGTCACGCCGGACCTCAAATCTTATGTGACTCAACCTATTTCCCCATCAAATCTGGTCATCCGTCGGATCATTTCTCCACCGTTGATCTGGAGCCTCCAGATCCTACGATCTCCATCCATATTGGGCGAGTAAGTAGCATGACCTTTACCCATCCGATGTGAGTGGTTTTCTCTCTCATCCGTCGGATGCGTGTCACCCTGTGTATGGCATCGAGCAGGACTCGGTCGAACCCGCTTACCGCTTGAAGCCCTTCTGATATCCTGCCAGTTTTAACGTGGGACCCGCTGTCTGACGGAATCGGCGATTTCTGTACGGTTTTATGCTTTCCTCGTGACCGAGCACTTGGGGGCTTTCCTTCACTGAGGGGGCGATTAGCGCTTTAGTGCTAATCACGTATCAGAAATTGCCTCTGTTTTTGGATTTGACCTCCCATTTGTCAATTTGTGCCAGCGCATGGTCACCATGGGCCAACGGTCTGCGCGCTTTGACCGAGGGTCCTCATTGTTCCGTGCTGACCACAATTGCTATTGTTTAGAGGTTATTTCTGATAAGCTCGATATCCATAAGACTTTGAAACTTCGGCATGAGTTTTTACAAAGTTCCAGAAACTTTAAGAGAGTTTTAAGGATCCAATTCAGATCACGGCCTTCCCACTGAAAAAGATTTTGGACCACCAAAAGTTGGTTTTCAAGCATCGACTAAGTGAGGGTATAGTTGTCTCACTTGTCCAATCTCTATCCATTTTTCATTGCGTGGCTTTGAACCCTTGAGTTCGATCCTGAGGTACTCAACATCCCCCCTGCTCGTCGTCCTCACCTTCCGGTCCAAAACTGTGTCCTCTTGCAATTCATTGAGATATTCAGGTAACAGATCATCAATAGAAGGCAATTGACTCTACTCTTCGGGATCTTCAATTAATGAAGGTTCAAACAGTCTCAAGCTATCTGCATTAACGATTGAGTAGATGTGCATGTACGCTGGTAAATCAAGGTGAAAAGCATTCCCACCAATTTCTCAAGTATCTTGAAAGGTCCATACCTTATTGGCTCTAGCTTTTTACCTTCACCTTGTATTCTGTCTTTGCTGATATATAGCTAGACTTGATCACCAACTTGGAAACTATTCTCCATCCAATGCTTGTCATGCCTTGCCTTGTATTTGGCTTGGCTATTTTCCAGCTATTCTTGTACTGCCTGGTGAATCTCTTGGATTTGTTCAATGAACTTGGTTGCCTTGCCCACATCACTGTGTCCATCAACTGTTATGTCTTTACCAAAGACAAAATCCAAGGGAGACCTTGGTGTGAAACCAAAACAGGTCTCAAAAGGAGATCTCTGTGTAGAAGAATGTTTTGCTCAGTTGTAAGCATGCTACACATAACACAAATGTTCATACCAAAGTTTGGGATGCTTGCTGCAGTAGCCTCTGAGCAACTGGATCACTATCATGTTGACCACTTCTGTCTGGCCATCTGTCTGTGGATGAAGGGCTGTGCTTTTCTTCAGTTTGGTGTCCATCAGTCCCCACAGACTCGACCAAAACTTCCCAACAAATCAGGTGTCTCGATCAGATATAATGGAAGTGGGTAATCCAAAATGAACCCATACATGCTGAAAGAACAACTTTGCAGTTTGTTCAGTTGTAATCTATTCATTACAAGGTATCAAAATACACATTTTTCTGAACCTATCCACAACAACATAAAAATAGTCATGTCCTTTCCTAGATTTAGGCAGTCCTCCAACAAAGTCCATGGAAACACTTTCCCAAGGATGAGAAGGAACTGGTAGTGGAGTGTACAAGCCTAGTTTTCTATTGATGGGCTTGCTTTTAGCACACATGGTACACCCTTTTACATATCTAGAGACTGTCTCATTCCTTTTTGGCTAATAACAAAATCTTTGCAACTGTGCAACCGTTTTACTTACCCAAAGTGATGTAATATTAGAGAAGTGTGTGCTTCTCAAATTATCTTTAGTATTTTAGTCTGTGGAATGCATAGCTTCCCACAATGATACAAGAGTTGGTCCTTAATATGATAATCCAATTCTTCTACTCATTTGCCTTGACTTAAAGTTGCATATACATCTTTAAAATCTATATCTTGAGCATATTGTTCAATGTAGCTCTCATGCAATACTAAATTATGCTTAAGTATAGTAGATGCATTTATAATTGGTCTAGATAACATATCTGCAACTTTATTGTGTGTGCCCTTTTTATATCTGATGACTAAATGAAACTGTTGTATAAAACCCATCCATCTATAGTGTCTTGATTGTTTCAACTTAGTTTGGGAGTGTAGATATTGAAGTGGTTGATGATCAGTATGTATAACTGTCTCTTTGCCCATTAAGTAATGTTTCCACTTTTTCACACTCTGTACTAATGCATATAATTCTTTATCATATGTGGGATAGTTAACTATTGCAGAATTAAATGTCTCATAATGATAACATATGGGTTTACCGTAGTGTATCAACACTGCTCCCATGGCATAGTCACTGGCATCCTTTTGTATCTCAAATGATCTTTGAAGAACGGGCAATGCTAGTATTGGTGCTATACTAATCTTTTCTTTCAAGGTCTCGAAGGCTTTCTGTTGTTTTCCTCCCCACTAAAACACCATGTTCAATCCTGTTAAAGCATGTAAGGGAGCTGAAATTAAGGAAAAGTTAGAAATGAACTTTCTCCAATATTGTGCTGCTCCTAAGAAGCTTCTAACTTCTATAGCAAATTTGGGTTTAGGCCAGTTTATAATGACTGCAACCTTAGAGGGATTTATATTCAATTCACCACCCCCACTATATGTCCCAAATAATTCAAAGATGTTTTGCCAAATTCACATTTTGAGAGTTTAACATAAAGTTTTTCTCTTTTCAAAACATCTAGTGTCTGCTTAACATGCTTTAAATGTTCTTCCCATGTTTTGCTAAATATAATAATGTCATCCAGATATACAATAACAAATCATCAAGAAAAGGTCTGAGTACATCATTCATTATTCTCATGAAAGTAGCAGGAGGATTAGTTAAGCCAAAATGCATAACCAACCACTCATACAATCCCTAATTTGTTTTGAAAGAAGTCTTCCATGCATCTTGCTCTGCAACTCTAACCTGATGATAGCCACCATGCAAATCTAATTTGGAAAAATAAGCAGCTTCCTTTAACTGATCTAATAGATTGTCTATGCGAGGAAGGGGATAACGATTTTTTATCGTTATCTTATTCAGTGCTTGGTAATCAATGCACATTCTCCCAGAGCCATCTTTCTTTTTCACCAAAACGATTGGAGACCCACATGGTGATGTGCTAGGTCTAATGAACCCCTTCTCAAGCAACTCCTATACCTGCTTCTTGATTTCTGCATTCTCTAAAGAGGATAACCTGTACATTCCAATGTTAGGAAATGGAGCATCTTGCTGCAAATTAATATCATGCACTATTTCCTTTTTGGGTGACAGAACTTTAGGTTCTTGAAGCAAGATATCATATTTTGAAACAAGTTTTTCTAAATCAGCTTGTTGTTTAACATCACAACCCTCAAATACATTGGTTTTATCAGGTTTCTTTTTCTTTACAACCATCAGTAAAAATTGTTTGCATGAATTTACAATCCGTTTCATCTGCCCTGAGTTTATGAGAGTATAATTATGCTTGAGCTTATGAGCTCTTACAATATATTCGATTCCATCTTTAACGAGTAGATACTTGTTCTCAGCTCTATATAAAATAGCTTTTCTATCATACAAGTAGGGACTTCCTAAAACAATTCCACATATATCCAAAGGAACTATATCTAACTCAACTTCATCTACAAATGCTGAACCAAAAGAAAACTTAAGTTTACATTGTCTAGTCACTTGTAGTTGTGCTTTATCACATAACCAACCTAATGGATATGGCTTCTTATGAGGTGTAGTCAGTAATCCCAACTTCTTTACAATTGCTTCAAAAATTAAATTTACTTGTGAGCCACTATCAAACAAAGTATCAATATTTTGATGACTGGAAATAACTCGAATATGAAAAAGCTCATGCCTTTTCCTCTCATTTTCTTCATTATTAGTAGATTGTGTAGAATTACTAGTAGATGCTTCAGAATTTTTACCTTTTATACTTGTGGCTACAATGGTTGCTTCACCTCCTGAGTGTGACCCCAAATCTTTTTGAATAGCTACAACAGTCTTCTTCTTCTTGCCCTCGAACTTCTTAGGTCTCAGCTCCGGATGTAGAATCCAATAGTGCTCATCATTATTCCCATCCTTCTTATAGTGAGTGCATGAAGACTTTCTTTTCTGTATAGTGTTGGCCTTCCTCTCTTTCCATTTTTGTTTTCTTTTCTCCTTATTCTTACTTGTAGTGGGTTTGGATGATCCCCCAAATTCTGGGTTCCCATACTTTCCTCTAGCTTCTAGATGCTGTTATAGACATTTTTGTGCCTAACAGCATGAAGCATGAAATGTCAATAATCTAAGGGATCCAAAGTCCCTAAACATGTTGTTCCTACCCCTAGAGGAACAAGGTCAGCAAACCACAGCACTTCAGATCAGTTCTCCACCTGAAAACACTCAAAAACAAGCAATTTCAGGATCATGTCAACTGCTCCACTGAGCATCTGCGCTGAATGTCAACTGCTCCACTCTGTACCTGCACTGAATGTCAAATCTAATGAAGGCTACCTGCGCTGGGCGAGATTGGCCAAGTGGCACAGTCATTCTGCAAGGTGTCAGGTGCCCAGGAAGCTTCTAAAATGACACTTGGATCAGCAAATTCGCCCTATGATGAGTAAGAGGTCCTTAAACTCCAAGTGGAAGCTAGGATCTCCAAGTGGACTCAAGAACTGGAGTATAACTGAAGAGGGAGAGGACACAAGTCAGCTTCATGTCAGTCTCAAGCTGACTCATCCTTTCTCCAAATATCCTATATATAGAGCTCTCTCATGAGGTCTAAGGAGGCTGGAATTTTGTGCAAGTAAGGAAGTGCTGTTGGTTTGTGTATAGAACTATTGGGTGATTGCTTTGAAGGAGGTGAAGAGGAGATTTCTTTCTGCTGGGAGGTGTTGCTGGATTGGGCCTCTTATGGTTGTAACATTCTCATAACTTTACTTCTTCCATTAATAAAGCATTTGAGGTTCTTCTATATGCATGTGTCTCTATGGCGAATTGATGCTTGTATATTTGATTTATTCTAATCCTTGAATCAGTTATGGATGTATGCTTCTTGTAGTTTCCCTTTCTTGTGCTTTTGCAGGATCTTTGTGTAACTGGGCCAGTTAAAGAGCAAGGAGCTGGGAGCAAGCAGCAAAGAGGGAAGATTGGATCAACCATTAGCGGAAGATAACGGTTAATGGATCCCTTTCTCCTCTCTCTTACATCTCATAAAGAAGTAATCTTGAATAGATTTGTATTCAGTTGTTGCTGAGGTACTATCACCCTTAGAGTGGGATAGGGTCATTCCGTGTCGGATACTTTTCCCTACAACAAATTGGCGACTCCACTGGGGAATCGTATCTTGTTGGTTGTTTGTGTTTTTGCTATTCATTTCATAAACAAAGGGAGTACTGAATCGAACTGTGTTTGAATCATTCAAATACAAAGTAGAGGGCAGCTACTCTAGCTCAGTTTCTAGGCAAGTTTATGATTTGAAGAGCTGATCCACAAGGACTCTAATAAGCTCTTAGTGATAGCTTTTCATCCTCCTTGTCATCCCTTAGTGTGTCCTTGACTGATAGCTTCTGATTTGAGCAAAAACTGTGAATTTTTGAGCAATCTGTGACCCGGAAACTGTGAAAAACGCAAGTCTCGTTCTTCAGTGCAGGCTGTACAAAGGCAGTCTGCATTTCAGCGCAGGTAGCCCCTTCGGGAACTGAGCTGAATGTCAATCTGACAGTCCTTTACCTGCGCTGAACCAGTGGTACACTGTGCTGCTGGGGTTTCCTGCTGGTTCTTGCCTTGTTTTCACTCTTGTTTTTTTGTTGTTTGTTACCAGTCAGTGGGCCTATCTGAAACCAACTTTCCTTGTCACTATTCCGCCTCAGTTGTGTAAAGAAACTGTGTTTGTTCTTTATGTATTTCTTGTACATTTACAGTTTCCCATAACGAAAGTGAACTAGTCTTGCTGTGACCTCTTAGATCTAGACCTGTGATAAAGTGTCGTTTTGATCTTAAGAGTTAGTTTGATTGTTGTTCATAGCTGATTGAGCTTTTGCTTTCGTCATATGGTTTGAATTTGTATATTTCTAGTGTTGAAACAAGTAAATCTTAAGGTGTCTTTTGATTTTGGACAAGCTTGTTTGCTTTCACTTGAAATTGAATTCAAAATTATACAACAGCTTTCTTTTTGCATTTCACCAACATTAAGAAAGAGAAAAGAAATACTTGCATTGTGCATGTGCATTATGACAGCTTGCATGTTGATTTAGGAAAATTCATTAGTGTGTGCTCTATGATCTGTGTGAAAAGGTGTTACCTTTCTTTTCCCTCAGTAGTTAAGGTTTTCAAAGTTGAAAGATTGAAAAGCTTGCTTATCATCTTAGACTGCATTTAGGAGTGTTACTATACATCTCGTGGTGATCCATAAAGGCAAACTGCTAAACAAGATCAACCTTAAAATAAATTGAATTTACATAACAACGCATTGAAACATAACGCAAACATCTAGAGGTCTAAGCTAGAGACGTGTTCCGGCGTCGTTAAACGTGATATCTTAGCGTTGAGTGGTTGGGTGATTCCTCCACGGTGAAGCGATAAGTATCAATACGGACTTGTGCTCCCACGTACCGTCGCGTATATATTGGGAGACCCCTATAGGAATAAAGCCTTTATCCAATAGGAAACCGTGTCGGCCGCCCTACTGATCGCAATGCAGTGAACACAGCATTAACGAAGATCGACCACTTGTACCGTAAAACGTATTCTGTGGTTTTGCGAAAAGTTTGGCACACCCTCTGCCTAGAACTCCAGAGTAGTTTCTTTTGGCCTTTTTCAAACTCTATAACTGAAAAAGTCCATCCGAGCATTTGTCACTTCGAGCTCGTTAAAACATCGAAGGAGACTAGAGTCATCTTTAGCTTTTTCTCGACTCTTAAAAAGTGAAAAAGCAAGTTGTGTCTAAGCGTCATTATAAAATTTATTTTAAACGGAATATAATCACCTCCTATTCCCGCGTTGATCTTAAGTTGAGAACATGGAATGCCCCAACCAAGGAACTCCACATGATGGAAATCCTAGTCCATTCTCCTCTTGGGGAGAAGTCGGTGCGCCCCACATGGCCACATTGTCACTTCCAGGACTGACAATTGGCCTGCCTGTTTGGCTTTTCTCAACTAATGTAGTTCAGACCACCATGGTTCCTGAACAGTCAAGTCAACAGTTAGATCAGTCTAGAGCTGCCCACCAGCCTTCTACTTCTTATAACTCTTCCTCTAATCCTCCATCTTCGCAAGGTGGGGCTGGCAAAAGCCAAGCTCCCATGGAGAAGAAGGAAAAGAAGAAGAAAGAGAAGAAGAAGAAGGAGCCTAAGGCGACTGGGGGCAAGCAAAAGACATCCGACAAAAACCCACACACAGCACAGACCGGGCCTAAATCGCCATGTGTCATATGTAGAGGAGACCACTTCCATAGAGATTGTCCCTGTATTCCCCGGATACTAAGGGACTGGTCACCTCGTTTGCACAATTCGGGAGCATCAACCTCTGATAACCATGTTGATTGCGTACCGTCAACCAGCGAAAGTGAAGGTTCAAGACAAAGAGGGGGAGTAAGATCCCCCTGCAGACTGTGTGAAGGCGGTCACACCATCCACCGTTGTCCCTTCTTAGACGAAGAGAAGAGAGTTTTGGAAGATCGTCCAGTTTCACCGGTAATACTTCCTCCTGGATACAAAAAACTCGTGCCAAGTCCTTCGTTGGTTGAAAATACAGCTGGCCCGCTCAAGTGGTCAGCTGAAGTGTCAGTCATTGAAAATGAACCTACTGAATCCAGACCAGACGAAAGTCTAAAGGTCGATACGGCAGTTGACCCGGTTCTTCCTTCAGAGGTTTCATCCTCAAATGACACCGTCACTGAAGATTCATCTTCAAGTGACACCCTCACTGAAGAGAAAAAGGATGACACCATCCAGATTCTTTTCATCAACACAGATTCTGATGAGCATCAGGGCAATGCGCCCATTCCTTTATCGCAGGAAGGAACATCGTCAGGATCGTATCCGGCCGTGTATTCGGTCCCACCACCAAGCAACCTGGTTGTATCCTTTGATTGGAACCAACTAGGCAGACCCCGGTTACCAGCCAGTATACCATTCAGAATCATAGTCCAAATCTAAAGAATGGTAATGGCTGGAACTATCATTGATGAAGGGGCATCTGTGAGTATCCTTTCCTCTATTGCTTGGAAAGCACTGGGTTCCCCGGAGCTTTTGCCTGAGATAAGAAATCTCTCGGGTTTTGATAAAGGAACCAGTCGACCATTAGGGATCCTCCCCAATGTGCCTGTTACATTGAAAGGGAAGACCGTTCAAATGAACGTGATGGTCGTTCAAGGACCCTTGGATTATAACCTACTCCTTGGACGAGACTATATATATTGCATGGGAGCTATAGTCTCCTCACTCTTTAGAGTAATGTGTTTTCCACACGAAGGAAGAATGGTCAAGCTCGTAGACCAACTTTCATTTCCGGGATCACGCATCGCAAATAGTCAAATACCAACCCTCAATGGTCTTTTCACCCGAGAAATGTCTCCACCCCCAGTCCTCCTTCCCGATGAATGCGAGTGATTCGGAAAGATGGAACTGGAACCCAGGGGGCATGCATCCTGGTCTGCTTTGGGCAGAAGAGACCTTGGGTATAGGGTAGAATTTCCGCGAAAGAATATGACTAGTCCGTACCCCGTCCGTGGATGGAAGAGGGGTTGTTCTGGAACAGGATTCTTTTGTCAAGGTTACTTGTTTGACAAAGGTCATTCATCTTTGTCTAAAAAAGTAGGCTCTGCCAAAGAAGGGGATCCGTTTGCGGCAGCAAGTAGTAACCATCTTTGGGTAAAAGGCAAGCCTCACCCATTAAAACAAATGTTTTGAAGGATAAGTAGGGGCAGCCTCCAAAGAAAGAGATTCTATTGCTGCAACAAATTGTAACCATCTTTGTGTAACCTAATGATAGACATCGCCGAAGAAAGAGTTTCATTTGCGGCAGAAAATAAAACCATTCTTCGGGTAACCAGAAAGAGGCAAGCCCCACCCATTAAAACAAATGTTTTATCGGATAAGTAGGGGCAGCCTTGAAATTCTATTTTATACCTGGGGGCATGCAAACCTTTTGGAGTGCAAGCAAAGAGCGGTTATTTATCTGTTTTTTGGATTAGTCGTTTCCGAACTTGCATAAAGAAAGGATGTGGGGCAAAGGTCAAAATTTGCCAAATTAGGAGCACAGCTTCGTGAGATAAAGCTCCATAAAAAATAGCTATCTCACAGGAGACATTTCGTATCTTATGACTGGTATTTCGAGCAGTTTTAGCATAAAGTTCATGCTCGTTAAAAAATAAACGCAAGATCCGAGCAGTTTTAGCGCATAGTTCATGCTCGTTAAAAAATAAACATAAGTTTGAGCAGTGTTCAAGCTCGTTAAAAAACGAACCCATCCCGGTAAATAACCTTGGTAAATATAACTCATCAGCCATAAAAGCCTTGGTCGTGTTTGCACCCACCACCTCCACTGTCATTTGGCCGATCGTTCACCTCCATATGATTGTTTACCCATTTTGAGGAACAGCTGCGAAGAGTGATTTCACCTAGCCATCCTTGTAACACTGCTGTGATTGGAAAAATTCCAACCTGTACTTGGAATCAGTTGTTATCCCTGTATATCACTCGTTCCTCAAAAGACGAGTCTTCTTTGAGCTCTTTTCTGACTCGTAAAACATGAAAAGTTTGCCGAGTTTTGGCCTTCCAGCTCGTTAAAGGGACCGGAAGAGCTATCCCTCCTCTAGATTTTAATCTTTTTTGGACCTGAGGGATTATTGCACAAAAAGATCGAGCGCTTGTTTTGATCGGCTCGTTAAAAGTACCGAACACTCATCCCTTCTGTATTGTTTTATACTTTTTCGGACTTAAGGGATTAGATGACGAAAAAGGAATTTTGGAGTTAACTTTCTATACCTTTTCAGACTCTCTAAAATTGAAAAGGACCGAATTTTCCTTGTCGTTAGACTCGTTAAAATGATTAAATAGCGACAAACTTGTCTTTAGACGAGAACGAGTTTCCCTATCGCTAGGCTCGTTAAAACATAGCGATGGGCTTGCCCGAAGGGCAGGTTATAGAACAAGCATATGTTATCCTCCTCAAGCTTGACAAAAATAAAGAGGTACTGGTCAGAAATGATTGGGGAAAAATTGGGAGAACCTCAAAGCTTTAATGGTAGCAAGTCGCTCTTGAACATGACACTTTTCCTCCGTACCACATCGGGTTGGGTTGTTTTCATTCACCGGTCTCATCACCATGGTCCTCGCCAAACCATCCACATTTGGGGTAATGCTACCGATCCATCGCATCAGTGTCGTTATATGTTCAAGAGATGTCATTCAGAAAGAGTCAACCGTGTCCCATCCACTGCCATACATTATCCTTCATCCATTCATGGTCGCCACCCTGAGTCATATGTCACAGTTTGTTTTCACCTCCACTAAAATCATTAGCTCCGTTCCGTGTCATTGATGTGGGATTCATTAAGGCCCTCCTTTGACGGATCGCTTCTTGTCGACTTCAGCTCATTATCCAAGAAGTTGATCTAGGAACAACCCCTTCAGTACTTTGAAGCTTGCATGCCTCAATGGCAAGTTTCTCACTTCCGGCGACAGGTATACATCAATGACCTTCGACCAGAAGATTTTGCGTGGTGTTCGACGCCAAGTCCTTTATTCACACCACGTGAATTGTATTGCAGTACCTTGAGGGTCATTGTCGTTATTGGTGATTCCTCTCGCGCTTGTTAACGGTTTACATTATTGACCGATAATCAAGCGATGTCTTTCCATGTTCGACTTCAGCGCAATTCTCACATGGATCGACTTGTACTTAGAGTGAAGATCGAACGAGTTTGAAGACCCCGGATCTAGTTTCATCCATCCGGGCTGCGATATACATTCAGGACATAAAGACATTTGTTATGTACATCATTGCAGCAGATGATCATCCTACTCAAAGGATGATAATTTTAGCAGAGAATTATCAGTCTACCATCAGACGATCGTCTGTTCTATGTACCAAAATGTATTTATAAAGCTGAGCATGGGAATGCCCGCCTCAGCTAGATCATGAAAACAAGATGAAAAATAATGTATTGTATTGTATTTTATTACAGGACACCTCTCAGCGATTGAATGAACTTCAGATCCTCTGGATAAAGCATTTCACCCGATAAACGACCTCATACTTTAGGGGGCAACTGTTATAGACATTTTTGTGCCTAACAGCATGAAGCATGAAATGTCAATAATCTAAGGGATCCAAAGTCCCTAAACATGTTGTTCCTACCCCTAGAGGAACAAGGTCAGCAAACCACAGCACTTCAGATCAGTTCTCCACCTGAAAACACTCAAAAACAAGCAATTTCAGGATCATGTCAACTGCTCCACTGAGCATCTGCGCTGAATGTCAACTGCTCCACTCTGTACCTGCGCTGAATGTCAAATCTAATGAAGGCTACCTGCGCTGGGCGAGATTGGCCAAGTGGCACAGTCATTCTGCAAGGTGTCAGGTGCCCAGGAAGCTTCTAAAATGACACTTGGATCAGCAAATTCGCCCTATGATGAGTAAGAGGTCCTTAAACTCCAAGTGGAAGCTAGGATCTCCAAGTGGACTCAAGAACTGGAGTATAACTGAAGAGGGAGAGGACACAAGTCAGCTTCATGTCAGTCTCAAGCTGACTCATCCTTTCTCCAAATATCCTATATATAGAGCTCTCTCATGAGGTCTAAGGAGGCTGGAATTTTGTGCAAGTAAGGAAGTGTTGTTGGTTTGTGTATAGAACTATTGGGTGATTGCTTTGAAGGAGGTGAAGAGGAGATTTCTTTCTGCTGGGAGGTGTTGCTGGATTGGGCCTCTTATGGTTGTAACATTCTCATAACTTTACTTCTTCCATTAATAAAGCATTTGAGGTTCTTCTATATGCATGTGTCTCTATGGCGAATTGATGCTTGTATATTTGATTTATTCTAATCCTTGAATCAGTTATGGATGTATGCTTCTTGTAGTTTCCCTTTCTTGTGCTTTTGCAGGATCTTTGTGTAGCTGGGCCAGTTAAAGAGCAAGGAGCTGGGAGCAAGCAGCAAAGAGGGAAGATTGGATCAACCATTAGCGGAAGATAACGGTTAGTGGATCCCTTTCTCCTCTCTCTTACATCTCATAAAGAAGTAATCTTGAATAGCTTTGTATTCAGTTGTTGCTGAGGTACTATCACCCTTAGAGTGGGATAGGGTCATTCCGTGTCGGATACTTTTCCCTACAACAGATGCGTAGCTTGGACAGATACTTCATCTATACTAGTGGGATTAAACATGAGGCTAGTGTGCCTCATGTAGTTGTGTAAACCACCTATGTACTTCAACAGAGTTTCAAGTGAGTCTAAAGAAATTCCTAGACTCAAAGCTC
Source organism: Pinus tabuliformis (assembly GCA_031772625.1). NCBI lineage: Eukaryota > Viridiplantae > Streptophyta > Pinopsida > Pinales > Pinaceae > Pinus > Pinus tabuliformis. Next base: position 3,806,050 of record CM062811.1, on the reverse strand, counting down.
TTTTCCTAAATTCTTGGGTGTAACCTTGTACACTTTTCCCTTTCAATTGGCAAAGAGTTTGCCAGCTCATCATGGCTTACTGCATGTAAGCCAGTGGATAGAACTGCTTTTTGATTGCAGAAACAAATTCACTCCAGACAGAAAGAATCTTACCATGTTTCTTCATGTCAGCTTGCGTCCTGCCTTCCCACCATAGCAAGGTAGTGCCTCCGAGGCGTAGGTTCGCCAGTTGAATCTTACTCTTGTCTGAGTCAATACTCTGCACTCTGCAATAAACATCAATTTGTCTGATCCAATTATCCAGCTTCTTTGCATTCAACTCTCCATCATATATTGGTAAATCAAATTTAACATCTAATTTAATCAAAGATGTATTATTTTTATGTTTAGGGCTATTAGGAGGTGTGAGAAAGTTTTCTTCTTTCCCTTTGCCTTTTGAGTGGTCATGGAGGAGAGACTCTTCTTCTCCTTTGTCTTGTTTGGAGCCTGATGAATCTTCATCTTTATGTTTGCTAAATTCCCTATACATTTCCTCTACCATGGACCTCATGGCCAAGAAACTATCTATAAATTGGGGGTCTGGTCCCAAGGGACTTTCTTCTGACATTTTCTTCTTAGAATATACTCTTCCAATTTCCAGGTTAGTTTCAACCAACTCTTCTTCTCCTAATTTAAGCCTTGATCTAGTTAGCATTCAACAATAAAATCTAGCACAAGCTTTTCTAACCTTAACAACCTACAGCTCTGATACCACTTGATCTGAAATCACCCGTAAATGACCTCAGAGAATTAATGAAGGTATTACAGACTCAAGTGCTGGGGTGTGCCTACGTTATTTTATGCAACAAATCGATAAGATTGCGAAATACACAGACACTGAAACAGTAAGAGAAACACAGTAAGAAAACACATAAACACAACAAGTTTAATAAGGAGTTCACCTAATCCTCCTATACTACGTCTCCTGGTTCAGCCTTCAGTGGTGGCCTTTCTATTGTGTCTTAAAGCAGACTTTTTACAATAAGGAGCTCAATTTGAGTCTCACTTAACAGATGATGATCAGTAGGATTGTACTTGCATTCCCCAAGTCTTTAGAGTACACAGACTCCCCTTACTGAATCTCGACCTCAACTGGTCTTAGTGGTATGAGTCCAACTTGGTACTCAATACCTGATAGGTATACACAAAAAAGTTGCTTGAACCTCTCAAGCCTTCTCTAGAGTTCACAGACTCTTGAACTCTCTCTGTCTCTGTCTGCTCGATGTTGCCTTTGCTCTGCAGATCAGCTCGGCTTCTCTGTTCTCTGCAATTTGCTTCTCTCTCTTTCTGCCTCTTCCGTCTTACTCTCTATCTGTTCGTGGCTTAAAGCCAATCCGCTCCCTGACTGTTCGTTTCCGCTTCCCGGCTCTCTGGATCTCCTACCTCTATCCACTGGAGTTCCCCTGCTCTGTGTCATCATCACCATGTAATGCTTCACAGAGAGGTGGCCACCTGTTTCCTCACAAACTAAGTGACAGTTCTCTTTGAACGGTCATTATTTCCGTTGCTCCAAGATTTTCCGCGAAACTGATTCCTCTGCCAACTCACCGGTCATGCCAGACCTCAAATCTTATGTGACTCAGCCTATTTCCCTGTCGAATCCGGTCACCCATCGGATCATTTCTCCGCCGTTGACCTGGAGCCTCCAGATCCTACGGTCTTTGTCCATATTGGGCAGGTAAGTAGCATGACCTTTACCCGTCTGATGTGAGCAGTTTTCTCTCTCATCCACTGGATGCGTGTCACCCCATGTATGGCATCAGGCAGGACTCGGTAGAACCCGCTTACCGCTTGAAGCCCTTTTGATATCCTTCTAGTTTTAGCGCGAGACCCACCGTCTGACGGAATCGATGATTTCCATACGGTTTTATGCTTTCCTCATGACCAAGCGCTTGGGGGCTTTCCTTCACTGAGGGGGACACACTACGATACGCGATTAGTGCTTTAGTGTTAATCGTGTATCAGAAACTGCCTCTGTTTTTGGATTTGACCTCCCGTTTGTCAATTTGTGCCAACACGTGGTCACCATGCGCCAACAGACTGCGCACTTTGACTGAGGGTCTTCGTTGTTCCGTGCTGACCACAATTGCTATTGTTTAGAGGTTATTTCTGATAAGCTCGATATCCATAAGACTTTGAAACTTCGGCATGAGTTTTTACAGAGTTCAGGAAACTTTAAGAGAGTTTTAAGGATCCAATTCATATCATTAAAACAATCAATATCATCTTCTTATTCTTTTGGTGGAAATCTTCCAGAAAATGGGTTTTTCCCCTAAAAATGTCCTCTGCAGCATAGGAAAATGCATGTCTTATGCGGACCTAGAATTCATTGAAATATCATGATCTCATCAATAGCAAAGCTCAACAATACAACCAAACCATAAAATACCCAACTCAAAGCATAATGTTATATGCCTCTTAATGTGAAACAAGGGACTCAAAAACTTCCCAAAAAGTGCTTGTACGTTGGGGTGTCCATCTTTTTAGATAACATACCATGCCATGTCAATCTGGAACACAAGAGAAGAAACTAAGTGTTTGGGGCAATCCATGGAATTTTAAGGGGAAAAGCAGTGCCAAAACTGTTTCAAAAGTCCTCCATGGAAATTTTTCACACAGAAACAACCTGAAAATCGTTAATATTCTCAACAAAATAAAACTTTCAAACCCATATACAACAATAAACATTTCCCCATTATATTTTCTCAAATGCCAAATTAAATTTGTGCATTTTATGAAGATTATTGAATCGTTTAGAGCCACTGATGATGAAAAACACTACCCTTGATCAGTTTAAGTGCCCAATCAATGTTTCCATGTTTCTGAAGATTAATGAGACTTTCAAGGACACAGATAATGAAATACATTACTTTTCAAAATTTCTCAATGCCCAAACAACATTTTTTCCTTTCTCTAAATATTAATGGAACTTTCAAGCCCACAGATAACGAAAAACATTCCATGAAAGATTTCCTTCTGAGCATAGACCAAAAAGACAACATTCTGAATAGGCTATCTATATTATTTTTAAGAAAAGACATAAACTATCTAGATGCCATTTAAAATACCTGTTTTCTGGAGGATCTAGAAACATCGACTATTAAATGTCAAAATATTTTAAACATTCATACAATAATGGCATTAACAGTCTTGAAGCAGAGAGATACAAGAATTTATTGTCTTCAAGATGTTTCAACTGCCCACTTCATTGAAAGGAACAATGATTATTAGGATTAGCCATCTCCCACCTTTAAAAATGGTGTTGTGTTGAGTTCTTCCCAATTTATTCCTAATCCAATTTAAACTCCTGGCTCTTTTTTCAAGCCAAGGTTCTGTTGATTCTGAATCTGGTGACTTTGGTTTTTTTTATTTTAACTTGTTGTCACGTGGTAGATTTCACCCTCACGGCTTGTTCTTGGGGCCTTCACTAGTTTCTTTCTATGAAAAATCAATTTTGGTGATCAAAAAGCATTTTACTGTACTTTATAATATGTGCACTTTCCACCATTTCATCATATATAAATCACCAAAAAAAAATATTAAATTGTTTAACCAATTAAATGCAATTGACATTGTAAAGAAAATAGAAGTGTTGAAGCTAAATCCCATTACAATGGTACTCAAATGGGATATAAGCTTGTATCCAACAATGAGTGTAGCAACCAACAACATGATGAATTATTGTGGCAAAAAATATAATTGTTGCTTTCCTTTGTAATGATTGGAAAATTTCAATGAATAAATAAAGAAAAAGCATCAAATCATTGGCAACAAATTAAAGATAAAACCAACATACAATCCTCACGTATGTCACTATAGTTTATTACAAGGTGGTTGTTGATTGCTTATAATCAATCATCTACCTTCACCAACTGTACTTTGTCTGTTTCTCTGCTTTGCTGAGTTGACCTTTGGCACGCCTCTCTGCAAGTTCCATCTCCCTTTGCTTCAAATCAAAATCAAAATACAATGAGGCAATTTGATGCTTTCGCTTGTGCAACTTTGTAGGCTTATCTTTTCCTGATGAAACAAGTTGCTAAGCAATAAAAAAAAATGTTAGAAGAAATCAGAGTGCAAAACATGGTGTCCCAAATAGCATCACTATTATTTCAAAGTGTAGTATAACAAAGAGCTCCAAAAGAATTTAAAGAGTTTGCCAATGATAATGAAACAAAAATTGATATAAGAACTACTTGAAAGTTTGAAGTTGTTTACAAACCACTTTTATTTCAGCAAGAGGAAAGTATATATATGTCAAGGAGCCAATTTAGCCATCCCCCACCTTTAAAAATGGTGCTTTTCTGAGTTCTTCCCAATTTATTCCTAATCCAGTTCAAACTCCTGGCACTTTTTCCAAGCCAAGTTTCCGTTGATATCGAATCTAGTGACATTGGTTTTTTTTTTTAATTCATTGTCACATGGTATCTTTCACCCTCATAACTTGTTCTTGAGGGCCTTCAATAGTTTCTTTGTTATGAAAAATCAATTTTAGTGATCAAAAAACATTTGAATGTACTTAATAATATGTGCACTTTCCATTATTTCATCATATATAAATCACCAAAAAAAAGGGACTAAATTGTTTAACCAATTAAATGCAATTGACATTGCAAAGAAAATAGAAATATTGAAGCTAAATACAATTACAATGGTACTCAAACTGGATATAAGCTTGTATCCAACTATGAATGTAGCAACCAACAACATGATGAATTACTGCAGCAGAAAATATAATTGTTGCTTTCCTTTTGTAATGATTAGAAAATGTCAACGAATAAATGAAGAAAAAACATCAGATCATTGGCATCAAAGAAAAGATAAAACCAACATATAATCCTCACATATGTCACCATAGTTTTTTACAAGGTGGTTGTTGATTGCTTACCATCAATCATCTACTTTCACCAACCGTAATTTGTATGTATCTCCGCCTTCGTGAGTTGACCTTTGGCATGCTTCTTTGCAAGTTCCATCTCCCTTTGCTTCAAATCAAAATACAATGAGCCAAATTGATTCTTTCTATTGTGGAGCTTTGTAGGTTTATCTTTGCCTGATGAAACAAGATGCTGCTAGGCAATAAAAAATTATTACAATAAATCTAGAGTGCAAAACATGGTGTCCTAGATAACATCACTATTATATCAAAATACAATATAACAAAGAGCTCCAAAGGAATTTAAAGAGTTTGCCATTAATATTGAAACAAAAATTGATATAAGAATTGCTTTAAAGTTTGAACTTGTTTACAAACCACTTTTATTTCAGCAAAAAGAAAGTATATATATGTCAAGGATCTAGTTTAGCCATCTCCCACATTTAAAAATGGTGTTTTGTTGAGTTCTTCCCAATTTATTCTTGATCCAGTTCAAACTCCTGGCTCTTTTTCCAAGCCAAGTTTCTGTTGATTCTGAATCTGGTGACTTTGGTTTTTTTTACTTTAACTCATTGTCACATGGTAGCTTTCACCCTCACAACTTGTTCTTGGGGGCCTTCAATAGTTTCTTTTCTATGCAAAATCAATTTTGGTGAAAAAAAAAAAAAAAAAAAACATTTCACTGTACTTTATAATATGTCCACTTTCCACCATTTCATCATATATAAATCACCAAAAAAAGGACTAAATTGTTTAACCAATTAAATGCAATTGACATTGCAAAGAAAATAGAAATGTTGAAGCTAAATCCCATTACAATGGTACTCAAACAAGATATAAGCTTGTATCCAACAATGAGTGTAGCAACCAACAACATGATGAATTACTGCAGCAGAAAATATAATTGTTGATTTCCTTATGTAATGATAAGAAAATGTCAACAAATAAATGAAGAAAAAACATCAGATCATTGGCAACAAATTAAAGATAAAATTAGCATACAATCCTCACATATGTCACTATAATTTATTACAAGGTGGTTGTTGATTGCTTACAATCAATCATCTACCTTCACCAACCGTAATTTGCCTATGTCTCTGCCTTTGTGAGTTGACCTTTGGCATGCCTCTCTGCAAGTTCCATCTCCCTTTGCTTCAAATCAAAATACAATGAGCCAATTTGATGCTTTCTCTTATGCAACTTTGTAGGCTTATCTTTGACTGATGAAACAGGCTGCTAGGCAATAAAAAAAATTATTAGAAGAAAGCTAGAGTGCAAAACATGGTGTCCCAAATAACATCACTATTATATCAAAATACAATATAACAAAGAGATCCAAAGGAATTTAAAGAGTTTTCCAATGATAATGAAAAAGAAATTGATATAAGAATTGCTTGAAATTTTGAAGCTTTTTATAGACCACTTATATTTCAGCAAAAGGAAAGTATATCTATATATATATATATATATATATATATATATATATATATATATATATATATATATATCAGCTATGGGAGATCCTATATATTTTTCTCAAATCAATTACTATGGCATATCTTCTAGAATTGATAGTAGAAATATGCATCGTAGCTAGGAAGGAATTGCATCAGCAAATAGCCACGTTCCTTCATCATGAAATCGTGGAATCACAGACATCATTAAAAGAAGGAAGCGTGCATCATGGATTTTTATATCTCAACTAGCTAAGGAAATCAGCCTCGAATCTTGGCTTTTCAATAGCTTAATCAAGTGGTTTAAGAACGATATCTTACTATAATATATTGACTATGATAAACCTTGCTACTCCTCTCTCAATCCACCTTTGATAGAAAATAACCTTTGTTGAGTGCTCCCAGTAAGCAGCTAAAGAACCTGACAACCCTAGATAGATCTGATTCTCTCTTTCTTGAAAAAATATGAGATTCTATAAAAAGAGCAAGTTCTGCATCAAGTGGGGCTAACTCTATAATATAACCGGGTCTTTCTAACCCACTCCCAAGATGAAAATGGCTTAATTTCTTAGTGCGATCAAGTATTAGAACATCATTGAATGACAGAACACTTTTATCAAAAGCAAAGATTACCAATATTGAAACTACACTTGTAGGAGACCGAATATCGGAAGTACACTTACTGATGTACTTGACTCCTAAGAACAAGTGAGAATCCAACAATTGCACAATCTAAATTCCAGAGAAGGGGGAGGGCCTTTGCCATCAAAACCTAGGGGGGGCCGTAGGGCGGGCACATACAATTGCTCGGAAATTTTGAGCTATACCGGGGGGTTGGATGGTGAACAGAAATGACCAGTCGTGCTAGGCTGAGAATCAAAATCGTAGTCTTCATATTATTCAAAACATTCTCTATAAAATAATCTAAAAAGGGTTAAAGTAATAACCACAGTTATAGGCATATTGACATAGAGTCCAACCAATCCACCACCTCTCTTCTTGATCTCTACTTCATTGAAGAGGATGAATTTGACTTGCAGTTGTTTGTTACATGCAAAAACTCCTCTGAGACCACATAAACCATGTGCCTAAGGCTCCTTTCTATCCCAACCACCGCGAGCTTTGTATTCCCATGTTGGTCCTTGAGATAATAATGGACCACTCTGCTACCATAGTCATTCGATACATACTCCTCTTTCCATCCCACAAAATGCTTGCTTGTGGGGGGTGCCATGACCGAAAAGCTCTGATTTTTTCAAGGCCAAGAGTATCAGGGATCAAAGAGGGCATAATTGCAAATGGAAAGCGGGCATAAGCAATCGCCAGTTGGGTGTCCGAATATGTAAGTTACAAAAGCAAGGGAATCTGTGAAGGGCATTGAATGGTCCAATCCCTCATAAATGAAATGAAAGCTCAGAAGGCGTTATAGAGCTTTGATGAATGCAGAGCTCAACATCACAACGCCTAATGGATTAATATAGTGAACCCATCAACTAAATCTAAAAAAAACCCAAGAAAAATGAAGTTTAGAACCCAAAAAACCTTTTGATGACCAACTGTGTAAATATTGGACTAGTCAGGCTCAGGTGACAGGCGAAGACGCATATGGTGACAGCAGTGGAGACAAAAGCGGAGGTGACTGAGAATGCCCCACTAATGTTGAAGTCGGGGTAGACATCAAAGATCCAATGAGGGGACTCAAACTCACGACTCCTTCCAGCGCTTGTTGAAGCGGCGATCCATCATAAGTTGTTGCTAAGCTGTTGTTGAGGCTGCCGGAGAATAGTTTTTCATAGTAAAGGAAATGTCCAAGGGCGTACTGCTTATGTTGTTGGGTAATCAAAGGCTCGACAGCAGGCAAAGTTGTTATGGAGTATGAGAAAAGAAACAAACTTTGTGTTTACATCTCTTCCCATCTTTACAAAACTAGGTTGATATCCAGCAGGATGAAGGCAGAATTCAAGGACATTGTGAGAAAACTCACAGGTGTCCCAACAGAATCAGGTTCCTTTTCTAAAATCTAGACAAACAGTTCGTGAACAATGAAATCATCTAGGATCCTATCTTCTTGCCTTATCACCCAGGTGAATGAAGGGACACTCAATCCACAAAGGTTACGCAACATCATCTGTAGAAGTCGTGGAGATTAGCATAGCCTTCAAACCTAGAGTAAATGCAAGAAGGACCTTCAGGCGGGAGACTGGAGCAATGAGAAATTGCCACGTGTCAAAAATTGATAAGTGCAAATGACAAAAATGAAGTTCTATGATTAGCTCAGTGAACAGTGTTTGCACACCCCAAGCCAGCAGAGAAAATGCCTATCAGCATAATAAGTAAATTTAACAAAAAGTAAAAATAAAAAAATGTAGGAGTTTTCAGAGTAAGTTCCTCAGCTAGAACACCAAAGGACACTGCTCACAAACATATCACATATCAATATACCAGTATTCTTGACATGGTTAAAACCCTCAAAGAGGGAAACATTCCATGGCCTGAGCCAACGCGGCCACTTCAGGCAATTTATTAATAAAAGAAAGAAAATTTACATAAGCTTCTCTCATGAATGGTCACCCTACAAATGACCCTCCATGCTCTTTAAATAGAGATCGTGGACCAATCGAGTGTTAAGCCACGGATCAAGTGTCAGTAATATTGAGGAGAGAATGAACCATCAGATCACTTCATGTCTAGAACATATCATGACCATCGGATTGTAAGTTACAAATGTACATAGTAAAGAAACACACTTTACCTAACTCTACACTAGACCATATTATACTTAACTATTTCCTATGTGTCTGAATATCCTAACATCCCCCCTTAAGAACAACTTGGGATAGGATTGAAGGATGTACAAATATGACACAATAGGAGAAGGAAGGAGGCATTAGAGACTATCCCCCATTAGTGACAACTTCCTGAACTCCAACCATAAACCAAAGTTTAGTAAACTTCACCTCTGTGAGAGCCTTTGTAAATATGTCTGCAACTTGATCATCGGTTGAACAATATTGCACTTCAATAACATGGTCATGAATGAGCTTTCTGATGAAGTGCATGTGTAGTTCAATGTGCTTGTTGCATTGATGTTGGACTGGATCTTTGCATAGTTGAATGGCACTTTGATTATCACACCAAAGTGTAGTCATATGTTGCTGCTGAAAACCAAACTCTGACAGGATCTGACGAAGCCACATGGCTTCCTTACTAGCTTCTACGGCGCCATGATACTCTGCTTCTGCTGAAGAAAGAAAAATGACACTTTTTTTCTTACAATCCCATGTAATAGGTCCAAAACCAAGAGTGAAGACATAACCTTCAGTAGAATTCTGATCATCAGGGTCACTAACCCAATTGGAATCAATGAAACCAACCAATAGAGGAGATGCTCCTGCACTGTAATGAATCCCAAACTGAACTGCACCTCAAACATAACGAAGTATTCTTTTAGCTGCTTTCCAATGACTTTCATATGGGTTTTGCATAAACCTAGCAATAAGGCCAACAACAAATGAAAGGTCAGGATGGGTATGGGTCAGATACAAAATTTTTCCTACAAGTTGACGGTATAAGGTAGCATCAACTTCAGGGGAAGTACAAGTGACTGAAAGTTTGACTCCAAACTAAAAGGGAGAAGCGGCTGGCTTATAGTATTCCATGTGAAAGTGGCGTAGAAGATCACAAGCATACTTGGACTGGGAAAGGGAAATACCTTCCTTGGTTTACAAGACTTGAAGACCAAGAAAATAATGCAAGTGTCCTAAGTCTGTCATTTCAAACTTCTTTTTAAGGCTAGACTTCACATGGTTTATAAGGTTGGGATCACTACCAGTAAGGATAAGATCATCAACATAAAGAACAAGAATGATAAGAGACTTACCCACTTTCTTGGTGTAGACAGTATTGTGAGAATGACACCTATAAAAGCCAGTATCTAAAAGAAAGCTATCCTTTTTGGCATAGCAAGCCCGAGGGGCTTGCTTGAGACCATAAAGGGATTTCTTAAGCCGACATACAAGGCTAGAGTCTGTTTGTATATAGCCAAGAGGTTGTAACATATATATTTCTTCATGCAAGTCCCCATGCAAGAAGGCAGATTTAACATCCATCTGATGGACTTAGTCTTAATTTTTGGGCAAAAGCAATTAATTGTGCAAATTACATAGTAATTAAGAGAAACATTATATCAAGTAAAACTTAAAATAAAATAAAAATAAAAATAAAAAAATAAAAAAAGTTGCATGTTGACACATGGAATGTGTGCATGTGGACTCTTTCCATTTTTTATTCTATTTAATGGACGATGAGGAGGATGAGATTCATCCATTCTCTTGGGAGAAAAGTGTTGTCAGACAAAGGATTCCCTAGCAATAGTACGTTGATTGAGGGATCGAGGGTGGCCAGTTGTAGAAATATTATGTGTAGTTGAGCCTACAGTTGGGTGGAGAGTCATCCCCAAAATCTTTGTTGTGGTTAGCAGAATTCAAAGAGAATCCAACTCCAAAAGCATAAGTAAGGAATATCGTTGATACAGGTAAGTCGTCTCTACTCATGTTTTTCAAAAATTCTATGTTAAATAGTTGAATAGTGGTGTGTGTTGATTGTTAATCATATAATTTGATTAATTATTTGTATATTTTAAGTCAGGTTTGTTACATATGGTATCAGAGTGAGGTTTCAATTCTATTTGACCTTTGGATTTGTATATTCTTAACCATCAATAATTATAAGTAATATGTTTTGATTATTCACAATTTTTTTCTTTCATCTTTCTTCTATGCTTACATATCCACTATCCCTTTTAAAAAGGTACAAATCTATGTGAATTACTTCAATTTATTTTGAAGAATTTCAACATTGTACTCACTCCAGGGTTACAAACAATAAGTAGCAAGACAAGGTATGCCAATAAATAAGTATGATTAGAACATAGAATAAGGTTAAAAGACAATATTGTAAAGTAAAGAATAAAGTAAATGTAGTATGATTCCATAAGGTAAAAATATAAAAACATAAAGTAGGTAATAAAAAAATAGGAAGAAGAAGTTTTTAAAGAATAAAATTAATTAAATAAAGGTGAAAAACAAATATAAACATCAAAAAGGTAAATATAGTAAACATAATAAATATATATATAGGAAGAAATTAAATATTTAGGAATTTAATGTGGTACAATGTTCTTCATCTTGTCTCAAACCATGTTTGGCGTGGTCATTATATCTTAAAATAACCAATTATAACTGGCCTTGTTACTAAGTTTATAGACCTACGTCCATCACCCATTCACTATAATTTTGTGATAGAGCATTGTTTGTTTCAGGGGTGATTGAAAAGGTCAACAATTATTATGTGTTATTTTATAGTTATAGCTATTATAAATATCAACAATGGAATATAATTAGTATATAAGTTTGAAATATTACATATCTTTCCCCACAAAAACCTGGCATGCACTGTCAACCAATTATGGTCGGCCATGCTGGCATATTGTTGGCTTGAGGAGGCCTGACCCTGGTTCAACGTTAATTAGCCAAACAAATCCCTACATTACTAGCCCTTTCGACATCAACCCGCGAAGCGCAAACCGAAGTCTCACCTGAAGCAATGTGGGGGGATACTGGAACCAAGTTTCCGCACCCTGAGATGGTTGTGATGTTGTTTTATTCCTTCTATTCCTACCTTCGTGCAGGTCACTTAGTTCTAGGGCTCTGTCTTCCTAACCCCTTATTCCTCCCTTCGATACCTCCGCAAAAGGGTACGACTGGCCTTTGCGCAGCCTTAACCTTCGATTAAGATACTTTTGTGTTGTTAAAGCAGTGTATTGCATAGATTGTCCAGTTATCTTAAGAATCTTACTTATCTTATTAAACAAGTATAGTTAGCACCGCGTAAGCAGATGTTCTTACTTTCTTTCTCTTAACCAATGAAATTTCATACGTTCGCGCATCATATAAGCATTATAAATAAAATTCATACATAACATGTCAATATGAATTAACAAAAACAAAGACATAGAATTTGCAGAATACTTCTCTTTATTGATATCTTCCACGTGATTACAGACTTTATCCACCCTGCGCACACAGCTGCAGGGGTCTGCACACTTAGTTGCGGACTTCCACCCTAGGTCTCTGCACACTGAGCTGCAGAGCCTCTACCTACGCTACAACCTGAAACTTAGACTTCTTACTTCAGAGCTATGACTCTCTTAGACTCATTTGCACTACTTAGAGCTTACTTACTTAGATCTTTTTATACAATCCCATGGTCCGCGGACCATGGGTAGATCTTTTACAACCAACTTTACTTTTCAAAACTAAGGGCGGACAACCCTTTATGACTCATGACACCTTCGCGCTCCGCGACCACAAAATGCAGAGACTTTACTATTTTATTACAAAATTCAACTCAAAACATGGGCTTTTAGCCCCAAAACTGTCCTTGGGGGATCCCGTTCCCAACGGGCCCCCAACACAAACATTGTGACTCACCCTCGATTCACTCGGCAAGCACGAAGATCTTTGCGTGAATCCCTTCTAGCTTGACCTGTATGACCGCAACCTCGATCGTGCACTGAGCTGCCGCCTGCTTCGCATCTTCGACCATCTACTCGATCACTGCTCCTGCACTGTCGACTTGAAGCTTTTGCCGCGTCACTTGCAGAGTCGCAAGTTTGCCTTCGATGGATCCTGCAAATGTGTAAGCCTCATCCAGCCAGGGCTTTAGTCGTGCCTTCATCACTGCTTCCTTGTGCAGCGCTGCATCCACCTGTTCCTTCAGCTGCTTAGCCTCCTGCAGCTTGGCTAGTCTCTCTGTCATCACGACGGTTCGTGTTGTGCCATTAACCTCATCATTGTTTTGTCGTAGCTCACGCACTTCTGTCTCTAGCCATTGTACATTGGGGTCCTCCTGCAAGCTGATCAAGTGATCTGAGAATGAGATCTTAGACAATTATTAAGGTATTATAGACTCATGTGCATGGATTTACCTACATTACTTAGTGCAATGGATCGATAAGATTATGAATAACATAGACAAGGAAGTAGTTAGAGAAACATAATAGACAAACACACATAAACACAACAAGTTTAATATGGATTTCACCCAAAACTCTTGGGCTACGTCTCTTGGTCCAGCCTTCAGTGGTGACCTCTCTATTATGTCTTCAAGAGCAGAGTTTTACAAAGTGTGAGCTCAAGTTGAGTCTAAACATAATAGATACAACAGCAGGAGTTTTGCTTGAATCCCTCAAGCCTCTCTGAGTACACAGACTCTTTCTATCACTCTCTGTCTCTGTCTTCTCTTTGTCTCAGCACTGCTTATCTCTGTCAGTCTGTCGCTTTAAAGTCAATTAGCGTTGTCTCATCGTTTCCCCTTCTCGGGCTCTCTAGCTCCCGACCTCTGTCTGCTCGAATCCCCTTCTGAGTGTTAACAATCATGGCATAATGTCTTTAGGGAAGGTGGCCACCTTTTCTGCAACGGAAGGGACTATCAGGCCTTTGAAATCCCCAAAAATAGCGTTCTTTATTTACAGAGATAAGTACACTAAAAACACAAGAAAATTTTCCAAACTGTCATTTATCGGACTTCAAATATCCTTAAATATGCTCTATACTCCTATCGGGTCCGCCTTTATATCGCTTATTGCATCTCCACCATTGATTTGAGTGATCCAGATCCAACGGTTGCAATTCATTTCGGGCGACTCATGCGTACGGGGGTTAACTGCCCGAAAAGGGTGGTTTTCTCTCTCTGGTGCCTGGCCACGTGGTAGCCAGTATATGGGCTTGGGCAGAGCTGGGCCAAAACCACTTACCGCCTACGACCCGCCCGAAATCCCACTCGCTCCATGGTTTCCCTTTGTATTTGAAAAATATATTAAAACATTGAAAATCCCGCAAAATGGCTCATATCGGACTTGAAATAATATACAACTGCATTAATAAACCCTTTTGGGTCTGGTTTCATTGCATCGGTGCATTTCCTTTGTATTTCATTCATTTTAGCAAAAATGCGAAATGCACAGGAAAATGTTGTTTTCCGGATCTCAAAATATATAAAATATCATCTGTAAACTTATCGGGTCCGGCTATCGCAAGTCACGTTTGTTATCGGCCCTGCTTCTTTGTAATTCTCCCATGTGATATATATCGCAATCGCACATCGCATAGTCCTCGAGTCGTTGTAAGCACTCCCTTGTAATCTACTGATGCAATATGGCGGGTTAACTTGGGTCATCTATCTGCACGCTTGATCGACAGTCCTCATTGACCCTGTTGATCACTATCACAACATTTATATGGTCACCTATGATAGCCTCTGCCCCCCTTCGCCGATTGCGATATGCCAATCGGATCTGGACCATTGATCGCCAGATCTGACGGCTCCTGTGCGAAGTTGTTTAAACCGCCAATACTCTGTTTTTCCACTATCTCTTCATGTTTTTTCACTCCCGATAGTGTTATCCGCTATTTCTAAGAGTTCTTCTTTTGTGATAGTTTTGATCTTTAGAAGACTTTGAAGACTTAGAGGGTTTTCTAGGATCCATTTGGATCACGCCTTCCCACTGAAAAATCTTTTAGACCACCTATTATCACTCAGATTTTCCCAGAAGTTGTTAAGATGGGGAAAGGAGGCCGAGGTAACCACAGACTAATTTTTTAGATACAGAATCTAGACAATCTGTATCCAGAGAGGGCTCTCTCTTTATGATTTAGCTTGGTTTTTAAAGGTGTTAGGCTAGTTATGAAGTTCAAGGGTTTTGTTTGAGTTTGGGGGTGAGATTCAATAGAAGGGCTCTCTCTTTATGATTTAGCTTGGTTTTTAAAGGTGTTAAGCAAGTTATGAAGTTCAAGGGTTTTGTTTGAGTTTGGGTGGTGAGATTCAATAGAACAAAGAGGTAAGACAGAATATTTTAGTCCATTGGGCATGATGGAGTTAGAGAAAAAGGCTTTCTGGATTTGGTTTCTTAACAGAGGATGGCTTCACAGAGCAAGGTAGTCAAACAGGGAACAAATAGAGACTGGAATCAAATGGAATGGACTCAAA
Source organism: Pinus tabuliformis (assembly GCA_031772625.1). Lineage (NCBI taxonomy): Eukaryota > Viridiplantae > Streptophyta > Pinopsida > Pinales > Pinaceae > Pinus > Pinus tabuliformis. The sequence goes on along the minus strand of CM062811.1, from coordinate 3,790,636 downwards.
TGGGTGAAAGGGAAGTTAAGAATCCTTCAACCTATTGAAAGAGGGAAAATGGATGATTACTGATAAGGAGCAGTTAAGTATTCTTTAGCAAATAATCAATATGAAAGAATTAGAAAACGGGAGCAATTAAGAGTTCACTGCTTATCCAAATTCTGAAGAAAACATAGAGAATAATAAAGACTGAAAACAGAGTGCAGTCAAGCATATTCTGAAATTAACCATTTTCTTTATCATTCAGTTTATGAAAACACAGATGATATAATAAACCATAAAACTGTAAAACATAAGATATAGAGGACTTATTGATCTAGTGGTTGATTCAAGAAATCTGTGACAATTCCTCTGCTTCAATTCTTCATCCAGTAGGCCATGCAAGAGTTTGATTCCAACAGCTCTTTATTCCAAAATTTCAGTTTTATAGCACAGTCTAGGAAATCCACACACCACCAACTCTACTCTAATGGAGGGGGTATTTATACAACAAAATATGTACAACCTATATCTCATAACAGTTGTGAGATAATATCTAGGTTTAACTAATAAGAGTTTACAAGTAAAATATAAACAGCTAACTGATGTTGTGCTGGAGGCAGGCCTTTAGGGTTCGGCTTGCAGCTGTCTTCTGTAGTAGCTCTGCGTCGACTGCCTGTCTTAACTGTGTTCTTTAATTCTGATCTGCCTCATTTAATTCTGATCTGCTACCTTTTAATTCTGCTCTGACATTTTTAATGCTGATCTGATACACTTTAATGTTGAACTGATATTCTTTAATTGTGTTTTGACTTCTTCTCACCGTTGTCTGGTATTTAGCCCAAAAATTCCCTTTTCCCAAGGGTAACAGCGCAGCTATGGATAAACACCTGTTGTTGGGACATTGGAGGTTGTTCCGCGCCTTCCAATTCCTTTCCTTTAGACTTTTTGTGGCTAGTACGAAAATTTCCTGCGGAGATTGCCGAGAAGTCCTGACAATTGATGCGCTGATAGCAGAATGTTGGAGATAGCTAAAAAGGTACATGTGTTTACAGAGGAAAACCACATGTTGTAGTTGAATGGCAACGAGCTCATCGATGTAGCCCTTCTGGTTGGGGGCCGGTCTAGACTTATCTGTAAACTCGGTCGATTGCATGCCCGGAGCGCCGTTTGCAAGGAAAAATATAGCAAAAAAGATATTTTGTACGCCCTTTTTTTGACAAACTGAAGTTTTGGCAGGAAATTTTGATTTAAAGGACAGCTGATGTAAGCAGTATGAATGATGTCAGCGGGGGTACGGGACAGATGATGTGGCGGTGACGTGGCGGAGGACATGGCAGGTGACGTCAGCAAGAGGGACGGTGGTAAGCAGTTTTGCCCGCACCGCTTTTGGGGTCAAGTGGTTTTGGGGCGGAGGGCGAGCGAACAGGCTGAGCGGTCGACACGTGGACTTGTACGGGCGGAAAACTGCCGGCTCCCCATGAGTTAACGCTCGACAGTTATGGTGGTATCGAAATGATTGTCGATCGTCAGATGGTCAGGCCCAGATCGGACGACGGACGCACTATGGAGATGGCGATAGGTTAAGTTGCGGGGCCAAAAAAATAACTAATGTTTTTTAATAGTTTTCGGGGTTATTTTCATTGGTCAGGGCTTGGTTATTAATCGACCCAGATGGTGATTAATCCCTTTAGCGTGGCGGTGGGGAGTTTATTAACGAAAAAATAAATCCGTTAATTTCTTTCAAATAGTGCTATGGTTGTAATCGACCGGGGTGGGGATATTAATTATTTGGGGTTTTTATTATATTTACATAATACGGGATAAGGGTTTTGCAAAGGATTATATAGTAAGTGTTTTTTCATTAATATGAAAAAATGTAAATGAAAGCGCTAAGTCATAAACTTAGGCTTAGGGTGAAAAAGGGTTTTTATGGAGAATATTTGCCAATTTCCTAAGTAAAAGGGTTTTAGTTAGGAAATCTTTATGAAATGGGGTGAGTGGTTTTTTAGTGATATTAAGCAGATCTTAGTACCTTTGGGGGAAGTTAGTGAATGACTTAGGGAAAAGTGTGAAGGGGAGTTAGTCATGAAACCTTGCCTCGCTTGAGCTGCATCAAGTAAAATATCTACCTGGCACTTGTGATAGGAGTGAAGGTTAACATATTTTTAGAAACATAACCCATCACAGGTATCATTCTGCAACACCAATCTACCTACCCTGCCTACTTTGCCTAGCATTTTTTTCCTTCTTTCTTGGGTGCACTTAGACTGGCAAACCCTTTACCAACTTTTCTTTTCTTTTCATGGCAAGCCTACCTAAGTCTGCACTTATTACTTCCAAGGGCTCAGATTAAACTGTTGAACTCCTTTGCTTCTCTACCTATCTACTTATCTACCAAGATTAAACAGTTTGGTCAGATTTTATTCTCTATCTCTAAAATAGGAAATTCAAACATGAACTAGCCAAGATTAAGCTGTTTGGCCATTCATCAATTGTGGCATGAATTTTAACAAGCTGCACACAATACTTTATTTACAGAAAATGAAAAAGTAGTGGAATTTTGGACTTGCATAATTTCCTGGTCTTTCTTTGTTTGGGGTTCATTTCTTTCACTTTTTTGACCATTTTATTCTTTTTACCCTTTGATTTTTCTTTTAGGGCATACCCTCTTTACATTTTTTACATTTTTTTATTTTTTTATAATATGGAAAACTTTTGCAACAAGGAAAGGGATGAACATATTATGGAGCTCAACAAGTCAATCATGAAATATGACACCTATTGGTATAGGAGTATAACATTGGCTCCACTTGGGGATGGATTTCCCTGGTGGAAAGTCAAGAACCGCAGGTCAGATGGCCTTCTGAATAACTTTTACTCTGCTCTAAAATCTTCCTTTGCTGGTTGCTTTATTGTATATATGACAGCACATTTTGTGAAGCTTAGGGCCTTCACTTCGGGCTTCAACTCCAACAAGTTACTGTCCACTCAACACTTAAAAATTTTATCCTTCCTCCTTGAATCCTACTTGAGCACCTTGTCACTTGGGTAGGAACTTTTAGCCTTGGTCCTTTTTAAAAAATCTTCTCAATTTTCTCCTGCACAATTTGAGATCTGACCTGAAACAAAAAAAGGTACTGTAATCTTCAAACCAAATTAGTAAATCATCAAGGTTTTAGGGCCTTTTGATTAGATTCAAATATTTAAGGATTTATTTCCTAATTTGCTAAAACTGAATTAAGTCAAACTGAAATCCTACCTACTCACTCTAATCAGCTTTCTGACTACTGGTTAAGTAAAATGAAACAACCAATGCAACCACTCAAGCATTATATACATTAGTGCCCTGTGTTGCTTGTGCTTTTTGGTGTTTAAAATTGAGATCTTGCAATCAAATATAGCTTTGTTAACCTTTGAGAAGATAAAGAAATTCCTGATCTCCTTTGTTGAATCTAGAAACTGTACAAAAGGATCTTGTAAAATATATACACTTTTCTTGAGCTGATTCAAACAACTGTACAAATGTACTGGGTAGTTTTCATGCCATGAAACTGAAATATCACTTTTACCTTTATCACCCTGCATGTTTTCAACTGCTCTTTGTGATGATATTTCTACTGACTATAATGTATGTCTTGTAAAACCATTATCATCTTGATTTTGAACCCTAAAGTCTGTTAATTGAGAAAAATTATGATCATTTTCATCATCCACCCTGTCAGCTATTGGATCATAAAGAACTTGGAAGGATTGTTGCAACTTATTACATACAAGTTCGAATGGAACTTCGTAGATTTCTACAAGTTGCTCCTCCTTTTCTTTAGTATTTTTACATGATTCAAAACAAAGAGGCAAGGAATCACCTTGGATCGTTTGATCACTCGTTCTAGCTTCCAAGTCTTCTTCTGCAACCTGACATTCAATAGCATTTTGGGGCTACAAATCGAGATATGGTAAGTCTTGAACAAAGATTTGATTGCCCTCTAGATGTTTGATATCAAGACTTGTTGACATTTGATTTCTATTTGCATGATAGTTATCTCTGATAAACTGAAATGAATCAAAACAAAATGGTAAAGTTCCTTCACTGATTTCACAATTTTATGTGCTTTCCTCCTCATCCTCATAGCTGAGATGAACAAGCTGATTACTACTTTCCAGCTGTTGAACCTGAATTTTCTTATTCCCCAAATTAGCTTCTGATTCCTTTGCAAGGTTAATTTGGATTTGAGAAACATAATCATCATCATATTGCTCATATTTGGGTGAAAAAGAAGTAATGTTATCAAATGCACACATTAGATCAGGAGCTTTCTCCTCCACATATTTCTTTATGAATCTATCTTCTGATCTATGGTAGATCAAGTTGGTAGGAATTTGTTCATGAATATCAACCTTTTCCTTTTGTGAAACAAATGTGTCATGGTGATTTTGAACAAAACATTCAACTTTCATTGTGATCTTCTGCATCATTTCCTCTGCTTTCTTTATCAAAATGTCGAGTTTTTCCTCTTTCTCTGTTTTCAACTTTTCTTTTCTAATTTTCAGATTAACCTCTACATCCACTGCCATGTTCTGCATCTGTTCCATAGTTGAGGGGTTTCTTTCTCTCAGATGAAATTCTATCTCTGAATCAAATGCTCTTGGGTAATGCAGTAGAGCTGAATCAGGGGGAGGTTTTATATTTAATGGTATTGAATAATAGATTTGATTAAATCTGTCTAAAAATTGTTGTACTATTTCATCTGGATGTCTTTTTAACTGATTATATTCTTCTATGATCATGAGAAGATTGACTTTGATTATCCATCTATCAAGGAAGAGTTTGAGAAACTGCTCGAGATTTGAGATGCTTGCCTCAGGTAGGGTTTTGAACCAACTCTTGACTTTGTCTTGCAAAGAAAGAGCAAAAAGCCTAATACTAACATCCTCTTCATCTACTTCAAATAAGTTAAGATAATCTTCAAAAACTTGGATATGTTTTTGGGCAGTGATACCATTCTCTCCATCAAACCTAGGGAGATACTTGGGATAATCGTTAGGGAAAGCATGGAGTGTAGGAGGCAAAATGAGTGGTTTATACCTATCAGGAACTTTATGAGGTACCGGAATATGTTCAGGGATTGGATGATTAGTCTTAATTTTTGGATTCTCCTTAATTGAAAAATGATCTTCATAAGAATTAGAAGACTGTTGTTCAAATGTGTAAGGAGACTTTGCATCTATATTTTTCAAAGGAAAATAATAAAAATTTAATCTAAAATCATCTCTAAAATACAATATACATTGAAAAATCTTATCAATGAGAAAGAACATAATGTCTTGGATAACAATCCAAGTCAAAAGCCTGATCTTTTCATACAGTTCTTTCAGGTTCATTTCTCCAGTGAAGTCTTGATTGTGAAATTGATGTGGAGTCGCCAGGCGGATGATTTTTAACCTTCGTGTGTCTGATCCTTGTCCACCATCACAGATCAGATCTAAACCTATAAAACAGTTCTGAAAAAAGGGTTTAGTTCTCCAGGAAACCAAATTTTGAGTATTATCTGATTATTTCGATTTTTATGATTTTTCAGAACAACTTGTTTGATTTATTTAAGAGGCTTTAGATATGAGATTTAAACTTTCTTAAAGACTTTATTTGACAAGAGGAACTGGTCAGGTATTTGAAACCAACTGTCCAATCTATAAGCTAGACCGAAGATAGATTGAAGCAGCATTCATTTACTTCTGCAATTGCAAAGCAAAAGCATTTTAAAGGCTACTTGGCTAACTTCAAGCTCCGTCTGTAGCTTATGAAATAAAAAATAGTAACAAACAATTATTCAGGTCCCCAGTGGAGTCGCCAATGATGTTATCACTCAGATTTTTCCAGAAGTTGTAAGAAGGGGAAAGGAGGCCGAGGTAACCACAGACCAATCTTTTAGATACAGAATCTAGCCAATCTGTATCTAGAGAGGTCTCTCTCTTTATGGTTTAGCTTGGTTTTTAAAGGTGTTAGGCTAGTTATGAAGTTCAAGGGTTTTGTTTGAGTTTGGGTGGTGAGATTCGATAGAACAAAGAGGTAAGATAAAATATTTCTGTCCATTGGGCATGATGGAGTCATAGAAAAAGGCTTTCTGGATTTGGTTTCTTAATAGAGGATGGCTTCACACAGCAAGATAGTCAAACAGGGAACAAATAGAGATTGGAATCAAATGGAATGGACTCAAATGGGTGAAAGGGCAGTTAAGAATCCTTCAACCTATTGAAAGAGGGAAAATGGATGATTACTGATAAGGAGCAGTTAAGTATTCTTTAGCAAATAATCAATATGAAAGAATTAGAAAACAAGAGAAATTAAGAGTTCATTGCTTATCCAAATTCTGAAGAAAACACAGAGAATAATAAAGACTAAAAACAGAGTGCAGTCAAGCATATTCTGAAATTAACCATTTTCTTTATCATTCAGTTTATGAAAACACAGATGATATAATAAACCAGAAAACTGTAAAACATAAGATATAGAGGACTTATTGATCCAATGGTTGATTCAAGAAATCTGTGACAAGTCCTCTGCTTCAATTCTTCATCCAGTAGGCCATGCAAGAGTTTGATTCCAACAGCTCTTTATTCCAAAATTTTAGTATTATAGCATAGTCTAAGAAATCCACACACCACCAACTCTACTCTAATGGAGGGGGTATTTATACAACAAAACAACCTATATCTCATAACAGCTGTGAGATAATATCTAGGTTTAACTAATAAGAGTTTACAAGTAAAATAGAAACAGCTAACTGATGTTGTGTTGGAGGCAGGCCTTTAGGCTTCGGCTTGCATCTGTCTTCTGTAGTAGCTCTGCGTCGACTGCCTGTCTTAACTGTGTTCTTTAATTCTGATCTGCCTCATTTAATTCTGATCTGCTACCTTTTAATTCTGCTCTGACATTTTTAATGTTGATCTGATACACTTTAATGCTGAACTGATACTCTTTAATTGTGTTTTGACTTCTGCTAACCGTTGTCCGGTATTTAGCCCAAAAATTCCCTTTTCCCAAGGGTAACAGCTATGCATAAACACCTATTGTTGGGACATTGGAGGTTGTTTCGCGCCTTCCAATTCCTTTCCTTTAGACTTTCTGTGGCTGGTATGCAAATTTCCTGTAGAGATTGCCGAGAAGTCCTGGTAATTGATGTGCTGATAGCCAAATGTTGGAGATAGCTAAAAAGCTACCTGTGTTTACAGAGGAAAACCACATGCTACAGTTGAATGGCCGTGAGCTTGTCAATGTAGCCCTTCTAGTTGGGGGTCGGTCTAGACTTATTTGTAAACTCGGTCGATTGCATGCCCGGAGTGCTGTTTGCAGGGAAAAATATAGCAAAAAAGATATTTTTTACCCCTTTTTTTTGACAAACTGAAGTTTTGGCGGGAAATTTTGATTTAAAGGATGGCTGATGTAAGCAGTACGGATGACATCAGCGGGGGTACGAGATAGATGACGTGGCATAGGACGTGGCAAGTGACGTCAACAAGAGGGATGGTGGTAAGCGGTTTTGCCCGCACCGCTTTTGGGGTCAAGTGGTTTCGGGTGGAGGGCGAGCGAACAGGCTGAGCGGTCGACACGTGGACTTGTATGGGTGGAAAATTGTCGGCTCTCGGCAGTTATGGTGGTAGCAAAATGATTTTCGATCGTCAGATGGTCAGGCCCAGAACGGACGACAGACGCACTATGGAAATGGCGATAGGTTAAGTTGCGGGCCAAAAAAAATAACTAATGTTTTTTAATAGTTTTCGGGGTTATTTTCATTGGTCAGGGCTTGGTTATTAATCGACCTAGATGGTGATTAATCCCTTTAGCGTGGCGGTGGGGAGTTTATTAACGAAAAAATAAATCTGTTAATTTCTTTCAAATAGTGCTATGGTTGTAATCGACCGGGGTGGAGATATTAATTATTTGGGGTTTTTATTATATTTACATAATACGGGATAAGGGTTTTGCAAAGGATTATATAGTAAGTGTTTTTTCATTAATATGAAAAAATGTAAATGAAAGCGCTAAGTCATAAACTTAGGCTTAGGGTGAAAAAGGGTTTTTATGGAGAATATTTGCCAATTTCCTAAGTAAAAGGGTTTTACTTAGGCAATCTTTATGAAATGGGGTGAGTGGTTTTTTAGTGATATTAAGCAAATCTTAATACCTTTGGGGGGAGTTAGTGAATGACTTAGGGAAAAGTATGAAGGGGAGTTAGTGAATGACTTAGGTAAAAGTATGAAGGGGAGTTAGTCATGAAACCTTGCCTCGCTTGAGCTGCATCAAGTAAAATATCTGCCTAGCACTTGTGATAGGAGTGAAGGTTAACATATGTTTAGAAACATAACCCATCACACGTATCATTCTGCAACACCAATCTACCTACCCTGCCTACTTTGCCTAGCATTTTTTTTCCTTCTTTCTTGGGTGCACTTATACTGGAAAACCCTTTATCAACTTTTCTTTTCTTTTCATGGCAAGCCTACCTAAGTCTACACTTATTACTTCCAAGGGCTCAGATTAAACTGTTGAGCTCCTTTGCTTCTCTACCTATCTACTTATCTGCCAAGATTAAATAGTTTGGTCAGATTTTATTCTCTATCTCTAAAATAGGAAATTCAAACATGAACTAGCCAAGATTAAGCTGTTTGGCCATTCGTCAATTGTGGCAAGAATTTTAACAAGATGCACACAATGCTTTATTTACAGAAAATGAAAAAGTAGTGGCATTTTGGACTTGCACACTTTCCTGGTCTTTCTTTGTTTGGGGTTCATTTCTTTCACTTTTTTGACCATTTTATTCTTTTTACCCTTTGATTTTTCTTTTAGGGCATACCCTCTTTACATTTTTTACATTTTTTTATTTTTTGATAATATGGAAAACCTTTGCAACAAGGAAAGGGATGAACATATTACAGAGCTCAACAAGTCAATCATGAAATATGACACCTATTGGTATAGGAGTATAACACCATCAAAATTTGGTTTTTAAGCATCAATCAAGTGAGGATACAGCTTCCTCACTTGTCCAATCTCTATCCATCTTGCAATGCTTGGTTTTGAACCTTTGAGTCCAATTCTCAGGTACTCAACATCCCCACTACGCATAGATCTCACCTTCCCTGTCCAGAACTGTGTCTTCCTACAACTCATTGAGATATTCAGGCAACAGATCATCAATAGAAGGCAACTGAATTTGTTCTTTGGGATCTTCAATCAATGAAGGTTCATATAGTCTCAAGTTCTATGCATTAATGACTGAATATGTTATGAATCCAGCTCACAAAAAGATAGAAAAGAGAGATCAACGCCTTAGAATTCAGCCTCTTCGAGGGGGCAACCTCCTTTACATTCACAAATGAGCAATTCTTGGATGATTCAAATGACAAAACCTCCTTTCTATATATAGGAGTCTATGGAGTCACAATATAACCCAGCCGACCTAACAATGATAATATAAAGCCACAAAAATAGCAATAGAGGGATTCTATGGGGCACAGTAATAAAAATATGGGGACAATAGGGCTCAACAATATTAATAAGGGATACAACTACAATAGTAATGGCGTAATAACTAGTATTATAGGGACCCAACATGCCCCTCTCCTTCAAAAAGTGTTGTCCTCAACAGTTGAGTAGTTTTGGATGCTTCTATATAAAATTCTCATTCTCCCATGTGGAATCTTCAGCAGATAAGTTCTTCCACTTGATAAGATACTTCGAAATTGATCGATTTCTTAACTGTCGAGTTCTTGTTTCTGTGACTACTTCTGGTTTCAATATAATTTTTCCTTCCTTGTCAAGTTCTGGCAATATTGTTTGAACTGAGAGCTTGTCGCCTATAACCTTCTTTAAACATGAAACATGGAAAACTGGGTGCAATCGAGAAGTTGCGGGAAGCTCCAATTTGTATGCCATAATACCAATCTTTTGCAACACCTTGTACGGACCATAATACTTTGGTGACAATTTATTATCATTCTTAGCTTTCTTGAGGGACATTTGCTTATATGGTTGTAGCCGTAGGAATACCCAATCACCTACATCAAAACTTCTTTCGATGCGATGTTGATCTGCCTGTTGTTTCATTCTATTATGTGCCAACACGAGGTTATCCTTTAAGAGTTGGAGTACTTGTTGTTGATGTTCGATGTGATGTTCCACTGCTTGAACCTTAGAATTTTCTCTTAAATATGATGTGATGGATGGTGGCTGATATCCATAAAGTGCCATAAATGGGGTCATTTGTGTTGTTGTATGGAAGGAAGTGTTATACCACCATTCAGCCAGAGGCAACCATTTGACCCATTGTGTTTGTTTATCAGATACAAAGCAACGAACATATCCTTCCAAACATTTGTTTACTATCTTAGTTTGCCCATCAGATTGAGGATGATAAGATGATCTATGAGCTAACTGAGTACCAAGACAAGAAAATAATTCTGTCCAAAAATTTCCAGTGAAAATGGGATCTCTGTCACTTACAATAATCTTTGGGTTTCCATGTAGCTTTTGAATTGTTTCCATAAATGCAGTAGAAACTGTATTGGCTTTAAATGGATGTGATAATGCACAAAAGTGTGCATAATTGGTAAGTCTGTCAACTACCACCATGATGACACTCTTTCCCTCAGACTTGGGTAAACCTGTGATAAAATCCATTGAAACGTCCTCCCAATGTTGGCTTGGAATGGATAAAGGTTGTAATAGACCCGATGTCTTAATTGTTTCAACTTTATTTTGTTGGCAAACCAAACATTCCGCCACAAAATTTTGAATATCTGATTTAAGGCCCTCCTAAAAAAATTCCTTCTTTACCCTGTGGTAAGTTTTTAAAAATCCTGAGTGCCCTCCAAAGGGAGAAGTGTGCAATTCCATAAGAATCTTTTGTTTTAGCTGGGAATTCTTACGAAGGTATAAGTGATCTTTGTACCATAACGAATCATTTTGCTAGCTAAATGTATCAGACGTACTGGAGTCTTGTTGTAACTTTCGAATAATTGCCCACACTTCTTCGTCATTCTTCCATTCCTCCCTTGCTTTGTTTATCCAATCTGGTTGGATAATAGAAATGGCGCACAACAATGCTTCCACATCCTCATCCTTTCTTGAGAGTGCATCTGCCACCACATTTTGCTTCCCTTTTTTGTAGATGATTTCAAAGTCATAACCCAACATCTTTGTGACCCACTTTTGTTGCTCTTCAGAGGATAATCTTTGTTCTAAAAAGTATTTAAGGCTATCATGATCTGTTTTAACCTTGAAGTGTCTTCCCATTAGGTAGGGTCACCATTTCTTAGGTGCATGGAGTATTGCCAACATTTCCTTCTCATAAATAGCTTTGTGTAAAAAATTTCCCTTGATTGGACGACTTTCAAAAGCAATGGGTCTTTCATCTTGCATTAAAATAGCACCAATTCCATTTCCTGAAGCATCACATTCCACAATAAAGGTTTTTGTGAAGTCTAGTGTAGCTAAGACCGGTGCTTGTTACATTGCCTCTTTAAGATGCTCAAAAGCCTTTGTTGCTTCTGGAGTCCATGAAAATGCATCTTTCTTCAATAATGTTGTTAGAGGTGCTGCTATTCTCCCATAATTCTTAACAAACTTGCGATAATACCCTGTCAACCCGAGAAATCCTTGCAAATGCTTTATGGATGTGGGGATTTTCCATTCCTTAATGGCTTTAATTTTGCTAGGGTCTACCTTAACTCCTTCATGAGATACAATATGACCCAGATATTCCACCTCTTGTACTCCAAAGAAACATTTGGATCTTTTTGCATATAATTGTTTCTCCTCCAATAGTTGTAGCACCCTGTCAACATGTTCAACATGATCCTTCCAAGACTTGTTGTATATTAGTATATCATCAAAAAATACTAACATGAATTTTCTAAGTAATGGTTTGAAAATGGAATTCATCAAACCTTGAAATGTTGAAGGTGCATTGGTAAGGCCAAAAGGCATGACCAAAAATTCATAATGACCCTCATGAGTTCTAAATGATGTTTTCGGAATGTCTTCAGTCTTCATTCTGATTTGATGATATCCTGAACGAAGATCCAACTTGGTGAAGTAAATTGATCCATGCAATTCATCCAGTAATTCATCAATGACAGGAATGGGAAACTTATCTTTAATAGTGAGCTTGTTGAGCTCCCTATAATCCAGACACATGCGCCATGATCCATCCTTCTTGTGCACCAATACTACTGGAGCAGAGAAAGAACTTTGACTCGGTTGAATTATACCATCCTCTAACATTTCTGCAACCATACATTCAATTTCACTCTTTTGGGCATAGGGATATCTATACGGCCTGATGTTTGGAGGAACACTTCCTGGAATCAGATGAATAGCATGATCATGATCACGAATAGGTGGGAGACCTTTGGGAGTCTCAAATGCCTTGGAATGATTGTCCAAGACATTTTGGAGATCTGGAGAAATAGATGATTCCAATGTGGAAACATATAGCGAAAATAAGTGTGCAATTACACCTCTTTGTTCCTTTTTTAGAAGCTTTGTCATACTGTTAGAGCTGATTATCTTTCCCGGTTTCCCTACAGTACCCCTTAATTCAACTTCCTTTCCTTCCACAGAAAATTTCATGAAAAGTTCTTGAAAATTAAAAGCTATTGTAACCAAGGATTGTAGCCATTAGACTCCTAGTACAACATCAGCACCTCCCATTGGAATGGAAAGCATTGGGCTAGTAAATACATATTCTCCCATGGATAGCTTGATATTATGGCACTTTCCATAGCAATTCATTGTTCCTCCATTTGCAACCATCACTTGACACTCTGGTGCTAGATATAAGAAGCAATTAAATTCTTTTTCTACCTTACAATGAATAAAATTATGGGTACTTCCTGAATCAATCAACACTATTACCTTTTTCTTCTTGATTTGTCCTTCTATCTTGATGGTTTGAGGAGTGGTAATTCCTGCCAATGCATTACAAGATATGGTCGGATTCATTTCTTCTTTATCTAGGCTTTGTTCCTAGAGTATATCCTCTTCTTTTGACCTTTCTTGCTCCTTTTCTTCTTCCTCTTCACAATCTATGTAGAATAATTTCTTCTCAGCACACTTATGACCTTTAGTGTATTTGCTATCACAACTGTAACAAAGCCCTTTTGCTCTTTTTTCTTCCAATTGTTGTGGTGTCAACCTTATAGGTTGTGGAAGACTAGGGGCAACAACACTTCCATCTTTATAGTTGTGAGTGGTATGTTTCCTGGTTGCCATAATTTTGCTTTCCATTTTTCTTGCTAACCTGAATGCCTTCTCTAATGAATCAGGTTCCCAAAGGCGAACATCATGTTGGATATTATCCTTTAAAGTCCCTATGAACACATCAATCCTATGCTCCTCCAGAATATTTTTTACCTTTATGTTCAATTTTTGGAACTCCTCAATGTGCTCCATTATTGAACCCTTTTGTTTGAGACTTATCAATTGGCTAAAAAAAGTGTTGCTTTTTGTATCCTCATAATGTGCTGTCAATTCTTCCGTAAAAATTGTCTTAGTGATAATTTATTTACGAGAGTAAAGCCATTGATACCATACAAACTAATTTGGTTCCAAATATAAAGTTTCAATACATACCTTTTGTGTGTTTTGCACATTATTGAGATCGAAAAATTGCTCCATCTGTAATATCCATGTTGCGGGATCCTTGCCATCAAACTTCCTCATATCGATTTTTGGAATATGGTGGGTCTTCGATCCAACATTAGAGTCTATGGAATCATGATTAACATTTATTTTGTTCTCATCATGAGTTTCCTTTACTACCCTTTCACCATTAGTGACCATTTCTTGTAGCAACTTATTCATATTTATCTTCAATTCTTCCATCTTATCATCCATGCCATCAATTTTAGCGTCCATGCCATTCATCTTAGCTTCCATGCCATCCATCTTAGCTTCTACGCCTCTCTTTAAACAATCCATCTTAGCCTCTACACCTTTCTTTAAACCATCCATATTAGCTTCTACATCTTCCCTTAAACCATCCATCTTAGATTGTGTTGCTTTTTGTGCAAGTGACACTTGTTGCACTTGGTCTCGTAATTTTGATATATCATGTTGCATTTCTTTCTCTTCTTCATGAGTCATGCTAGAGATTTCAAGTTGCTTACTAGGTGTTTGCATTTTCTTTCCTCGGGGCATCAATTACCGATTCAAACTAATTTTTCAAACCAATCTTATGCAAAAAAAATAAAAAAACTACACACCTTTTTTCACTTTGTAGAAGCTTGATATTGAATCTGATGTATCTCTGAAATTTCGGATCATCCAGTTCTGAAATTGCGACTTGTAGTAGCCCTCTATGTCCTCTTACCAATGCCACTAGTCTAATCCAAATTGGATTCTCCAAGGAAGAGTTATGCACAATCTCCCAAGATGACCTGATTATAGACTAGTTCAGTAGAGCGAACTTGTACGACGTGCCACAAGTCACTGTTTCGACCTTTGGCTCTGAAAATTATATACAAGAAACTACAGTCCATCCTCTTTTTGTACCTTCTTACAAAATTTCAATCCGATGCTCAGAGAGAAAGTTATGATGATTTTCCCCAGGTCACCTGTTTGGAATGTAATTCAGGAGTCTGCAAAAAGACCAACTTCCTCAGATCATATCTCCGCAAATATAGCACGAAAAGCTCTAAAATTCGGACTCGAGATTCAGCACAATTTCTTCTCAAATGGGTTTTTTTTTAGCTTTTGAAACATCATAAAAAAAAAAGTTATAGCGAAAATTCCACAATGACCTGTTTGGAGCAGCGAAACCCTAGGATCCAAAGCTTTGATATCAAATGTTATGAATCCAGCTCACAAAAAGATAGAAAAGAGAGATCAACGCCTTAGAATTCAGCCTCTTCGAGGGGGAAACCTCCTTTACATTCACAAATGAGCAATTCTTGGATGATTCAAATGACAAAACATCCTTTCTATATATAGGAGTCTATGGAGTCACAATATAACCCAGTCGACCTAACAATAATAATATAAAGCCACAAAAATAACAATAGAGGGATTCTATGGGGCACAGTAATAAAAATATGGGGACAATAGGGGCTGAACAATATTAATAAGGGATACAACTACAATAGTAATGGGGTAATCACTAGTATTATAGGGACCCAATAGAATAGATATGCATATAAGCTGGCAAATCAAGGCGAAAAGCATTCTCACCAATTTTCTCAAGTATCTTGAAAGGACCATACCTTATTGGCTTCAGCTTCTTACCTTCACCTTGCATTTTGTCTTTGCTAATGTACAACCAGACTTGATCACCAACTTGGAAGCTATGCTCAATTCGATGCTTATCATGCCTTGCCTTATACTTGGCCTGGCTTCTCTCCAGCTGTTCCTACACTGCCTGGTGAATTTCTTGGATCTGTTCAATGGACTTGGTTGCTTTGTCCACATCACTGTGTCCATCAACTAATATTTTTTTACTAAAGACAAAATCCAAGGGAGACCTTTGATTTAAAACCAAAACAAGTCTCAAAAGAAGATCTCTGTGTAGAAGAGTGCTTGGCATGGTTGTAAGCATGTTGCACATAACACAAATGTTCATCCCAAAGCTTGGGATGCTTGCTGCAATAGCCTCTGAGAAACTGGATCACTGTCCTGTTGACCACCTCTATTTGACCATTTGTTTGTGGATGAAATGTTGTGCTTTTCTTCAATCTGGTGTCCATTAACTCCCATAGACTTGACCAAAACTTCCCAACAAATCGGGAATCTTGATCAGATACAATGGAAGTGGGTAACCCAAAATGAACCCATACATGCTGAAAGAACAACTTTGTTGTTTGTTCAACTGTAATCTGCTTATTACAAGGTATTAAAATACACATTTTGTTGAACCTATCCACAATAACATATAAATAATCATGACCTTTTCTAGATTTTGGCAATCCCCCAACAAAGTCCATGGAAACACTTTCCCAAGGACGAGAAGGAACTGGAAGTGGAGTGTACAAGCCTAATTTTCTATTACTGGGCTTGCTTGTAGCACACATGGTACACCCTTTAATATATCTAGAAATTGTTTCATGTATTCTTAGCCAATAACAGAACCTTTGCAACTGTGCCACTGTTTTACTTACACCAAAATGCCCTGATATTAGAGAAGTGTGTGCTTCTCGGATTATGTTAACTCTTTCAGTTTGAGGAATGCATAACTTTCCCAAATGATATAAGAGCTGGTCCTTAACATAATAATCCAATTGTTCTACTTGTTTGCCATGACTTAAAATTGCATATACATATTTAAAATCTACATCTTGAGCATATTGTTCAATGTAGCTTTCATGCAATACTGAATTATGCTTAAGTATAGTGGATGCATTTATGATTGGTCTTGATAACATATCTGCAACTTTATTGTGTATGCCCTTCTTATATTCATGACAAGATGAAACTGTTGTAGAAAACCCATCCACCTATAGTGCCTTCATTGCTGCAATTTCGTTTGTGAGTGCAAATATTGAAGTGGTTGATGATCTGTATGTATAATTGTTTCCTTGCCCAATAGGTAATGTTTCCACTTTTTCATACTCTGCACTAATGCATACAATTATTTATCATATGTGGGATAATTAACTACTGCAGAATTAAATGTCTCAGAATGATAACTATGGGTTTACCGTGTTGCATCAACATTGCTCCCGTGGCATAGTCACTGGCATTTGTTTCAATCTCAAATGGTCTTTGAAGATCTGGCAATGCTAGTACTGGTGTTGTAATAATTTTTTTCTTTCAAGGTGTCGAAGGCTTTCTGTTGTTTTCCTCCCCACTGAAACACCTTTTTCAATCCTGTCAAAGCATTTAAGGGAGCTGCAATCAAGGAAAAGTTAGCAATAAAATTTCTCCAATATTGTGTTGCTCATAGGAAGCTCCTAACTTCTGTAGCAGATTTGGGTTTAGGCCAGTTCACATTTTGATAACTTAACATAGAGATTTTCTCTTTTCAAAACATCTAGAGTCTGCTTTACATGCTTCAAATGTTCTTCCCATGTTTTACTGAAAACAAGAATGTCATCTAAATATACAATTACAAAATCATCAATAAAAGGTCGAAGTACATCATTCATAACTCTCATGAAAGTGGCAGGAGCATTAGTTAAGCCAAAAGGAATAACCAGCCATTCATACAGCCCTTGCTTTGTTTTGAAAGCAGTCTTCCATGCATCTTGTTCTGCTACTCTGACCTAAGATAGCCACTAAGCAAGTCCAACTTGGAAAAGTAAA
The DNA here is from genome assembly GCA_031772625.1 of Pinus tabuliformis. Classification (NCBI taxonomy): domain Eukaryota; kingdom Viridiplantae; phylum Streptophyta; class Pinopsida; order Pinales; family Pinaceae; genus Pinus; species Pinus tabuliformis. Next base: position 3,773,370 of record CM062811.1, on the reverse strand, counting down.
CAGCTTCTTTCAGCTGATCTAATAGATCATCAATGCGAGGAAGAGGATAACGATTCTTGATCGCTATTTTATTCAGTGCTCTGTAATCAATGCACAGCCTCCACGAACCATCTTTCTTTCTCACCAACACGATTGGAGATCCACATGGTGATGTGTTTGGTCTTATGAACCCTTTATCGAGCAGCTCCTATACCTGCTTCTTGATCTCTGCATTCTCTCAAGCGGATAACCTGTACATTCCAATGTTAGGCAATGAAGCATCTTGCTGCAAATGAATATCATGTACTATTTCCCTTTTAGGTGGCAGACCTTTAGGTTTTTGAAATAGGATATCATATTCTGAAGCAACTTTTTCTAAATCAGCTTTATGTTTAGCATCACAGCCTTCAAATACATTTGCTTTATCAGGGTTCTTTTCCTTTACGACCATTAGTAAAAATTGCTTGCATGAATTTAAAATTCTTTTCATCTGCCCTGAGTTTATGAGAGTGTAGTTATTTTTGAGCTGATGAGCTCTTACAATATATTCTATTCCATCTTTGTGAGTTGATACTTATTTTCAGTTCTATAGAAAATGGCTTTTCTATCATACAAGTAAGGACGTCCTAAAACAATACCACATACATCCAAGGGAACTATATCTAACTCAACCTCATCTACAAAAGTTGACCCAATAGCAAACCTAAGTTTACATTGTCTAGTCACTTGTAGCTTTGCTTTATCACATACCCAACCTAATGGATATGGCTTCTTGTGAGGTGTTGTTAGTAAGCCCAACTTCTTTACAATTGTTTCAGAAATCAGGTTTACTTGTGAACCACTATCAAATAAAGTAGCAATCTTTTGGTGCTTGGAAATAACTCTAATATGAAAAAGCTCATGTCTTTTCCTCTCATTATCTTCATTATCAATAGATTGTGCAGAATTACTAGTAGATGCTTCAGAATTTTTACCTTTTATACCTGTGGTTGTGACTGTTGTTTCATCACTTGAGTCTAACCCCAAATTTTTCTGAATAGAAATAGCAGTCTTCTTCTTCTTGCCATCGAAGTTCTTGGCTTTTAGATTTGGATGCAAAGACTAGCAATGTGCATCATCATGTCCATCCTTCTTGTAGTGAGTGCATGAAGGTTTGTCTTTCTATACAGCGTTTTCCTTCCTCTCTTTCCATTTCTGCTTCTTCTTTTCCTTGTTCTTGCTTGCAGTGGGTTTTGATGATCCCCTGATCTCTGGGTTCACATTCTTGCCTCTAGCCTCTAGATGTGTAGCCTGAACTGATACCTCATCTATGCTAGTAGGGTTAAACATGAGAATGGTGTGCCTCAAATAGCTATGCAGACCACCTATATACTTCAAAAAAGTTTCAGGCGAGTCTAGAGAAATGCCTAGAATTAAATCTCTTTTTATAAATTCCTGGGTATAGCTTTGTACACTTTACCCCTTTAATTGGCAAAGATTTTGCCAACTCATCATTGCTTGCTACATATAAGCTAGTGGATAGAATTGTTTTTTAATGGCAGAAACAAATTCACTCCAGGTAGAAAGAATTTTACCATGCTTCTTCAAATCAGCTTGTGTCCTGCCTTCCCACCACACTAGGGCAGTTCCTCCAAGGCGAAGGCTAGCCAGCTGAATCTTTCTCCTTTCTGAATCGATGTTATGCACCCTGCAATACACATCAATCTGTCTAATCCAGTTATCTAGCTTTTCTGCATTTAATTCTCCATCATAGATTGGAAAATCAAACTTTACATCTAATTTAATCAAAAATGTTTTCTTCTTTTTATTTTCAGGGCTAGAAGGAGGTGTTGATGGAGGAGGCTCTTCCCATTTCCATTTGCCTTCTGAATGGCCATCTAGAAGAGGTTCCTGTGTTCCTTTGTCTTGTTTGGAGGTTGAATTACTTTCACCTCGACCTTTCTTAAATTCTCGATACATCTCTTCCACCATGGCTCTCATGGTCATGAAATTGTGCATGAACTGAGAGTCTGATTCCAAGGGAATCTCTTCTACCATTTTCCTCCTAGGATAGACTCTTCCAATTTCTGGGTTAGCCTCAACCAGTTCTCCTTCTCCTAATTTGAGCTTTGACCTCGTTAACATTCAAAAATCCAGCACAAGCATGTCTAACCTTAGCAAACCTAAAGCTCTAATACCACTTGATCTAAGAATGAGATCTTAGAAAATTATTAAGGTATTACAGACTCATGTGCATGGATTTGCCTACATTACTTAGCACAATGGATCAATAAGATTGCGAATAACATAGACAAGGAAGCAGTTAGAGAAACATAATAGACAAACACACATAAACACATCAAGTTTAATATGGAGTTCACCCAAAACTCTTGGGCTACGTCTCCTAGTCCAGCCTTCAGTGGTGACCTCTCTATTATGTCTTCAAGAGCAGAGTTTTACAAAGTGTGAGCTCGAGCTGAGTCTCAACACAACAGATAAACAACAGGAGTTTTTCTTGAATCCCTCAAGCCTCTCTGAGTACACAAACTCTTTCTATCACTCTCTGTCTCTGTCTTCCCTCTGTCTAAACACCGCTTGTCTCTGTCTCTGTCAGTCTGTGGCTTTAAAGTCAATCGGCGTTGTCTATTCGTTTCCCCTTCTCGGGCTCTCTGGCTCCCGGCCTCTGTTTGCTCAAATCCCCTTTCTGAATATTAGAAATCATGACATAACATCTTCAGGGAAGGTGGCCACCTGTTCTGCAATAGAAGGGACCATCGAGCCATTGAAATCCCCAAAAATAACATTCTTTGTTTACACAGAGAAATACACTAAAAACACAAGGAAAATTTGCCAAACTGTCATTTATTGGACTTCAAATATCCTTAAATCCGCTCTATACTCCTATCGGGTCTGCCTTTATATCACTTATCGCATCTCCACCGTTGATATGAGTGATCCAGATCCAACGGTTGCTATTCATTTCAGGCGGCTCATGCGTATGAAGGTTAACCACCCGAAAAGGGTGGTTTTCTCTCTCTGGTGCCTGGCCACCAGTGTATGGGCTTGGGAGGAGCCCGGCCAAAACCACTTACCGCCTACGGCCCGCCCGAAATCCCGCTCGTTCCATGGTTTCCCTTTGTATTTGAAAATATATATTAAAACATTGAAAATCCCACAAAATGGCTCATATCGGACTTGAAATAATATACAACTGCATTAATAAACCCTTTCGGGTCCGGTTTCATCACATCGGCACATTTCCTTTGTATTTCATTCATTTTAGCGGAAATGCGAAATACACAGGAAAATTTTGTTTTCCAGATCTCAAAATATATAAAATATCATCTATAACCTGATCAGGTCTCACTGTTGCAAATCGCGTTTGTTATCAGCGCCGCTCCTTTGTAATGCTCTGACGCGATATTGCAATGGATACATATCGCAATCGCACATCGCATAGTCCCTGGGCCGTTGTAAGCGCTCCCTTGTAATCTATCGATGCAATATGGTGGGTTAACCTAGGCCGTTGATCTGCGCGCTTGATCGACGGTCCTCATTGATCGCTATCGCAACATTTATATGGTCACCTCCGATAGCCTCCACCTGCCTTCACCAATTGTGATATGCCGATCGAATCTGGACTATTGATCGGCCAGATCCGACGGCTCCTATGAGAAGTTGTTTAAACCGCCGATACTTTGTTTTTCCACAATCTCTTCATGTTTTTTTCACTCCCGATAGTGTTATCCGCTATTTCTAAGAGTTATTCTTTTACGATAGTTTTGATCTTTAGAAGACTTTGAATACTTAGAGGGTTTATTAGGATCCATTTGGATCATCAAGACCTCAAATGATTGTTCAAACAATTGCGTGCAGTCTATTATTGTATTGTCCACCACCAATACTGCTTCTGTGACAGTGGTCGCCCGCTGCTCCTTGACTTCTGGCGGAGTTGAAGGTTGGGCCTTCAACTGTAACTCTGTGATCTACAGTTTCAACTCTAACTGAACCCGTGCCATCTCAGTATGAGTGTCGCGTACCCCCGTGGCTAGATTGCGAATGCACACCTTGATTGGTTCCTCCTCCGAAATGGTCAACTTTGGGACCATTCGACATGCCTCCTCAACAACCTGCATAATGCACTTGCTTTGATTAGTCACCTCAGTCTCAGCGGCGATGGAAGAATCTTGTTGTAGTGTCGTCTACTCATTGTTGATCAGTTATTCATTGATCACTTGGAGGGCGCGGTGCTCTCGGGCTCTTAGCTCTACAATCACACCATCCTGCAAGAGGTGGAGCGCTACCAGATTCAACCCTACTCCCTTTAGGGTGCTGACAGTGGTCCTGTCAGCCTCATTCACTGTGTTCAGTGCTCCATCAGGGAGCACTATCACACTGGAAGCCTTCGCGCGTAGCATATTGGCAGCCTCAAAAGTGTCGATAGCTAGGCTGGTAGACACCGTGCTAGTCTGCAACGCGTGGGTCTGTAGCTCCTACAACCTTGTCTGGATAGCCCCCAAGATGATCTGTTGTTGCTGCTCAAATTTTTGCAGGGCCTCCCCGGTGAAATCCCGCACTGTGTCACCGATATCATGCATATCGCCTTCTGTTAACATGATAGGGTCCAGTGATGTCTTGGTAGCCTTCGATTTCTTTCTGAACCCTCCCTTTTACAACTTCCTTGGACACTTGATGCGGGCAGACGTCTCCTGAGGGTCCACGCTGTGTTGTTCTATTTCCTCCTTTATCTCAGGTGAAGGTGACCTCGTGCCTTTGTCAGAGCCCCACTCTGTCCCACCTGTCTGCTGTGCGGCCTCGCGCTCCGCCTGGGCCTTATCAGCGGCCACCTTTTTCCTCTTTTCGACTAGTTGCATCATCTTAAGCTTGGCCTCCTCCTTCTTTTTCTACGTGGCAGACTTGCTTCCTCCCACCACCAAGTCTGTTGTAGAGTGCCACTCTGCCGACCATTGATCAAGCACTGCATCAATGGCGTCATCCGTTGCCAAATAAGGCAAGTCGTACCATTTCTGTGTAGGGTCCTTCTGTGCCCTAATGGATACATGATGGAAGTCTGCTTTAAATTCTGTGTAGCCCTGTAGATTGGCGTACACTGTAGGTGAAAATCGTGATTTGCGATTGATAGCCATGCAGATTTTCATCTCCATCAAGATCCAGAATATTTTGCTGTCCTTAACTCGTTGCACGTCCTTGGTCGCCCATAGCGAAGCGTACTTCACTGCTTCTGGGAGGTCTAGCACGACTGAAGGGAACTGGCTATCCTCTGGCAGCTCCCACGCTACCAGCACAATTGACAGCAACAGCCACGCGTAGTGGAACATCTTTTTGAGCTCCTGCGCTTCACGGTAGTTCTCTAGGAACTCACAGTGAAGGTAGTCCAGTCAGTTGAACTAGACTCCTTCGGCGCACTGGCCTGCTAGCGCGACGACAAGCACCAGCACCTCATCGGCGCCACACTTCGTCATCACCTTCCCTGTTAAGATCTGTGTGGCTACCTTCACAGTAGGGTCGCAGATGATGGATATACCATATCCGCGTGACTTCTTTACCATTTTAACCTTTTCCTTCACAAACTCCGCGAGAGCCTGTTCACCACCTTTTCCACCAAATATCATGGTTGGATTCTCTCTTGTATAAGGCAGTCGTGTTATTGTTATAGCTCCAAATCTCACTCTTTGGTTTATGATGTTGCACTCATGGCCTAGGGCAACTCCTCCTTCCAGACCTGGTCCTAAAATTTAAAAACAGTGTTTTATCCCTTATACGCGACATTGCCCTGAGTTAAACGCGTGTATACGCGGATCTGTGTATACCCAACCCGCGTATATGTATTAAAACACTTTAAAAAAAATAAAACTCCTTATTTTCGGGTGGAGATCGCGGGTTTTACCTGCTGATCACCTGTTAGTGCCCATGGCCCAACTGTTCCCAACCAACTCCCAACTAAAAAACTACTTTGGGAGAGGTATAAAAAGACCTCAATGGGAAGGCCTAAGGGATGAGAGAAGAGAGAGAAAGGTTATTATGCTAAGATTTTTCCCCTGACCAGGTCTAAAGTCCCTTGTGCCTTCTGCACTTCCCCCATTTGTACAGGAAACCCTTGTTTCCTTGTGTGTTGATGCTCATCCACCATTTATGACATCATGGAGTAAGGCATGGAAGGAGTTTGTTAAAGGCTTGAGGCTGGAATGGATCCGGAAGGAAGCTTTGCTTGGAGCTTGCTGAAGGTGACTCAGGTGAAATTATTCCTTTTTATGTACTTTATTTGTCTATAATAAAAGAAACACATGTCTTGGTTCCTTATATGAATCTTCTTTATGTTTATGATATTCATGTTTAGAATTCATATGTAGATGGTTGTTTGGATTTCATAACTAACTACCTTTATTTATAACCTGAAGATGGTTTCTTTATAAGGTTTTGTCCATATACTACTGTGTTCTTTGGAATTGGTTTTTTTGCAGGGAAAAAGAGAAGAAGGGAACTCCAAGAAGGGTTTGGACCCTAAGGGCCTTCTCAAACGTAGGACCTAAGGTACGGCCCCTTTACAATAGAATTTGCTCATAATAGCATAATGGTTGTGTGAATGTGTGTTTCTTTGAATAGATAACTTTCATTCTGCTAGGGTTTCAACCCAAAAAGCCCTAGGGGAACATTTCCCTCCAACAGAATTAACGACTCCACTGGGGACAACACTCTTGTTGTTCATAGTTTGGGTGTTTTCAAGCTAGTCAGGGCTCAGCTGCCTGTTTGCTTGCTGTTGCTGTCTGGTCTGTTTTTGAACTTTAAGTTTTGCCAGTTTCTTCAGTTTGTTTTTTATTTTTCTTTAAACCTTTTATATACGTTGTTTTTCTTAGTTACAGAGGCGTATATATGCATGTTTCTTTAAGTGAACCCACGTATACAAAGTTTTCCTTAGTTACAGTCGCATATACACGCAATCTATACATAAGTACAGTCACGTATATCTTGCAATTTTCAAGATTTGTAAATCTTTTTGTCTCTGAAGGTCTATTTGGTAGTTTGAGTCAGCCTGAAACAGTCATTTTCTAGTATCAGTTGTTAATTTTATAGCGAGCATCTTGTTCCAAATTCTCTCTGATTATAAGAAGTATTGGTCTTGTTTTTGTTGTTGCAAGCGTCATCTTTTCTTGTTCAAGCACGTAAGATTTCTTGTTTGGAATCTTGGCTGCTCTGATTCATCAGGGTAAGGAGATTGATCTCAATCTTCGTGTCAAATCTTGCTTTTGGTGACTTTTTGTTTGCTTGACAAAACTGTTTTTGTGACCATCCGCTTCTTTGTTTCATGAAAGTTGTTGATTAACACTTTCTTGAAATTTGTCTTTTTGATCTTTTTGGTTATTGTTGCCAAAGCTTTCATTGCTGCTTTTGATTGTTAAGAGCATCCTTAAACACATCTCTTTTTGTTGAGTTTTCATCAATTGTGTGGTGTCAATTTGCAAAAGTGTTTGTTGCCTATTCTTCAATCACAAGTTTCAGTGTTGTTGAGAGCATTTTTGAAAAGACTTTTTTGTTGTTGCGTTTGAAGAAAATCTTTTTGAAAAACTTAGTTTTGCTTTCTTGAACTTGGTTTTCATTTGGTTTCCTTTTAGTGAATGAAAGTGCTTTATGTTTGTCTTAGAACTTGTTTTTAGTGTTTAGACGAAATGAATGGTAGCATCTCATATTCCATCTAGACATTTTAAGTGGCAAGATAAAGATTGATAAGCAAGCAACTTTCATTTTTTGTTTTTAGAGTAGTTTCGAATCTTGCATCGGCATATATTTGTTGCATTAGGATAGATTTGCAATCTTTTTTAGGCATACATAGCTTTGTTAACTTTTGTGAGTGTGAAGCGTGAATTAACAAAAAGAAAAGAAAAATTTGTTTTATTAGAAGTTCCTCTGAACCCTATAGCAATTGCTCTTCATCGAAAAACGAAAACAAGTGCATGTGCATGTAGTTAGGTTTTTATTAATTTCTTTTGCGTCAAAAAACACCACTAGTTTCACTTCCGTTACCCTGTGACTTAAAGAACAGCCTATTTTAAAATCAAGCGCTAACTAAAATTCACTAGAACTTTTTGTTTAAGTCAGTTACACCAACAAGTTTAGGATTTTAGGGCCTTGGATTAGGGGAGTGGAGAGTTAACTCTCCAAGGCCATATAAACGTCAAACATAGGAGTCTGAATAGCTAGAGAAAATCCAATAGCATTAGGAAGACCAGAAAAGCTCCGGATCTGGGAGTTAAGCACGAGGGTCTGTGAAGACAGGGAAGAGAGATACCCCCTCTCCTACTTGTCTGAACTTACCTCACGACTGTTCCGCCTGGCTTCTGTGACGAGTTGGTATCCATAGTTGCTACTCCTAGGGATCTACACAGGTGGCTGCGAAGGGGAATCTCATTGCACCTGAGGTCGACGTTGCATCACTCTCGACAGTACTACTAGAGGGCACCCTTGCGAAGCTTGGGGGCTTGCACAGGTGCAGGCTGTTGTTAGGAGGTCAGCGTAACTTCCTCTGATACCTTCGCTGATAGGACTGGACCCTCATCATCCCAAACTATCTTCGGAAGGCCCCTTACTTCACTTTCTTGTATTTTTGTGTCCTGTCCTAATCACCCAGAGCGGAAATACTTGGAAGTTGTTTGACTGGCTGTTATCTTTAGGGACTTTATAGTGTGTGCTCTGTGCTCTTAGTTGGCCTAGCTTTCAATTTTTTGAGTCTTTAGTTAGATCATAACAAAAAAATCAAAGTGGTTGACTGATCTCCTTGACGGTCTCGAAGACTTCGTGGTCTTTCACCACCAAGTTTAGAGCCTTCTCCTAGAAGGCGCAGAGGTAATACTGCTGGTGGGTTTCGTCCCACGGCAGTTGACACATCGGGGATTGATCCTCCTCTTGGGGGCATTAGTGTTCAAGCAAGGCCTAGAACTTCCGAACAAGAGAGGGACACTCCAGTCCTTTCTCGAGTTCTCTTTCAAGCATAGAATAACATAGAGGTAGAAGAACTCTCAGAGTCGTTAGCGACTCCGAATTCTCCACTACCATCTAGTCATCCAGACGTATTACGATACGTTGGGACTCTGACGCATAGACCGTCAAGTCCAGGTTACGCTACGCACTTACCATCAATGACCACGACTGGAAGCATGGCTTCTACAAGTGCTACGACTATGCAAACTCCAACATCGGTGCAGGGAGGAGGAACGATTTCCATCTCCTCTGCTTCCTTGTTTCGATCTTTTGCTAGCACATCTTTAGTTGGGTCTACCTCCATTCCGTCCACGAGTGGAAATGCCCAAACCAATGCTTTTGGTACTGGATTCTTCCCATTTGGCACCCACTCACAGGGTATTCCATCGGTTCCGTTTAGTGTCGCTACGTCCATGATGGGCGGATCGGCTTCATTCCAGGGTTTTCCTTTCGGAAGTGGTCATATACCACATTCCAACCCGACAATAGGATCCATGCCTTTTTCTTCTATAGGACAAAGTAGCAATCCTTTCCAAGGTTGGACTAACCCTGGGGTTAGTGGCACGGGAACAGGGAATCCGTCTTTCGGCCAACAAGGGAATAGGCCGTACTCCACAGTTAGTTTGTTTCAAATTATTCCTCCCTTAGCTTCGGCTTGGAATCCGTATCAGGGGTTATCAACTCCTTATAATCCTTTAGGAGGAAACTTTGCTGGTTATGGAGGTTTTGCCGTCAGAGTTGGTCAAACTCCGAATTTTGTTGGATCACAAGGCTTACCTTTTGGTTCAGCCGGTTCTGCTGGTTACTTCGGGCAGCCTGGTGCCTTCCAAAACCCAGGACAATCTTTTCAGAACTTTGGGAGTTCCGCCCAGTCTGGGTGGAATCCCCAAGGTCCTCCTAGGCTTCCGTTTCTGGCAACATTGAACTTGCCAGATCTCACTAAGTTAACAAACGATCCAATCAAGTACAATCCGGCCTGGCCTCCGGTCCCAACCAAACTCCCTTCGAACATTCCAAAATTCGAAGGGAAGAGCGGTGAAGACCCAGGCGACCATGTAACCACATTCCATTTGTGGTGCTCATCTAACTCCCTAATCGATGACTCGATTAGGTTGAGACTTTTCAGCGCACCTTGACAGGTAATGTGGCCAAATGGTATATAGAGTTGCCAGGGGGCATCTTTACATCTTTCCTTGACTTAGCCAATATTTTCTTAAATCATTTCCAGTTATCTGTCCGTTATGATGCCGGAACTGAACTTCTGGCCACTTTTCGTCAGGATAAGGCAACTCACATTTCTGACCATGTTCAGGAATGGAGACGGAGAAAGAGGCTCATTAAAGCCGAAATCCCTCCGGAGTACCTTCTCGAATGGTTTTTGAAATCTTTACAACCCGAGATCTCTAAGGATGTCTCCATGTCTGGAGTCTATTCTGAGAAGCAAGCCATTTTTAGGGCCCAGCAATCAGAATTGATCTACTCTCAGTCTGGGATCCTACAAAAATACTTGCCAGATGCTCTTGGTTCTAAGGTTGACATAGCTAAGTCGAAGCTAGGTCCCCACGTGGATGGTATCATTGGGTCGGTAGACACAACTACCGTGAACTTGTTGAACCAATTGCAGCAGTTATCTTTACAACTGTTTCTAACAACCAAGTCACATCGTCTAACCCCCCGGCTTCCCAAACTTCTTCGATTAACACCGTCCAGTCCGATAACCCCAAAGGAAATCAAAATTCCAATGGGAAAAAGAAAGGACGAGGTAAGAAAAATAATCAAGATGGGAAGGCTGATGCAAATAAATCCGGCAACAATGTTGGTGGTGGTAGAAATGAGTCTAGAGAGAAAGTCAAGTTTCCATGCAAGTTGTGTAGTGGAGACCATTTAACTCATCTCTGACCCAAGATTCAAGACGCTCAGCGCTTGTTAGGGTACCAAGGGACTTCTAGCTCTCAAGCTGTGTTAACCAACCCTTTTCCCCAAGGGTAGCAAATGCTTGCTGGCGCAAGTTCAAATCCTGGTACCTCCGCAGGGGGCAACCAGGAAGGGGATAAGTCATCAAATGTTTTCATGATGGGTTCTCACACTAATGTGGCCACACGGTCACGCGATTATGGTGAAGGTAAAACTTCTAAGGGTAAATCAGTTCCTGAAACTAACAACCCACTTCATATTGAGCGACCTTCTGTCGAGACTATACCACAGGTACCGAAAGGTTCCGCTAAACGCGCGACTATCAACCCTAATATTAGGGCAGCCCAGAATTACTCCATTGTTGAGGATCTGGCTCAGAGTCCATGTGCTATGTCCGCTTTAGAGGTTCTCCAATCATGTCCTACTCAAAGAAGTGCCTTGCTATCGGCAATGGGGGCAGTGGATCCAAGTAATTCCTTAGCTCTCACTTTTGATATGAATAATGTCAAAAAGAGACTTCCTCATCACATGGCTTTCCAAATAAAGTCTACCTACCAGAAAACGAATATTTTTCGGACGGTTATAGATGAGGGAGCTTCCACGTGTGTCATGTCTATGTCATGCTGGAAGGCCATTGGATCACCGTCGGTTGTTCCTTCACCTACCCTCTTGACAGCGTTTGATGGTCATTCTCATAGGCCATACGGGATTATCCCGGCCTTTCCTATATGTGTTGGAGGAAAGGTCATTAATATTGAAGTAGAGGTCATAGATGCTAACCTATACTACAATCTCCTCTTAGGAAGGAACTGGGTATACGAAATGGACGTCGTCGTTTCGACTCTGTTTCGTGTCGTTTGCTTTCCTCGTGAAGGGAAAATCGTTAAGGTTGATCAATTGGATTATTGTCCAGTCGATCCTCAAGCAAGCTCTGACTCTACTATTCCTTTAGTGGGTAACCCTCATCTGCCTACTGAGAATCTAGGAGTCGGGATGTACTCTTCATTGATGGGTACGTTTAATCTTCCCCCTCCTACAGCGAGAATAGATACAATTTCATCCTCCAGGGATCCTTTACGGAGAGATTTTGTTCAAACTCCTTATTCTTCGGATCCTGTAACCTTAGCTTCATCTGTGACAACATCAGATGACGACAAGGCGGGTGGAATAGAATCTCCTATGTCTGCAATAGAGCTTAGATATGAATCTATCGATAACTCTGCAGATAACCATCCTACTCCTTCCTCTAGGAAACAGATAGATGGTAATGTGGCTCATATTTGGACCCCTGATTCCACCTCTGCATCGGATTGATCGGATATTGTTTTTCCATCGGATGAAGCGATATTCGAAGCAATGACGGCTATAGATCGACCTTTGAAAGATTTATATCGTTGGTCACACTTTCATTCCCCTGTGCATGAAGTCGAATCTAGGTCCTTCAGTCTGACTAGCAATGTTTGTATGGCTCCTTTGGCTCCAACACAGTTATTCACCGAAGGAAGTATATTGATTGGTTCAATACTTGTACCTATAAACATCCCTAGGAGCAAGTTGGCGAAGCCCCCTGGCGGGCTCCACCTCAGGAAGTACTTTTCTTAGTTTTGGCCCAGCAATGGTTTCTTTGTACATTTTGTATATTTGTACATATATCATCGAGATTTTTTTGATATCAACACTTTTTGGTCTGCTGTGGCAGGTGTTGATGGATGATTTGGTCTATTTTGGGTTCGCCGATGGTGCTAGTCAGCACACGCTTACTTCCGCAGCTTGGGTACTCTATTATCCAACTGCTCAATTGATGGTATCAAGAGGCGTATGCATCGGTCCTGCTTCAAACAATATGGCTGAGTATACTGTCATTATTAATTTATTATCCGAGGCAATCTCTCATGGGATCGACTCATTGGTAGTTTATCTTGATTCTCAATTGATAGTGTCACAATTAAACAACATTTATCGAGTAAGGGATCCATGTTTATATCGCCAGTATTTAAGGGTGAGGTTGTTGCAAAGATCATTTACTTATATTAATTATTTTCACATTCCAAGATCTCATAATTGGTTAGCTGATTCTATCGCTAATCAGACATTATACTGGCACATCAATCATTCATCGCAATAAAATCAAGCATCAAAAAGTCGAACTGTATATATATATATATATATATATATATATATATATATCATAAAGCATCTCGAGTGTACATATGTGTGTCTAAAAATATACAAAATTGGGACTCAAATGCCCATAATCATGTCCAGCATATCTAATGCCCCGACTCAGGATGAGCGGCCAAGTAAGTAACTATCGCATTGGCCACACGCCGAAAAGTGCGAACCCAGTCACGTGGCATGCCAACCACATGACACTCCATATCCTCAGGAAGGTCCTCTATGGCAGCCATCGGTACTCGGCAACTCAGTCTCGCCAAGTGTCGTTGGACGTTGTGTAGAGTCCGTTCTGTATCAGCAGCCGCCTCTTCGGCTCCTCGGTCGCGCCATCCATGCCGCGGGAACCCATCTGGTCGTACTGGCCCAATGTCTGGAACATGATCATCATATCAGTCATTTGAATCTCATCAAAAATATTTTTCAAAATTCATCATTATATTTGAAAAATCCAAAAAAATCATAAAATCAAAAAATTCTTACCAATCTCGCCCCATGCTGCGTTCGATGGTAACGCTAGATCAGGATCTCCTCAGAAATTCAGCCCAGCATAGGGGTACTCATCCACGGTAATGATCTGTTGATCCCACCAGGTGAAGAAGTCATCGTCGAAGGCAGTCCTTGGGACCTCCCCACCCCCCAGACATTTCATCAGATCGGCCCACCGGCCCATGCGTGGATCGCGTGGGGTGCTGATGGAAACTGCTACCCTAGGGTGGAGTGCGGGAACCTTCTCGAAAAATAAAGTACACAGGATAGTCCCATATCCAAATTTTTTTATTTGTCCCCTCCTGATAGAAGTGAGTTGGCTCTTCATGTTGGCCAGAAGAGGAGTACACCAGTCAAACACAGTAGTGAGACAGTCAACTGCCACGCTCATGGTTAGCCGTGATGCCTGATGCAGAGAGGATGATCCGTTCACTCGAGCTATGGTGAACAGGATTATCCTCAGCGATAAACTCGCCACATGTGTGATGGAAATCTGACTCCCAACTTTCTTGGGATGTCCCGGGCAATATATCTGTACATACTCCTCTATTGTGAGACTGCTTCGTGTTCTGCCTCTGGAATGTACTACCTCTCCCCTTCGGGAAAGGCCCGTGATGAAATAGATATCCTCCACTTCTACCCTGAGTGGCATCTGATCAATCATAAAGGCTTCCTCCTCGACGTCCCAATAATCAATGAGCATCTCAAGCAGACGTGTGTTTGCTTTCATATTTGGCAATTTGAAGAATTTAAGCAAACCGCATCCCCGTAGGGCATCTAAAGCTTCTGGACTGTTCATAACTTCATTATCCACCGCTGCGTGCTCTCTTTCACGCCACGTGACAGGCATTCTGAGAAAAAAATGATTTGTAACCGTTAGTTTTTGTTTAAAAATTGTTCGCGGCGTATACGCGGGTCCCTGTGCACACAGTCACGTATAGGGCCCGCGTATACGCCGTGGAGAAATTTTGGGCAAAAAATTCAACGGTGAAACATTAATCAAAAATCTTAAAACCAGTCACAATCAATTGCAAGCTAAGTATAAGAGTTACCTGGAGGTTTTTGACGAATTTGAACGGTTGAATCTGGCTATGGGAAGTTTGCTCCTTTTGCTCCAAATCCTTTGCTCTCAAACTCAAATGGTAAAAATGGTGAGTCCAAAATCTCTTTTATAAGTTTTGAAAATGCAAAATTTTTTCAAAATTTTATTTTGTTTGGCCTCATGTGACTTTTAACTTGGGAGCTTGGAATGTCGAGATTGGTTTGTTTTTCAAGACATTTTGGACATTTTTCGACAGTTTCGAGACGGTTCCATGACTGCTGACCCGTCATGGCAGGTATCGTTTTCTCACTAGCATATAGGTTAGGGACACCATTTTTCCGTTGCATTATGCATACTAGCCTCCATTTGCTGATACATATGCCATAGGGTCGACCCCATCGTGTTATGGTTCATAAGCCATCTTCACTCACCGATTCTTTAAATCATGACACGATGGTAGAGCCATCCTTTACATGGGCATCGCAGTTAGCACCTCACTGACATTTTTTGCCCATGCTACTTCGATTTGAGTAGGCTCGGGAGTCCTCTGTAGTCCTGCCATGACTTATGCGTTGAAGACTCATTCCTCTTTGCTTCTTCGCTTCGTTCTGGCCTTATACCCTAAAGGCTCCTTTGTGTTGAGTTGTACTACTGCATTGCATGTTGACCACTTACACCTTTTGGCCTAGAGCCGGCTTCACCTGGACTCGTGTTTAAGCCAACTTTTGACCATGACGACTGCAAAATCAACCTTGCATACCTTTGACTTCTGCAGCTTGACACACCTTGACTCGTGGAAGGAACACACCTTTGAGTGTCACTGACCAGTTTTCGCCTCCCTGCATTAAGCATAGGAACGTTCCATTCCCAGGAACTAGATCATATGTTTCACCGACAATCGTTCTTTCCACTATACCATAGCATTCTTTTATTCTTTTTCGAGCTTAACAGAAAAAGACAAAAAAAAAAAATATTCCAAAAAAAGAGCAGGAACGGGACAGTATTTCCATTTATTGTTGGCAGCTAGAGTCAGTCGTGTCGCCCTTGAACAAAGCACTCAAAACAAAGTCTCCTCCATTTGGGCGGGATTTAGTTTGACTTAGGTACGCCTTAACCTTGTTATTGAGTCAGTTCTCCCCCGATTGGTTATCTCTTCCAATCATATGGAGGGTTCATTCGTGCCTCCTGCACGACGAACTTATACAGAGTCATCATATGCTGCCACATAGTCACATTGAGTCGTGCTTTTGTTCAAGGGAAGTTAGCCTGAGTCGGCCTTTCTGCGGTGTCTCTTGACTCATTTTTCAATCGGCCATCCCTGGTTGTCAGTGTCATGTCTATCATCACATCAGCTATATTGGCCCTTCACTCGTGCCGGTTTGAGAAGGTCCCCATTGACTTCTTGCTGGCGGGTCTTGTCCTTATCGACGACGACATCTTGATCTGAGGACAGGCCTAGAGCCGCACCCTGGCCCTATTTTCATTATTGATAGGTCACCTTGTGCTCAGCATCGATCAGTATCATGGGTCTTTGACTGAGTGGTTTCCCTTGTGTTCGACATCAGCTTACATTATCACACATTGGGATTCGTGCAATACCTTGGTTTCCATTTGACCCTATTGGTGGATACCTCGCCTCTGTGTCAACTTTCATTATTGGTTGGTTCAGAGGGTTTCTGTCGTGCGCTAGCCACATCTTGTGTATGCCGGAAACGTACTTCGGTTGGGTTACTACATCTCTTTCGTCTGATTCCTTCCACATTATTGGCCTACGGGTTACACTCGCGCTAGATTGATGAAGGATGCCTTAATGCCTTCCTTCTGGCAGATCTTTCCCTATTGACTCCGACTCATTGCTCTGGGGCAAAGATCTAGAGTCAATTTGGCAGTACCTTGGGGCTTGCAGTCATCAGTGGCAGATCCTTCACTATCGACAGTGGGAAATCATCATTGTCTCCTGATCGATAGATTCTTACAGGTGTTCGACTCCAGTTCATCTATTCACACTTGTTAGATTGTACTAGGTACCTTGACGCTCATTATCATTATCAGTGAGTAGTCTCGTGTTTGTTAACGGTATACATCAATGACTGGTAATCAAACAATTTCTCACATGGTTGACTTCAGATCATTTATTCCCATGGTGTAGAAATGTACCACGGCGGTCGGTGAAGACCTCAGGTTGTATCAGCATTCATTGGTTCACTTGATAGTTGCTCCTGTTGCTGCTAGTTGATACCATTCCACCTTATATGTTGCAGTCAGTCATAGCGACATTCTATATGCTGGCACCTGAGTTTGCAGTGTAGTACCATCCTATTCCATCATGTTCAGTTGGTACCTTTTGGGATCAGTCTTTGATATCAGTGATCCGTTGCATCTTTCAGCATCATTGACAGTCTTATATGTTATATTTAGACATGTACTTTTTCATCATGATCAGATGATCCATTATGTATTTTTCAGTCATTTATACTTGTATACTTAGTGGATCTGCTTGTACTTGATATGCAGACATGCTTTACTTTTTCTGAGCATGGGTATGCCCGCCTCAGACAGTGTTTCTTTCTGATCTCCTTTGGTGGCTTGGCAGGCTAAATTCTCGTGAAGTCCTCCTCAGTTTTTGACAGATTTCCTTTCCATGTACTTGCATAATACATTTCAGCCATCATGTACCCCTTCTGACTTCATATATTAGGGGGCATCTATTATAGCTCCAAATCTCACTCTTATGGTTTTTGATGCTGCACTCATGGCCTAGGGCAACCCCTCCTTCCAGACATGGTCCTAAAATTTAAAAAACAGTGTTTTATCCCTTATACGTGACATTGCCCTGAGTTAAACGCGTGTATACGCGGGTCTGTGTATACCCAACCCGCGTATATGTATTAAAACACTTAAACAAAATATAAAACTCCTTACTTTCAGGCAGAGGTCGCGGGTTTTACCTGCTGATCATCTGTTAGTGCCCGTGGCCCAACTGTTCCCAACCAACTCCCAACTAAAAAACTACTTTGGGAGAGGTATAAAAGGACCTCAATGGGAAGTCCTAAGGGAGGAGAGAAGAGAGAGAAAGGTTATTATGCTGAGATTTTTCCCCTGACCAGGTCTGAAGTCCCTTGTGCCTTCTGCACTTCCCCCATTTGTACAGGAAACCCTTGTTTCCTTGTGTGTCGATGCTCATCCACCATTTATGACATCATGGAGTAAGTTATGGAAGGATTTTGTTAAAGGCTTGAGGCTGGAACAGATCCAGAAGGAAGCTTTGCTTGGAGCCTGCTGAAGGTGACTCAGGTGAAATTATTCCTTTTTATGTACTTTATTTGTCTATAATAAAAGAAACACATGTCTTGGTTCCTGATATGAATCTTCTTTATGTTTATGATATTCATGTTTAGAATTCATATGTAGATGGTTGTTTGGATTTCATAACTAACTACCTTTATTTATAACATGAAGATGGTTTCTTTATAAGGTTTTGTCCATATACTGTTGTGTTCTTTGGAATTGGTTGTTTTGCAGGGAAAAAGAGAAGAAGGGAACTCCAAGAAGGGTTTGGACCCTAAGGGCCTTCTCAAACATAGGACCTAAGATACGGCCCCTTTACAATAGAATTTGCTCATAATAGCATAATGGCTGTGTGAATGTGTGTTTCTTTGAATAAATAACTTTCATTCTGCTAGGGTTTCAACCCAAAAAGCCCTAGGGGAACATTTCCCTCCAATAGTTATCCGGTGAATCAATCTATCCGTGATGGGTATTATCTCCTCCATCCACAGACACCCATCATGCACCAAGCACAGTAGCTGCTTGATGACCAATACTGTCACTAGGGTGTGGTTGTAATGTGGCACCCAAAGCAGGTTGAGCAACCCTCCCTTATCTACTCCTCTGAGCCACCTCCGCGGCTCCAATGCGGTCCTTCCAATATTTGCATCAATGATGCAGCGCATCAGTTGCTCAGTCTCTAGGTGTGGGAACTTCTTGTGATCAGCCAGGTCTCAGTCCTCAAGTTTCAACAGCAGCACCTGCGCCAAGCGCAATCCGTCGAAAACAATATCATTCAGTAGCATAAGGGTTTGCAAGGGATTCTTGCTTTCATTGATGTCTTTCAGCACCTTGGTCTTGGGCTTGCACAGAGGGACATACTCAGGCAACCGAGTAATAGGGTCCATGCCCTGGGCTTCAACCTCCTCCACTTCAACTCCCACATCCTCATCATCCATCGGGATGTCTTCAATGTCTTCCTCTTTCGGCTCCAAATTTATAGCTTTTCCCTTCTCCTGTGCGGTGGGCTTCAATGGGTTTCTCCTTAGCGATGCGCGCACCGGTATGGTAGGCTGCTTTCCCTTATTTTCCTTCATGGTTTCCTTGTTTGGGGTCGGCTTTGGTCTCGATGTCCTCGGCGATTTAGGGACCTCTGCCAATGCTTCGGCCACTTCCGAAGAAGCTACTTCTGCCTCTATCTCCATTTCTGGTGCCGACTCCTCTACTATTTCTTTGGTATTTATAGTTTCTGTGGGGGCCGACAAAACGCTTTCCAACAGTACTCGTGACGTCTCTGGTAGGTTTGCAAATGCTGGAGTCTCTTTCAAAGCCTCGAAGAATTCTCGATTCATGAGTGCCTGAAAGCTCAACAACTCAATTCTCAAAATGCCAAATGTTTTCCGATGGGCAGCCATCTGTAATTTATAAGGCATTTGGAATTCAAATCCGATCGTTCCCCCCAAATTTGGTTCATTAATGCGGGATTGGCAGCAGATTTTCAAATATCTGAGCCATAAATTTCGTCTTAAAGGTCGGTTGCCCGCTCCATTTTGCCGCACTTCTATTGTCAAATCATGAACAGTGACTTTAATGGTCACTTTCCGGCTGACTTGCATGATTTCCCCATGGGTAGCACAGCTCCCTTCGCACTACCGCGAACCCTGTGACACTTCATTACTTCACACAATCCTCCAATCATGTAGCTCCCCAACCTGTGCAGTGTATTTTATAGTCTCGCGCCTCCTTTTAGCTGCTTGGAGCGCTAAGATTGTGCTACCTTCATCTAGTCACATGGTGGGACTGCTGGTGTATGGCTTTAATCGACTTCCATTCACCTTTGCTCATAAGAGACCTCCATTTAACTTGACCAGTTGTATCGCTCCTCCATCGGTAATCTCCTTAATGACATAGGGCCCTAACCAGTGCATTCTGAATTTCCCTGGAAATTTATCAAACTTGTTGTCATATAAAAAAACCAGGTCATTTACCTTGAAGATGCGCAGGTTAATGTGTCGATCATGCCATGCTTTTTCACATTGCGTTTCGACCTGTTGTTGAAATCCAGCTAGAAATCTTTCTTCCTCAAGCTCATCCAATTGTGTGAGCCTTTCCTCTAGGTCTCCGCGATCCGTCATATGTGTGAGCACCACTATGTGCAAACTAGGCACAATATATTCCATAGGCATTATTGCTTCAACACCATAGACAAGCCTAAAGGGAGTTTGTCCAGTCAACTTCTTGCATGTCGTCCGATAAGCCCATAGTACTGCAGGCATACGTAGGTCCCAATCACTGCGCTGAGCATTTTAAACCTTGGTCAACGCATTCTCCAGTACTTTATTGAATGCTTCCACTGTCATGTTAGCCTGCGGGTGATAAGGTGTGCTCTTCTGGTGATATACCTGAAATTCCTCCATTAGCGCGTTGATCGTCTCATTCAGAAAGTGCGTACTGCGATTGCTCATCAAGATCTTTGGACAGCCAAATCGCGTCAGTACATTCTCAAAGAGGAACTTTGTAGCAATTGCACTTGTGCAATCCTTCACAAGTTGTGCCTCCACCCAACGAGTCAAATACTCCATCGCGGTGATAATGTACCTTGCTCCTGTCTTTCCTTGGGGTTGAATGGGTCCCACAAAATCTATTGCCCATTTCTCAAAGGGTTGCAACGTCATCTGTGGATTCAAAGGCATCTCATCCCTCCACGATGGCCTGTCAGTCCTTTAACACACATCACACGCCTTGCAATATGCTTTTGAGTCCTGATGGAGGTTTGGCCACCACAACCTTGTGCATAGAATCTTCTACATGGTCACTCTCCCTACATAATTTCCTCCCGTGACGCCCCCATGAGCATCCGCGGGGATGTTGCTTCTTTCAAACTCGAGTACATATCGTCGCAATATCTCATTAGATCCCATTTTGTACAGATGCCCAACAATGACAAAAAAATCTGTCGCACGCACCACTAATTCCTTCTTCTGTTGGATGATGTATCCCTCCGGGGCAGTCCCTGTCATTAGGAAGTGTATTATATCCTCAAAATGACCATCCGCAATGCGCACTGCAAATAGTTGCGCGTCAAGCAATCCTTCCTCCAAATTAGTGGGCTCTTCCCCTGTTTCGATGCGCGACAGATGGTATGGTCCTGCGTTCAGTCATCCAGGCTTCACAATAACTTCAAAATCATATTCCTGGAACAATAACAGCCATCTGCAGATTCTCCCCCCCAACACAGGCTTATTGACCAGGTACTTCAGCGTGGAGTGGTCTGTATACATCTTAAAGTGGCCTCCCAGCAAGTAGTGCCTAAACTTTTGGAGCACATATACCATATCTAACCCTTCGTGCTCGGTGGTGGAATACTTCCTTTCTACCTTAGATAACCTTATACTTGCGAACACGATAGGATGGTCCAAGCCTTCTCCACCAGCCTGTGTCAGTACTGCTCCCAGCGCTATACATGATGCGTGGACGTGTACATGAAACTCCATATTCCAATCCGAGAAGACTAAAATCGGCACAATGACCATCTTTTCTTTCAATACATCCAAGCTCTTCTTACAGTCCTCATTCCAGCTGAACGTGACATCCTTCTTCAACAACTTCTCCATAGGCACGGTGATCTGGGCATAGCCTTTGATAAACTTTCTATAATATCTCGTATGTCCTAAGGTAGCGTGCTGTTGTTTCACACTCCTTGGTGCCTCCAAGTTCAGTATCACCGCGATCTTCGCGGGGTCTACCATCAATCCTGGTCTGCAAACCACATTACCCAGCAAGGTCCCAAAAGGAACACAAAACAGACACTTCTTCAGATGAGTGCGATCTAGTATTTTCGACAGGCATCCAACATCAAGCACAGGCTTGCTACATGGAATTTCACCAGCCCAAACACAGTCCAATCATCAAAGTATACTTCCAGGAACTTATGAATAAACTCCTTGAATGCAACAATGACTACGTGCATGAAAATTGTAGGCACATTCTTCAATCTAAACGGCATTACAGTGTACTAAAAACACCCCCACTCAGTCGCGAAGTTCGTCTTGCTCCTATCCTCCAATGCGATTTTGATCTGGTGGTACCCCGAGAACCCATCAATGAAAAAATATGCTTCCTGGCCACCTACATTGTCCAACACTTCATTGGTGAATGGAGTCGGAAAAGGATCATGTACGCAAGCGTCATTTAACTTTTTGAGATCCTCGCATATCCTTATTTCATCCTTCTACTTCTTATCCTAAACCACCATTGGGCTTACCCAATCAGATTCTTCCACAAGCTCAATAATGTCTGTCGCAAGCATCTTATCTAGCTCTAAGCAGACCTTCTCCTTATACTTCAGATTCAGATAGTAAGGTCTTTTCTTAACCGGCTTTGCGTCGGGCTTCAATGTGATCTTCATAACACCTAGGTCCCCAATCATCCCCTTTAGATCCATAAACTTGGTAGGGAATAAATCCTGGTATTCGCGGAGCAATTCAGCGGCCTTATCCACTATCGCATCATCCGAGTAATCCCCAATCTTCGCGAATTTGGGCTCTGCCTCCGTACCAATGTTTACCTGTTTTGTTTTCAGCGGCGCGATTATATCAAGATTCTCAACCTACTGTCCTTCAACCTCGCGGTGACCTTCTGTTTCAGGGATGTTAATTTTTCACGGATCCTCTTCCTCTTCTTTAGCAATTACGTTATAAAATTCTAGTGCGTGACTCAGCTGAGTAGCCCACTCAGGCTGAATCGGTTCTAAAGGATCCTGCAGTATCCTAAAGATTGTTGCTTTCACCTCTTGTAGCGCCTCATCAATACAGTCAAACCCGCCTTCAAAGCTAAAGGTCATTATGAATCCTTCGCACAAAATATCCCATTCACCTGTACCATGGCGGAGCTCTGTTTCTACATACCAGTTCATCTGGACGATATCCATTCAGGTTGGGCACCCATTCAGGTTGGGGCTTCTCTCCATAAACCTGAGCCCATTTGGCAAAGTGCGTGCACGGATCATCCTGCCCATCATACTTGTCTATCATTCACACCTTCGCCTTCCCAAAGCGTGTTCTCATCATCCTCCTACATTCGTGCCAATCATCAAAGCTTCCCTTATGTGTACCCCACCATCTTGCGGGCGTAGCGCGCAGTGCCCAATCCAATGCCTAGAAGCGCTGCTTTTCTGGTACCTCCCTCTCGGATGTATCCAGAAAGATATCTACATCATTCATGCCATCATAAGTAGGCAGATTTCTTACCTCCGACAACACACAAAGCAATGACCAGCACATCACGTTACAGCTCAACATAGTTACTTCATGTAACCGATTCTGCCAGCGCTCTAATTCTTCATCAAAGTCCGAGGTGCATGAACTCTCGCGATCCCATGTAATTCGTCCATCCGCTATTGGATTCACCCAATTTTGGTCTTGCGTTATTATCTTATAGCTACAGTCCAGATCATCATAACTCCAAGGAAAATTTTAAGAACCATCCTATATTTATATGTATAATAAATGGGCTAATCCCCATGATACATAGGAAAAAAGGGAGGCTATTTTATCAATAATATAATATGTATATATAATTTTTTTGGCGAATTTCTCACCAGATTATATTATCTTGTACAGTGATGGAGAATCTTTCACTGAATTATAAAATCTTGTAAGATCTTGGCAAATCTTTTCCTGAATAATAAAACATTGTGAAGTCTTGGTGAATGTTTTGTTAAAGTATGAAACCATATATGATAATAAGAAAACATATTCATTAACTGTAATATACTAACATACATGTTTGGAAAAAAGAAACATAATTTTCTCTTCCTACAAACAATGTTCCAAGTTTCAGTGGTCGTGTTTGTCATGGTTCTTACAATACACTCTTTCATATCCTTCTATTAGTTTTGATAATATTCCACAACAAAGTTCTTGTAGGTGTTGATATTGACCACGAGTTCTGTCAAGGTAGGAGAGATTAATCTTTTCTCTACAACTTTTGTCAAGCTACCACTTTTTTCAAGTTATCAAATTTCTTTCTTATTCCATAGACTCAAACTGCGAGATAAAAAAAAAACACATCAAGTTTGTTTACTGATGAGCCCCAATTTTTGGTACAATTTGGGCTCATTTGGCCTACTTGCTTTGCTCAAACCATTCATCTTTTATTGCTTATGCATTCATTTCTTGGTTTATTCGTGTTGTTTGTAGGAAGAAGGGTAGGCATTCTATCTACGTGACTAATACATGATGATTTCAGGTTTTTGGCATTAAAAGGGAGCAAAGACCACGAGAAAGGAGACAAGGAGACAGTAAGGTGGCACTGCTGGTTTTTAGGAGAGGATGTCCACAGTCTTGGGGACCTTCCTCGTGATTCCCACCATAGCTCCGAGCTCCAACCAATCTCCCCACCGAGCTTAGAGGCAGCCAACCGTTCTACAGGAACAGCAGTTACAACTGTTCTACAGGATCAGCAGTTTAACCTTCAGTTGGACAGCCGAGCTCCACAAATCAAGGAAACCTGTTGGATTATCATTTTGCATAAATACTAAGGCCGTAGCCTTTGATAGGGGCTTTTTGAACTTTTGCATTACTCTTGTAATTTCGAAGTACGAGCTACAGCTCGGTGTTGGTTCTTTTTGTAAGCCAGTTTTGGCATGACATCAGATTTTTGGTTATGAATAAAGGCAGGCAGATTTTGATCTCATTCTGAGTTTCTAAGGGAGCTATAGCTCTCAGGTTAGGGCCCAACCTGAGAGCAATAGACCTCCTCTGTGTTGTAATGTTATTTGCCTTTCGTTCCAGCACTTCGTTTCTTTACTTTGACATGCAATTCGAATTTACAGTTTGCTGATTTAGTTTTTATGAGATTGAATAGGATTAGTTTATGGTGAATTTGCTTCCAGTTACTTAGGTTAGAAGAGGATAGTTATAATTCATTGGAGCTCCAGAAAAAGGTTGTTAGAGATCACTGCCATCTCTGCTTAGGGATTGGGGTGCAGTCCATATCAACCACCAAAAAGAAACACAGTTCTTTTCATGTCCATGCAAGCTGCAACAGTTACTTTAGTCGTAGATCCATC
The DNA here is from genome assembly GCA_031772625.1 of Pinus tabuliformis. Lineage (NCBI taxonomy): Eukaryota > Viridiplantae > Streptophyta > Pinopsida > Pinales > Pinaceae > Pinus > Pinus tabuliformis. The sequence continues at coordinate 3,748,462 of CM062811.1, read as the reverse complement.
CATGCACTTTGGTCTTGATCATTACTTCTTCATTCCACTTCCATGCACGAGTTTCTTTCACAAATTTCACTACTGTTCATTGGTTCAAAATAGCACAGTTAACATAGGTTAAAGAGTTCTCGTTTTTGGTGACATTCATAGACAATTTGTTTCATCTACACTGCTCCACACCATTCCATTACCTTCCTCTTCTTGTCAACCACACCTGAAGCCACTCAACCGACCTCTGTTCAGCTCGTTTACCTTCCAGCTCTTCCATTACTCACGTAGCTCCATTTACTTGACCTTTCGTTGATCCCATCCTTCCAGCCATCAACCCACCGCATGCACTCTTTCTCCATCTGACTTCTCTGCTCCTGAGCCATCACCAGTTCCATCTCCATCTCACCTATCCTCCCACACCACTCCATCACTTCACCATCTCCCAAAACTCCCACGGTCGAACATCCTGTAGAATTTCACAGACTTCCTGTAGAACCCCTGAGTTTCCTGTAGGATCCCCTGCAGACTTCCTGTAGAAGACTGCAAACTCGGTTGCTGAGCATCCGAACGTGGTAGACTTCTGTGGACTGATGCTAGAGACCCTCTGGGACCTCCCCTAGCCATCCTGACCTTGCCCATGCTTTCCTTCCATTTGAACCGCTCCTGCACAGTCAAACCCTAATCAAAAGCACCATCACAATAAATCCAACCACTTAATGACAAAATACAAAAACATGTCTTTTCAGATGCAAATAGCTTAGATTCATGTATTTCAACTCACTGCAAGTAATGGCATCATTGGTAGAAGTTTCATTCACATTTTTTGCATTGTAAGGGTCAAGCTAGTTAAATTAGGGTTTATTAGGGTTTCCATGCTTTGTTGGCTTTCAATTTCCTTTTTGCAAAGTAGGTTAGCTTCCTTCAAGATAGCTTTCGTCCATCACTCATAAAGCTTCTTCTGAGAGCATATAGAAGTTGGCTTGAGCCCTAGCGGACTTGTGCCAGCTGACCAAGTGACAGCTGCGACAAGAGCTAGTACTTGTGCATACAGCACCGTCGCTTCCAAGTTTGTACGAACTACCGGGTTGATAAAATTAGAGATAGGAAGCTCCAGGAGTTGTAGCATTATTGCTACAATACTGGAGCCCACCATCTTTTTGGCGCCGTTGCCGGGGAAGCGTCAGAGTATTAGTAATTGTTGCTATTCTTCTATTTTCTACTACAACCTTCTACTAAGTAGTTTATTTCATTTCCATTATGCAATTTCGTTTATGCAAAAGTAGATTAGCATTTCCTGCTTTCATAGATTAGCATTTCCTGCTTTCATAGATTAGCATTTCCTTTCTGCAAGCGTAGACTAGCATTTCCATTCTTGCAATTTCATTTGAGCAAAGTAGATTAGTTCTTTCCTGCTTTCAGTTTAATTCTGCATCTTTCATAGTTAGTTGTAGGTCAATCTGTTTCAGTTTTGCAGGTACCAAAGAAAAAAGCAAAAACAATCAAAAGAAAAAGAAAGTCTTTTCCATTTCATGCCTCGTAGGAACCGAGATAGATCAGGCAAATTCTTACCAAACACCCCTACCACATCACTGAGTCACCCTTCTCTCTTCTTTGGTGACAGTGACCCAGAAGAACCTATAGGTGAACATCCTGAGATATACAAAGATCCTATAGTAGAAGAAGAGTTAGAGACCACTCCATCTGAAGCTATGGCTGACAATAGAAGAGAAGATGAGAGAATAGAAGGTGCCTTCCCCATCCGAGAGACCAATGGAGAGATGAAAATGAAGAACATTAGCCCCTCCGCCTTACCTCACTTCCATGGGCTGACTACTGAAGATCCGGATACCTTCCTGTTTGAGTTTGTTGTCCTTTGTAGAACCTATGACTATACTGAAGATGAGCAAAAGCTGAAACTTTTCCCTTCCACTCTTAAGGATGCAGCATTACACTGGTTCATGGGCTTACCTGGGAATAGTATCACCACTTGGGCTCAGATGCAGCAAGCTTTCAATACCAAGTACCGGTATTACTATAGGTCCAAGGAAACGAAGGGGGAAATCTTTCGGATGACCATGGGAAATGATGAGTCCTTAGAGGATTATGAGGAGAGGTTCCAACTAAGCTATAAGCGGGCCAGGTGCACACTTGACCCTGAATCCCTCAAGTTGGTCCTGCTCCGAGGAGTCCCTGAAGACCTCATAGATACCCTTCACATGTTAGATGGGGGGGACATTTACCAACTGCCTTATGAGGACATCAAGACTGTGTTTAGAAACCACTCCAGGGCAGCTCGGAAACGAGGTAGAGGAAACCTCCTCTCAACTAGTGTCCCTTTCTCCAAACATGAGCTTGCAAATCAATTAGAAGATCTTAAGAGTGAGGTGAGACAGACCATTGCCATGCAGCTTGACACATTCAGGATTCAGCAAAAGAAAGAAGAAGCTGAGAGAGCCTTGGCTGTCTTCTGCCCTAGGTGCACAAGGAGACACCCTAAGAACGAATGTCCATTGCATTCGGTTGAAGTGTGTTTCGTTTGTGAGGAGGACCATCCCACAAATCAGTGTCCCACCTTACCTGGGTTTAAAGCCATGTACCAAGGGACAGAAGCTCCCACTGAACCTCTCTATTACCTTAACCAAAGGAGGCCACAAGGATCTAGACCTTATCAGCAGGGGATGCAAGGGGCATCTCAAGCTTATTACAGCCCCAACCAATCGACTCCTATGCCTTCCTGGGGTCCCCCTGCTCATCCTTCATGGTCCATGCCTCCTCCGTGGTCTTATCCACCTCAGTACCCCACTCAACCTACTTCTCATTCATATCACTCACATGCCCAGCCACAGCCTCAATGGAATGCACCTCAGTCGGGGTGGAGGCCCCAATACAACACTCCTCCTGCCATCTTGCCTCCACCACCAGTTCAACCTCAGCCATTACCTCCTGCTCCTCCAAGGCAACCTCAAATGCCTACTCAACCGAACCCGAACCCCAACAATAGACAGGCCCAGCAGGTATACACTGGGGAAACCTCATGCCCTACCTATGCTGTGGAGATCCAGGAGATCAATCTTCGATCTGGAAAGACTCTACCAGATCGCCAACCTCCTCCCCCAGAGGATGAGGAAGATAAACAGGAAAGTGAACCAAAGGTTATTCCACCCTTTCCTGAGAGACTAACAGCCACCACACAACCCAACCCAGAGGAGGATGAGCTTCTGGGTGAGCTCAAGCAGTTGTGTGTAAAAATACCACTTCTCCAAGCCATCAAGGATGTGCCAATATACAACAAACTGGTTAAGGAGAAGTGTTTCAAACACCCAGGCAGACGGAAGAAAGATGCTTCAACTATCAATGTCATAGGACAACTGTCTGACCTTATGTTAGGACAAGTCATCTGCCCAAAGTACCTAGATCCTGGAAGTCCTGTAGTAGATGTCCACATCAATGGCACCATTATACCTCACACCTTGATTGATCTGGGGGCTGCCATTAATGTGATGACCAGGGATACCATGCTTAAACTCAATCTTCAGGGTTCCTTGAGGAAGACCTCGACAGTACTGCAATTAGCAGATCGCTCCACCGTGACTCCCGAAGGGATTGTGGAGGATGTCTTGGTCTCTATTGACTCTTGGGAATACCCTGCAGACTTCCTGGTTCTGCAACCAAAGGCAAAGCTTACTGGATATCCTCTCATTTTGGGAAGGCCTTGGTTAGCTACTGCAGATGCTTACATAAGTTGTCGTGCAGGAAACATGACCATCAAAAATGGTCCCATGTCCAAGCAACTAGTCCTATACCCTCCTGCCCAACCCTCCTTAGAGCATGACTTACCACTCTGGTTGGAAGAAGGAGAGGAAGACGAGGTGTACTCAGCACCTCTGTGCACCTTAGATACCACTAGAAGAGACCCCCCAACCGAGGATGACTTGATCGAGACCTTGATCCAGAATCCACCTTCCAGTGCACTACCCTTAGAGAAATTGGTGGAGGAGGCCCAAGCTAGCACCTTAGTGGATCTTTGTACAACCAACCCTGTTACTCCCAGAATCAAGAATGTGGAGTTCGGCCCTGAGAAAGCATTGAAGATCAGCTCCTCCCTATCTCCTTCCCAGGAAAAGGAGCTGTGTAGTCTGTTGGCCAACCACCTAGATGCTTTTGCTTGGAGCTATAAGGAAATGAAAGGAGTCCATCCTTCGGTCTGTACCCATCATATATACATCAAAGAGGATTGTAAACCGGTAAGGCAACCTCAGAGGAGAATGAATCCAGCCCTTAAGGACATTGTCAAGGAAGAATTGCAAAAACTGTTGGATGTCGGGTTCATCTACCCCATCTCAGATAGTGAATGGGTGTCCCCTCTAGTGTTGGTTCCCAAGAAAAATGGGAAATGGAGAATCTGTGTGGACTACCGAGAACTGAACAAAGCTACCAAGAAAGACCATTTCCCTCTACCTTTCATAGATCAAGTGTTGGATGGACTGGCAGGAAAGAAGTTCTTCTCTTTCCTGGATGGGTTTAGCGGGTACAACCAAATCCAAATCAGCCCGGAAGACCAAGATAAGACCACCTTCACTTGTCCTTGGGGTACCTTTGCCTACCGAGTCCTTCCCTTTGGGCTATGCAATGCTCCTGCTACCTTCCAGAGAGCTGTCTTGAGCATCTTCTCGGAGCTGGTCCATGATGCAGTAGAAATCTATATGGATGACTTTACTCCTTATGGGGCCAACTTCCAGGAAGCATTGTCCAACCTGGGAAAAGTCCTAACCAAGTGCACCGAGATGAACTTGTCCCTTAGTCCTGAAAAATGTGAATTACTAATGACCGAAGGGACCGTGCTAGGCCATACCATTTCTTGCCAAGGGTTGCAGGTGGATCCTAACAAAATTGCTCTCATCAAGAGGGTTCCACCTCCTCAAAAGGTAAGGGATGTCCGGAGTTTCTTGGGATTAGCAGGATACTACCGGAGATTCATTAAAGATTTCAGCAAGCTAGCCTTGCCATTGTTCGGTCTGTTGGCAAAAGATGTGGAGTTTAAATGGACTGACGATTGTCAGAGGGCTTTAAATGAATTGAAGGACAAGTTGGTGTCAGCCCCAATCCTGAGAGGTCCAAACTGGGCCCTACCTTTCCACATCCACACTGATGCCTCGAACAAAGCCATAGGTGCAGCTTTAGGACAAGTTGAGCAAAAACTTCCATATGCCATTTACTTTGTTAGCAAAAACTTGTCCAAAGCTGAGCTGAATTACACTGTAACCGAGAAAGAATTCTTGGCTGTGGTCCATGCATTGAATAAGTTCCGACATTATATTACTGGTTACCAGACCTTTGTACATACTGACCATGCTGCAATTAGATATTTAATGAATAAACCAGATGTGAATGCTCGTATTATTAGATGGTTACTTTTATTGCAGCAGTTTGATTTGACCATTGTTGACAAACCAGGTAGAGAAAATGTTGTTGCTGACTTTTTATCGAGATTGGATTTGTCTGCAGATGAGGATGGAACAGTGGATGACCAGATGCCCGATGAACATCTGTTTGCTATTTCAGTACTCTCTCCATGGTTTGCTGATATAGCAAACTATCTTGTTTCAACACAGTTCCCTCCGCACCTATCTTCCAGAGAGAAGAGCAGAATCATCAGAAAAAGCGCCTCATTTACTTGGATCGGGGGCAATCTGTTCAAGCTTGGCCCCGATCAGATCTTAAGGCATTGTGTAAGGGAGGAGGAAGTCTTTGATATCCTCCTCACTTGTCATGATGGGCCTTGTGGAGGACATTTTGCAGCAAAAAGAACTGCCTTCAAAATCCTGCAGGCAGGCTACTATTGGCCCACACTTCATCAAGATGTCAGAAGATATGTCAGTCAGTGTGACCAATGCCAAAGAATGGGGAAACCGACCCAAAGGGATGAGATGCCTCTCCAACCTCAAGTGACTCTTGAGCCATTTGAGAAGTGGGGCATGGACTTTGTGGGCCCAATCAACCCCTCTTCGAGGCAAAGGTCTTACATCATTGTGTGTACTGACTATTTGACAAAGTGGGCAGAGACCAAAGCAATCAAAGCAGCAACAGAAGAAAAGGTGGCCGAGTTCCTAAGAGAAAACATCTTCTATAAGTTTGGCTATCCAAGAGAGCTGGTCACCGATCAAGGGAGCCAGTTCACCTCCAACCTGGTTGAAGATCTACTAGCTCATCACAAGATCAAGCATAGGACTTCCACCCCTTATCACCCTCAAGCAAATGGGCAGGTGGAAGTCACCAATAGAGCATTAGAAGGGATCTTGACTAAGGTGGTGAGCAGCAGCAGAAAGGACTGGGCAGATCGCCTGGTTGAAGCCACATGGGCTTACAACACCACTTGGAAGACCACCACCGGCTTCACACCGTATGAGCTGGTCTATGGGAAGAAAGCTTTGTTGTCCATTGAGTTTGAATACAACACTTTGAGGATGGCAGCTCAGCTGGACCTAGATCTCAGCCATGCACAACAAGAAAGGATATTGCAGCTGAATGGCCTGGATGAGCACCAAATGCAGGCCCTCCTTCACTCAGAAGTGGTTCAACTTCAGAGAAAGGTGTGGCATGACCAACATCTCCATGACAAGCAATTTCAGCCGGGAGATTGGGCTTTGTTGTATGACTCCAGATACAAAGATTTCAAGGGGAAGCTGAGAACCAGATGGCTAGGACCATATGCAGTGGAAAAATGCCATGACAATGGATCTGTCCTTATTCGAACCATTGATGAGGAAGCCATTCCCATGCTTGTCAATGGGCATCGATTGAAGATCTACAGGAGACCTCTCTCAAGACAAGAGTTCATCAAAACTATGGAGAAATCTGTATTGGTCATAGAGAAGGGTTCTGCCTCTGCTTTTGGCATACCCTGAAGGATATAAAAAAAAAAAAATAATAATAATAATAAAGATCCTTGGGTGAAAACCTCTCTGAGGCGCCCAAGGCAGGTAGTAGGGGTGAAAACCTCATTGAGGCGCCCCTATTGTCTTTCAAAAAAAAAAAAAAAAAAAGGAAAAGGTTTGAAAAAGATCCTTGAGTGAAAACCTCTCTGAGGCGCTCAGGGCAGATGGCACGGGTGAAAACCTCTTTGAGGCGCCCCTGTTATCTTTCAAAAAAGAGAAAAGAGAGAAAAAAGAAAAAAACAATAAGCAAAATATGGTAAAATTGCATGCAGGTTGCAGATGTTCTATGGAGGAGAGGAAGCCCTTCAACTCAAAGCCAAGGGTCCGTATCATGCTGTCAAGGGACCTCACCAGCACCTCCTCCAAGGATACCCATGTTTTTTCAAGGTATGTGCAATTTTATCATGGTTTGAATCTTCTACAGGAAGATGCAGTCTTTCTACAGGAAGATGCAGTCTTTCTACAGGAAGACGCGGGTTTTCTACAGGAAAGTGCAGACTTTCTACAGGAAGCTCTGCGTTCTACAGGAAACTTCCTGTAGAAGTTTGGGACGGCCCAGAATTCATTTTAAAAGGAGATCTAGCGATTACGGATCGGTTTGGACGCATGCAAGCCTCTGTTGGCACCTGTGCACATCGCTGTTACCTTGCTCCACCATCCTTGTCGACATGCAACCAAGTCCCCTGCACCAACAAAGCAGATCGATGAGTTCTCGCGGGAAAAGCCATTTTCAAAGATAAACAAGTGCTGAGATCTCATACCACAGGCATCAGAAGCTCCGGGAGCGTGATCGAAAGGCCAGATCCTCCGTCGTGCAGCATGCACCCAAGGAGGAAGAACTGTTACGAGACACCCCGCGGGAATCCTGTAACAGTTAAACCTGCTAGAGTGGATACCATTCACAGCACCGCCATCTACAATGAAACGCGGGCGCAGGCAACCAAAGCATCCACTCCATCGTCGGCAGCCTGTAACCTTGAGCCTCCGGGTCTGTGTAAGTTCGCATGCAGCAGGTAGATCCACTCACCATCATCCAAAAACTGGAAAATCGTGTGCAGCCACGCAGGTAAGTGTCTCGACCCTTCCTTCCATCAAATCGCATGAATTTTACTTTGAATTGTTTGCACAGTGTAAAAGTGAATGGTTGAGCGGCCGTATGGCCAGTCGACTGGCCACGTCGGCTAGTTATGGTATAGTTGGATGTTTGGGTGGCAGCCACGACAAAGAGAATGAGCAGCACGCACGTGAGAACACTCCCGTCGGAAGCAATGAGTTTAACAGAAAGAGGCGGCGGCAGATCTGTGGGAATGGATGCGGCAGCAAGTGAATACGCAGGCGAATGATGGATGACGTCGCCCAACGGTCCGGCGGGGACAGCTCACCCCCCGCGCCACGGATTGCGCCGATTCGAAATCTAATCGGCTAGATTGTGCGCATACATTTATCAACCACCACTTCAAACTCGAGTGGCTATTCTAATCTCCTCTGCACTTTGATACGCCGAGCTTTTGGCTACCAGAACGCCGGTGAAGCACACCTCGAGCGCAGGCAAACTACAGTCCTCCTCGAAATTTGCGCACTGTTCCTACAGGAACACAGTTTCTACAGGAACGCAATCTCTACAGGAACGCAGTCTTCTACAGGGAAGCGGGTGCCTCACAAAAAAGGTGGCCAATTAAAGAGGTAACCTTGAACTCTTCATGCAACTGGTTAGTAAGAGTGGCAAGATCATCGTCCACAGTCTGGTCATAAAGATATCGGTGAAATTGTTGTTTGCTGTGCCTATACTGTCGTTCTACAGGATGTCAGTATGATTAGACTGTGTTGAATTTTCTGGATTATGTGCATGCTCCGTCTCAATAGACCAAATCTCTTTCGCATTTGCCACCTTTAGTTAAAACAGCCGTGTTCATCATGCCGGGTGGGTTTATAAGACGGGAACCCACTGATTCAACCAAATTAAGGGAAAACCAGGAAGTGGTAGAGCTCTTCACACGAGCACAGTGGATATCTTTTTGTGATAAGCTGCAGGGTTACGATGATGAAGTGGCCGAAGAATTCTTGCAGGCTCTGAGGCCGAAATCCCAGACACTGGCCACAGTGAACTTCAGAGGTCTAAGCCTCAAGCTCACCCCGCAACATCTCAGTCGGATCACAGAACTTCCTATGGGTTTGCCATGGGATAAGGACGAAAGAAAGCTGAGCCAGCAGGCAAAGAAAGAATTCTTTCCACCTGAGGAGGAATTCTCGGAGGACAAAAATGGGGTGCGAAGAACGAGTCTGTTGCCACCATGGAATGAAGTCAGTTTGCAAATCATGAAATATATCACTTGTGAAGGCCGTTTTAGCATCGTGTATGCATATCACTTTCGGTTGCTCACTGAATTGAGGCACCGGATTGATCTTCCTGTAGAACAAAAACTGAGCATCCCCTATTTCCTATTGCAGTCTCTAATGGAGTGTGCCACAAAGCTAAGAGAGGGCATACCAGATCAGATAGCCCACCATGGGTTGATCAAGCTTCTTGTGGAGGATGCGTTGCATTCATATAAGGTTCCCCTCTCATGGGAATCCTTCCGGAATTTGACAAAAGATGGAGACATTAAGATGTTGATCGAAGAAACGGGTTCCTCCAGCAGTGAGGAACAAGAAGCAGTGGCCAAGGGACAGAGAGAAAAAGGCCAGAAGACCCCGACCACAGTGCAGAAGAAAGGACAAAAGAAGAAGCATGAGGAAAAGGAGGACAAAGAAAAAGGTGGCACACCTATCTTGTCAGCAAGAGAAAAGAGGCTGAAGAGCAGAATGGACAAATCTGAGGTGGTCCACGTCAGCCCAAGTACCTCAACAGCACCTGCAACCAAAGCAAAAAGCAAAACTCAGGCAGGTAAGCAAGCAAAGGTGGAGACACCTGTGTCTACAGGGAAGCAGAAACAGGCTTCTACAGGAAGCCCGAAAACAGAGACAAGGGCTTCTACAGGAAGCCCGAAGTTGGAGAAAGGGGCTTCTACAGGAAGCCCGAAAATCATTGAGAAACAGGTTCCTACAGGAAGCCTGAAGACAGAGAAAGGGTCTTCTACAGGAAGCCCGAAGATTACCAAAGCAGGATCTTCTACAGGAGGCCCGGAAGTGGGCAAAGCAGGGTCTTCTACAGGAAGCTCGAAATCTGAAAAGGAGGGGCCCTCTACAAGGAGCTCTGAGAGAGAAAAATGCAAGAAAGAGAAGGCTGGTATTCTCGAAAAGGAGGCAGCAGCGGCGCTGGCCGCCCTCAGTACACCTCCAAAGCCAAAGGAGAAGAGAGAGAGGGAGACCCCTCTACCATCTGAAGCCAGGAGAAGCAAGAGGATAAACACGGGCAAGCCACAGCCTCCACCCAGCAGCCAAACCATTTTAGGGGATGTCCCTACTTCACCCAGTGCAAGAACCCCCTCTAAAACATCAGCCACCCCCGAGAGGGGAAGCCCAAAAATAACTTCCTGGACACGAAAAATAGGCCAATCGCCTTCCGAAGCCCGGCTCAAGGAAATGGAAAAGGGGGAAGAAGCGCCACCCTCGTCACCACCAGGGGCAGAAAAGGCAGGGCCACCAAAAACAGGAAAGGAAGAGCATGCTCCGGGCTCTAGTTCTCGGCCAAAGACGAGGAGCCAGAGCAAAGTTGTTCAAGGATGAGCAAATAGTTTAGCTGGGGGGTGATGATGAGCCCCAATTTTTTGTACAATTTGGGCTCATTTGGCCTACTTGCTTTGCTCAAACCATTCATCTTTTATTGCTTATGCATTCATTTCTTGGTTTATTCGTGTTGTTTGTAGGAAGAAGGGTAGGCATTCTATCTACGTGACTAATACATGATGATTTCAGGTTTTTGGCATTAAAAGGGAGCAAAGACCACGAGAAAGGAGACAAGGAGATAGTAAGGTGGCACTGCTGGTTTTTAGGAGATGATGTCCACAGTCTTGGGGACCTTCCTCGTGATTCCCACCATAGCTCCGAGCTCCAACCAATCTCCCCACCGAGCTTAGAGGCAGCCAACCGTTCTACAGGAACAGCAGTTACAACTGTTCTACAGGATCAGCAGTTTAACCTTCATTTGGACAGCCGAGCTCCACAAATCAAGGAAACCTGTTGGATTATCATTTTGCATAAATACTGAGGCCGTAGCCTTTGATAGGGGCTTTTTGAACTTTTGCATTACTCTTGTAATTTCGAAGTACGAGCTACAGCTCGGTGTTGGTTCTTTTTGTAAGCCAGTTTTGGCATGACATCAGATTTTTGGTTATGAATAAAGGCAGGCAGATTTTGATCTCATTCTGAGTTTCTAAGGGAGCTATAGCTCTCAGGTTAGGGCCCAACCTGAGAGCAATAGACCTCCTCTGTGTTGTAATGTTATTTGCCTTCCGTTCCAGCACTTCGTTTCTTTACTTTGACATGCAATTCGAATTTACAGTTTGCTGATTTAGTTTTTATGAGATTGAATAGGATTAGTTTATGGTGAATTTGCTTCCAGTTACTTAGGTTAGAAGAGGATAGTTATAATTCATTGGAGCTCCAGAAAAAGGTTGTTAGAGATCACTGCCATCTCTGCTTAGGGATTGGGGTGCAGTCCATATCAACCACCAAAAAGAAACGCAGTTCTTTTCACGTCCATGCAAGCTGCAACAGTTACTTTAGTCGTAGATCCATCCATGCACTTTGGTATTGATCATTACTTCTTCATTCCACTTCCATGCACGAGTTTCTTTCACAAATTTCACTACTGTTCATTGGTTCAAAATAGCACAGTTAACATAGGTTAAAGAGTTCTCGTTTTTGGTGACATTCATAGACAATTTGTTTCATCTACACTGCTCCACACCATTCCATTACCTTCCTCTTCTTGTCAACCACACCTGAAGCCACTCAACCGACCTCTGTTCAGCTCGTTTACCTTCCAGCTCTTCCATTACTCACGTAGCTCCATTTACTTGACCTTTCGTTGATCCCATCCTTCCAGCCATCAACCCACCGCATGCACTCTTTCTCCATCTGACTTCTCTGCTCCTGAGCCATCACCAGTTCCATCTCCATCTCACCTATCCTCCCACACCACTCCATCACTTCACCATCTCCCAAAACTCCCACGGTCGAACATCCTGTAGAATTTCACAGACTTCCTGTAGAACCCCTGAGTTTCCTGTAGGATCCCCTGCAGACTTCCTGTAGAAGCCTGCAAACTCGGTTGCTGAGCATCCAAACGTGGTAGACTTCTGTGGACTGATGCTAGAGACCCTCTGGGACCTCCCCTAGCCATCCTGACCTTTCCCATGCTTTCCTTCCATTTGAACCGCTCCTGCACAGTCAAACCCTAATCAAAAGCACCATCACAATAAATCCAACCACTTAATGACAAAATACAAAAACATGTCTTTTCAGATGCAAATAGCTTAGATTCATGTATTTCAACTCACTGCAAGTAATGGCATCATTGGTAGAAGTTTCATTCACATTTTTTGCATTGTAAGGGTCAAGCTAGTTAAATTAGGGTTTATTAGGGTTTCCATGCTTTGTTGGCTTTCAATTTCCTTTTTGCAAAGTAGGTTAGCTTCCTTCAAGATAGCTTTCGTCCATCACTCATAAAGCTTCTTCTGAGAGCATATAGAAGTTGGCTTGAGCCCTAGCGGACTTGTGCCAGCTGACCAAGTGACAGCTGCGACAAGAGCTAGTACTTGTGCATACAGCACCGTCGCTTCCAAGTTTGTACGAACTACCGGGTTGATAAAATTAGAGATAGGAAGCTCCAGGAGTTGTAGCATTATTGCTACAATACTGGAGCCCACCATTTACCCCAACACGCCAACAAGTAGCAAGCCCCAACTATATTATATAAGAAAGTATTAGGTATCCCAAAGGCTTGAAGGGGATCTAATTGAAAGAGGTGATCATTGTGAGAAGCCTTCCAATCAATATATGAATATATAAATGTAGATTTATTATTATTTTAATTGGAAATCTTCAATTAAATAATAAAATTTAATTACGTCTCTCCCAATCTAAATTGCTTATTAGCATAATTCACTACCCTCATACATCTCGCATTTTTTAACAGCGTTGTAACATGTAGATTAATTTCCTTTTTGGTGAACAATCTCCACCTTTTAGGAAAATATGGTGCAGTGGCTCCAACCCCTACAAATCATTAGGACAAACTAAGAATAGCACAGAAGATGAAAGGTTGTACAAACCAAATTATTTTTCAAACAACTAATCCAACATCAATACCTAAACTTTTTCGTGAAGATATCATATTGAGAATGTTTGAAAAATGGTGGGAAATATTCTAGAAGGGTGATGTGGAAAGAGTGATAAGGTTTCATTGTTTTGAAGTTTTTTTGTTAAATCAGAAAAACCAATATTAATGGAGATCTTGGTTTTTTTTACCAAATTTTGTGAAGTGATTAAATGTAGCTTTAACCATTCACCTTAAGATGTTTCACAATATAATTTCCTAAGTCTATTTAATATCTTCATTATCATAAAAACCAACCTATATCCATCTTAACTCCACATCTACCACTCTTAGAGGGATGAAATCTATTTATCAATTAAGATGGATCAAAGATGATAGAATTTCCCCTTTAAATAGTCTATGCCCACATGAATACCATGGTATTACCATGGTCAATACTATGACTTATCATAAACCTGGAGCTTAAAAATTACTATTAGTAATTTATAAAAATTAATAAAATTAATAATTGATTTTTATTTTATTTTTTATTTTAACCAAGTTAAAATGTTTAACATACATTAAATTCCAACATCCATTTTTACTCTTGATCCACCAAGCCCCGAGAGGGATCAAATATTTTTTCACTATGATATTTGATCCCTCTCGAGGCTTAGTAGATCCAGAGTAAAGATGGATCTATGATGGTTTAATTCCCCCCTTTAAATAGGCTACATTCCACGTGAATACCATGGGTCAATACCATGTGCCATTTTTATTTTTATTAATACTAATATTAGGGTTAATAATGTTTTTTTGCATTGTATTGATAATAATATAGCCCATGGTATTTGGCCCATAGTATTTTGCCCATAGGTTTCACCTAAATATAACGCATTTTTTGAGTGTTCCAAAATATAAGGTGACTTATGGAGTAAATATAAAAAAAAAAATATGTTTTATTTATTTACCATACCTCTCCTTTATTTATATTTTTATTAATTTACCATAGCTCTTTTACAAATATGGTATTTGGCCCATAGGATTCACTTAAATAAAACCTCTTTTTTGAGCCTTCATAAATAGAAAGAGGGTTATGGACTAAATATAAAAAGAGGTTTTATTTATTTACCATACCTCTAGTTTATTTATATTTTTATTTATTTACCATACCTTTTGAGTAAGTATAAAAACAGGTTTTATTTATTTACCTTACCTCCACTTTATTTATTTTTTATTTGTTTACACCCTTACATGTATATAAGGTGACTTATGGAGTAAATATAAAAAATGTTTTATTTATTTACCATACCTCTCATTTATTTATATTTTTATTAATTTACCATACCTCTTTTATAAATATGGTATTTGGCCCATAGGATTCACAATAAAACCTATTCGCGAATGGAAGGTTGTAACTCCTAATTTCAAGGGCTAAATTTACCTTTTTTACCCTCTCCCTTAAAATAAGGTGGGCTAACCTCCATACCTAATCCTTTTATAAAATAAATTTGAGACGATTTGTAAAAATGTACTATGATACAAAACATTCGCCCACTAAAAATTTAAAACCCCTTAATTTTTCTAAAGGGTGAAAATTCGCCCCTAAACTTTTCCATGCATCGCTTTCATAATCGCGGACGGGTTCAGTGTAGCATGATCCTTCAACAGGATCTAGGGTTACTATTATGCGGAGCGATTTCTTTTCAAATATCATCTTTCGCTTATTTAGGTTGATTACCCCGTTCATATCAGTAGCCCAATCAATTCCTAGGAGCGCAGGATAGGGGTTGTTGTCATCCACAATTTCTATTACTTCAAAGTCAGCCAGTGCGCTCGCACCTTTAATATCTACAGTCACCCCATGCAGTCATCTCATGGGGATGATCTTCTATTGATTCGCCATCCTTAGCTAAATCGGAGACCATTGTAGCACGGGTCTCCCCATCCGCTCCCAATTCTGTTTTGGTAGAACGTTCACGTCTAACCCCAGGTCCAAGATAACCTGATCCATTTCATACACTCTTATCTACGCGGTCAATCTCATCTCTCGTCCCATCCTTGTTTTATGCTTACCTATCTTTCATACTACACGCCGCTCACCTGGGGTATTTCCGGCGCATCTGTTTATAAGTTCTTGTAGCCCTTTCACAGCCTTGCTATCCGGCAGTAACTTCATATAGGTCTTCAGGAAGGTTGTAAGCATAGAAGGGTCCATCTCCTAATCAGGCTTATCCTTACTCCCTAAGGTGGAGGCCTCAGCGAAGCTCTTCTTTGCTTCCATGAAGGTTTCATGTGCGCACTCCAAATCGAACTCAGCCTCCTTCGTCGGAGCTTTGCGAACCCATGTACTATCTTCAGGATGTTTCCCCTTGTCATCTCCTATTTTGATTCCACTTCAAAGCACTATATTCATGTTCGGATCCTCTTCGCGCAACGAAACCATTTGTTGGCTTGAGGGGGCCTTATCGAGGTTCAGCATTAATTATCCAAACAAATCCCTACATTAATGGCCCTGTCGGCATCAACCCGCGGAGCGCAGACCAAAGTCTCACCCGAAGCAATATGGGGGGATGCTAGAACCAAGTTTCCGCACCCTGAGATGGTCGTGATGTCATTTTATTCCTCTATTCCTGCCTTCACACAGGTCACTTAGCTCTAGGGCTTTGTCTTCCTAACCCCTTATTACGCCCTTCGATACCTTCGCGAAGGGGTACAGCTGCCCTTCGCACAGCCTTAACCTTTGATTCAAATACTTTCGCACTGCTAAAGCATCGTATTGCACAGATTGTCCAGTTACCTTAAGAATCTTACTTATCTTATTAAACAAGTATAGTTAGCACCGCGTAAGCAGATGTTCTTACTTGCATTCTCTTAACCAATGAAATTACATACATTCGCGCATCATATAAGCATTATAAATGAAATTCATACATAACATGTCAATATGCATTAACAGGAACAAAGACACAAAATTTGCAGAATACTTCTCTTTATTGATATCTTCCAAGTGATTACAGACTCTATCCACCCTGCGCACACAACTGCAAGGGTCCGCGCACTCAGCTGCAGACTTCCACCCTAGGCCTCTACTCACTCAGCTGCAAAGCCTCTACCTACGCTACGACCAGAAACTCAGATTTCTTACTTCAGAGCTATGACTCTCTTAGACTCATATGCACTACTTAGAGCTTACTTACTTAGCTCTTTCTATACAATCCCATAGTTCGCGGACCATGGATAGATCTTTTACAGTCGACTTTACTTTTCAAAACTAAGGGTAGACAACCATTTATGACTCATGACACCTTCGCCCTCTGCGACCACAAAATGCGGAGACTTTACTATTTTATTACAAAACTCGACTCAAAACATGGGCTTTTAGCCCCAAAACTGTCCTTGGGGGATCCCATTCCCAACACATATCCAACTACATGGTGGCTCCATGGCACAATATTTTCAAGGCATATTGTTACAGGGCCATGTACCCACCAATAATAAGTCGTTCAAGCCCAACTCACTGACACATGTAGATGACAACGATATTTGGGGTGCAATAGTTTAATAATCAGAGTTTTTATTTTGTTATCTCCATCAAATTCTTGAGGGATACTTTTTTTTAATTTTAGTTGTGTAAAAGGGGTTCCCTTATTGAATGTAACATATTTTCAACGACCAAAGTTCAAGTTCTTTCTGAAAGCATAAAATAAAAAATACTAGCAATTTCCCCTAAAGGTGCAAAGATACACCGAAGGTATGGAAGATTTGGGAAGATCATCTGGCCAAGATTTGGGAAGATTTTTCTTTCATCATTGTGCTTGAAGTAGCAAGTTTGTCTTGTGGTTATGCATACAACATCCTAAATGAATTATCACCAAAATATGTGAATTGCACGTGCATTTACATCAATTGTCCCAAATTTAAGGATTGGGAGTGCGGTAATAAATGTCAAAACAAAATTCTTTGTATGGAGAAGCTTGCATTGGTACTCCCAGATATACCACCTTATATCCCACAACAGTATGGACGTTGTGCAGTGATTGGTAATTTAGGCGACCTTTTAAAAACAAAGTTTGGAAAAGAGATTGACAATTTTGATGTTTGTCATATGAGGGAATGGAACTCCCACAAATGTTAGTATGCTTAAAATCATGTCTCTATGCTTCATTTCAATTTTCCTTCATGATATTTTCCATTCAAACTAAGAATAAATTATTACAATGAAGGGTTAAATTGTGATAAAATCCTCTAGTATTCTCTATCTGGTGAAATTTTATATCCAGTCACATTCTATGTCTTCTGCAAATTTAGAATTATTCACAATGTGTGGGGAAGAAAAGTATATTTCAGCTTCTCAATAAAGGATCAGCCAAGGCCCTTGATAAAGTTGCAGAATTGGATAGTAGTGTTTTCTATTTTATATTTCATATCGATTCCATGCCATTCAAATACAATCTTAACATATCATATAGATGAAGACAATTCCATTATTCTAATAATACGACATACTTATCTTTTTTGCACAAACTGGGTAAGTTCTAATTATTAAAACTACCATCCATGACATTATGAGTAAAATGATTCGGGTAGGTAATTGACCTCAATTTAACATATTTCTTTTAAAAGTATTATTACAGGATGCTAACTAACTTCAAAAATTTCATCTAGCCTTTCCTCTCTCGCTTCACATGCCTCCAATGCCACTTAAGTTGCTTATACTCTTCACTGATATGGTATCAGCAAAGGCAAGAAGTTCTAATTTGGAATCTTGTGTATCTGATGTTAGGCACATCCTTTGGATCTTCGGCAGAAGTCATAGTAGTCAAAGCACTTGAGTTTGCTCTCCCTATATGTGATTATGTTGACATTTATGGATTTACAGTGCACCCTGGTTACATAGAATGGTAATGCCTGCAGAGTAGATAGAGCTAAATATTAATATTTTTAATAGCTAGAATCAAGATTTATGTAACATAAAATTTGACAATGCAATAATAGCCGAGTAACGACAAAATGGCATGAAGGCTCGACGATGTTGTTTCATATTTAAATAAGCAAATAAAAGGTTCTAATGGTCATGCTTTATTCATGATTACCAATTACTCTCTTTTTATTTGGAAAAAATATATAAACGTGTGAAGTAATGTGCCATTTTAAATTCAATGATGGTCTATGTGACAATTAAAGAGGTACTTTTCTTAGCGGGTGGAAGCATGGATAATTAAATTCACTAAACAATTATTTAAAATGAACAAAATATTAAATTTTATTGATATGAGACATTATGCCTTTTATTAACATTTTGTTGTTAATATTTTTTCATACTTTTATTAACATTTTGTTGTTAATATCCTTTGATCCTTTTATTAGCATTTTGTTGTAAATATCCTTTCATACATTTAGAAAGTAGCATGTCTTTTATAAATATTTTTTGTTAATTTCCTTTCATACATTTAGATGTACTATGGTGATTTTTTTGAATATATATTTAGATGATGACGAATCTTATTATAATATGGTTGTTAACCTTCATTTCAATATTTGAATTATTATTTTAATTGTGTATTACCAATTTAACAAAAATACATTAAAAAACCTAAATCTAATACAACAATTATTATTTTAAACCAAAGTACAACTTTTCCAATTTAACAATCCTATCAAACAACCTAAATCAATTACAATTGTTTAGAAGGTTATGCAATCAGTGAACTTCCTTGGCCCTCCATTCTTCTTGACCAACTAGTCCATGTGAACTCTCCAGAAATGGCAATTTTGTGCATGACAGGAAGCCAAGGATGTGATGTTTTTTCTCACTCCAGGCTTTATTCCAATCATCAAGATATTGACCCACATTATTTTGGTGTATTGTTAGGCCTGTCAAACACTCCACGAATTTGGCTGGTGTTGTTGGTGCTACATCTCCATGGATTTGGCTGGTGTTGTTGGTGCTACATCAACTGGATATATTCTACAACACGATTCTTGGAATGACATACATGATTAGAAAGGAAATAATTTAATATTGTTTGTTACCCTTTGGGCTTTTTCAAAATTGATTCCAAACCCAGTCCTTGCAATATTTATATTGAAACCACGATGTAAATACAAATACCGTTAAGCGTCTTTAAATATGAAATAATGTCTGCCAAAAGACGTAAGCCATTTAACAAAACAAAACGAAAGAGATTTCCTCACTGACAAGAGAAGGTTTCAAGTATACACAACCTAACAAGAAAGAGGTGGGACATAATAAAAATTTCAAAGACACCAAGGCATCCCTAACTTATATTATCCACAATATTATGACTTAAATTACAACTAATCCACTTTATAATCACTTCCTTGCTGAAAAAAACCAACATAGAAAGCAAGACTAAGATAAATAACTATAAAAAAAACTATTAATTATAGTAGTACAAATACAAGACGATATATAATACATGCAACAACCATACATAAAGATTGCATCAATGGACATCAACATGAGCTCTTTGCAACATATGCTCTGCCTTGACCAATAGCAACTACTGCCTGCAAAAATGTTGTTAGCAATATAAAATACATAGCAACTACACCCTAACATAAATGTACATTGATGTAACCAAAACTTTGGATTCACCTAACCACTAACAGAATAACCCACATAAAATCAAACTCTAACCCGTATTCAAATCATATTTAACCATAATCTACTATATTTTACTATAATTTATTATAATTTTATTATTGAACATGGTTGATCATTGACCATAATTGAGAATTGAGTGTGGTTTTTATATATTTAGCTATAATTAACTAATAGCCCACTAAATTACAATCTATTAATTTAATCCACAAGTTACTAACTCTAAAAAAAATTATCCCCTTCACTTCTAACTCACTAATCTCTTCTCCTAATTCTAAACCACTAACCTCCATATTAACCATTAATTATAATCATACTTGTTTCTTGTTTAGAAATATAATAATATATCATTAACTAATATTTAACCCATTCATAAAATCTTAATATAGACGAGTTATAATTGTTACTCTGGAAAAGAGATCTCCATAGTATAAATTAATAATATGATCATGAAAAAATTATGATGTCAATCATCAGTTTTGGTTATGTCGTTCAAATTTGAGAAGGGCAATACCATCCATCCATATATATTCAATTTATTTGATTTGTAAAAATGCATTGTGCTCATTTGAGAAAAGACTTTGGTTACATATTGGGACATATGTTCAGGGGGTTTGGATTTATGGAATATACAAATGAGTTGTCATGCCTAATTATATTCAATTTATTTGATTTGTAAAAAGTTATAACCGATTAAAAAATGCATTGTGCTCATTTGAGAAAAGACATTGGTTACATATTGGGACATATGTTCAGGAGGTTTGGATTTATGGAATATACAAATGAGTTGTCATGCCTAATTTTATGATGTCTTATAAAAGGCATGGCAAACCATTTTAGAATCATTTGAATGAGTTTTCATGTTTAATTTTATGATGTTTTAAAGGCATGGCAAACTATTTTAAATCATTTGATTGATCTTTAATGCAAATGACTAAGAATGATAAGATCATTTTATTTAACAACTTAAAAAATGAAATGAGTATTTGGTAGAGATTTTCTGCAAAGTAAGTTTAATAGTATCTATTATCACCTCGTTGAACACAACTCCTTTCTTTTCCACCAGTACAATATGGATAATATCTTCATAGTTTCTTCCATCCTGACAAAGAAATGCAACGAGAGCCGCTTGCAAGGGAGAAAGGTTGGGGTTGAATGTTGCAGACTCAATATAAAATCTCTTACAAATGTTCCCTTTTGTGGTCATCTAAGTGATTCCAGAAGGAGAGGGACGCTTACTATATGGAGCATGTGTTTTCATATTGCTTGTATTAATGTTATTATAATAATTTTTAAATACAAAATGTAAATTATTTTAATAAATAAAAAACAATATATAGAAGGTTAAAATATATTTTCACATTAATTTGTGGCATTAAAATGTGGATTATTATTTTAACCACGGTTTGTTGAAATTTTGGGATATTTGATTAGAATTTTCAATATAAATTTAAAGATTAACCATGGTTGGTTGAAAGTTTGGGATATTTGATTAGAATTTTCAATGTAAATTTAGAATAAAATTTTAGAAATCTAAATGAAATTGGTGAAATTAAAATATAGCATCAATCTCATGTGAGTCCAATAAAATTAAAAAATAAAAAATAAATCCAATCAAATCAAATGGCATTTTTATTTTTGTTAAATTTTAACTTGAAATTTTAAAAATTACTAAAAAAACATCAATACAAAGAAATGATGAAAGAGAACATCATAAAATGCTATGAGTATAATAATTAGACGTGTTTCTCCATAATCTTCTTGTCATCCTTGCATTTGGCTGCCAAATCTCGAAGATTGAGGATATTGAGATGGAGTTGTCTAAGGAGGTGGAGGAATTAAGGTCAGTGAGTCGAGTCGAGCCAAGCTGAGAACACCTGTTATTTGTCTGCGCAGGTTAGGTGATGGACCTACTGAATCATAATGGAGGGCGACAGCTGGTAACTATCTGATGGTGTGCGCTATGGATACGCTTTACATACATGTGTTATTCCTACCCGTGTTGTTTACTTTCTGGTTGTGTCAACCCCTGACATGCTCCATCTTTCCTCCCACTTGTAATTAGCGGTGAGCTCTTGTGGGGCGGTATTTGCTGCGTTTTCTTTCGTACCCTTCCAAAAAATGTCTCTGTTGCGGACATTATACCCTCAGGTTTATGTGAGGACATGATTTCATCACTGTTTTAGGGAGGGGTTTGTTTTCCATTGTATTCACCTTTCAAATCTGGCCCTTTGTCTTATTTTCCATATTATTTTCCGTCCTATGATGATCCATTGTCTATGATATTAAATCTACCATCTACATTTGTTAGTTGGGCCTGTATGTGATTTTGGTCTTCTGGGCTTTGGAGAGAAATGTTGGTGGATTGCGAAAGGGTCGTATACGTGTTCTCGGGGAAGCTCGGCGTCGGCGTTTCGCGAACCATGAGGTAAGGAAAAAATCCTTAGACTTATCTCCATCATAATTTCTCTGTAAAAGAGTATGTTCAGGAAAGTAGTACATTTCCCCTGTTGGAACTATATGCAATTTTCTTAGTATCTGGGTCTCTGTTATGGCTTTTTTTGTCTGATTAAAAACTCTGTATGGGTTTTATATGCTTTCCTTATGGATTAGAAGAGGAATTATCTTTGTCTAACCGTGCTCTATAGCTCAAATATGTTTTGGATCTGTGGTTTTCAAAGTGGTCTCTAGCAAATGTCTTCTTTTTGCTCTTATAAAATTCTGGAAGGTTTTATCGCCTTCTTTCAGAATTTTCCACGTAAAATTTCTATCAAGCCATCTGATATTTGCATTATTTCCAAACCATGCATCGACTTTAGATTTAGAATTGGTCTTTGGTGGTGCACTTGTAAGGGTTGTTTATGTTGTTGTATAAACCTCCCTGGTTTCTCATGAATCTTCAAGGGTCTCTTGTTCTTTGTAGATCTTTCTTTTGTCTTCGTGAGCCATCAGCCTGATCCCTCTATAGTCATCTGGTTGTTGTATAACCTCCCTGGTTTCTCATGAATCTTCAAGGGTCTCATGTTCTTTGTATATCTTTCTTTTGTCTTCGTGAGCCATCAGCTTGATACCTCTACGGTCATCTGTTTTTCCGGGACAAAAAAAGCTTTCCCATCTCGCCATTATCTTTTTCGGGACCGGATTTTTTAAAAAGTCCTGATCCTTGATTTCCGGGACCATCGGGAGATTGATTTTGGAAGGACATGTCAGACTATTTGTCAAAATGAAGTTGCCATTTTTTGAATTTTGACCAACTGCCTGATCTATCTTCCTGCGGATGTCATTCATCCTTAATTGTCTAACTGTCTCTGTCCACTTTTGGTCTTGATATTTCCTGAAAGTGCGATTTTACCTTTTGGAGGCTTCACCTGTTAGGTTCCACCTTATGTGATCTTATTTTCTCCGTACTTAACCATATCATTCCTTACCGGAATGTTCAGAGATTTTGCTAGTTTCTATTTATGACTCTTACTTGTGGGAATCAGCGTTGGATTTATTGGTCTCCCATCTGAGTCAGGGTGCAGACGTCATTTCCTACTTTTGCTTGGTCATTATGGTCCCCTTTTTGGATGCATCGGCCACGTCAGCCATGGTGCGGGCCACCATCCAGGCCGAAGCTCGCCACGGGGTTGATACCCTTTCTAGTGATTGGCAGTCCACACTGGGGGAGGATTTGATCCCCCCCCCCCACTCTGCCAACTTGTGGGAAGGACGTTGATGACCTGGAGCTTATGAGAAATGTGCAGGAGGAAGGTCAACATGCTTTCATGCGTCATGAATCAAAAGGTGGCGAGCCATCCATGAGACGTAAAAATAACCAGAGACCTGTTAAAACTATCCCGCCACCTTCCACTATTAATCTCGATAGTGTCTTCCTCTCTGACCGCATAGCTAGCCTGCAAAATCGTGCCCTAGTTGGTCGATGGCATTTTCCAGAGATGGATGATGTACAGATGTGAAAATGGCTTGGATATCAGTGGAAATCTTTACTGGGATATATTCCACAAATTGCAAAACTTATGAAGGATTGGTACAGCTTTCATTTCATGAGTGTTGAAGACCTGGAAATCATTCAGAATCTTCCATGGGTCCATGGAAAAAGTTTTCTTGCTCTTCACAAATGGTATATTGGCTACAATCCCTTGAGGAACACTCCTACAAACAACCTGATATGGGTTAAATTGCCTGGGCTCCCTATCGAACTATGGACGAAGGAAACACTTACTGATATTGGAAATGCAATAGGAAAATTTGTTTATGTGGACCCAAAGTGCATTGGGGAAAAGGATAAACGAGTTGCATGGATTCTTATCGAAAAAGCCTATAGGGGTGGGTTTCCTGACCATATAGAATTATTTTGGGGAGATTTAAATATAAATTAGAGACTTGATTTCTAGGGAGTCCCTTTCAGATGTTCAGCCTGCCATAGAACAGGACACTTAATCAAAAATTTTCCACGTCGCCCTGGTCATAAATCGCATGGAAGGAAGCATCAGGAGAAAACTCAATCAAAATTTTATGGGCGGAAGATGGGATCCATTTTCTTAGGTATGTCCATTTTATCCTCTCCTACTGTTTATCTCCCATCGTATCTGGAAGTCCTCCTAAAAAGTCTACTTCTTTTGATAATATTACCCGAAATCCAACCCCTCCATATAAGGATAATGTGAGGGACCATTCTTCCCATAAATCAAATCCTCTAATCCACAGTTTTTTACCCGAAAATTCCATAAGTTCGGTCTCCCCTCTTGGTCAGATGGACATTAATCTTATGTGCAATCATCCCCCGGAGCCTCCGGCTAACATTGAAATTCCTCCCCCTAATCCCATTCCCCCTCCCTTTCATGATTTCCCCTCTGCTTCCCATATTACATATATCCCATCATCTTCCCCATCTCCAAAAAAAAAATTCCTTCCCTCTGAAAAAGGGAAGGAACCATGCATATCCGTCACTCCCCAAAACTCACCTGTCTCATCTCCTATAAATTTTGTGGGCAGTGACCTCGATTATCTTCTGAGTAAAAAGTCTCTTGAACTCCGTCCTCTTACAATTCACAAACCTGGGAAGCCATCTTCTCCCCTTATTAGTCCAAATTCCGCAAAGAACATTACTGTAAGGAGAAAGAATAACAGGGGTAGCAGACATTTCCAGGGCAGGAAGGACACATCTGGCATTGGGATCCGTGACCTCTCTCTTATTGATGTTCCCATCATCGACCTGTCTGAAAATGGGCCTCTTAGAGCAAGTATGCCCGAGCATGGACCATCATGACTTACATTCTTTCAATGAATATTAGGGGTCTTGGGGCAGACCAAAAATTCTTGGCCCTAAAGAATCTATTTCACTCGGTCCATCCCAAAATTATCCTTATTCAGGAGACTATGCATAGTGCTCCTGATTCAATTTCCTATTTTAGAAGGATGTTTCCTTTATGGCATATTGTTGCTTCAGGGACAAATGGTCAATCGGGGGGGGGTTGGCGGTACTTTGGGACTCTGACTGGGTTAAGTGCAATAGAGCCTGTCAGAGTAAAGGATATCTATTCAAACCTTATAAGTATAAAAAGTGCTCAATCATTTCCCATCTTTCCAGTAATTCTATGGAAATCTGGATGTCCTTATAAAATCATCATTTTCTCATGGTTGGTATTCCATAATAAAAATCTGTCATGGAATAATCTACAAAAGAGGAATTGGTCTGGGCCTAGGTATTGTTATGCGTGCAAATCGGCTGAGGAAAACAATTATCACATGTTTTTTCAATGTCCCATTACCCAGAAACTCTGGTGTGTACTTGCTGCATATTTTGGTTTCTCATATGTATCTCATTCCTCTATAAAAGAAGCTTTTGTTTGGTGGAGTTGTCAGAAATAATCATGGAAGCCAATCATTTTGCTAGTTCTCTGGTTTATATGGAAATGGATGAATAATATTATATTTCAGGACAGAAAGGAAAATTTCATGAGTGTTTTTTATAACATTATTTCCCTCTTCAATATTATCCCAACGAAAGCTTCTCAGCGAATTAAGTCAAATCAATCAGAACGATCTCCAGAACTTATGGTTTTCCCAAGAGCATATTTTGACGGGGCAGCTCAAAATGACATATGCGGATGTGGGGTCCATATTATTATGGAGAATGACCTGCAATATCAAATTTTCTGGAACGGGGGAAAGGGTACCAATAATAAAGCAGAGGCTATGGCACTGGCAGGACTTCTTACTATCAGCCATTTTCTAAACATTCAGTCCCTTTTGATTTGCGGAGACTCCAAAATTATTATTGATCATGTGTCAGGGAAGAATCATATCAAAAAACAGCATCTTGTTGGTTGGATGAATAGAATCATGTCTCTATGGGGGCGGATGGAGGGATACTCAATTCAGCATATCTACAGAGCACAAAACTCCCAGGCCGATACATTATCCAACAAAGGTCTACTCTCACAAAAGGGTTTCTAGAATATGGATGTAATTTTTGGATCGGAAATTTTCTCCATTCAAGAATTCTCTCTCCCTAGTACATAACCTCAAATTTTCTTTGCAGACTCCCAGGTATGTCTTACTTGCTTATTGTATTTTGGTATTTTGCATAGGCCACTGTTATTCTCCCTGATGGTTGAAATGATCCTTTTTGCTCCACTGGATAATGTTGGATTTGCATTTTCGCCATCTTTCTATCTATCTAGGTTGTCTTGTCTCCTTCACAAGCATGTTGTTGTCTATTTGTCTACTATGGGGATATATTTAGGCCAACCGACTTTTCTGGAATTGATATAGTTCAGATTTTGATCTGATCTATATTACAAGCTATACATGATGTAATATATTTTGTCCTTTATATATTTTATATAATACTATCAAGCATTTTTCGCTCTAAATATATATATATATAAAATAAAATGCTATGAGTATACATAAATAGAAAACTATTTAAAATTATTTTAAAAAATTATCAAAATTTCTTATTTCTAATTTATTTTTATTTTATAAAATAATTTAAAATACAAAAAAACAAAACAAAACAAATCCTAATTTAATATATTTTTAATAAATTAACAAAATATAAGTAAATATCTCTAATCTTAATATAAAGATTCACAAAATTTTCTAAAGATTTAATGAAAAACTCTATATATATGGTCTTCCAACCCAACAAGGTGTGAAATTTTCAACACCTTATACAAACACAAAGTATTCAAAATATCAAGATACAAATATAAAAGCAATGTTAACATGTTTGAAACATTTGTTAATGTCGCAAGGCTATAGCAAGCATTCCACGATTTCTTCGGCCCTTCTGATGGGAAAAGGGATCACTTTCTCCACTGGTTCAAACATAACATATTTGCTCACTTGGAATCCTGCTTTCACGAGACCTAGCGATAGACTGTCAGCCATTCCCTTCTATTGAGCGAATTGTAACCCACCATGACCTTTTCTCACAATCCCCAATTCTTCAGCCTTTGCAACAGCCAATTTTACTGACAAATCGTCGCCATTAGCAATGGATAAATCAAATCTTTATTATTTAACAATCTTGAATTAGCAAAATAAGAAAGTAGCAAGAACAAGCCTACCAGACTCGAAATTGTGTGTAGCTAGTACCAATGATGCTTCACCCTTAGCAGCCTTTTCCAGTAGCAATGTGGCGCAGACATTGTAACAATTGTGTGTGTCTGAAATCCGAGAATGTACAGGTTAAGGGGCACCCAATACTATCGCCTCGACATTTTCTCTTGTGATATAGGCGCCTTGCACAAGTTTCAGATCCATTGAAATTCCTTGTTTCTTAGTCGATTCTAATGCCTCAATTAGATGGGGCAATGAGTCTTTCAAGTAAGCTTGTAAAGTGCCATATACCAGTAGCCCTCGATTTCTATTGAATTCAAAAGATGCTCTGTAAGTAAAGTAATCAATAGCACATTGAATGATTTGGTATTCAGTTTGGCTAGAATTGGCAGAGTCTCTCAGGGTGAAGTCAGGATGGCAGTACTGCCACCAAGTGGCTGATTCTTTCCAGATTATGATATTAAAATATCCCCCTCCACCTGAAGGATTCAACACTCCACTTGGAACTCTACCGCAGAAACTGCCCAAATGCCACCTCTGTTTACCTACATAACACCACCATTGCTAGGTTGAAAACCAGCTCAACTCTCAATACCGCTAGTCCGTCAAAATGTCAATTTATGTCCTTTCCACTATATAAATATTCACTTCTAAATATCTTCACCTTATTATCGCGGCTTCACTTGAGAAAACCACAACCCAGCAAATAAGTAATGTTGAAGTTGCAAAGATTTAAAAGGATTGGATGGGCCTTGCTTTGCCCAGAGTTAACATTCTAAATGAGAGGGTTTCATCTTCTTCTTTGGTTGATGGAGAGGTCCAAGCGGATATTCATGGAGCCAATGTTGTTGGGTAACTTTGAAATCTACTAAATTTTGACAGTGAGTTTCTGAATGTTGGACTGAATTTACTTATTTACCTTAGGAAAATGTTTATAAACACCAGACGGTGAGGATGGGTGGAACTAACAGGTGTTGAACCCTTCACCTCGCGCTGATTAGCCTTATTCATTGTGCCAACCAAATGTCAGTGTGTTGAGTCGTGTACTGAATTTCTTTCGAGATGCCATTAAATATGGCCATGCATATTTTCATCTGCAGAAGCATTGGATTGAATAAAATTAAAATCCTCAGTGTCCGGTGGAGAGATAAACAAGGAAGGTGTGGCTGGTGTACGAGGTGAAGGGATTGATAATGGCCTTCGAGAAAGACATAATCGTCCAGCATCAGAATAAGAGGATCAAATTTTGAATGTTGTTCATCATTAAAAAAAAAACATTAATCAAAGTATTGTATTGTTTTTTCAGTACGAAAAAAGCTTGATAGTATTATAAACAAATATTCATATAAATACATGAGTATAGTCTGAGAAGTCACATTAACATGGCTATGCAGCCAGATTGTGAATAGTGCAGAGTGAAATTGCCTGAAATCCAAAAG
Organism: Pinus tabuliformis; assembly: GCA_031772625.1. Taxonomy (NCBI): domain Eukaryota; kingdom Viridiplantae; phylum Streptophyta; class Pinopsida; order Pinales; family Pinaceae; genus Pinus; species Pinus tabuliformis. Next base: position 3,719,707 of record CM062811.1, on the reverse strand, counting down.
TACCTAAATGTACCAAAATAGGAGATATTCATGTGCAATGCATCTAAGATAAAAGTAGTGCTTTGCCAGATTGATTGCTTGGATATGAAAAAACCTCCATAGAGGTCGAAATGCTGCCAGGTGACCGAGAGAATGCCTTATATACAAAAAAGATTACTTAGAAAACATACCTGGGAGATGATATGAAGCAAGAGAATTATGAGCCAGGTAAAAAAAATTCCTGAATCGAAATTGCTTTAGCTTTCATATTTATGTCCATATTCCAATTTCCCATTTGAGATAGGAGTCCTCTCTTTGACAAATGATCAGCTTGTGAATTCTATGATCTGTTAACATGATGAATCAAATAATCCTTCCTCATTCTCCATAGTGTGTCTATTCTGTTCATCCATCCAGAAAGGTGTTGATTTTTTATAATACTCTTTGTTGTGACACGATCAATGATTATTTTAGAGTCTCCATAGATCTTAAATGACGGAATATTTAGGAATAAGCTAAAGTATAGTAACCTTGATAGTGCCATAGCCTCAGCCTTATTGTTAGTTCCTTTTCCCTCATTCCAATATATAGAAAAATGTTGATCTTCATTCATGACTATGAAAACTCCACTTGCGCATATTCCATTTTGGGTCCCCCATCAAAGGAAGCCCTTGGAATATTCATTTGAATTATTGTCTGCTCCTTAGATTTTTCCAGCTTTTGTTGAGGATCCTTGAGAGGGATGGAGTTATCCATAGAGATGATGTTTTGAAATATGGATCCAAAAGATTCCTTTCTGTTTTGGAACAAGGTGTTGTTCCTCCATTTCCAGATAGCCCATAACACTATTTGAGGAATTGCTCTCCAAATATCTTTTTGGTTGCTCCACCAAAACAGAGTTTCTTTAAGAGATGGGTGCTAAACAAAATTGAAACCAAAAAATGCAGCAAGGTTCCTCCAAAGCTGAAGAGAGTGAACGCAATGCAAAAATATGTGAAAGTTATTTTCAGCCTCTGCCTTGCAGCTTAAACATATTCCCGGGCTTGACCAATTCCTCTTTTGCAAGTTTTTCCATGTTAAGTTTTTGTTATGAAATACTAACGAGGAGAAAATTATGATTTTATAAGGACATCCAGTTTTCCATAAAGATATGGAAAAAATGCTAAGATATTGCGAATATTGAACATAGTAGATATCTTTTACGATAACCATGTTCTTTCCACCATACCCTTTCCATATAAGATAATCCTCAGCTTCAGATCTGTAAATACCTATGTTCCTTATACTCCACTGGATCTAGGTCCATTGTTGAGATAGTGAATCATTTAAGCCCAAAGACGAAGTAGAATTCCAAATGGGAAAATGCCCCTGCTAGTCTAATATAAGTTGGTTCCATGTAAATAAACCCTTTCGATGGAAATATTCCAATAATTGCCTTGATATCTTTATATCATATCCCCCACTCGATATAGGGTCAAATCCAATAATTACCTTATTCCCTGATTGAATGCTCCATACTAGGTTCTGTAAGAAAAATGATTGAATTTTTTTGAAAGTCATCCAGATGGCAGAACCAGGAGAAGACCCAATCGAACAATACGAGATATCCCTACTAGCCATATACTTTTTCTTTATAGATCTAGTCCATAAACTGTCCCCAAACACGCCTCTCCATAATGATTTGCATAACAAAGCCCTCCCAAAAGACCGGAGATCCATAATTCCCCATCCCCCCTGAATCTTAGGAAGGGTCAGGTCTGATAGTTTGGCCAAGTGATATTTGCTTTTCTCCTTATTACCTCCCCATAAGCAGTTTGCAGTCATTTTATTTAGCATATGAATGACACTGACTGGAATATGAAATAGATCTGAGCCAGCACTGCTTGAGCTGAAACTGCTCTCCCTACTATGGAGAGACACTTATATTCCCACTCATTTATCCTTTTGTAAAACCTGTCAGTGGACGACATCTTTTTTCCATAATCGCTCTTTTGATATGAAGGCTTAATGAATCCATAGCTAAAATAAACAATAGAGGAGATAGGGAGCACCCCTGCCTCAGACCCCTAGCCGCTGTGAAAAAAAGGTGATGGCAGGCCATTGATAATGACAGCATAATTTACTTTTTCCACACAGGCCATTATCCAATTTGAACATTGAGAATTTAAGCCAATTTTTATAAGAAGACATCTTAGGAAACCCCAGTCCAGGCAATCATAGGCTTTCTTGAGATCAATTTTCAAAATGGATACTACCATTTTTTTTGTATGCATCGAATGCATGCTTTCCTGTGTGCTTGCAACTACCTCCAAGATATTCCTTCCTTGAAGAAAACCGTGTTGTTCCTAAGTCAAGTATTTAGATAGAGTACCCCTGATTCTTCCTGCTATAATTTTTGATATGATTTTATATATGATATTACACAGAGATATAGGCCTATAATCCAAAAACGAGCAGGTATCCCTCTTTTTAGGAATGAAAGCTAAATAGGTAGATGTGATGTGATGGTGAATTTTACCCTTTGCTCTAGATTCCTCTACCATTCTCAATAAATCATCTTTCATTAGATCAAAAAAGTGCAAGAAAAATTCAATTGTCCATCCGTTAGGACCCAGGCTTTTGTCTTTTTTAAATGACTTCATTACCATCAAGAGCTCCTCCTCAGTAACAGGCTGGAATAGCTTATCATTTTGTTCCATGTCAAACATAGTAGGGAATAAGTCAATTCCCCAGAGGATATCTTCTATCCCACAGTTTTCATTTCTTTTGTATGCTTTTTCAAAAAATTTAACAGCCTCTTTTGAGATGTCTTCCTGAGAGTGAAGCAGATTACCCTCCTCATCTTTTATCTCCCAAATATAATTCCTTTCCCTCTTGGAGTTTACAAATCTATGGAAAAAATTGTGTTTTTATCACCCTCTTTTAGCCATATCGCACGACTTTTGAGCCTCCAAGTCAATTCTTCTATGGCCAATGAATTATGATTTTTCCTTTCAAGTTCTTTTATATGACATCGTAATTCTAGAGGAATAGAATTGTTAGTCAATTTCACAGCTGTTCTATCCAATTCCAATTGTATATCAAACAGAGATTTCCTATTCAAGAATCTCTTTCTGGCTTACCAGTCTTTTACTCTTTTCCTAAGAGTCATAAGCTTACATAAGAAAGACATGGAGGGAGAAGTGCCTTGGGGAAGGGAATTTTACCAATGTTCCTGAATAAGATCATTAAATTCCACATCTTCCAGCCAGACTCTGTTGAATTTGAAAGGATACCCTTTCCTGAAAACTTGATTTCTCCATTGAAGAGAGATGGCTCTGTGGTCTGATATGAAACATTTTATAATATTCGAGAAAGGGGCCCCCTGACGGTCCAATAGGCTGATATGAATAATAAATCGATCTAATCTTTTTGTAATATATGCTACTCCAGTTCTACCATTGTCCCAAGTAGGTTCCATCTGGGCAGGGCATACATCCACAAAATTTTGCTACAACATGGCCCCTTTTATGGATCCAGCCAGCGGATCATTCTTCCTTCCACATCCCCAGACCTTGTCTGAGGTCAAAGTAAAGTTTAGATCCCCAACTATCATCATTAATTCTATCTCCAAAATTTCAAAAGAGAGGAGACGGTCCTGGAAGGAAAGCCTATCCTTGTATGGAGCATATACATTCAGTATATGAAAAGATCCTGAATAACCACGAAAATTTGCCTGAAGAATGATGCCCGCAAAACATCGGTATGCCCTTGCCAAAATCCAAGTAGGATCCCATAGAACAACCAACCCTCCAGATTGACCATTAGCCTCAGTAGCAGCAATATGCCAGGAAGGAAACATTCGCCTAAAATAAGAGATGGATTCAGGAACTCCATTCATGGTTTCCTGTATGAGGAGAAGCTTAGGTTGGGAAGACAAAAATAGATCCTCTAGGGCCAAAAATTTGTGGTATGCCCTTAGACCTCTAATGTTCATAGATAGGATGTGCATCATGGAAGCCTACTCCCGGCTTGGCTTGCTCTAAGAGGCTCGTTATCAGCAAGATCAATGATAGGGATGTCAATTAGGGAAAGGTCATGGAGGTCAGCCTGTGAATTATCATTCCTGCCTCGAAAATGCCTACTTCCTCTGTTTTGCTTTCTTCAAACAGTAATATTCCTTGCGGATGATGGACTAATAATAGGAGAAGGATTATTAGGTTTGTGTATAGTGAGGGGAAGCAACTCAAGTTATTTTTTCCTCAGAAAAAAATCTAAATCACTTCCAACTGAGTTAATGGGAGATGAGACAGGTGAATTTTGAGGCGTGACAGATACACAAGGTGCCTTCCCTTTTGCTTCAGCAGAAATTTTTACAAGAGATGGGGATGAAGATGGGATGAATGTTATATGAGAAGTAGATGGGACCTCAAGAAAAGGAGGAGAAATAGGTGAGGGGGAACAAATTCCATTATCAGCAAGTGGTTCGGGAGGATGCGGAATGGGATTAAGATTTTCAACTCTCCCATCAGGTGAAATAGCTCTCCGGATATTGACATCCAAAAAAGACTTTCTTTAATGAATGTGATTTTAAAAGGGAGAGATGCTTTTCATAGTTCACCCGAGGAGATATTGGGATCGAGGGAAAAGAAGTGAAAGACCCTTTATTTAAAGATAAGCTTTTAGACATTAAAAGAGAAGAGACTTGTGACGATGATAAATGAGACATACCTGAAGGATTTGTCTTTCTGCACAACTGAGATTTTCTTCCCCTATTCCCATTTAGATCTTTGTTCAAGTGATGAAGTATCATATCATTGTTTCTATGTCAGTTTGGCCAGTTTCTGGGCATTTTCCATAGGCTTAGTTGCTAATTTCAAATGGAGTCATTTACAGAGGCAGAGGAATTGTTTAAATTGTTAAAAGTCGCCTGGAATTTGGGTAAAAATTTTTCAAAAAATCTTGTAGCAGTAATATTTGAATCATGTCTTTGAGGGTAGAAATAGATTCAATACCATCAAAAACCTCTAGGGCACCTAAAATTTTGAAGTTTAACAATTGTAACTTAGATTTACAAAAATCCTTGCTAGATTTTCTCAAAATATGACGGAAATTTCCATAATTTTTAAAGAAAAAAACAATTTCATTAGACTACAGCCTTCAAATTACAGACATTTTCTGAAAAGAATTGATTTTTCTCCATACCATATTGTTGTAAAAGCCAAGCCTGCTTAATTTCATAAATAAATATCTATTTGTTTTTTTAAATAAATAAAAAAAGGGGGAAAAACCAAAAACCCAAAGGCCATGTTATCTCCTTTCTCAAAATCAAGATGTTGTGAATTTCACTGTCACGAGAATCATGCGAAACAAATAGTAGTACGGACATTACAAATGTCCTTGGACTTCTCCATGTCCGCTAGGATTTCTTTTTCGCGTAGTCTAACGAGACAGAGGAGTTGTCAGGAAAGTTATGGAAATTTTAGTCATATTTAGAGAAAACCAGTCAGGATTTTTGTAAATCCAAGTTATAGTTGTTAAACTTCAAAATTTTAGGTGTCCTGGACATTTTTTATGGTGTTGAATCCATTTCCACCATAAAAAAACCGTTCAAAAATTGCCTCTACAAGATTTTTTGAAATTTTTTTGCCCAGATTCAGGTTACTTTTGACCATCCAAACAATTCCTCTGCCTCCTCCTTTCCTTTTACCTTCGCCCGATAGGGATTCACAGGGAAAAAAAAAAAAAAAGTACAAAACAGCATAAACATGGGATTATCGTTGCAAGACTTAAATAATAAAAAGGTGTGTGATAAACCTAAAGTGTTTAACCAGTATTTTTTTAATGCATTGTCGTTAGCATTAAACTATTCATTAAAAAAAATTTCCACATGAGTAACTAAAAAGAAATTTAATTATCTAATTGGATATAGAGTATGAGTGCAATAATAAATATGCAATATTGTAAAAGTATATTAGCTTTTAGGTGGTTTTTGAGAAAATGAATTAATTAATTAAATTAAATAGTGTATAAATGTATTATAAATATATTTAAATTTTATTTATTTATTATGAGTAAGTTATTTAGGTTATGCCCAATCAAAATTTTGGTTCTATTGTTTTAAAAGTAATACTTTGGGGCATTTAATTATAAAAGAAGTTGACCGGTTTGAAGGAAAGTATTAAGTGTGTGCATTTAGGGATGTACATTTAGGGAACTATGATATCTTTCGTCTTCATAACTATCTTATAATCTTTAAATGTCACAGGAAGTAAGGAAAAGGTATTGATGAATCATTAAAAACAGTAAGAACAAACTAATCCTTAATATGAGATATAATAATTCTTCTTGAATAAAAAACTTAGCATGAATATTTGTAGGTGGCAACACTGGAAGAAACTATTATGATTTTTGGGTGATAAGATTTTTTAATTTAATAAATATTATTATAAGATATATGTAAATATTAATATAATTAGAACACCTTATATATTGGTTAAGTAACGAAATTGAGTGATTTAGTTTTATGATATAATTGGAAAGGTTTTGTTAAGTAATAAAGTGGAGTGATTTAGTTTAATAATATAATTGGAAAGGTTGGAGTAACAATATAATAAGATTTATAGATTTTTTTTATATAATATATGGAAAGAAGTGAATTTAAATATATATATATATATATATATATAATAAATGGTTTATTGTATTAGAAAAATACAAATATATGATTTTAAATGCTTTATTGTATTTAAAAAAATGCAAAGAAATATTTTGACATATATCATTATGATATAAATATATTAAAAAAAAAAGTGAATTTAATTTTATGATATGCTATAATATATATATATATATACTAAATGAATAGTATGATATTTCACTGTTTCGGATAATTGGTGGATATTATTGTACACCTATTTTAAAATAATAAGATACATTAATATCTAAACAAATAAATGGAAACATAACCTTGTGGATGGGATTTCAAAATGACATTTAAGAATAATGATGTGATTTTGGAAATAATGATTTGTTGTTGGTATGAATGATTTAAATTATATAAGATGATTCATGGTGATTTTTATGGATGTCTTATTTGCTCCAAAGACGCCATTTTTTGAAGATGGGAAGAATGGTAATTTACCTTGACTGAGTGTTCATAAAAGAAATTGCAAATCAAGGTTGCTTATGCCTTATAAGTTTGGCATGACAAAAAAAAAAAAAAAAGGATTGGATTAAATTTAGATTTTAAATTACTGATGGATTTGGTGTTTACTAACTTTGTATTAGTGGTTTTAATGAGTGACGAGATAGTCTAGATCCTAGATGGATGTTGAATAATCTTTGGTATTCATTTTTATACGAGAAATTGAAATTGATTTTTATGATGAATTGTGATAATAAATCTATGGTGTATTATTGCTCTCTATTTGATATTTATGATTCTCATATTTACGATGTTATGATATGAGGTCATTTTGACATGTAGTTCCATTTATTATGTGACGACATGATATATATTTGATACATATAAGTTGATGTTGTAAACTTATAATGTTGTTTCAAGACGTGAAGCATGTGATTATTGCATGCAAATTTTATGGCATACAAAAGTATGTAGTTCTTTACTATTCAGAATATGGTGAATAACAATGATGTTATGTTATCATGATGACATACAAGAATTGGTAGGTGGATTATCTTCTATGATGTTATGATTATAACTAATGCATTGGTTGTGTGTTGAGATGTGGTGATTGACAGGAAATCCACAAATGGGCCGAGAGGAATGGTTTATTTGATGATCTCGTGGGGGCCCATATCTGCGAGGCAGAATATGTAACACCATATGGGTTAGGGACAACTCAATCAACACTACATATGTCAATAGTTCCTTTACCTTTTATAGCTCTTGATGGATAGTTGAGGGGCTATGGGACCATCTTGGGGAGGCCAAGTGTCTAATATTGGATTGGGATGTCAAATTCTAGTGGGGTTTAAGGACTTCGATGCTTGGGCTTGTGCACCTTAGTGAGTGTGGATGGAGTGGGCCAACCTTTCAAGATGCATGGAGTACTACTGCTTGGAGTACTAAGTCAAGTGTTTGACTTGGGGAAGTTGAGGTCTAAACCTTGGGGCCAGCCATAGGCTATTGTATAGACCGGTGAGGCTTTATGCCTAGTTCTGAAAGTTGGGAAAAAGGACAGAGATTCCCTAGGATTTCCCGGGTTTTGTGGAAACTTTCGATGCCTGCTAGTTATTCTAGTTCAGCAGAGGGTGTAGGGCATGTAATAAATAACTAAATAAATAAAATGTTAAATGATTCAACTTAACTTCTGGACGAATTTCCTTAAAGAGGGGGAGTATGTAATGTCCCCTAATAATAATAATAATAAATAATATAATATAATATTAAAATATAAGTAAATAAATAATCAACAAAAAAATGGTAAATAAATAGTAAAAAATAAAGAAAATATAATAATAGTAAATAAATAATAAATAATAAAGAAAAGATAATAATAATAAATAATGATTGACTGTACCTTTCCTCTACCATTATTTAGGCTGAGTGTACCCTTTCCTATAAATCTTCATGTTACATGATTTTTGAATGTAACATTTCCTATTTTCTTTTCAGCTAAGGATTAAAACTTAATTTTGTCTCTTGTCATATGTCTAGAACAACCATTATCCACATACCATTGACTATTCTGATTTTGAGCATACAGAACTAGGCCACACTTATCAACCTTCTTTTCTTCTTTCTTCTTTCTCCATTGCTTATGTTCTTCTATTCTACAGTTGTTCTGGGATTGTGAACTACTATTTTTGAGTTGACATTCATATGACTTATGCCCAAAATTGTGACAATAGAAACATTCAGTGACATCAAAGAGAGGAGAAAATGGATTCTTGTCCATATTCATGTTTGTTTTGATGTTTGTAGATATGTTGTTTACTTCACTTCTTTTAGGGTTCCTTAGTTCATTTCTCCTGACATAAGCTCTGCAATTCATAACTTTGTGTCCAAAATTTTTGCAACAGTAACAATATCCATAGAAAATGTTTCCATACCTAGTAATGGATGATACTTGAGGATAGAACCTCCTTGGCATTTGATAATATTGTCTCTTGAAGAAGTATGGTCTCTGATACCTTTGTTTTTGTTTGTCCACTCCTTTTGTCAGCTGCAATTGCTAGAAGTGCTTCTTTTTTATTTCTCCTTAGGTGAAATGTTTCCTTGTTGTGGATTAGATGTGTTGCTCAACTTCTTGTTCTCAGACTAATGTGGACTATCATTGTCTCCCTTGACAACCTTTACAAAAGTAATTGTATTTTTTTCCTTTGTCTTACTTTCACTAGATTCTCCTTCATATCCTAACCCAACTTTCATAAGTGGAGACCTCTGAGCATTTAATATCACATCCATTTTTTTAGATCCTTTTATATGTTGAAGGTTCATATTTAATTCAATATGTGCTTTCTCTAGCTTTTTCTTCAAGGTTACTATTTCTTCTTCCAGTCTTTCACACTCCCTGCTTTTCTCTTTTATTTGTTGAAGTAGAATGTCCTCCACCTTCTTTGCTTCTTCTAATTCAACTTTCAACTTGACAAGCTCTTTTGAATTTGACTCTTCTTTAACATATTTTAACAAAATATATTTATGTTTCTTATTTTCTCTTTTAGTCTATCTATTTCCTTTAGGGTATTGATCAACTCCCCCTCAAGGTCTACCTCACCTTCTTCTTCTTCATATTCATTAAGTTCTTCTTCTAAGTTTTCTAGGGCCATTAGGATAAATTCACTAGCTCCATATTCACTAGAGGATTCATTAGAATCTTCAAATGTACTACTATTCTCTTACACACAGAGACTCTTATTTTTAAATATTTTCTCTTTCTGCATTTTGTTAAACTTGTTCTTTTCTTTCCCTCTAAACTGATTTTCTTATTTCTTGTAAGGACGTTTGGAGGCATAATGCTCCACTCTTCCACAACTGAAGCATTTAAATGGGAGTTTTCCTTTGTACTTACATAGACCTTTCTTCAATATTCTGACAATTTTTTCCTCCTATTCGTTAAAGTTTGAGCATGAACATTCCTTGTCTTCTATAGGACTGTATGATTTAAAAGTTGCATCTCTAGTAGCTAACTTTCCTTTTGAATTTATCATCTCATATGCTGTAAAAGAACCAAGTAGTTGACCATTGTTTAGAGTCTCAAAGTTGGTTGTATCTTCTACAGTTTAAACCTTAGGTTAAACTTGAAGGTAATGACCTCAATATTTTTTGGACTATTACACTCTCTTTGATTGTTTCTCCTAAACCCATCATGATGTTAACGCATCATTAATAACTTCATCTACTCTTAGAAAAAACTTAGCAATATCTTCATCTTCATTAATTTTTATTGTCTCAAACTGCATTTTATATACTTGTAATTTGGTCATCTTAACTTTGGTATCTCCTTCATGAATATTTTGCAGCTTATCCCAAATTTCTTTGGTTGTTTTGCAATGCATTACCTTAATAAATTTTGATTCACTTAATCCAGTAAGAAGTGAATTCATAGCTTTTGCATTGGCTGTAAATTCTAGTTTGTCATCTTCTTCACTACTCATTTCCTTTGGTTCTTCATACCTTACCAAGACAATAACCCAGACTTCTACTCCAAGAGGCATTACATATGTTTTCATTCTCACCTTCGAGGAAGGCATAATTTGTGCCAGTAAACAAAAGGGCTTTATTTGTTCAACATCCTTCCTCGCTAGTCATTATAATGATTTAGGGCCTCCTTTCAATTGTTAAATTGATGTTGAAGGAACCTGCTCTAATACTAATTTATAAATTATTGGCAACTACTGGGGGGGGGGGTGTGTGAATCAATAATTGTAAATTTTAATTATTTAGCTCAACTTAGTTTCCTTTTTCAACTATCTTCTTATGTGGCTAATAGCTTATGTATATGTTCAATTATTAATTGTTTATTTCGCAGTTACCAGAGAAAGAAATTTGCATATGTACATATTTAGAATTTAAGAACATTCACGCAAATAGGACATTCAACAAGCAACACATGAAGACCCCGGATATAAGTAGAAACCCATAAAGGGATAAAACCATAATTTTTTGCTTAAAGTGATGTGAAGGCAAGCTCCTACTCGCCTATTACATCAAATTTTTTGTAAGCTCCAACCTACAAGAGGTTGCTACCTCAAGGAAGCTCCAACACCCACAAACTTTTATGCAAGCTACAACCCACAAGAGGCTCCTAACTCAATAGGCTACAACCTAATTTATTTATTTTTTAAATCAAGCTACAACTTGAAAGGAGTACAATATCCCAATTACAATATGAAATCAAGTTTTCTAGTTACCTAATATTAATTTATGCCCTCGTATTTGTTGCTCATCTTCTCTGCTTCTCTTCAATTTTGTTCCTCTTCTACTACTTTTCTCTTTTTCTCCTCACGAGGATGTTGATCATGAACACTCTCATACAAGCTTCTTAACTCACAAAAACTTGATTCACATTTAGCAATGCATATTTTATAAGGATAACTTATTGATTGTTTGTATTCTATACAAGAATACAAAATGAGGAGTTGTCTCTTGGTTTTCTAAGGTTGTTTGCAATCTACCTCTTCATTTCCAAATCTGAAAATCAGTTCAAGAATTTCTATAACATATTGAATAATTGCAATAATATAGGCCAATAACAATGATTGCAAAAGACAATTCTTGAAAACTTTTCATATTTGCATCAGGTACATTTTTAGTTCTATTTCATCTTTGTATTAGACACATGTTAATGCCTTTGATTATTCTTCTATAATGTCTTTAGCATCAGCAACATGAAGATTCATGAGTTTCATGACTTGTAATATACTATATTGTTGTACAAGTGATTTTGTTTAATAAAAGCATCCATTTTCTAGCTTATGTCTCAAAATCTCATGTGCCATTTTTCATTTTAATTGTAAGCCATACATCAAGATAACCAATAGCATAGTTAACCACTTGCATTCAACAGTTACTTAAATCCCTTAATAAATTTAAAACCATTTTTCCACATTGTGATAGGGATGGCAACCGCAGTCATTAATGAGATGGTGCATCCCTGCCACCCTTGTGACATGATGGCTCCCTATTCACACCACATGGGAATTTTACTTCTAAACTTAATCCTTCTATTATTATTTCAAATACATGCATAATTTACAAAATTTGAAATTATTAAAAAAAAATATATGAACTTCAAATTAATTTATAATTATAATGACACGTGATGATTTTTTTAAAGGAACGGTTGTGAATTTGTATTAATAAAAGAGAAGAATTACAAATACGAGGAGCAAAAGTTCCAATGAACCTATTTGATTATGGCAGGAACATGCAGGAACTTCCCAAAATATTACAAAACTTTCACACAACACTTGTCAAATAACATTATTACACTTGAAAATTTTCCACAATACACCAACAATTCGTATGACTTTATAGAACATTACATACTTTAAAATTTTCTTAGGCTACATTTTCATCTTTCCTGGAGAGTTCTTCATTTTTCTTTTAACTTGGGTCTAATCCCCATTCCCTGCCTTTTTCTTAGTGTCACCCATGATTAAAGAAGCTTGGTTATTGTAGTCCACTTTCCCTTCCAAATGGGAATAAATAATCTCTATTATTTCATCCCATGAAAGTTGGTTTCCTTTGTTGGAAATAGGGGATGTGAGCTTATGAGAGGGAGTATTTTTTTTACCTTTATTCAAAGAACTGGGTTCTCGCACTACAAACAAATTTTTTGAGTGGCTCACTAAGGAGACAGTAGATCCAGATACAAGATTTTCATTATCCAGAATCTCCATGAAATTAAATACCTTCAGATTGGATTCAGGAGATATCTGGTAGACCTGGGAAATTTCATCCACTAAAACAAAACAAAAAAAAAACAATCAAAACAAAACAAATTATCCATTTTGAGTGTTGCCCATATTGCACGAAATTGTAGAAGGATCCTCCAAAGAGATAGAGTAATGGTCGAAGGTTGCACCAGCCCTCTAATTTTTCTTCTTGGAGGAGGATTTTGACTTTGTTTTCCCAACTTTGGGAAAAGATTTGGGGGAATGGCCAGTCATGTAACACCCTCTACATTGAAAGGATACATTCTCATAGTCCAAGATTGAACCCATGAGAAATCAAGACTAGTGAGCTTAATTTCAGCAAGGAAACCCTTATTAAAATCCATGTCCACACAAATACGAGCATACATAGGATTAAGATAAAGCCTAGTGTCTTCACTACGATAATGAAATCTTCCTAAAGTGTTGCCGATAGAAGTCAATGCAAGAAGTTCCACGAATGTAGAGGAAGTTTGGAAGCCTTACCCACATAGCAATCGAGGAGATAGAAGCCGAAAGAGGTGAACAAAAGGTGAAAAGAGAGATCTACAGAACCCCAAAACCAAGGACCAACATCCAAAATCTGTGCACAATCACCAACATTGTAGAAAGCTATGATGAAGAAACCTATGTCCAAAGGGTAGATGTTTAACTCAATAGAAATGAGGGGTTTCTAATGCTCATTGACCCAGGAGTGTAGATCGACAAGCTTGGGCCAGAGCGCAATGAACCTACAGATCAACCCAGCTTCGAAGAAAAACTTAGCTTCACTAAGTGCCTCTTCCCTGAGGGAAACTTCCACCAAGGGAGCCTCACTAACTGGAATCAATTTGAAGATGGAAGGGGGGCTACGAGCAACATCTTTAACAATATCCTAAAAAGGCTTCAAAGGCACTTGAAGAGGGACCAAAATTGGGGATGTAGTGTGTTGTCACCTACTCTACCCCTCTTTGCATACATGCTTGAGAGGCCCTATTTTTCATGATTCAAGGCAGTATATTTCATTTTTGAAAATGGGGAACCTAAGAATAACTTAAGTACCAGAAGACAAGGGAGCAAACCTTCAATCAAAAAAAAATGAGAAGCTTTCAAAGGCCTGAAAGTCGTTCTTCTCTCTCTCTTCCCCTTGTGACACGTGGCAGAAAATGAGAGGCTTCAAAGTCTCATATTGGACCTCAGGACCTCAGAATAAAGCTAAGTTAAAAATCACGCAGCTTCTGGGTGGATCGTCGCTCATCTCCACCTTGCCTCCTTCCGAAAGCAGTCCGAAGGGGCTACTTGCTCGAACAATAATCTTCTTCGCCCCTTTGAAGTTGACTATTCAACATCCGATCCAACGGTGGAGATTAATTCCGGGGGGGTGGAAGGGAGGTTTGTCCTCTCGTTGTTCGACCTCTGGAATAGGTTGGGGACCACATTGCCAAGTGGATTTCAACTGCCGGCGCTATTTCAAATTTCAAACGGTAACACATGTTCTTACCTCCCCCGCTCCCGTCCACCACTCCACCCGCCATCGTCAAATCCCATCTTGACACGCGTCCACCCTCCGTAATGTCATCATGTCATCAACCGATTATTATCCCCCACTATTTATAAAAAGGCTTCCTTGTTGCTTCCCGACACTCCTCCCACCTGTAGCTTGTGAAGAACGTTGTTTTCACACCTCGTCGTCTCGACATCTCATCCCAATGTCATATTTGGCGTCCTCTATGGCGATCAGGTAACTTGCTCCCCTATACTCTGTAATTTTTGTCAATTAACAGTTTAAATTAGAAAATGACAGCCTCGAAATCCTCAAAAACCCCTAGGGCTCCAAAAAATTGCGAGCCCAAGCCTTCATCAAACCTTGACCCCCCCATGGACATGGAAGCGTGAATCGCAGACCTCATCTGCTCCTACAACTTGGACGGCCTTCAAGTTAACCTGTTTGACAATTATGTCAGGGGGAGGACCCTTTCCGAGTGGTGGACTCAGGGTTGTACTACCAAATTGCACCCTCTATGCATTACTTCCTAGAGTTTCTCTCTTGGCTGGCAGCAACCTATATCAACAAGAAGAACTACTTTGTCTCCTCCCAGTGGTTCAAAAACTTAGAAATCACCTCGAAGCTAATTCAGAAAGAATTGGTGTACCCTTCTCCCCCTGACCTTCTGCAGTTCACTGACACCACCTTGATGTATTATTTTTCTACTCTCCTAACCACTAAGCAGCAACCCTTCTTGAAAATGATCCTAGCTCCTGGGCTAGAAGCCTTGCCTATTGTTGACAGCTTCCCATCACCCTCTATGCAGAGCCCATCCAGCCTATCTTGTCCATCATTACTCACTTGTTGGGAGAAGAGGATGCCAACATAGCCAACAAAGCCACCTTGGGATTCCTTAAGCAAATGCTATATCCTGGTTGTGTAGTTAACATCCCATCTTACTTTTCTGAAGCCATAAGATTCGAAATGCACCACTTCTCCACCACTCTTTGTTGTTTTATCTTTTTGTGTACTCTCATGTTGAAGAATTTGAATGTTTGGGCCTAAACTTGGTCTCTAAGGACAAGAGGAGAAACTTAGTCTTTGATTGGGATGTTGCTGTTAGAAAAAGACCAGACTCTAAGAAACACATATGAAAGTAACATAGAAAGAACACATACTACAAACTTAGGTGAGCCAAAATCGCCAAAAACTTGTATTAATCTTCAACAAAGCAATAATACATCAACAATGCACAACATTTTCTATTGGAAAGCAAAAATTCACAAAAGTTTTGAACCTCCTTTAAATATCATCTCATTGTCTTTATAGGGCCTCACACCCATAAGAGTTTTCACTTTTATAACACACAAACATCTATATAAGTATGTTCCTCATCTCCCTTTTCCAACGTTGTCTTGATGCCAATGAGCGTCCATAGCCCTGAAGAAGTTACCTCTATACCATACAAGCATGATCTTGCTACTAGCAAACATCCATAGCCTTGACATGTTTATTTTTACTTCCCACACTTTTTATGGTGCTTTCAACTTCCTATATTTATTACTTTCACCATTTGATTTGATTTGTGAATATTGCATAGCAATTTGGGTGGAGGAAGCATGATTTTATGAGAATTGCTTTGATATGCCAAGCGAATGTCAAGCATTTAGAGTTTAATCCCAATGGTTTGCCCAAGCACTATCATAGTAGTAATTGATTTGTTGTTATGAAGTGGATGAGGCTCAGAGAAAATGATAGATGTGCACTTCCCTCTATTGTTTGATTATCATTTATTACTTAATAGACACATCTATTCCACCACAACTATTAATTAATGTCCAATAGCTTATAACATTATAAATGTTTCATTATTTTTTAGATAGAGTAGCCCACGTTTTTCATGACTTGTAATATTTTCAATGGGCGGTCATAGTTGGACCAACCATTAGTACTAAAAAATCCAAGGCTAAAACTCACAAAAAAAAAGATGTACCAAATCACCTCATAAAATACCAATAAACATATCAAGATAATATCTACAAGAGGAACATGTAAATAACAAAGTCAAAAGCTAAAACTAAAACTAAAACATGAAAAGGAAAAAATAAATAAATAAACTAAAGATATCCCTAAAAAATAAATGTTGAACATCCAAGTAAAAGTAAAAATAAAATTAGACTAAAAACAAAAACAAAAAATTCAATAAATCATAAAAAGTATCAAAGAATGAATTATATGTTCAAAAGCATTAATAACACGATTCAAAAAAGACTTCTAAGACAAAGCACATATTCATTTCAACTTAATTCTATGGATAAGGTATTGGTAAAATAAGATTTTGAAAATGCAAACACCTTCGATCTTGGAAATTGGAACTGCCATTTATCACCAAAGTATCTATTACCTCTTTTCATGAAAGATAAGTTTTAATTTCAAAACTTTTATGATTCCTATTTTATGAGACATAAAGATAATGTTATTGTTATAGAGATAATTAGATTAATTATGATAGAATGAAAGGACATCAACTAGAAATCGAAAGATATTTCCCTCAAAATTATGTTAAAATTTAAAAATCATAATTGGCATTCACAACTATGCTTGAATTTCTAATTAGTTGTTGAGTTGGTGAATAATATGATTAAAATTTAAAAATCATAATTGGCATTCACAACTATGCTTGAATTTCTAATTAGTTGTTGAGTTGGTGAATAATATGATTGATTGATTTTAAAAGATTAATAATTTTCTAAAGATAAAGATTAATATTTTAGAGCAATACTTCATTGACTTCAATTTATTAACTTTTCTCAAAATAAGAACTTGTACTAAGCAATATTATAGTCTAATAAAGAAAATTCCTTTTTTAAATGACTGACTTATTGAAAAACAAATTAATCTAAAAGTAGAAATTAATACTACGAAGGAAAGGAAAAGTAAATAGCAAGAAAGGAAACTAAGTTAATCTAATCTAATCTATCTTACTCCTATTCTACATAGGATGAAATATAAACTAAATAAAAGTGTAATGTTAGTGAAGCCATTTACGTAACTCCAAAACCTGCGATCACATATACATAAAAAAAAAATTATAAGTAGAAATTGGATTAAATCTATCATACGTAAATAAAAGAATAATATTACTAAGAATTCTATCCATCATGAACAAGATAACATTATTATTATTTACAGGAAATTTTGCTCGAAAAGATTCATCTAACCATGTTTTTATTCTATCTTAAAATTTATTATGGTAGACATGAAATTGTTGAAAATATATATATGTGCTAAAAGTCATACGAAGCAACACCAATCACTATACACACACTATATCTTGTAGAATAATGTCTATATTGATGGGATTTTTAATTTTATTTATAGCAAACAAAATATTATACAATAAGAACTTCTTCTAGAATAATTCTTCCAACCAAATCTCCATTGAATCGTCAAAATTAAAATGGAGATTTATTAATAATTGTGAAGGATTCATGAATGAATAGGATAGCTTATAAGAATAATGTGAAGCAAATTCAAGTTTGGATCTTGAGGAATAACATTAAGTTTAATGGGATCATGAATCCTAGAAGGTAGAGCAAGATCATGAAATATCTATTAATGAATTAAATGGGTAATATTTCATTCTCTTGATGAGTCCTTCAAGGTTCATTTTCTAATTTATTTAGACTCTAAAATAAATTATTAGAAGCAAGTAATGTACAATATTGATCTTCTATTAAAACATGAGGTTTATTCACAATAGTAAAACAATTGATAAACCTTAAGTCTAATTTTTTATTTCCATAAAATACATTATCACAACATAGCAATTGAAACATATTCATAGAAAATTCTTCTAAGTAAGTATTGATTGAAATATTAAGATCAAATTGAGTATCATTACATACTTGTGAAGAATTTTGAAAAACATTACATACCTCATCAAGATCTTGAGTTGTAAGTTTAGAATCATATTTACTTATGAATCTTTTCTCTGTAGAACTGAAACCATTTTGAATTTGAAAAATAACAATATGGAAATTAATTGTAAACTTTTATGTACTAGGACATATCTATCGTTTATTATAAATTTCCCTTTGGAATTGGTGACATGAGAACTTGTCATGACCATTGTTGGTGTTCAGATATGAATCATGCAATTCACCCGATTCCACATTAATTGTCAACCCAGGGCTCTATGCGTTATTTCAAGGCTATCATGCAAAGTATATGCAAGCCATAGTTTCCCTACCCAGTATTGAACATCCAATTATAAACTGAACAATGTGTAACACAAGTAATAATTGTAACAACAAGAAGAGTAACAGCAAGTTACAACTCACAGCAACACATTGATAATCATTCACAACAATAAATAACTCAACAAAAACAAACTTATGCACACATCTATTCTAGCAGCACCCCGTCAGGAGAGTGGACCCAACTCCCTGATCAATGTTGTGGCAAGATCAAGAAGTCATGAAATGCTCAAAAGATCAAAATTTCATTGATCAAAAGGGTATTACAATGTATGTTGTTACAAACTCAAAGTTCACATAATTCTCTGCAATCTTAACTATTGGCTTTCACAGCCCCATAACTCTACTTATACAATTTATTAACACTAACAACTCCTATAATTATGATAGTTGTCTGCCTGTAATTGCATAGTGATTTCCAAAGAAAAATAGAATATAAATATAACCGTGCGTTGATTGAGAGGTTGATCCACTGTTGCAGTTGATGTCCCACGATAGCACTGCCAGTTCGATGATCACCATTCGTTACACCACGGTCCTGATCATTCTTCCTCCAAATCTACAAGAATAATCGAATTAGCAAGGCACTTAGGCAACAATCCCCTATGACTATGCTTCATTGATTAATGATTCATAACAACATGACAAGAGGTATACCTATGGGGTTTAGAATGTAAATTGATCAACAATGGTGTAAAATGGATACAGGAAACAGGGTAAAAACATGCAAATTCAACCACAAACATCTTCCCCCAACTAGTCTTTCTGCATGTCCTCATGTAGCTCGTCGCCTGTGCATATCTGGGTTCGAGTTACGGTGATCAACATGAAATTGTGTGAGATCATACTTTGCAGCCATTTTTGTTCCCAGAGGCTTATACCCATCTGTTTGGAGGACTTCCTTCCACCAATCCTCGCCTACCATGTAAGTTGGGGTATACTGATCGGCTGGCAGCTAGATAATGGGGAACCAGAACCTCAAACCCATCCATCAGACCCCACGACGCTGCTTGCATGCAATATACCAAGGTACTCTCTTTAAATCCCGAGCAAAGTTGGGGGCCCCAAAAGGTTCACGTATCCTGACGCCTAATGATGATATTGTCCACTATTTCTAGCAGTTGTCCTGAGCCTCCTCCTGACAAGTAAAAATTTATTATGAAATAAAATTTTGGAATAATCACGTCGTTGTTTTGGAGTCGATGTTTCAAACCATCTATTTTGGTTCATCCTCAGGACAAGGATGAAAAACTAGATCTGAAATTAGGTATAAATAACAGAGATGCCCCATGTGCCAGAAGTAACCGTTAGAAATTTAGTTGAGTAAATTAAATAATTTTAGTTATAAGAAGAACATTAGAGATTAGTTAGGTCAAAATAATATTAAAGAAGTAAATTACTTGGGAAGGATATTAAATACTAATACAAAAATAATAGAATAATTATTAATATTAAACATAGATAATCGTTAAAAATAAATAAATAAATAATATATATATATAGTAAAATGAATAAGTAAAATAATTTAAATATAAAAAAAAAAGTAAAATAATTTAAAAATAAATAATGTTAATAATAGTGCTAATAATAATCTATATATATATATATATGAAAAATAAAATGAAAATAAAAACAAACACAATAAGGAGTGAAACAGATTAAAAACATAAAAGTCAAGAAGAAAGGGTAGGAACCCAACTCCTACTTAATGTCCAGCCACCATCCGTATTGAGATTCCTCGCGTGCTTTTCAATTTCAATGGCCTCACGTAGGGATGATCGTTGGACATTAAGTAGGAGTTGGGTTCCTGCGCTTTCTTCTTGACTTCTATGTTTTTAATCTATTTCACTCCTTCTTGTGTTTGTTTTTATTTTTATTTTTCGTATCTATATATATATATTGATTCATTATTATTAGCACTATTATTAACATTATTATTTATTTATTTTTAGCCATCATCCCTATTGAGATTCCTCAGATGCTTTTCAATTTCAATGGCCTCACATAGGGATGATGACTAGACATTAGGTAGGAGTTGGGTTCCTGTGCTTTCTTCTTGACTTCTATGTTTTTAATCTATTTTAATCCTTATTGTGTTTATTTTTATTTTCATTTTATTTTTCATATATATATATATATATATATATATATATATATATATATATATATATATATTGATTATTATTAGCACTATTATTAACATTATTATTTTTTTTAATTTTTAAAGTCAAACTCCACCTCTCTGATGGTGAAATGGGAGTCGTGGCTTCAAATACTTCTGATTTCCTGCTTCCTTTGAACCCTTCCCCTCGTGACTTTCTCTCTCCTTCCTCATCATCGTTGTCACCCTTTCAGATCCCTTCTGCATTTACCTCTATTTCACCCGGTGCCTCTCCCTCACATCCCTTCTGATCTCATGTGGCTTGTCCCTCTCCCTCACCCTCGTGTCTCACACCCTCTTCCATCTATATCTCTCCATCTCATCCCTCACTCTCGTCGTTGCCATATCGCACCCCCAGTGCCTCTCCCTCACATCCCTTCGAATCCTGTGTGGTCTGTCCCTCTCCCTTGTTTCTCATCCCTTCTTCCATCTCACCATCTCATCCCTCCTTCCCTTCGTTCCCATCTCGCTCACCATCGCATCCCTTCATCCCTTCGTTGCCCTCTCGCTCACCATCTTGCTCCCGTCCTCACCCCTCAGCTTACTCCCTCGTTAACCCTATTCCAAGTCCCTCGGCTGTCTCATCCCTTGTTGAACCCTGTTTGATTCCGTCTGTCCCATCTATTCCTAAACAGTCCCTCTTCAATGTTAATAATTCATTTAATAATGTTTGTAATAATAATAATAATAATTCCTCTTTAGATAGTTGTAATAGTAGTAATAGTCGTCGTAGTTCTCCCCATAGGACCATCATAAATTTGTCTAGTTTGGATTTTGACCCTTTTGTGTTTCACCTCCTGGAAAAAGGTTTGAATTTTGCCTTGGCCCCTCAAAAAATTCCCAAAGAGGATATTATCTGTAATATTGAATTTGGGATTAGAGACCTTTCTGACAATGTTAAGGAAGCCATTAGGCAAGATTGTGCAATTATCCTTAGGAAGGCTAAGCCTCCCAAGAGTAACATTAGCAAGGATGAGTTCTTAGCCCTTAGGTCCCTTAAAGATAACCCTAACCTTGTCATTCTCAAAGCTGATAAAGGTGGTGCCATCGTTATTTTGGACAAATCCGACTACATTAGCAAGATGTTAGACCATCTTCTCAATAGTGGGAGTTACAAAAAACTCAATAAGAACCCCCTTAAAAAAGTTTCTAAGGATGTTGTATGTGCCATAAAGTCTAATCATGTGCTCAACCCCCTTAGAAAAAAACTTATTGAGAGTAACCCCCTTTCCCCTAGAATCTATGGTCTTCCCAAAATCCATAAGGAAGGGGCCCCTCTAAGACCTATCATCAATATGATAGGTGGTCCCACTTATTTCCTTGCCAAATTTCTTTCCCAAAAGCTCAAACCTTTGGTTGGTCGCATTGATTCCTTTGTTAAGGACTCTGCTTCTTTTGTTAATGAGTTTAAAGGTTTGAAGCTTGCCCCTGGTGATTTGTTGGTGAGCTTCGATGTGGTGTCCCTTTATACAAAAATCCCCATCCAGGAAGCCATTAGTGTCATAAGTAGGATCATTGATGATGACACTGCCAAGTTAGTGGGCCTTTGCCTTACCTCTACCTTTTTCAGTTTCCAAGGGGAATTCTATGAGTAGACTTGTGGTGTTGCTATGGGATCCCCACTATCCCCTGTCGTTGCTAACTTATTCATGGAGGATTTCGAGACCAAAGCTTTGGCCTCCACTCCTTTTAAACCCAAACGTTGGAAAAGGTTTGTCGATGACACTTGTGTCGTTTGGTCCCACAGGCGCAAGAAGTTAGACCTCTTCCTTCATCATCTTAACTCTCAATCTAACTCCATCAAATTCACAATGGAGGTTGAGGTTGATGGGTGCCTTCCTTTCCTCGATGTTCTTTTGTGCAGGTTGGATGATGGCTCCTTGTCACACCATGTTTTTCACAAAAAAACCTCACACAAAGAAATATCTTCATGCGAGCTCCCACCACTTTCCGGCCTAGAAGATTGGAGTTCTTAACACTCTAGCCACTCGTGCCTTAAGAATTTCAGATGTTAGTCACCTGGAGGAGGAGAAATCTCATCTTTTGAGAGTTTTTAGAAAGAATGGTTATAGCAATTTTCAAGGTCTTAAGGCTTTTCAAAGAGCCAGTAAGGCTCCTAGGGTTAAAAAAGGTATGGATGATCCGGTTCACATGGTTAAACTTCCTTTTATCCAGGGAACCACAGACAAGATTGCTCACATCCTTAAAAAGCATAAAGTCTTGGCTACCTTTAACCCCCTTAATACCATCAGAAGCTCCCTTAGATATGTTAAGGACCCAATTAACCCTAAAGACATGAAAGGGGTTTATTCAATCCCTTTCTCTTGTGGGATTCCCTACATTAGGGAAACAAGTCGTTCCATTAATCTTCATATTCAAGAACATGCTGCTGACATCAAACATAGGCGTTCCCATTCCTCAGCTATTGTTGAGCATGCAGAGAAAACTATGCATCATGTTTGCATTGAGAACTCCCAGGTCATTGCTAGGATTGATCACTTTCATCATAGGAAGTTATGTGAGGCCATTGAAATTGAAAAGCATCCGAGGAATCTCAACAGGGATGATGGTTGGACATTAAGTAGGAGTTGGGTTCCTCCCTTTCTTCTTGATTTCTATGTTTTTAATCTGTTTCACTCCTTATTGTGTTTGTTTTTATTTTCGTTTTATTTAGAAAAGGCAGGAACCCAACTCCTACTTAATGTCCAACCATCATCCCTGTTGAGATTCTTCGGATGCTTTTCAATTTCAATGGCCTCATGTAACTTCCTATGATGAAAATAATAATCAATCAATAATATATATATATATATATATATATATATATATATATATATATATATATATACCGAAGAATCTCAACAGGGATGATGGTTGGACATTAAGTAGGAGTTGGGTTCCTGCCCTTTCTTCTTGACTTCTATGTTTTTTAATCTGTTTCACTCCTTATTGTGTTTGTTTTTATTTTCATTTTATTTTTCATATATATATATATATATATATTGATTGATTATTATTAGCACTATTATTAACATTATTATTATTATTATTATTATTATTAACGGTTATCTATGTTTAATATTAATAATTATTCTATTATTTTTATATTATTATTTAATATCTTTCCCAAATAATTTAATTCTTTAATATTATTTTGACCTAACTAATCTCTAACTGCTAACTGCTTTTTGGCACATGGGGCATCTCTGTTATTTATACCTAATTTCAGATCCGGTTTTTCATCCTTGTCCTAAGCTTGAACCACAATAGATGGTTCGAAACGTTGGCTCCAAAACAATGATGTGATTATTCCGAAATTTTATTTGATAATGATATGGATCACAAAAGTGTGAAAAAAACAAAAAACAAACAAAACAAGAAAAAACAAAAAAAAAACCAAAGAAAAAAACAACAACAAAAACAAAACAAAACAAAAAAATGAAAAACAAAACAAAAACAAAAACAAAAAAACAAAAAAACAAAATACAAAAAAACAAAAAGCAAAACAAAACAAAAAATGTTTTATGCACATGTCAACGCACCATTTCTGGGTTGCTAGCATCTGTCCTTTCCATCCTTTAATCTGCAAGAAGGATTAGTGTCTATTATAAACATTCACAGACTGACAATTCTCCATCCAAAGGACAAGTGGTACGTTTGCTTGATTCTCTTCGAACGTGTCGAAGGCCTTCTTCCACTTAACTTGATTAATTGTGTAAGATGTAAAGGTTGTCAACTGAACATCTCCCATGTATGGCACTAGGTTGAATGATTGATCATCACCAGAAAGTAATCATGCATATAGAGTTTGCACATCAAGTGTTGGTTCAAGGTATTGTGACTCCTCAAGATACACAAAAACTGTATCGGGTCTTCTATTACAAAGCTGATTTCCTGGTGAATGCTTTCTAAACAAAAGAATACATATTTTTCATGAAGGAATAGAGCATAGATGTGGGCAGGGGGTCAACAAGCCATTACCTACTGCGCCAAAGCGAACATTTCGTCCTTATTAACCTTTAGTAGTTGCACATGCTCTTCCAATTCCTTGATTTTCTTTTGTTGCTTCTCCTGCTTTCGTTTCTCTTTCTCCATCTGCTCCACATAATCGGTAACTATTTTCGTAGCTTGCTCATGAACTCCCCTCACTCCTTCCTAGCGTGCTTCCACAGGTATAGTCCCCCATTTAAGGCAAGATGCAGCAGCTTGCCACTTCTGAATCTCTACAGTCACCAAAAATTCTTGTGCCTCAATCAAATGCAAAAATGACTCGGTCTGTGTAGCCGCGGAGGTTGTGGGCCTATATTAGGTCTGCACTACTACTGAAATGTTTTCGGCCCCAGGTTTCACAACATTCTTTTCATGTCTCCTCACTTTTCTTCGTTAGCATAGTACCTGCCTCCTTAGCTTGACTATTTCCATTTTTAGCTGCATGTGTTTCTCTCAACTATGACTGGTACCTTTCTTTAAGAGGAGGCCTTATTTTTTCACATTGCTCAATAAATTCTTGTTTGACAGCGACTTCCTCCACTAGCCTCACAACTGGTGTGGGGTTTGGTGGATTAACGTTGACAAATTCATCAACCGACTCTTGCTTTACCCTGATTCCCTCTATGTATTCCTAAACTAGGGGAACAGTCCTAACATCTTCTCCTCCATGTCTCGGGACCTCCACATCTTCCCTTGGTGGCTCTGGAGTCACTGCAGGCCTTTGCAGAGTAGTGCCTTCGACACCCTTTTCTTGCGAATTCTCCACTTCCCGACTGTCTTCTCTTTCGGGTCCCAAGACCTCCACATATTCCCTTGGTGGCTCTGGAGTCACTGTAGGCCTTTGTGGGGTAGTGTCTTTGACACCCTTTTCTTGCAACTGCTCCGCTTCCCGACCGCCTTCTCCTTCAAGTCCCAAGACCTTCACATCTTCCCTTGGTGGCTCTAGATTCACTGAAGGCCTTTGTGCGGTAGTGTCTTCGACACCCTTTTATTGTGACTGCTCTGCCACCTGACCATCTTCTTTTATCTACTCAAAAATTGTTTCGAGCCCCTATGGGTTAGTTTCAACAACATTCTCCTCTAATGGCCCTGTGCAGACAGTATCGGCCATAATTTCTTCAGTTTGTCCTTCGGTCGGCATTGGTTCTTTTGTGGCAGTTCCGACCACCAATCCCTCAATTTGTGCAATTTTATCACCAGTCGATACTGGTTCTTGAGTAACAATGTCGATGATGGTGCCTTTAACTGCCCCGACAAATTTTAAGATTGGGGGATAGGCTTTTTCCTTCACCATGTGCCTAGGGGAACGAAACTTCCTTGCCCCTCTTGGAAAAGACACAAGAAGAGGAGAACGGAAAATGTTTTATTCAATGTCCATTATCTCAATGCCTGCTGCCTCAGGCCCTCCTTCCCTTGTGTTCATTGGCTAGTCTGTGCTCCCTTTTTCTTTTTATGCCTGTGCTTCTTCCAATTTTTCCTCCTACTTAACTGTCGACACTAGTTCTTACAAAGCAGTGTCGACTACGGCCCTTATTTCTTCCAAGGGTTCCTTATTCACTCGAGCAAGTGATGTTGGTTCTTGTGTAGCAGCACCACTTGCAACTTCATCCAAAGGTTATTCATTTTCTTGGACATGTGATGTTATTTCTTGTGTGTAAGTACCACCTGCAATTTCATCCAAGGGCGTTGATTCTCTCCTCAAATTGGTAGGTGACGCTAGTTTGTGCGGAACAACATCGACTACATTCCCTTCTATCTCCATTGCTTCTACTCCCATTGGATCAACAAGTAACACTAGTTCTTGTGGAGCAGCACCATTCGTGGCCTCTTCTGTCTCCATTGCTTCTACTCCCATTGGGCCAACAGGCAATGCTGGTTCTTGTGGAGAAACATTGTTTGTGGTCTCTTCTGTCTCCATTGCTTCTACTCCCATTGGCCAGCAGGTGACACTGGTTCTTGTGGAGCAGCGTAATCTATGGCCTCTTCTTCTTCTGCCATCAATTCTTCCTCATCCTCCCTTGCAGGCATCATAGCTACAAGTTCTTCCTAAGCTAGCTTGGTGAATTGTGGCTAAGCCACAGAAGTTCAAGACAGAGCATGCACCACTAATAGTCTAACTATCCCATGATTTGTTAGGACCACTAATGCTTGTCGTGACCAATGAGAAGACTACGCCATTAGCTAAAGACTATTCCATAGAAAATATGGCATATCTAAAGAGTGAATCTGCGCATGCTGGAAGCAAATGCATGCAAGAACCTTGAAATGATATTTAAACAGGGTAGCAAATCGGTCTTCGTAAGTAATATATCTAATGACAAAATATGCAACCTCAGCCCATGGGTGCGGAAGAGGCTTTCGATCATAACCCCTACCCTTCTGGATTGTTGTTTCTTCAGCCTACAAAAACAATTCTGGGAACTCTAACAAAGGAGATTTCTGATAAAACCATTTCTTTCCTCCTTGCGGCAACCCGTTGACGGTAGAAATTACTTCCTCTGCGACAAAAATATCCAGCCCACAAACTCTGGAATGATTTCCATCCAAGTTCAATGCGAATTCGACTGTAATAGCTTCGTCAAATCCCTGCAGCCTCTCAAAATACACATGCCATCATGCATCTAAAAAGACTTGCCATACGTCTGGATTGCGTCAAACTTGTAATGCGTTTTTTGGTTCGTGCCTAAGGGCTTGCTGCCCATTCTGCAGTTGCTCAGTAGCAGCAATTGGAGTAACAGCAAGACCATTGAGGAGGAGTGTCGGCAGGTAAATTTGCGGTGACAGGGTTGTGGTGGCGACAGGGTGCAGTGATAGTGAAATCCAGGAAGATAATGGTGAAATATGGAAAAATCCATAGCAGATTATGGTAATAATGAGTGGTAATTATGGTAATCGTTTCAAAGCATTGGAAAGGACCGTCCATTAACACAATCATACTTATTTCAAGTCCTGATGCATATAGATAACCGTGCAAAGTATGGTGGGGGTTGTGGAGTGTACGCACTAGCACAGGGTTCAATGGTGATAATGACAAGTCATTACTACATTTTAATTATGGCATCTTTGTATTTATTATAATACCTCCCCCCAACTAAGGGATTATCGTCCACGGTCATGTCAAGTCATGTCAAATGAATTATTGATCAAATCCACAAAGTCGATCGGGGACGCACCTGGCGACTTAGCTTGACGACGTAACAACAGTGGAGGAGTAAAAGCATCAGATAGAGTAACAGAACTCGAGGAGTAACAACATCGGGGGGAGTAACAGCACCTGAGGAGTAATAGCATCGCTTGAACACTTAGCCAGAATCGCCACGAACGAAGTAATAACACTAGAGGAGTAACAACATTTTATATATATAGATATTATTGATTTATTTATTCCTTTTTTTTTTAGATCAGAGGTGCAGAGGAAGAGTTGTCTGCACTAACAATTTCAAAACCAGAATTATCAAAGAAATGTTTAATACAGGAGTCTTTAGAATTTGGATGGTGATACAGTCTGAGGTGGTGTCCATCTACAAGCAGAGGAGTGTGTGCCTCATCGATTGTCATAAGTCTAACGGTCTCGTTATCGAACACCGTGTCAACTTCATATGGTCCCTTCCATCTGGAGCAGAGTTTTCCTTTAAAATATTTGAACCAAGAATCATAGAGCAATGCCCAATCTCCTCTTTGAAACACCTTTTTCTTAATAAATTTGTCACGCCATATAATTCGTTGTTGTTGAATTACAGCAGTATTTTGGAAAACTACCAAACGAATTTCATCCAACTCATTTAAATGTTTCAGTCGGTGTTTCTGGGCTTCTGAAATATTCAAACCTACTTCAAGGGTTCTCCTGAGTGTCTTAATTTCGAATTCCACCAAAAACAAAGGGGATTTCCCATAAAAAAGATCATATGGTGAAAATCTTGTTGTGTTTTTCTATACGCCCACAGTGCCTCGGGAAGTTTCTCAATCCAATTTCGATGATGGTTTGCTACAGTTTTGTAAGAATATTTTCCAGTACCTTGTTTGTGCCCTTGACTTGACCATTCGCCTGAGGGTGATATGGAGATGTTACCATATGCTTGATGCCATATTTCTTCATAAGTCCTGCTATCAAATGTGATGTAAATTGCACCTGTCCATCTGAAACTATCTCTCTAGGAGCTCCATACCAAGCAAAAAAATCTTCAAATAAGAAGTTTGAGACAACATGCTATGTTGCTTCCACAACAGCCTTGGCCTCTACCCACTTTGTCACATAATCCATGCAAACCAGAATGTGAACGTTCTGATGTGAAGGTGGATTGAACAATCCAACGAAATCGATAACCCATTTTTTAAAGGGCTCAAGAGCTAGTTGAGGCTGTAACAACATCTCATCTGCCCGACTAGGCTGACCCATCCATTGACAACTATCGCACCATTGCACATAGTTCCTTGCATCATGAAAAATAGAAGGCCAATAGTACCCCATTTGCAACACCTTATGACCTATTCCCTTATCTGCAAAATTTCCCCCACAGGGGCCATCATGAACAACTTTCAGGACATCATAGATGTCATCCTCACTTATGCAGTGCCAGATTTGTTGGTCAGGTCTTGTATAAAAGAAATATGCTTCTATCCATTAATAGCAAGCACTATGATGGATAATCTGTCGTTGCTCTCTATATGGTAGGTGTTCAGGCGCTTTTCCTGTAGCAAGATAGTTAGCAATATCTGCATATGACAGAGTGTGAGTAGAAATTGCAAAAATATGTTCATCTGGAAAACTATCCTCTACGAGTGTACCCTCGTCACTAGTATCCATCCTAGATAGGAAATCTGCAACTACATTATCTTTCCCTAGCTTATCTACAATGGTAATATCAAATTCTTGAATTAACAACAACCATCTTGTAATACAACAAGGGGTTATCGGTTTATTCATCAGATACTTGATAGTTGTATGATCAGTGTGCACGAAAGTATGATACCCTGTAATGTAATGCCGAAACTTATTACTAGCATAAATAACAGCCAAGAAATCCTTTTTAGTTATCGTGTAGTTCAATTTAGCAAGAGTTAATTTCTTGTTGACATAATAGATCACATGTAGTTTCTTATCCTCCTATTGCCCAGGACTGCCCCTATTGTTGTTTGAGAAGCATCTATAGAGATTTGAAACGAGAGATCCAGTTAGCACCATGTAATATCGGAGCTTTACAAACTAGTTCTTTGATTTCCTTAAAGGCTGCTTCACATTCATTTGTCCACACAAACTCTACATCTTTAGGTAACAATTGAAAAAGTGTAATGTTGTCTTAGAAATTTTTTCTATATAACGTCTGTAATAACCAACATAACCAATGAAGCTACGTACCTATGTTGGTGTCTTAGGTGTAGGAAAATTCAATATTACCTCTACCTTAGTAGGATCAACCCGAATTCCTGCAGTTGACAGCAGGTGTCCCAGCACTATTCCTTCCTTCATCGTCATATGGCGTTTTATTGTACTAAGAGAAACATGTGTTTGCTTACATCTTTCAAGTACTTTCTCTAAATTTTCTAGACCTTCTTAAAAACAATCCCCATATGGGGTGAAGTCATCCATGTAGATTTCAACACTATCATTGAGTACATCAAAAAAAATAAAAATAAAAATAAAAATACCTAGTATTTCCCTTTGGAAGGTAGTGGGTGCGTTACAGAGACCAAATGGTAGGACTTGGTAGGCAAAGGTTCCCCAAGGGCATGTGAAGGTAGTTTTATCCTGATCATCGGGAGATATTTGTATCTGATTGTATCCACTGAATCCATCCAGAAAGGAGAAAAACTTCTTTCTGGCTAACGTATCAAGGACTTGGTCAATAAAGGGTAAGGGAAAATGGTCTTTTAAAGGCACTTTATTTAATTCCCTGTAACCTACACAAATCCACCATTTGCCATTCTTCTTAGGAAAAATGACTAGCGAGGAAACCCATTGACTATTTGATATCAGATAAATAAAATCCACATCTAATAGCTTATGTAATTCGTCTTTGACAGTGTCTTTAAAGAAAGGATTCATTCTTCTTTGTGGCTGCCTAATAGGTCAACATTCTTCTTTAATGTATATGTAATGAGGACATAAATCAGCAGGGATGCCTTTCATATCTGTATACTCCCAAGCAAAGGCTTCTTTATGTGCCCGAAGGACCTTCAATAACTATTCGTTTTGGGAGGGTGAAAGGTCAAGATTAATATTCAGTGTTTTCTCTTGTTCAATTTTTACAGAAATATTGTCATGGGGTACAATTATAGGAATATTTACAACTTCTGTTTCTGGTTCCATATCCTCCTAAACATTGCAACTCATGACAAATTCGAATAGCTGGCGGGTTGGATCAGAATCGTAGTTGGGACTACTAAGGAAGGTGCTAATGGAATCATCTTCCATTTAATCTCTCCATTAAGCTCTTCTTCTATCAAGCATTCAAGTTGTCCTGTGATGGATCCCGATTGGGATTTGAAACGTTGGCAGAAAATGGTTCTTACTGTGGATTCTCCGGTAACAAAGTCGAAAGCCTTATTGATGGTAAGGATAGGTCTAACTTCTTCATTATCAGATTCAGGATCTTTCATAGGTAGAGATTTTTGCATCAAGGTAAATCCTGGTTTATTTGACGAACTTGGTTCAACATGGGGGTAGAAAATAATATTCTTTGTAACTTCCCCATTGGATATTACAATATTTCCATACTGACACCCAATGTAAGAATCTGCGGTCACAAGCCAAGGTCTTCCTAAAATCAAAGGATGTCCACCGACTGGGGAATGGGTATGTAAGACCAAAACGTCAACAGGGTATTGCCATGAGTCTACTGAAATAGTTATATCTTCCATCTTCCCTACCAGTCTTATACTAGACCGATTTTCCAATTCTAGGATGGTGGGAGTTGGCTTAAGGTTTTGCAGACCCAAGGTAATCACAGTTGCAGAAGTTTTGATGTTAATAGATACTCCCAAATCTACCCGTACGTTTGGGATATCAACCCCATTAATCTATACTGTCAGATTCGAGTTTCCTAAATCCCTGTATTTTACAGGTATAGGCTTCCCCAACATTATGTTTGATAATTTTCCCATAATGAGAAGAGTGAGTGGATCCTTTGGTTTTCTGTCAAGCTTCTTAGAGCAATATTGTTTAATTGTTTTAATCAGTATATCCTTCATAGCCTGAAGTAACAGGATTTTGACAAATAAATTATGGATTTCCCCTAAAAATTCAAATTCAGGACAAGGACTTTGTTTTCTCAATGATAGTCTCTCAGGGTAAGGTGGACTAGTCTGACATCCTCTAGTAACAATTGTTTGCGAAGGGGTTTGTTGTTTCATAGGAATTTGTATTAACTCATCCCCGGTTGTTTTGGTAGAATCTCTAGGTTCTGGTTCTGAGACTTCATCATCGGTATGTTCAACAATTATTGGTGAAGTCTGAGTATTCACCACCCGATTGGATCGGAGATTAAATTCATTACATTCTGCAATGGAAATACTATATGCAGGGAGGTTGAGTGTCTCAACCTTCTAAGCCCCTCTATTGTTTGGATTTGGATTTGATTGAACAACCAATTGTGGACAAAGAGGAGGATTGATATTGGATGCATTAGAAGGTAGTTGTAGCTGCTATTGTGGCATAGGTTGGGAGAATTGTCCTGAAGGAGGAGGAGTTCCATGCCAGTTCTGGGACCATGAAGGGTTTGGAACAAATTGAGGGTACCATGGTTTCTAGGGCATTATATATTGATAAGACTGTGGTCATGAAGGTGAAAAAGGTACAGATTGAGGCCCAAAATTCAAATTATTAAAATACTAAGAAGGGTCTTGAGGCATACCTTGATTCATGTTCTGTGGTCATGGTTGCCATGGTTTCTTTGATCCCATAAAATACAATTGATCTACTTCTTCATTTGTTCCCTAAAAAATTGCCTTCAACCCAGGAAGAGATGGATAGGTGCTAGTGGAATGACTTTGTTCACATATCACACAAGTCTCGATGGAATTCAATGGGCATTCCTTCAATGGATGCTTCTTCCTACATTGAGGGCAGAAAATGGACATAACCTTCTCTGCTTCCATCTTCTTCTGTTTCGCCTGCAAAACATCCAGTTTTTATGACATTGTGCTCAGGATATCGGTTCTCAAGTTGTCCAGCAAGTTCCCAATTTCTGCTTTTGTAACTCCACCGCTATATGTCTTCGGAGTTCGGATCCCCTGCCTATGCCTCGCAACTCCTCGTGAAAAATTGATGCACAATTCGTAGATTGTATCAATTTGGTCTTTTGATATGTCTCCTTTTCCTACTACATTCAATAGTTCCAAAGGTTCCTCCCTCAATGCCCGAAGAAAGATTATTTTCAAGATATTCTTATCCAAATCACTATGGCATGATCTTTGCAAACTATATTGAAAATGTTCCACAAAGTCCTCCATGTTCTCATCCTCTTTCTGCATAATCTTAAAGATTTCTTCCTTCACATCTCGAGATTTGCAGTAGTCTTGATATTTTTCGAGGAAAATCGTCTTCATATCGTCCCATGTAGTAATAGATTTCCCCCTAAACCCATAAACCATCTCAAAGATGTTCCCTTCAAAGTAGCAGGGAATATCTTCAATTTCTGAGCATCAGAAATATAATCATACCCCCGACAAACAATGTTGAATTCAAAAAGGAATGTGTTCAGATCCTCGGAAGAAATACCATGGAAATTAGGTAATGTTGTCAAAGGAATAGGCTTCATAGGTGCATCACCTCTAATATCTCCAACTAGGAATTCGATCAAAGAAGTTATAGGAGCCATGAATATCTTCCAATACTCACTTGGAATCTCAACAGGTTCTAGCTCCGGTTGTTCTGTAACAGGTGGTTGAGGTTTTTTAACAACACTTCCTCGACCAAATGGTGTAGGTAATTCCCTTAAAACTTCTTCCTCTGAACTTGCAATATGCAGTTCCTCAGATCCTATACTTGCTACTTCTTCTTCCCAGAATTGCACTTCTGTTGTTGGAGGAGGTTCTGGTTTTGAAACTGATTTTCCTCCAGATCTCGTATGATATCTCAGCCTAACAGCAGCTTGTGACGATGCTCCTGAATCAGTGCTTGAAATGATCTCTTAGATGTAGGTATTTCTTCCTAGATCTCTCCCTCTTCTTTTTCGGGGTCTTCCTCTACCCCTTTTATTTGTATCTCTGTTCATGCAATTGGAAAACAAAAGGAAAACATTCAAGAAAATTTAAAGCTTAGGACCTAGAGCAGAGTGAGAAATTCCCTCCCCAAAACGAGGGAGTGGCCCCTAAAAATGAAGAAAAAGAAGAAAATAAACCAATCAAAAATTTAAGCTCGGGACGTGAAACAGGGTGACATAAAAACTTCCCTTCCCAGGATGAGAGAGTGGTTCTTATGAAAAAGAAAACAATACAATCTAGTGCTCAGGACTTGGATCAGGGTGAGAAATTCCCTCCCTAGGATGAGAGAGTGGTCCTAAGAAAAACAAGAAATCAAAGCAACCAAAATGATCTAATGCTCAAAACCTGCAGCAGGGTGAAAAAACTCCTCCCTAGGACAAGAGATCAATCCCATGGTCAATAATGGTCGTACTTTCGCACCTTAGATAGCCTCCCCAGCAACGGCGCCAAAATTTTGGTGTTCATATATGAATCATGCAGTTCACCCAATTCCACATTAGTGGTCAACCCATGGCTCTATGAGTTATTTCAAGGCTATCATGCAAAGTATATGCAAACCACAGTTTCCTTACCCAACATTGAACTTCCAATTATAAACTGAACAATGTTTAACAGCATACAATAATTGTAACAACAATAAGAGTAACAAAAAGTAATAATTGTAATAGCAAGAAGAGTAACAACAAGTTACAACTCACAACAACACATTGATAATCATTCACACAATAAATAACTCAAAAAAAATAAACCTATGCACACATCTATTCCAGTCTTGTAGCGGCTACAACCACACTCCAAAATTTTGCCTTAGCTTCGTTTTAGAGTCTCCCTTCCAACCTTCACATTAGCTTGCCTTGTTTCGTCAAGTTCACAAGCTTCAGTGTTTTGCTTACACAAAGACAGCCTGTCGATCACAGCTCGATGCATTCCCCTCACAGGTTGATCACCCAGACTTGTTCCATCTGCAGGCTAAGCATCTCCCCTAAGAAATTGTGCAATTCTCGAGGGCAACCAACCTTCCCTCCAGAAATAGCGCAATCCTGACTGGCAAACTGCTACACTCCATAATTGTGCAATTTTGGCAGTCAATGCTTACAGTGACAATTGTAGAATTTTCCCCAGCAGGGCTGCTCAGCCTAGAATTTGCACAAATCTAGGCAGCAGTCAGCTGCTCTGCCCAGAAATTGCGCAAATCTCCTGGGCAGCCAGCCCAGCTCCCAGCTAGAAATGCTCATTTCCTCCCAGCAGTCAAGCAATCTCTTGCATGTGCATTTGAGTTGACAGGTTCCCTCCGAGACCGAGAAAAACTGACTTGCATGAATGAGCTACTTCTCCCAAGGTAGCATGCAAAGGCATCCCTTGTTTTATGGATCTATGTTTAGCAGTTAGAGGTCACATGCAAGGATCATTTCAGAAACCTCCCACGAAGTGTCACTTTCCCTAGATTTGTGGCATGTGCGTCACAACCTCGATGTTATCAAAACTCATCAATCGGACGCTGCAGAGCTCATTCCTCACATCAACCTTGCAGCTCTGACATCCCACATCACATCTAGGAGTTGTCGGCATGTTCAGCTTAGTTGTTTTTGGGTAAGCCATCTTTCCATGACTTTTGTTTCATTTCTATCGCTTTTTGTGTTTTCGCTTGTATGAGTATTGTTTGCTTGTTTTCTTTGAGCGCTTGTTGTCTTTTACATGTATATTAGCTTGTCCTAGCACTGTTTCAGTTTTTGTTGCTATCTAAATGTGTCGTATGCATGAAACTGTTTTTCATGAATGGTCACTGATTTGGTGACTTGCCTCACCCACATGCATGTTGATCTGTTTACTGAAGCTTTTATTTATGTTTGCATGCACCGTCAATCACTTCTACTTTCACTAAGTGTCGCCATGCATCCACTGTCATATTTGCTTTCAGTTTCCCGTTGGCAAGTTGGACCAACCTTGGTCCGGACTCTGCCTTCACTGAGACAACATTGTGTAATCTGGGAAAGCAAGGCTCTGTCTTCCTCTCCAGAAATGTGCATTTCTGCCCAAGAACTGTCCTCTAGGACTATTTTGCGTATTTCTGAGGGACAGTGACTGCTGGCCTAGAAAATTGCATAATGCAGTCACTGAGCCTGCAGCCATTACCAGCTGAGATTGTGCATTGTGCAATTCCAGAAGTCAACAGCCAGACTGGACTATGCATTGTGTAGTTCTAGCAGTTATTCGGTCTCCCAGTAGCCCAGATTGTGCCTTTCGTAGTCTTGGCAGTCAGTCTACGAACCTCCCAGCTGAAATTGTACAACCTTCATGATCAATCACACAGGTATGTTGAAAGTTAGTTCTCAAGTTCATTTTGGTTTTCGAATGATAGATTACTTGCCATGAGTGTCGCCATGTCTCCAGGTATTGCAGGTGTTCATCTGCCTCTCAGCAGTGCAAGTACAATGGTTTCCAAGAGGGCAGAGTCAAAGACACCAATCAGAGAACACCTGGACATGCAGTCGGTCAAATGTCTATGAGCTTTCCTACTCACGAAGATATCAAGTTGTTCGTAGAAAAGAACATCAAGTTATCACAACGAGCATCATCATGAATAGCCGTTGAAGGTAACATACCGAACGCAATGAATGCAACGAACACAACGTACGCAACAAATACAGTGAACGTAAAAAACGCAAGAGGAAGGTTGTTGACAACACAGAGGCGGAACAAAGTTGTAAGATCAAGCAGATCCACTGATGATGAAAGCAACTTTGGAGACTCATGCTATGAGGTGACGGTGTGACATGAAGATCGCAAGAAGACAGAGAATGGAACAAAGAAGAAGTTGCATCTGCTTAAGTAGCAACTCAAGGAAAAACATGAAGCTGCACAAATAGACAAATGCGTTGCAGCAGGAACAGGAACAGCAGTGGGTGCAACATGCACTCACGGATGAAACTGCGCTCCTACAATTTGATCCATCCCAACAGCTGGCACGGAGCAGACATGGTGAGCAGTTTTGTTGGTTATGTGCAAGCGATCCAGCAACATGCATATCATTGTGTGCACACATGCGATCCAACCCCTTAAGCACACTCACCAAGGCAAAGACAAGAAGCAATTCCACCTCAAGCTGAACATGTAATTCGGCAAGTTGATGCGCATGACCACCAACACACACTTGAAGATCATCACAGAAACTGTGCATCGGTGTGTTTCTGATTCAGTCGCACCCAAGAAGACCATGCGCATGTTAGCAAATGAGTTGGATGAAGGAGCTGAACCAATGCACCGGAGGCAACGAAGGCAAGAGTTCGCTTCAGCAACATGTCACCATGGGGTGAATGCACACCATCACAGATGACCAAGCTTGGCATCAGCTCACCACCTTCGTCATCACAAGCGTGTCAAAGATTTGCTCTCATCACAATGGACAGAGTGTCAGTGATGTCTTGCATGGCTTGCTCAAGCCATGTTGTCTCACATGAATACATGTGCATTGTAATGTAACATCATGTCAAGTGTAAGTCAAGTGTCAATAGTTGGATGTAATATTCATAGAGTAAATGAAGAGTCATGAGGGTAGATTAACAGTCACAGAGTAGATGAAGAGTCATGAGGGTAGATGAACTGTCACAAAGTGGAATGTCAAGGGCCACCTCACCCTTTGCTATAAATAGACTCTCATAACTCATTGTATAGGCTTTTGGTTAGCCAAGCTTCTGATAAGACTATCTTGGAAAGAGCTTGGACAATATTGTAACGCGCCTTGGCTTCTCCACTACACAGAGCTAGTTCATCTATTTGGGGGAGCAGGCAGATATGGCTATAACGTTCCACTGTTGGGGCTAGTAGGTTTACATGGATGTATTGTATGATTGAAACTTACATTTCTTTATATAATAAGAGCCAACACGTTTTCATGCATATTTTGTTATTGTAGTTGGATTTTTCCAGTTGTTGTAGCAATGTATGTCTTATGGAAATGATTTCATCATCCGAAAAAATCTCTTAGATAACTTGTCTCATAAAACATTTGATGGTGGAGGCTATGTAGCCTTGGTAAGGCATGCGGTCGACGTTGTAGGCTCATGAGAAAGACATGGATTCTTGAAGAATACATAAGTTGCACATTTTTCATCTACGTGCTTTGAGGGCACCCAAGGTACTGGTGTGCCACGCTGCCTAAAATATCTATTCATTCTCTTGCTCATCTGGTTGCAGAGATGGACCGTGCTTTCAATCACTTTAACTATAAAGCACTCAACAAAGAAATTATGGAATTACGAAAATCACCCAATGAATCCGTTGAACAGTTTCACACACGCTTTTGTAATCTTGCATACCAATTCCCTGAAGATGATATTGATTGGGAATTTCTTGATGGAAGATTTGAGTATCTTCTTCACGTATCCGAACCCCACTCAACACACTTTGGTGATGGAGCTGCGCAATCACAGGTAGGCACAGTTGTTGTCACAAGTGACTATCCACCTTCACCTCATCAAATAGCTCCACCACGGTGGAGTGATGTGGGAAATCATGCACACACCTTTGTTGAAGTGTCACACTCTCCCACCCCACCTTCTCTTGATATTTGCGCATATTTGGCTTGCAAGGATGTTGGTTGTCACGTGAACTCATTCCCTTGACCTCCGTCCTCGCGTTCTGTTGATCCTCTGGATTGTACTATCTTTTGTTCTCCCATTCCGGACTCCTCACCTGTTGTGAACAAGGATCAAGTTGTCGACGGAGTTGGTGTTATGCAGCCAACCTACGCCATCATTCATGATGAGTGTGTGCGGGAATCTAAAGAAGAGCCTGCAGTGAAGGATGACTCCCTTCCAGCCGTGCCTCATCTGCTTCATCCTGACATCCCTTGTGATTTTGCCACTATTGATTTCTCCTATGAAAACTCATTTCTGGATGCTTCTACTTCCGATCATTCACAGGACACCTCATATGTCAGCGTTTCATTGCAGTGCAGAGAGGACACATCTTCCTCGGAAAATCCATCCAATATGTCATCTATCTTTCTTGAAAACATAGAGGGTGAAAATATTTGCTTCCCATCTAATTCCTAAAATCATGAGGATGCCGACAAACATCCTGAATTTTCTGATCTTGGTTGTCGTGATCTATTCACTTCCTCATCTGATCACGATGTTGATTCAATCGTTGTTAATCTGTCCAAGGCATTGGTCTACGATGATCTATCTATCAACGAAGTCGAAACCCCCCAGACTGTCAAGGCACTTCAGCCTGATCTAATGGTTATGTCAGGCCCTCGTTGTCCTGAGGTTGGTTTCACTTTTGGTCGGGAAATTGTTGAAACACTCAAGGCTCCTCATCACTCTCTACTTTGCACTGAAAATCAACCAAACAACCAGATTTCACTTCTTCTACTTGAACTACACGATCCCATCGCTCATGCATTAGAGGAATCTTACATAGCAAGCACACATGCACAACACAAGTGGTCTACTTTCTCACGTTTGCTTACTTGTCACAGTGAAGAGAATGCACACACTCAACATCCGCATGCAATGTAGCACAACATCATGGTAGCACCACATAATGCATGTCATGCACTTTCACTCATCTTTGTTATGTGGTCACTTGTAAGCTCGGAGTGTGTTTGTCTTCACTGTTACATCTTTCTTGTTTGTTGGTTCGCACAGTTGTCTTGTTCGCGAACCATGCCTTCACCAACATGGGTCAACCAATGCACCGGTGGATGCATTGGAAGTATCATTTCACATGAGATGGCCCATGCACTGTTAGCTTAGGAGTAGGAGTAGTGTTTGATTTTGAGTTGTTTACTTGCATGCGTGTTTGCTTACTTGCTTTGTTTGTTTGTTTGTCTGCTTGCTTGTTTGCTTACTTGCTTTGCTTTCACTCTTGCTTCTGCTCTTACTTTGCTTTTTTGTTTGTTAGTTTGCTTGTTTTGTTCGTAGGTCAGTTTCACATGAAACCATGTATGTCTCTTGAAACAAGCTGGGTGAAGTACAATAGGGCTTGTACAGTTATCACTACTTGGTTATCAATCATCTTGCCTCTGTATGAAGCACTTGTTACTTTTGGTCCATGATATGTCGAAGGAAAATATGTACTATTCGAAGTGAACCTTGGTGAAAACACAATGCTTGCACGTTAACTAGTGTCACCTATTGTAGTCGGTTGTTTTTGGGTTAACCCTTGTCAACTCAGTCAAGTAGAGTAAGGTGAGGGGGAAAACCTTAACAGGCACGTCCGAGGTATAATAAATTGCTTCTTGTTGAGTCCCAAACCTGCATCTTCCCTATATACCTTTTCAGCCTTCTTTTCCATTTATTTGATCCACTAGGCTGTCAAATCATTGCATATTAGTCTAAAAAGAGCTTATGAAATGGTTTCCTAACTATGTTTATGACTGTTGTTTGATTTAGATTTTTGTTCAAGCATCTGCGGAAACTTGTCACTTTCCGCAGCCAGCTCAAGTTTCTACAGCCATTTTGTTAAAGACTATGTTACAGGTGTCCAATGGAGAATCCGGCCACATGGGCAAGCTGCAAATGACATGTACATGGAGCGTGTCCCCTCAGTTCAGTCGAATCACTCACAAACAGCCATGGTCAAAGATGGTCAAAGGAGGGGTCAAACCAAGAGTTTTGCGGTGGCACGGCTCTGTTTTGCCCACGTGAAGGTTTGCGTGGCAAGATCCTCAATTTTCGGAGGTGTGCCAACACCTGTGGATCAATCCGTGAACTGAATCGAGCAGCCACCACTCCATGGATTTAACTGTCATAATTACCATACCGCTAGATCTCAGGCCGTGGAGATTTACGTGTCTGTTTGGCAGCGTAGAATCTAGGAATTAGTTATAGCATTTTCACTTATAAATAACGCGTTATCAAATGCTTGACAGTTAGCTTTTCATATGTAATCTTGACTGTGTTTTACGAGCCACTGTACCGTGCTCTATTTCTATGTTTTTACTACGCTTTAATATATGAGAAGACAACATTCTTGAGTTCCATTTGTGACTGAGTATTGATTGGATGAGGTTGCAGAGGGCCCCTGTACACCAAAGCCTTGTATCTACTGTATAATTTCTCGCCTCCTTTCATTATGTTACTGCTTTTATAATTAGTTGCCTTTATATATATTTCCTGATGTTTATAACTAACTGTTGTTCATCTTTTCCTTTTATGCTTTCTTATGGTTGCTAGCTGATCAGCCTATGTCTTTTAGGTTCTTGTTGGCAGCCCGGGCAAAATTACATAGTTTTAATGACCACTGACATGAGATCATCTTATCCTTTCTGCTGATTCATTTACTGAGTTTTAATTCTAACATTTTCATTTCTTTCAGTGTTGCTTTGCTTATTTACTTTTCTGCCACTTAGATATCATATTACTCATCAGTTTATGATTTCCTTCCTATAGCCAAGCGACTCAATTAGTGAGGAATCAGAATATTATTTGATGTAGTATGATTTAATTTGCTTTCCTGCAAGTTAAAGATTAAATTACTTATGTCATTTTCAAGAATTGAAATATGAATGAGTAGTTAAATCTTAGTTTCCTTTTATGCAATTTGATTTCCTGCAATTTAGATATCATATTACTCAACTTGTTTATGATTACTTCCTATAGCCAGAGCGAGTCGAAAGGTGAAGGGTCAGAATGTGGGTTGAAGTAGTGTGACTTAGTTTGCTTTGCTTTCAGTCTTTGAGTTGCTTTGAGTTCAATTTTTTTATTTTCTTTTCATACAGCAGTAAGGATACTGGGCCATTGTCACTAGTTCATTGTTTTGGTACATTTATTTCCTTTTGAGAATTGATTTCATCACAGTCAGTTTGAAACCTTCTCTTTGAGAACTTTAAAGTTTGGAAAATCATTGTAGAAATCACCATTACCATCCATACTTGAATCATTGTAGAAATCACCATTACCATCCATACTTGACTTTCAATTTCGCCATCTCACACTAGGAAATCCACAGAAGATAAACCCAAAAACAAACCAAAAACTCAAAAACGACAAAGAGCTAAGAAATTGGTTATCTTGCATATATAGTGCACTTCACTTTAGCAGTTTACGACTCCTGGATTGACATTTTAAATAGCAATTTAGGACACACTAAATTGACCAAACATTTTGGCGTCATTGCCGGGGAAGTGAAACTAGGTAGCCAATTTCTTAAAAAAAAAAAAAAACAAGAAAATTTCAAGGAAGGAAAATTGATAACCTCTCAAAGTATGCTCTCCTCTTGCACTTAGTGTGAACTGGAGGATCAGAAAAGAGAGAGTTATTGGTTTAATAATTTCTTGAGTATGCTCTCTTCTTCCACCTAGAGTGACCTGGAAGATCAAAAAGAGAATTATTAGCCCCACTTGAAGAAAAATAAAAAAATGACATGCATAGAGCAAGAGATTCTAGGGGAAGGTTTTTAGCTAAGGCCAAGAGTTCGATTTTTAC
The DNA here is from genome assembly GCA_031772625.1 of Pinus tabuliformis. Lineage (NCBI taxonomy): Eukaryota > Viridiplantae > Streptophyta > Pinopsida > Pinales > Pinaceae > Pinus > Pinus tabuliformis. The sequence continues at coordinate 3,677,338 of CM062811.1, read as the reverse complement.
AACTCCATCTACTTCAAGGAATAGACAAGAGACACTTCCATCATCTCCAACTCACACTCCTAGCCTTAGGATTCCTGGAATTCAAGAGGCAGTAGTTGAATTAGAAGACTCTCCCACACCATCCATCGAATCTGAATTAGGAAAAGATCCTTTCTTTCCTTCTACAAGGAGACACATTGTAGTTGAAGAAGTAGAATCACCTGAAGAAGAAGAGGGAGAAATTCCTCCTCGTTCGCCATTAGTAGAGGAACCAGAGGACTCTGAAGTCTCTGAGGAAACTATCATGACAGAGGAAGTAGTAAACGGATTCGGTAGAGGTAGAGGTAGAGGAGTGATCTGGATTTAAACAGGAACGCAACAAATTACAGAGATAACCATAAATACAGAGATGAGATAACCATAAATACTGAGATGCAGCGGAAATAATACTTCATTTCATTACTGTAAAATACTGAAATATGCTTACAAACAGAAATGGAAAGAAACCAGCTAGGGCGATGGTAGCTTATCTCTGAGAAGAGATGTGGTGGCTACATGCCTCTGAACTGTTCTGAACTGTGTTACAATGAGGCTCGAAGGCCTATTTATTGTTGAGAAACAATGGAAAACCCTTCACATTCCAAAACCTAACCCTAGAAGATGAAACGCCAAATTGTTGGCCCCGTTTGGGTAAATTGGTACATCAATTTCCCGGGGTCGTAACTTTGGCATACGATCTCCATTTGACGCGTACGATAGCTCGTTAGAAAGATCTATCCGAGTACTATCACTTTGGGAGGCAACATCGGTCCATGGAGCCATGTTGCCCCAGATTCCCAAAAAAAACGTCGTTTAGGGCCTCAAAACGGCTCCGGAAGTTCAGGACCCGAAAAACTGCTAAAAATAGTAAACTGTTCTACAATTTAGGAAACTGAAAAAGCTGAAAGAGACAATTGTGGGGGTCCAAATGGGATAGGTGGGTGGCCACCAACATCCACCTGGATCATTCCTCCCCCCTTAGGAAGCAATGGTCCCCATTGCGTTGAGTTCCTCCATCTGCTGAACTTGTCCTGCAATCTCTGATGTGTCTAGTGATGGTGGGAAGCATGGTCGACGATGGTCCACATTGAACATTTGGTGCAGGCGAAGGAATGGAGGAATGATGTGCTCCAAAGCATTGTTCCCCATAGCCTTGGTACTGCTATAAGGACCATGTCGGAGTGGTCTGAGCTTCTGACGGGTTCTGGTAAGGCGTTCTTTCTGTCGATGCAACCAGAGTTTGTTGCCCACCTGAAACTTGTGTGGTACCCATGTGGGTGAGGAGAAGTTGTTCCTGTGTTTTGTCATGACCGTATCCCTTTGCTGCTGCTACTGCATGGAGGAACCCTTTGCAAGGGTCATGGATGTAGCAACGATCTTCCCCTTATTTTGGGAGTGAACCAGACAGATGAATTTCCTGGTCTGTGATATGAGCTTGCTGCCTTTCTTGGTAGTGATCAAAGATGTGGCGGTAGGTGGGGCTACCTCCGGTATCCTGTATAATGAATTATTCAAAGAAATAATGATAGCAAGAGGCCTTGACTCATACATAGCATGTCGCCTCCACAAATATGGTTGGCCTAATAATACATCACAAACATCCAGAGGTGTAACATCACACAATACCTCGTCTGTGAAGGGCTTGATGCTGTAGGGAAGGCGGCACTGCTGGCGAACTTTGAGATCTCGTCCTTCATGAAGCCACCCGATACTGTACGACTGTGGGTGCGGTGTAGTCGGTAGGCCCAACCGCTTCACAACCTCTGTTGAAATGAGGTTCTTTTGGCTGCCACTGTCGACAATGAATTGTAGCGGCGAACCCTTCACCCACATCTGTGAGTGGAAAAGACACTCCCCCTCTTCTGGATCTGCAGGTTCATTCTTCTAGATCTTGGCAGTGGCAACAGTGGCGCTGGGATCTACATCAATGATCTGCTTCCCTTTTCCATTCCCCTTGTCGGGTTCTGGCTCAGGATCAGAACATGCATCTGATTCAAAAGCCTTCAACTCGGCCACCAGTGACTGCTTGGTCCGACACTCACTTGTGTTATGAGTGGGACTCTTGTGGAACTCACACCACTTTCCTGTGTCCTTCTTCGGCTTCGTGGTGTTGTTCTTTTCTTGCGGCTTCGACGGGTTGTCTTGGGTCACCCCACCTTGGCTTTGTCCTTTGGGCTTCGGATTTGCAGATCCAAAGTCTCGCTTCTTCTGTTTGAACTTTTTCTCGATTTTGACAGCGTATCGGTATGCTGTACCGAGTGAGGAGATGTTCAAGAACCCCATCTCTTCCTGGATGTATCTGTGTAGGCAGCCGCGGTATTTGAGTACCAGATGCAACTCAGAATCTTTGATACCCAACTGTGTGCGAAGGGTATGAAAAATGTTTGTGAACTCCGGCACACCTTGGTCTCGTCCCTGCCACAGTGTGGTCCATTTGATGTATTTGTCCTCATAGCTTCCGACAGGGTAGTACTGCTCCTTGATGGCATCCCGGAAGTCATTCCAAGTGGGTGCGGCTGAAAATAGTGAGCCTGTACTTTCATCCTTCTGCTCGCAGTAGGTTTCCCACCAGTCCTTGATGTGTGGGGCTGCTTTGAGAAGAGCGAAAACAATCTTTTCCCGATTTGAAAATTCATGAACAGAAAAATACCCATCTAGCAGATTTAACCATTTATCTACGGCATCTGCGTCTATTTGACCCTCGAATATGGGGATTTCAAAATTAACTTTTACCTTGAAGGGTGTGCCATTTCCAGAGTCGCTGTTGGAAGTCGATGCGTCGCCTCTGGGTAGCCGCTGAAGAATCTGCGCAAAGCTATCCATCATCGCGTTCCTTTGCCGCTCGAGCGCTTCTTCGAGCAAGATTTTGATAGGATCTCCTGCCCCCTCGTCTTTCTTCTCATCCACCATGGGAGGCCGTCGGGATTTGCGAGGCTGGTCTTGCAAAGGTTCGACCAGTTCAAGCCCTAACTCCTTATATCCTGACCTCGTTGGGGACATGCAAAGAAAAACAGAGAAAAAGCAGACCGCTCTGATACCACTGATCCGGATTTAAACAGGAATGCAACAAATTACAGAGATAACCATAAATACAGAGATGAGATAACCATAAATATTGAGATGCAGCGGAAATAATACTTCATTTCATTACTGTAAAATACTGAAATATGCTTACAAACAGAAATGGAAAGAAACCAGCTAGGGCGATGGTAGCTTATCTCTGAGAAGAGATGTGGCGGCTACATGCCTCTGAACTGTTCTGAACTGTGTTACAATGAGGCTCGAAGGCCTATTTATTGTTGAGAAACAATGGAAAACCCTTCACATTCCAAAACCTAACCCTAGAAGATGAAACGCCAAATTGTGGGCCCCGTTTGGGTAAATTGGTACATCAATTTCCCGGGGTCGTAACTTTGGCATACGATCTCCGTTTGACGCGTACGATAGCTCGTTAGAAAGATCTATCCGAGTACTATCACTTTGGGAGGCAACATCAGTCCATGGAGCCATGTTGCCCCAGATTCCCAAAAAAACGTCGTTTAGGGCCTCAAAACGGCTCCGGAAGTTCAGGACCCAAAAAACTGCTAAAAATAGTAAACTATTCTACAATTTAGGAAACTGAAAAAGCTGAAAGAGACAGTTGTGGGGGTCCAAATGGGATAGGTGGGTGGCCACCAACATCCACCTGGATCAAGGAGGAGGAGGAGGAAACAATGGAGGAGGTAGAGGTAACAATGGGGGAAATAGAGATGGAGATAACTCATTCAGATTTCCTATAGTTGATGAGGATTCTCGAGCAACAATGAAAAACATCTCACCATCTGTCCTCCCAAAATTTCATGGGTTAAGAAATGAGGATCCTGAAACATTTCTATTAGAGTTTGAGGTCGTATGTCGAACTTATGATTATCTGGAAGACTCTTAAAAACTCAAATTGTTTTCTTCAACATTGAAAGGAGCTGCTTTGAAATGGTTCATGGGACTAGTCACTCAATCCATTAGGACTTGGAATGATATGAAACAAACATTTTTGGATAGATACCTGGACTATTGTATGCCCACCAATCACAAGGATGAGGTATTCAAAATGGTGCAAAGAGAAGATGAAAACTTAGAAGATTTACTTGAAAGATTTCAATACAACCTGAAAAGAGAACAAATGAATAACTTAGATGAGGAAACCTTGAAAGCCCTTCTATTAAAAGCCATTAGAGATGAATGGATAGATATTTTGAACATGATGGGAAAAGGAGATATATCTCAACTTCCACTTCATGACATAGCAGAGCTATGTGTCCATCTCTCAAGGGGAAAATCTAAAACTAGAAAAGGGCCTAGAGATCCTTCTCTCATTAGAGCAAACAAATCTGCAACTGGATCAGTAAGTAGGGCTGAGATTGGCAACATGCTTGATGAATTCAAAATTGATATCTTAGGGAGTCTTAGTGAGCAACTAGACACCCTTAAAATACAAAACAAACAGAAAGCAGAAGCTAAAGCTTTGGCCATCTTTTGCCCAAAATGTAGAAAGAAACATGCTCTAAGGGAATGTCCCTTGGATGCAAAAGTTGTAGAAACATGTGTGATTTGTTCAGAAAACCATGAGACCAAGGATTGTCCTTCAATTCCTGGGCTCAAAGCTGTCTTTCAAGAAGATCCAAATACAATTGAGTCTCTCTGTTTTGTTGCAAGGAGACCTTGGCAGGGGCAACAAAACCAAGGGTTTAACAACTCTATGAACTTTCAAACCCCACCAAATTGGAATCCTTGCCAACAACCTTGGTCCCAACCTCAAAATCCTTTTCAATCATGGGTACAAGGTATGCAAAATCCTTATGGGAGATTTGCTCAATTTTATCAATATCCTCCATCTTTTCAAAACCAACAAGCTCCACAACTTCCAAATCAAAATCCACAACTATCATTGCCATTTCCACAACAACAACAACCTTCTCAAAAGAATCCAAATTCTCAACTCTTGCTTCCATTCCAACAGAAAACCAATCAATTACCTTCCCAACCATTGCCGAACCCCAACAATAAAAACCCTCAAAATGCTTACATGGTAGAAGGACAACAATTTCCTACCTATATGATTGTTCCTCTCAATGATGTACAACTCAGATCTGGTAGAGTTTTAGATAAGCCTTCTATAGATGCTAAAAAACAAAGCATTTCTGAGGAAGATTCTCTTGAAGCCAATAAAGGTTCTGAAGCATCTCTTCAAAACCCAAGCATTCAAAAAGAAAAAGAAAAAGAGTCAACCCCCACAACTCCAATAGTTGAGCAACCTGCATCTTCATCCACACCTCCTTTTCCTGAAAGATTACAAATTGACAAAGGGGTGGAAAAACAAATCTTGCTGCCTGACTATGATTTCCTAGATGAATTAAAGAATGTTTGTATCAAGATTCCCTTGTTACAAGCCATTAGAGAGATTCCTATTCTAGCAAAAACAATAAAGGAGTTGAGTCTTAAAAGACCAGGAAGGAAACCGAGAGATGCAAGAAGAATCCACCTGGTAGGAAAAATTGCGGATATCATGATGGGAAAAATTACTATGCAGAAGTATGTAGATCTCGGTAGTCCAATTGTCAAAACACATATCAATGGGGTAGAAATTCCAAATTCTTTGATTGATTTAGGGGCTGCTATCAACATTATGAGTAGACAGACTATGGAACAACTGAAACTTCCTAATCTTCTTTTTACACCTACTTTACTACAACTTGCAGATCGATCAATTATCAAACCAGATGGTGTATTAGAAGATATTTCACTCTCCTTAGACTCTCGGGAATATCCAGTAGATTTTATGATTTTAACTCCCAAGAGTAATTTAGGAGGACACCCTCTCATCTTAGGAAGACCTTGGCTAGCCACAGCTGATGCTTTTATCAATTGTAGGTCTGGGGATATGTATATTTTTGATGGTAATTCGACAAAGAAATTCAATCTGTATCCTCTAGCAAAAGCAATTACAGAAATAGGAGATAATGAGTGGGTTGATGATGAGGATACTATACAACCTGTCTTTACCATTTCTGAAATCAGTGAAGATAGTCAAATTCTGAACACATTAGAAAACTTTGAAACATCTTCAGAATATGACCACACACAATTTTAGTTAGATTCTGACATTGAGTATCTATCATCTAGACAAATGTCTCTTTTCTCTATGGAAGAGTTTGGTAGTTCCGCCATTGAGATCTTTCCAGGTAAAACATTGAATATCAACAAAAACTTGGAAAAATCACAATAGGGAGAGCTAACCAAAATCTTGCAAAAACATTCTACTGCATTTGCATGGGAGTATACCGATATGAAAGTTATTGACCCTAAGACTTGCATTCATCACATCTATATCGAGGAAAACAGTAGACCAATCAGACAACCTCAGAGAAGGATGAATCCAAACAGAGATAGTGAAAGAAGAGCTCCAAAAACTCCTCAATGTAAACTTCATTTAACCAATTTCAGATAGCCGATGGGTTTCTCCTTTGGTTATAGTACCTAAAAAGAATGGTAAATGGAGGGTATGCATTGATTACAAGGAATTGAACAAAGAAACTTTGAAGGATCACTTTCCTTTACCCTTTATCGATCAGGTATTAGATACTTTAGCAGGCAAAAAGTATTTTTCATTTTTGGATGGTTTTAGTGGCTATAATCAGATTCAGGTAGCACCTGAAGATCAAGACAAGACCACATTTACCTGTCCATGGGGAACTTTTGCTTACCGAGTACTTCCTTTTGGATTATGTAATGCACCCGCAACATTTCAAAGGGCAGTACCAGGAATCTTTTCTGATATAATCCATGATTGTGTAGAGGTTTATATGGATTATTTTACAGTTTATGGTAATTCATTTGAAGAGGCATTAGAGAATTTGGAAAAAGTCCTTATAAGGTGTAAAGAAACAAACCTTTCATTGAGTCATGAAAAATTCTTTATGATGTTTACTGAAGGTATTGTTTTGGGACATCATATTTCAGGGGATGGGATTAAAGTTGATAGATCAAATGTTGAAGTCATCTCCAAGTTGCCTATTCCAAATTGTCAGAAAGGATTTACTGGATATTATAGAAGATTTATCGAAAACTTCACCAAAATAGCATCTCCACTCTTCAAATTACTTACAAAAGACTGTGAATTCAAATGGGATTTTGATTGTCAATCTGCATTTGAAACTTTGAAAACAAGAATATCTGAAGCACCCATTTTGAGAGGGCCAAATTGGAAACTTCCTTTCCATATTTCTACAAATAATTTAGATACAGCTCCAGGAGCTGTGTTGGGTCAAAAGGATTTAGTTCCTTATGCCATTTACTACACCAGTAAAAATTTGACTCCCACCGAGTTAAACTATACTGTGACTGAAAAAGAGTTCTTAGCTATTGTTCATGCAATCAATAAGTTTAGACATTATATAACAGGCTATGAAACTTTTGTCCATACTGATCATTCTGCAATTAAATATCTAATGAACAAACCTATTACTAATGGCAGAGTTACAAGATGGCTCTTACTTTTACAAGAATTCAATATTACTGTGTTGGATAGACCAGGGAAACAAAATACAGTAGTTGATTTCTTGTCTAGAATCCAAAATACTAATGAAGATTCTCCTGTAGAGGATAAGTTTCCAGATGAATATTTATTTGCAGTAACTACTAAGACTCCTTGGTATGCAGATATTTCTAACTATTTGGTTACAGGGAAGCTACCTCCACATTTATTTCCTAGTGAAAAAAGAAGAATTATTCAGGAAAGTTCGAATTATTCATGGATTTCTAATGAATTGTTTAAAACAGGGCTAGATTGTGTGATCAGAAGATGTGTTCGGGAAGATGAAATGCCTGACATCCTTAAGGCATGTCATGATGAACCATGTGGTGGACACTTTGCTGACAAAAGGACGGCCTATAAAATCCTTTCTTTAGGATATTATTGGCCTTCCCTCTTCAAAGATACAAAACAATATGTCAGAAGGTGTGACAGCTGCCAAAGAGTTGGGAGACCGACTCTTTCAAATGAAATGCCATTGCAACCACAGGTACTCATCGAACCCTTTGAAAAATGGGCTTTAGATTTCATTGGACCCATTAATCCACCATCTAAACAGAAGAAGTATATATTGGTATGCACTAATTATGTCACTAAATGGGTAGAAGCCAAAGCATTGCCTTCTACCACTGAAAATTCAGTTGTTCATTTTCTTTATGAGGATATTTTTACTCGTTTTGGTGTCCCAAGAGAAATTGTGACAGATCAGGGAAGTCAATTTACATCTAACTTGATGGAGAAGCTGATGGAAGAATACAAAATCAAGCACAGAAAATCTACTCCTTACCATCAGCAAGAAAATGGCCAAGTGGAGTCTACAAACAAAGTTCTTGAGAGCATCATCACCAAAACTGTCCATCTACACAGAAGAGATTGGGCAGAGAGGCTTCCTGAAGCCTTGTGGGCCTACAGAACTACATGGAGGAACACAACAGGGCATTCTCCCTATGAACTTGTTTATGGGAAAGAAGTCCTGCTCCCCATTGAATTTCAAGTCAAGACTTTCAAGATGGCAGTTCAGTTGGGGATGAATCTATCAGAAGCACAAAAGCATAGAATGGAGCAGCTGAATGAGCTAGATGAGATCATACAAGAAGCAATTCTAAGAATTGATCTAGTTCAACATCAAAGAGCTAAGTGGCATGACAGATACATCAAAGAGAAAAAGTTTCAAGAGGGAGATTGGGCACTACTGTTTGATTCCAAGTTTAAAGACTTCAAAGGTAAATTTCAGACTCATTGGCTTGGGCCATATGAGATTGACAAAGTATTTAGCAATGGAGCAGTAAGAATCAAGACCATTGATGAATTTCAAACTCCTCTCATTGTGAATGGCCACCGATTGAAAATTTATCATAAGCCACTCTCAAAAGAGGAATTTGTCAAAATGTTTCAAGAGAATTCTGCAATAAGGCTGGTGAAGAAGAATTCTTCTTCCCCACCAACCTAGCCTTTGTTTCTTTCAGTTAAAAAATAATAATAATAATAATAATAATAATAATTTGTATGAGACTGAAAACCAATCACAGATTGGTGGTCTTATACAGAAAATGTAGAGTGAAAACCAGGGACACCTGACAATCTATATTTTCCAAAAAAAAAAATATCTTCTCTCCTTCTTTTTCCATCTTCACTCCACCTCATTTGCCATTTCACTCCATCTCCATCTCATTTTCATTTCACTTCACTCCGCTTCACTTTCACTCCATTCCACTCATTTCATTTTTCATTTCATCAATAAAAGTCCCTTTCAGGACTATTTTCACTCATTTAGTTATTATCTAACTATCTTTGTTCAGTTAAGAGGGTGATGTGCAGTTTCCGCAGCCAGAAGCAGTTTCCGCAGCCACCACTCTATTTTTCAAATTCACAGTCAAAATGTTAGTGCAATAGTCATGAAAATACAAGTGTAATTGAGCATATGCTATGAAGACATGGAGCATCTCCAAGACATCAAGGAAGAGCAGTTGGTTAAAAGCTATGAGCAAGAAATGACAAGGTTTCCAAAGGTATGAGCAAAATTTTTTAATCAAATAGAAATTAAAGTCATGATTATGCATAGTTATTAAACCATAAAAGCTCTACTATGTGCAATGATCGGTGCGATAGCTCCATTACCCACTCCCATTCCACGATATTATTCCGCACACCATGCATTCATTTCTTAACGGTCTCATGATTGATTTTCGGGTTTAAACTCATAGTCGACTGCACTTTCATTTACCACCTGTACTCATGAGATGTGACCTATCCCATTACGGCTCCTCTCCACCGCATTTTCCGCAGCCATCCATTAAAACGTGTAATATTTCGTACGCAGCCGTTTAATTCAAAAATCTCGACCTCACTCCATTCCCTTACCATTCTATTAAGATCATCCTCTTCACATACATCCGCATTTCATCTTGTGAACTCATTTGCGGCTGCTCATCCTCTGTTCCGCCTGTAATCCCGAAGCATTCCCGTTACCTGCTATCCATCTACCGATTGCAGCCACTGCATTTTACCATAAACCCTGCAACCGAGCCACCTTCCCTCTGCTAAACCCTCACACGCAATTGAATTTTCAGTTGAAATTCAAAACAGAGGAAGGAATGGGAAAATTACTAAGGGCAGAACCAGAAGGACCGAAATATTTAGAAGGTTACCCTCAAGCAAAAGATTTGCTGAAGAAAGCCAAATGGTTACACTTCATCCAAAAGTTTAAGGGCTATAATAAAGAGGTAACCAAAGCTTTTGCACGGTCTTTCGATGGCCAAATGGTGGAGATTGGAGACTTGAAGCTCACGGTGACTGAAACAACAGTAGCAGCTGCCACAGGCTTACCCCAGGAAGGTGAGCGATGGTTCAAAAACAAAAGCGTGGATGAACAGGCATGGAGAATTATGCTAAGAAACCCAGGTATGGACACCACTGTGTTTACGAAAGGAATTCTTGTTCATGCATTGAAAGAAGAATGGGCCAGTCTGCTGTTAGTTATCCAAAAATTTATCACTTGCGAAGGACGCTTTGGTTCAATGTATATGTACCATGCTAGACTGTTGATGAATTTCTTAGAGAGTCAAACTCTTAATTTGCCTTATTTCTTACTGTTGAGTTTGAAAAAGATGAGTATTACAGTCCAAAAACACATAGGAAATATAGAACCTCATTTATATCATCATGGACTTGTAAAGATTCTCATTGAGGACCAACTAAAGAAAAACAAAGATACCTGGGAACAATTCTTGATAAGAAACTACTTTCAAGAGCCATCTGAGGCATCTAAAAGTAGTACACCAAAGACACCAAGAAAGAGTAGGAGAAAAGAAAAGAGTGCCATAGTCCAAGACTCTCCTACTACAGAAACTCAAGAAGTTGGTCAAAAAGAAAAAGAGAACAGAACTAAGGACAAGAAACAGAAAAAATTGAAAGGCAAAAGAAACATACAAGAAGTCTACCAATCACCTGAGCCATCTATAGAGGAAGATTATCAAACACTGTCGGAGAGATTAGTGCATCTTCAAGAACAGGCTGCTATAGCAAAGAAAAAGGAAAAAGGGAAACAGAGCATACAAGAAGGGAGTACTAGTCCACCATACTTAAGGAGAAGCACCAGGCTAAGAGGAAAGGGGAGTAAAACACAAGTAAAACGGCCCCACTTCATTGAATTGGGTGGGGAAACACCCGAGAAACCTCCAGCTGGCCGTAGTCCACCTCGTCCTCAGCCAAGTATTGAAACTAGTCCTCCACATATTGATGAAAGCCCTTCTCGGCCAGAGCTAGAGAGCAGTCCTCCTCCTCCACAAGATTTTGAACTCAGTCCAAGAAAGACACCTGAAATAGATCCTAGTCAACATGAGGTATATGACTACCTTGAATCTTTAGAAAAATCAGCTGCAGGTCCGAGTACCACTCTGCCCCACTTGACACCAAATGCACAAGTTCAATCCTTAAAGCAGGAGGTATTTGAATTAGAGGTTCTAAACATGCATATCAAGCAAGAAAATGAAGCACTCAAGGAGCAGAGCAAAGTAGATAAAATTATTCATGATAACACTATGCTTCATTTGGGACTATGGCAAAAGAAAAACAAGAAACTAAAGAAAAAGTGCAGAAATTTGAGCAGAGAATTGATCAATCTCAAATTCAGATGTCTAATAAGGAAACTCAGGATGGTGGTAGCACCAAAGAAGAAGAAAAGAGGGCTAGATGTCCTAGCAGAGGCTTCAGAACATATGGATTAGAGGGGAATGACTAAATTTTGGTTGCATGAGGACATGCAACACCTTCACAGTGGGGGTATGTTGAGTCCCAAACCTACATCTTCCCTATATACCTTTTCAGCCTTCTTTTCCATTTATTTGATCCATCAGGCTGTCAAATCATTGCATATTAGTCTAAAAAGAGCTTATGAAATGGTTTCCTAACTATGTTTATGACTGTTGTTTGATTTAGATTTTTGTTCAAGCAGCTGCGGAAACTTGTCACTTTCCGCAGCCAGCTCAAGTTTCCGCAGCCATTTTGTTAAAGACTATGTTACAGGTGTCCAATGGAGAATCCGGCCACATTGGCAAGCTGCAAATGACATGTACATGGAGCGTGTCCCCTCAGTTCAGTCGAATCACTCACAAACAACCATGGTCAAAGACGGTCAAAGGAGGGGTCAAACCAAGAGTTTTGCGGTGGCACGGCTCTGTTCTGCCCACGTGAAGGTTTTCATGGTAAGATCCTCAATTTCCGGAGGTGTGCCAACACCTGTGGATCAATCCGTGAACTGAATCGAGCAGCCACCACTCCATGGATTTAACTGTCATAATTACCATACCGCTAGATCTCAGGCCGTGGAGATTTACGTGTCTATTTGGCAGCGTAGAATCTAGGAATTAGTTATAGCATTTTCACTTATAAATAACGCGTTATCAAATGCTTGACAGTTAGCTTTTCATATGTAATCTTGACTGTGTTTTACGAGCCACTGTACCGTGCTCTATTTCTATGTTTTTACTACGCTTTAATATATGAGAAGATAGCATTCTTGAGTTCCATTTGTGACTGAGTATTGATTGGCTGAGGTTGCAGAGGGCCCCTATACACCAAAGCCCTGTATCTACTGTATAATTTCTCGCTTTCTTTCATTATGTTACTACTTTTATAATTAGTTGCCTTTATATATATTTCCTGATGTTTATAACTAACTGTTGTTCATCTTTTCCTTTTATGCTTTCTTATGGTTGCTAGCTGATCAGTCTTTGTCTTTCAGGTTCTTGTAGGCAGCCCAGGCAAAATTACATAGTTTTAATGACTACTGACATGAGATCATCTTGTCCTTTCTGTTGATTCATTTACTGAGTTTTAATTCCAGCATTGTCATTTCTTTCAGTTTTGCTTTGCTTATTTACTTTTCTGCCACTTAGATATCATATTACTCATTTGTTTATGATTTCCTTCCTATAGCCAAGCAACTCAATTAGTGAGGAATCAGAATATTATTTAATGTAGTATGATTTAGTTTGCTTTCCTACAAGTTAGAGATTAAATTACTTATGTCATTTTCAAGAATTGAAATATGAATGAGTAGTTAAATCTTAGTTTCCTTTTATGCAATTTGATTTCCTACAATTTAGATATCATATTACTCAGCTTGTTTATGATTACTTCCTATAGCCGGAGCGAGTTGAAAGGCGAAGGGTCAGAATGTGGGTTGAAGTAGTGTGACTTAGTTTGCTTTGCTTTCAGTCTTTGAGTTGCTTTGAGTTCAGTTTTTTATTTTCTTTTCATACAGCAGTAAGGATACTGGGCCATTGTCACTAGTTCACTATTTTGGTACATTTATTTCCTTTTGAGAATTGATTTCATCACAGTCAGTTTGAAACCTTCTCTTTGAGAACTTTAAAGTTTGGAAAATCATTGTACAAATCACCATTACCATCCATACTTGAATCATTGTAGAAATCACCATTACCATCCATACTTGACTTTCAATTTCGCCATCTCACACTAGGAAATCCATAGAAGATAAACCCAAAAACAAACCAAAAACTCAAAAACGACAAAGAGCTAAGAAATCGGTTATCTTGCATATACAGTGCACTTCACTTCAGCAGTTTACGACTCCCGGATTGATATTTTAAATAGCAATTTAGGCCATATGAGATTGACAAAGTCTTTAGCAATGGAGCGGTAAGAATCAAGACCATTGATGAATTTCAAACTCCTCTCACTTCTCTGCTCTCAATAAGTCAAGATCCCCCTTCCACCTCTGAAATGAATAAGTGTTATGCACAGTTACGAAAAAAATAAAAATAAATAAATAATAAAAATAAAAATAAATAAATAATAAAATAAATAATAAATAAAATAAAAAATAAAATTTAAATTTAAAAATAAAAATTAAAAATTAAAAATTAAAAAAAAAAAGGTGAAAAAAGTTTGAAAAAAAAAATGAAAAATGAATAAGGCGAAAAAAGAGAAAGGCTTCATGCACAGAGAGGTGATGCAAGTAACTCTGTCGGGGTACTGACCAGGCTTGATGGTAGCGTAACCATGCTTTTGTTCCTATGTAACTCTTGCGGGGTTCTGTCCAGGCCTGCTAGCAGCGAAGCAACACCAGAGATGTGTCAGGCGGAAAGAGTCGATAGTGCGGACACAAATCAACCTCCCTAGGAGCCTAAGACTCTCTAGTGACAAACAAGACAAACAAGAGCAATCCTTCTCTAAACATGCATTTACTATATAAGAAATCAAGTGTTTAGATCCTACCTGTAGTCCAACGCTGTTGTAGCAGTCCAGCTCCGCGGATCCGGATGAGCTCCTCCTTCACTTTGAAACCTGCATCCACTAACAATCAAACGATTAAATAGCACTTGATAATCTCATAGAATAAAACATATTTAACACATAGACCAAGGAGTACATGAAACAACTCATAAATAACAAGTTATTGAGAAGAATGGACTCATTTGCATTAATAGGAAACAAAAGGAACAATTACAACCTGAGCCTTGGTGTTGTGCAAGTCCCTCCCAGGGTCCATCAAGAGTTCTCCTTTACTTTGACAAAGCTCACCCACTTCCAAATAGAACAAGTAAAGATGACAATCTCTCCTCACAAGCTTCTAAATGGGAGTCCTAATTCCTGCAGCATCTACCCTTAGAAATGTTTAGCTTTCAACCTCTCCTCCTTCTAGCCCAATGCCTGTATTTATAGTGCTCTAGAGGAAGTTATTCAGGTCCACCATCAATGGGATAATCCCCTCTTTGGATGGGATAGCTCCCTTATTGATGGGATAAGTTCCTCTTTGGTAGGGGTACATGAACCATCTGGAGGCGCTCAATACACGTCGAACAACCTTCTAGAATGCTCTAGAAATGACCACAAGTAACTTTTTAAAGATGAAACTTGCGCATTTTGACCTTTACAGGGGGACGCACCTGCCCCTTTACATACAGAGCGTACAAGTACGCAGCTTTTGTGAACATTGGGTGCGTACCCGCAGGTAAGGTTGAGAGAACCTGCGTACCCAAAGATAAATACATTTATAAAGACTTTCTCTCTTTTTGGAGTTTGACATGGAGAGCAGAGGCATAAGACTTGCCTAAGAGGATAGCATGACTGTTGATAGAGCCATACTAACTGTAAATAGTCATGGTGACATTTTTTAGTGTAACAGATTGCCCCCTAAAGTGCGAAGCCTGTAATAGATTAGGGTTTTGTATTATCTAGGAAGGGTGAAGCGCTTTATCATTTCAAGGATTATCTCGTGGAGAGCCTGGTCAGAACCTGCAATTTTCAACACAAAATACATGTATAAGATTATATCATCGCTGAGGTAGGCATTCCCATACTCAGATCAAAACTTTAACTAACAGACTAACTACTCTGATACAGGAATGATCTTGCAGTACATCATAATCATAGACTTTTGTAGACACAGTATGGATGCAGCCATCTGTTTATAATTAGTCTACTAGATAATGAATACAAAACTCCTCACAGCCTGGATGGTGGAAACTAGATCCAGGGTCTTCATTTCTACTTCCCGAATTGGTACGATTCTAGCCATGCGAATAAATGAGTTGATGTCGAACATGGTAGAAACCACTTGATTACCAGTCGATGATGTAAACCATTAACAAGTGTGAGAGAGACCACCAGTAATGTCAATGGTTCTCAAAGTACCCAGTACAATCCATGAGATGTGAATGAATGAGTTGATGTCGAACATTTCACGGAATCCTTCGATCGAAAGTCAATGATGTAAACTGACGTCAAAGGCGAGAAACCTGCCATTGATGCATGCAGACTTCAAGGTACTGACGATTTCTAAGTCATCTCTCTAGATAATGTGCTGATGTCGATAGAAAGCGACCCGTTGCAGGCAAGCCCACAACACGAAATCATTGTTCAAGTTGAAGAAATGTTGTTGTAAGGACTGACTCAGGGATGGTCAAATGGATGACAAGTATTTTTGCAGATGAAAGTTTTGTTTGCAGACCTCTTGAACACATAACGACACAACAGATGGCTTGGTAACGAATGACTCAAAGTTAATCCCCGGAACCCGGCTGAAGACTTTCAATGTGGTTTGATCAACTGTGAGGCAAAGGATTTCCCAACCCAGGTGAATGAAAAGTGTCGTGTCCAAGAGTGGTAATAAAGTTTCTTCTGAGACAAAGGATAACAAATAGGCTCATTCTTCTCTCTTTTCCCCCACCATTTCTGGCAAGTACCTCTTTATTTTTAAAAAGCTTGAGGAGGATAACATATGCTTGATTATAAGCTCATCCTTCGGATGAGTCCAACCTAGTTTTGATTCGAACCCTAGGAAGGAGTGGTTCGTTCCTGTTTGTAATTGAACAGGTCCTTTACTGTGAAATTTTAACGAGCCCAGTATAGGAGAAACTCGGCGTTTTCCAATTTTAGAGAGTCTGAAAAACTTAAGAAGACTCCAAGTTGAACTTTTTCGTAGATTTGTGTCCCTCAAGCCCGAAAAAGTATAAAATAATACCTGGGGGAACCGCTTGATCTTGCGACCAAGGAGTACTTTCATAATTAGTGCCACTGACCTGAAAAGTAAAAAGCGATCAAGGACACGTCGTTTTATTTCCAGTATCGAGTTTGAAACGACAAAAACCCGGCAACCTTTTCCTGTTTTTACGGTCAGAAAAGGGCTATAAGGGGACCGTCTTTTAATTCCGTTTTAACGAGTGTAAAAGAAAAACTCGGCGATCTTTTCATGTTTTGAGAGTCTGAAAAGGGCTTAAAAGAGAACTCCAAGGTTTCACTTTTTCGTAAGTTTTAACGAGTTCGAAAAAATGATAAAAATGTACTCTTGGTTTTCATTTTTTCGTAAGTTTTAATGAGTTCGAAAAAATGATAAAAATGTACTCATATGGCCGACTTTCAATTTAATTTACGAGCAGGAAAAGACAGAAAGAACTCGGCATTTTCATTTGTTTTACGAGAATGAAAGATAGCAAAATAATATCGGTATTTTCATGAGTTTAAAGAGTCTTGAAACTAACTGAAATTGACTCGAAATAGGTTTCATTTTTACAAAAGCTTGAAACAGAGAAAAACTATGCTTCAAAGTAGTTTCATTTTTACACAAGCTTGAAACAGAGAGAAAACTGTGCTTGATGCCCCCTAAGCATAACTGCTAGAGCGGATGCCCCCCAGCTTCATTTCATTCAACCAGTTGGATGAAATGAAGGAACTATGCTCGGATTCGGTTTCATGTTTACGCAAGCTTGAAACGAAAAACTATGCTTGTTATAAGTTCACATGCCCCCAGCATAATGATGCAAAACGAGGTACATGCCCCCCAAGCTTCATTGCATTCAATGAGGTGGATGGAATGAAGCTTTACTTTCAAGATCTTGGAAAGACTTGTGGGAGTTTTTCATTTTTTAGTGAGCTTGACACAAGACAAGGAACTATGGTCATAAATACTCTCTACAATCTACCTAACAAAAAACTTTACCCTAAAAACCGTGATTCATTTTTTAACGAGCTTGACACAAGACAAGGAACTATGCTCTAAAATCCTTGATTCATTTTTTAATGAGCTTGACACAAGACAAGGAACTATGCTCATGACTACTCTCTACTATCTACCTACTTAACCTACCCTGGTTTCATTTTTTAACGAGCTTGACACAAGACAAGGAACTATGCTCAAAAAGTTCGCATGCCCCCAGTATAATGATGCAAAGTGAGGTACATGCCCCCCAGGCTTCATTGCATTCAACCAGATGGATGGAATGAAGGTTTACTTTCAATATTTAACTTGAAAAGGGAGTTGTTTCATTTTTAAGGAGGTTGACACAAGAAAAGAACTATCCTCATACCGGATTCATTTTTTAACGAGGTTGACTCAGTAACAGGAACTATCCTCAAAGCCCTTGTTTCATTTTTTAAACAAACTTGACACAAGATAAGGAACTATGCTCATAACTACTCTCTACAATCTACCTAACAAAAAACTTTACTCTAAAAACCTTGATTCATTTTTTAACGAGCTTGACACAAGACAAGGAACTATGCTCTTGACCCCTTGTTTCAATTTTTAACGAGCTTGACACAAGACAAGGAACTATGCTCAAAACTCCTTGTTTCATTTTTTAACGAGCTTGACACAAGACAAGGAACTATGCTCCTACTAACTGATTCATTTTTTAATGAGGTTGACACAGGAAAAGAACTATCCTCATACCTGATTCATTTTTTAACGAGGTTGACTCAGTAACAGGAACTGTCCTCAAAATCCTACTTTCTACAATCTACCTACATATCCTAAAATCCACCTGATTCATTTTTTAATGAGGTTGACTCAGTAACAGGAACTATCC
Organism: Pinus tabuliformis; assembly: GCA_031772625.1. Classification (NCBI taxonomy): domain Eukaryota; kingdom Viridiplantae; phylum Streptophyta; class Pinopsida; order Pinales; family Pinaceae; genus Pinus; species Pinus tabuliformis. Next base: position 3,658,921 of record CM062811.1, on the reverse strand, counting down.
TCTAACACCCTGTTTCATTTTTTAACGAGGTTCACACAGGAACAAAACTATCCTCGCTAGCCTGTTTCATTTTTTAACGAGGTTGATACAGGAAAAAACTATCCTCGTATTCGCCTGTTTCATTTTTTAATGAGGTTGATACAGGAAAAAACTGTCCTCATGGCAGCCTGTTTCATTTTTTAACGAGGTTGATACAGGAAAAAACTATCCTCGCACTCACTGATTCATTTTTTAACGAGGTCGACACAGTAAAAGGAACTTTCCTCGTACACACTGATTCATTTTTTAACGAGGTTGACACAGTAAAAGGAACTTTCCTCATAACACTGATCATGGCTTCCAACTGGAAGAAAGACATGTCAATGGACACACCCTGATCATGGCTTCCAAGAGGTCTTCATCAGAAGGAAGAATAGTTCTCTGGAAGGAACACATGTCAAGGGACTCAAAAGGGATAAGAACATGGTGTTCAAGTAATCCCATAGAGTTTTCCATGTCAATTACCGGATCTAAATCAAAGGAAGATGAGCAAACAGTGAGAGGCTCACTTACATCGGTAACTGAAAACATGGGACCAGTTGCCACATAATTAACCCGTGGCAGGGTAGATACCACTTTAGAATCAGGAACATTTAGGGGTGTCACATTATTGGTAGTTGAGACAAGACTAGGGAACGAAAGCTGGTCTACAGTCACAATATTTCCATTGTGAGGGAAAGACATCATGCGAAAGAGTGTCGATACGACAGCTTTCATTGCATAAACATAGTCTCGTCCAAGGAGTAAATTGAAATCCAAGGGACCTCGAACTACCATAAGATCAATACAGACAGTTTTACCTTCCAAGGTAATAGAAAACTTAGGAAGGATCCCTAAAGGTTCACTAATGGTTCTGTTAAAAGCTTTCAGATTCTGCGTAATAGGCGCAAGCTGAGGGGAACCCAAAGCTTTCCAAACAGTTGAGGATAAAATACTGACAGAAGCACCTTCATCTACCTGAGTACGATGTATGTCCCTACCACCAGCCTTGATAATGATTTGGAAAGGGATGGAGGAAGGAAGACGAGGTTCTATCAGTCTGTTCCAATCAAAGGAAAAGACCTCAGTACTTGGAGGGGTTTCTATAGAAACAGGTGAAATGCCCCCCGGCATAGAAGAATCTGATGTAACAAGAAGAACCTGAGCGGTATGAAGTTCACTCTCTAAAGGGAAAGTGGGATCGACCGAATGTGAAATTGAATCGACCACTTGATCAACTAATGGATCATCAACCTGAGTGACATGAGTTTCACTCTCCAATGGAAGAGTGTGACCGACTGAATGTGAAATTGAATCAATCACTCCGTCAGTTGATGGTAGGTTGGGAGAAAGTTTACGGTAACCATTTGGAAATTCTTGCTGTGGAACAGTAAGGTTTTCCAACAATGTTGAGGCTTCATCCATGTGAGGGCAAATGTGAGTTTGATGACTCCCTTTGCATAACTTACAAGGAAACCTAACTTTACCCTTTTTCCCAGGAACCTGACTATCACTGGTTGATGGATCAACGGAAAGTTGATGAGATTTTTCTGACCATACTTCCAAGACCTTTGGAATACCAGGACAATTGACAAGGAAGTGGTCACCCTTACAAAGCTTGCAAGGGTATTTTGGTTTACGATGCATGTCGGAGTTTTCCTCAACACAACTAACACTTACAGTCGTGGTTGGTTGGTTGACTTCTTTCTTATCTTGCTTCTTCTTCTTCTTCTTCTTCTTCCCTTTCTTCTTCTTCTTAGCCTCCTGGTTACTAGCATCAAGGCTTTTACCAGGCGAAGAGGAAGAAATGGAGGAAGAAAAATTAGGCGAAGAAGGTAAAGGGTCAACAGAAGGTTGGTGATGTTGAGATGGTGAACTCTGTTGAGGTGAAGCATCCGGTTGAGATGGAACAATTGGAGTACTTTGGGCCAACGAAGTTGAAAATAACCATATCGGTAAACCTATTGTAAATCCAGGTAATGACAAAGTAGCCATATAAGGAGGACCAACATTTCCAAAGTAAGGAAAAGTACTAGGATTCTCGTTAGGAGGGGTTCCTAGGTTGGTAAATTCCGGAACATTTGCCATTATATTCAACTTCAGTGAATTTTATTAACAATTTTTTTTTAAAACTAAAATTAACAATTCACAATTCACACCTAACAATTAAAATTCACAATTCACACCTATGGTCTCTAAAAGTAAAAACAAACAAATTAACACGCGCTATCAAATCTAGGAGTCAAACCATACACAAACAGTAACTTTCCGGACCGAAAACACTAGTTGGGGATGAAATCCAACATCGCAGAATTCAGTACAGAAATGGCGGGTGGAACAGTTACCCCGGCAACCTGCTTAATGAATAGACTGGACCAAGTTCCTCCACTTTAACCGTCTCGAGTGAAGTGAACCCCCCAGAAAATCCAAGTGAGTCTAGCCGACGTCTGCTCCAGGTACAGTGGGATCTTCCCTCCACCGTCACCTCGGGTAGAATCCTAAAGATAATGGTTACTAAGGTTACCAACAGCAACAAATATACCTGGGGGAACAGTCTACGACCCGATAGCACGCAAGGGCAGAGTAACAAGCTCAATCCCCTTGCCGGCTCCTTGACAATAATCCAAGGTTTACCGACAAGTGACCCCAGGCTCCTCGACAATAATCCGAGGTTTACCGTTTGTAGTACGTGCGTATCTGGCGTCTTTCCCAATGAAGGAGGATTGATCCCCTCACTGGTTCGGACACGGTCTCGTGCTTCTCCTTTAAGAGGAGCTTTTCCAGAGTACAAATGAAACAGTTGGATTTATCCTACCACAAGATGAGCTACTTGTTTGGTTTTACTGTCTTGGAGAGTTAATTACTCTCCTACTCCAAGACACTAGCCTAAGCTATATTGGTGTTTCAGAGCCCTAGAAATGTAAAAATTACTAGATGAATTTTAATTAAGCGCTGTGTTATTAAGGCTATTATTACTCAAAATGGGTAAATGGATACGAAACCAATGGTGTTATGACCCGACTCAACTGAATGCAATCGAATATGATAATGGAATCCTTTCAATTCGATGAATCCTAACTAAAGTAAGGAGAGAGTTTCCATTCACTTCCAACAATGCAAAAAATTGATCACTAAGAGAAAATACAACAAATTCTCTAATGCACTAATTTTATCAAGAAAAACTAATGCAAATCAATTCCCAAACAGTTTTTAATTTTTTTGTGTAAATTCAAATCAAAGAAAACTGATCTAAATCTACAATTGATTTTTCAGAACGTAAACGATGCAATTGTAATCTATGCACAATTCACTTGAAAAGTATGCAAATGTAATCTATGCACATTTTTCATTCATATTCTGAAAATGAGAATTCTAATTATGCAAATGTGATCTATGCAAGAGAATTCTCAAACACAAGACGATTCTAATGTGATCTAAGAACCAATCAAGTGCAAGTTGAGAAAATTGGGTGAGAGTTCCAAAGATCAAAAAATAAAAACACTCAGAGGCGATTAACACTCATACACAATTTAGCCCCCCCCGGCGAATGAGGGGGGAATTTTTTTGCAAAAACAAAAGCAAAAAGATGCAAAATTGTGAAAAGACTGAGATAAACCTCCAAGTAATGACCAAAGGAAATCAAATTTAGAATTTCTCAAAAAAGAGACTCAAAACACCCAATTGATGAAAGCTTAGAGCAGGAATGCCAATGAAACAAGCTTAGGTGAAGATTTATGGTAGGTAACCAGTGGATCTGGGCAGTAAAAACAAATTGAAAACAAAATTTAAAGAGCAAAAAACCAAAAATTGAAATTTTCTCAAAATTGACAGGGGTACGCAGGTCATACGTTTACACAGGCGCGGGTACGCACTGTGCACAAAGACGCAGTGCGTACAAGTACGCACTGTGTAAAACCCAGAGACTGCGTACTGTTGGCAAAGCTAAGAAAAATAAAAAACTAAATTGACTCTAAGCTAACCCACCCAAATACACAGCTAGACAACCAAAAATCAGAAAACAAGCAATTTTTCTCAGACCAAAATATCAAATCAAAAAGAACTCAAACACATTCATGGATTCCCCAGCGGAGTCGCCATTTTGTCAGGCGGAAAGAGTCGATAGTGCGGACACAAATCAACCTCCCTAGGAGCCTAAGACTCTCTAGTGACAAACAAGACAAACAAGAGCAATCCTTCTCTAAACATGCATTTACTATATAAGAAATCAAGTGTTTAGATCCTACCTGTAGTCCAACGCTGTTGTAGCAGTCCAGCTCCGCGGATCCGGATGAGCTCCTCCTTCACTTTGAAACCTGCATCCACTAACAATCAAACGATTAAATAGCACTTGATAATCTCATAGAATAAAACATATTTAACACATAGACCAAGGAGTACATGAAACAACTCATAAATAACAAGTTATTGAGAAGAATGGACTCATTTGCATTAATAGGAAACAAAAGGAACAATTACAACCTGAGCCTTGGTGTTGTGCAAGTCCCTCCTAGGGTCCATCAAGAGTTCTCCTTTACTTTGACAAAGCTCACCCACTTCCAAATAGAACAAGTAAAGATGACAATCTCTCCTCACAAGCTTCTAAATGGGAGTCCTAATTCCTACAGCATCTACCCTTAGAAATGTTTAGCTTTCAACCTCTCCTCCTTCTGGCCCAATGCCTGTATTTATAGTGCTCTATAGGAAGTTATTCAGGTCCACCATCAATGGGATAATCCCCTCTTTGGATGGGATAGCTCCCTTATTGATGGGATAAGTTCCTCTTTGGTAGGGGTACATGAACCATCTGGAGGCGCTCAATACACGTCGAACAACCTTCTAGAATGCTCTAGAAATGACCACAAGTAACTTTTTAAAGATGAAACTTGCGCATTTTGACCTTTACAGGGGGACGCACCTGCCCCTTTACATACAGAGCGTACAAGTACGCAGCTTTTGTGAACATTGGGTGCGTACCCGCAGGTAAGGTTGAGAGAACCTGCGTACCCAGAGATAAATACATTTATAAAGACTTTCTCTCTTTTTGGAGTTTGACATGGAGAGCAGAGGCATAAGACTTGCCTAAGAGGATAGCATGACTGTTGATAGAGCCATACTAACTGTAAATAGTCATGGTGACATTTTTTAGTGTAACAAGATGAAACTAAGAATCTGACAACTATACTACTTGTGCACCAATATGCCCCTCAAACCCAATCGAAACAACTGCATTTCCTTGGCTTAGAATGTGTGTCAATCGACCAAGAGCTTGGCAGATGCTAAATCTTACAATCAGGCTAGTGTGGAAACCAAGAGGAGCTGAGAACTGAGCAATACTTCCGGAGGTGTTAGACTTTCTTTTCATGAACAAGGTCCATTCAGAGAGCTGGAGTTCTACCAGTGTGTCGCCAAGTGTTGTATCAACCACAAACACCCTCCAAAATTTTGCCTTAGCTTCGTTTTGGAGCCTCCCTTCCAACCTTCACATCAGCTTCCCTTGCTTCGTCAAGTTCACAAGCTTCAATGTTTTTCTTACACAAAGGCAACCTATCGATCACAGCTTGATGCATTCCCCTCATAGGTTGATCACCTGGACTTGGTCTAGCTACAAGCTAAGTAGCTCCCCTAAGAAATTACGTAACTCTGGAGGGAAACTAGCCTTCCCTCCATAAATTTCTCAATCCTAACTGGCAGCCTGCTCTGCTCCAGAATTGCGTAATTCTGGCAATCAACACTCACAGTGAAAATTGCGCAATTTTCCCCAGCAGGGCTGCTCAGCCTAGAATTTGCGCAAATCTGGGCAGCAGTCAACTGCTCTGCCCAGAAATTGTGCAAATATCTTGGGCAGCCAGCCCAACTCCCAGCCAAAAATGCACATTTTCTCCTAGCAGTCAAGCAGTCTCTTACATGTGAAGCTGATTTGACTGGTTCCCTCCAGGACCGAGCAAAACTGACTTGCTTGCATGGGTTGCTTCTCCCAAGGCAACATGCAAAGCCATCCCTTGTTTCAGGGATCTATGTTTAACAGTTAGAGGTCACATGCAAGGATCATTTCAAAAACCTCCCACCAAGTGTCGCTTTCCCTAGATTTGTGGCATGAGCATCACAACCTCGATGTTATCAAAACTCATCAACCGGATGCTGCATAGCTCATTCCTCACATCAACCTTGCAGCTCTGACATCCCACATCACATCTAGGAGCTGTTGGCACATTCAGCTCAGCTTTATTGGGGTAAGCCAACTTTCCATGACTTGTATTGCATTTTTGTCGGTTTTTGTGTTTTCTCTTGTATGAGTATTGTTTGCTTGTTTTCTTTGAGCGCTTTTTGTCATTTACATGTATATTAGCTTGTCCTAGCACTATTTCAGTTTTCGTTGCTATCTCACTATTGTCGCATGCATGAAACTGTTTTTTACGAACGGTCGTCGATTCGGCAACTCGCCTCACCCACATGCATGTTGATATCTTTACTGAATCTTTCGTTCATGTTTGCATGCACTGTCAATCACTTCTACTTTCACTAAGTGTCACCATGCATCCACTGTCATATTTGCTTTCAGTTTCTCGTCGGCAAGTCAGACCAATCTTGGTCCGGAATCTGCCTTCACTGAGACAGCATTGCGCAATCTAGGAAAGGAAGGCTCTGTCTTCCTCTCTAGAAATGTGCATTTTTTCCTAGACACTATCCTCCAAGACCATTTTGCGTATTTCTGAGGGACAGTGACTGTTTGCCCAGAAAATTGCGCAATGCAGTCACTGAGCCTGCAACCATTGCCAGCTGAGATTGCGCATTGTGCAATTCCATTAGTTAGAAGCTAGACTGGACTGTGCATTGTGCAGTTCCAGCAGTCAGCGGTCTCCCAACAGTTAGTCTCCCGACCTCCAGGCCGAAATTGCACAACCTTCATGATCAATCACACAGGTATGTTGAAAGTTAGTTCTCAAGTTCATTTTGGTTTTCGACTAACAGATTGCTTGCCATGAGTTTTTCCATGTCTCCAGGTATTACAAGTGTTCATCTGCCTCTCAGCAGTGCAGGTACAATGGTTTCCAAGAGGGTAGAGTCGAAGACACCGATCAGAGCACACCTAGAGATTCAGTCGATCAAATGTCTATGAGCTTGCCTACTCACGAAGATATCAAGTTGTTTTTAGACAAGAACATCAAGTTATCACAATGAGCAGCATCATGAGCAGCATCTGAAGGCAATGTACTGAATGCAACAAATGCAGCGAACGTAGTGAACACAACGAACGCATCGAATACAATGAACACATCGAATGTAGCGAATGCAAGAGGAAGGTTGTTGACAACACAGAGGCGGAACAAGTTGCAAGATCAAGCAGATCCAATGATGATGAAAGAAACTTTGGAGACTCAAGCTATGAGGTGACGACGCGACATGAATATCACGAGAAGACAGAGAATGGAACAAAGAAGAAGTTGCATGTGTTGAAGCATCAACTCAAGGAAGAACATGAAGCTGCAAAGACAGACAAATGAGTTCCAGCAGGAACAGGAACAGCAGTGGGCACAACATGCACTCACGGATGAAACTGCACCTGTACAAGTTAAAGATCCATCCCAGCAGCTGGCACGGAGCAGAAATGGTGAGCAGTATTGTTGATTGCATGCAAGGGATTCAACAACACGCATGTTGTTGGGTGATTTAATTTTCTGTTAAATCCCTATTATTTAATTGTCAACCCGGGGGTTTTGTAAAACTTAGAAGCAAACCCAAACCAAAATATTTGGGACCTCATATGCAACTATAATCAGCTTTAGAAGATAAGTTATGTAAACTGAAGGGAATGCAATTATAAACTAATTAGAAGTTCATATTACAAATATAAAATTTAACTAAGTAAATTCTAATTCATTATGTAATAAGCAGGAGAAGTGGCTCCTAACTTAGGAGAACCAGATTTTCCCTTCTTCTAGAATACTACTTCATGAATAGAAATAAAAAACCATTAATGGACAATAGCTTAAGATGCATAAACAAATAATATAAGAGGCTCCTAACTAAGGAGGTCCTTGTTGTTCTTCATTACCAATTCATTCATCATTAATGCCATTGTTGGAAAACTTGAAATTCAAAAAATCACTTGAACCTAGAAAAGAGAAAGAATTTCAATTATTACTCATATCAAATGGAAGAGAGCCTAACTTAGACCCTTGTTTGTCCTTTCATATGCTAATAAGATTTAAACTAAAATTCATTCATTAATATGAAAAATCTTCAAACATCTAAGTAATTAAATTAAAATAAAATCTATAATGAAATAAAATGTTTCTTTGATCCTTTCAGAGTGAGCTCAATTCTCTTAAGAACAAAGTGACAAACTATTCCATAAATTCATATACTACATTAAGACAATTTATATCTAAAACTATAGAAAGAAAACTTTATTCTATTCCATCATAAGTTAAGATACATGCTCCCAGAGTCCTCCTTTGGAATGGAGGAGGTACTCCTATTTATACAAAAACAGAAGCAACTAACTCATTAATGGAGATCCATTAATCCCTCCTAGTTCCACAAATCCTTCATGGTTACAACCAATATGAGACACATATTCCTTTATCCATGATTTTTCTCCATGAGATATGCTTGACCCCTATCCCAAATCTCCTTCAAATCTTCAAGAGAATTCAAATTTGAGTCTTGGATGCCACATAAGAGTGTCTTAGAACCTTCCAAATCACCTACACATGTCATCAAACTCATTCCACATTTAGGTATAAGCAAATACATGTTATTTTTCTAACTTTTAATCATAAATTCACTTTAAATACATAAAATAAATAACTTTGGATAATGAAAATATGAACCCATATGGTAATGGAAATATAGGGTTATGTAACGATAATGTGATGAAATGAGGTGACAAAATGAGGATAAAGGTGAAAATGTGAAAATCTATGTTAATTTGGTGGCCCAACACATGTCATTGTGCACACACATGTGATCCAACCCCTTCAGCGCACTCACCAAAGAGAAGACAAGAAGCAAGTCCAACTGGAGCTAAACATGTACTTCGGCAAGTTGATGTGCATGACCACCAACGCACACTTGAAGATCATCACAAACACTATGCATCAGTGTGTTGCCAGTTCATCCACACCAAGAAGACCATGTGCATGTTAGCAGATGAGTTGGATGAAGGAGCCGAACCAATGCACCGGAGGCAATGAAGGCAAGAGTTCGCTTCATCAACATGTCACCATGGGGTGCATGCACAGCATCATGGATGACCAAGCTTGGCATCAACTCACCACCTTCGCCATCATGAGCATGTCAAAGAGTTGGTCTCATCACAACGAACTGAGTGCCAGTGACATCTTTCATGGCTTGCTCAAGCTATGTTCTTTCACATGAATACATGTGCATTGTAATGTAACATCATGTCAAGTGTAATTCAAGTGTCAATAGTTGGATGTAACAGTCATAGAGCAGATGAAGAGTCATGAGGGTAGATGAACTGTCACAAAGGGGAATGTCAAGGGTCACTCCACCCTTTGCTATAAATAGTCCCTCATAACTCATTGTATAGGCTTTTGGTCAACCAAGCTACTGATAAGACTATCTTGGAAAGAGCTTGGATAGCATTGTAACGCGCCTTGGCTTCTCCACTGCACGGAGCTAGTTCTTCTCTTTGGAGGAGCAAGCGGATGTGGTTGTAACATTCCATTGTTGGGGCTAGCAGGTTTACATGGATGTATTGTATGATTGCAACTTACACTTCATCATATAATAAGAGCCAACACGTTTTCATGCATATGTTGTTATTGTAGTTGGACTATTTTAGTTGTTGTAGAAATGTATGTTGTTTAACTTACGTAGTTGTCTATGAACACTTTTGTATGCAATTATATGAATCTTGTTACATATGTATTGTTGGTTTAACCATCACTTTGGATTGTTGGACTGGCTTGCTTTCCATCTTGTGATGCATCTTCGCTCATGTGTTCCCTTCCCAGTTGAGTACACTTACAGGTTGCCAAGGGACGCACTCATCTCAACCCACTTGTGTTAGAAACATCTCATACACCTTCCTTGACTCACTGCAGCGGTCACACCCTTGCTACTGACAGAGTTATCTTACTTTCCTCTCCGCGACATTGTGGTCAAGGATTTACTATATAACCCATTGCTGGGACTCCTACACCAAATGGTCTGAGGTCTAATTGGGACTTCTTATCGGGGAGATCCCCTTACATGTTGGCAGATCCAGCACTGTCAGCATCCAGCAACACGTGGTCAAGAGAGTGGTCCCAACTCCCTGATCAGGGCTGTGGCAAGATCAAGAAATCACGAAATACTCAGAAGATCATAATTTCATTAATCAAAAGGGTATTACAACGTATGTTGTTACAGACTCAAAGTTAATGTAATTCTATGTGATCTTAATTGTTGGCTTTCACAACCCCGTAAATCTACTTATACAATTTGTTGACACTAACATCTCCTAGAATTACGACAGTTGTCTACCTGTAATTATGTAGTGGTTTCCAAATCAAAACAAAATATAGAGATATCAGTGCATTGATTGAGAGGCTGATCCATTGTTGTAGCTGATGTCCCTAGATAGTGCTTCCATCTCGATGGTCACCATTCATTAAACCATGGTCCTGATCATTCTTCTTCCAAATCTACAAGAATAATCGAATTACCAAGCCACTTAGGTAGCAATCCCCTATGACTATGCTTCATTGATTAATGATTCATAACGACATGACAATAGGTATACCCGTGCGGTTTAGAATGTAAATTGATCAACAGTGGTGTAAAATGGATACAGGAAACATGGTAAAAAGGTGGGTAAAAACATGCAAATTCAACCACCAACAACCATCACCTTGTGATGAAGTGTCTTAGTGTCATCAATGTCCAGTGGTTTGTCAAAAATGACTTCTCTTCTTTCCAAGTCACACCAAAGAATAGAATGAACTAAATGGATATGTATGTGATTTTTCATAACTATCTAAAGAATTATAATTTATTGTGTCATTGAATAGGACTAATAGAAATTCGTAATTACTCTTATTTATATTAATTTCCTCGTCTTCTAAATGGAAGAACTTCTAAATAAAAAGAGTAATGATTTTATATATTACAATCAACAAATAGATCGGGTTTTAATGAAAAATAATTTTTAGAGAATACATGATTAAAAAAATCTCTTTAGGTTAAATGATCATTAATGTCAAGGTTCAATTCCTTAGTGTTCATTTCAACACAGGTAGTTCTACTCGAAGCTCAACATTATCTGAAATAATTTCGGCGATTGCATCAATATCTTTGAAAACATCTTTACATTCCTGAAAATGTTTATCAAAATGGTCTAGCTTGTGTGATTGAATAACATTCTCAATATTATTAGTTAATTCTAAAGAAATGACCCTAATATATTATTCAATGTGTTTTTTATGTTCATCATAAATTTTCTATCTCCAAATACAAGGAAGAGAGCAAAGTTAGAGAAATCCTTCCCTTAAATCTATGGCATAAGTTTTTTCATAGATATGAAACCTAAAGCAAATCAATTTAAATCTAGAAAGAAATTCTTCGACAAATTCACCTTCACATTTGTGTAGAGTTTCTAATTCTAAACATAATTCATGATAATTGTACTCATGATGGGCAACAAGAAATAATTCAATGAACTATTTCTATGAATGAATAGATTAATTTGGCAATAAATAAAACTAGCTTCTTATTATCCCATGTAAAGTAAGGGTAAGCAATCTGCAAATCTCACTTTTATCAAGTACATTTTAAAAAATTACAAACAATATTAAACTCAGAAATATGATGAAAAGCAAAAATTTCACCTTCTCCATCAAAGCTCAATTTCAACAAGAAATTGATTATCTTTTTAGAAATACTTTTAGTAGGATTAGAAAACTAAAAGCATGTTTAGAATAGAGATAAAAGTCATCATTGATTAAATATTTAAAGCAAGGCCATGGAGGGTTTTCTTGCTCAAGTTCTCCTTCTAGCATCAAAATTGTTGATGGTTGGAAAAATTATATGACCAATAATGAAGGACTATTGCCTAATTACGACCCCAATTAGGCCTATACTCAATTGGATGGTGATATCTGCTAATGTGTGGGGTTAGTTTTCCACTATATAGACTACTCCTCAAAAGGAGAGTCTCATTGAATATTTCTTAAATCCTAAATGTAATCCTATTTAATTATGCTAACATAATCTTATAGCTAACCCCAATCTAATCGTGATAAAGAGATTGATCACATGTATGTAATTCACTATTGGAAATCAAGAAGAAATTCATTCCCTTCCAGCATGAATCAAACTACATATACCAATAACATGAATGAGAAAGAATTCCACATATAAATGATATTAGAATAGATCCCTACAATCAAATTCACAACCGTATTTTCACATTTCATCAGTCCATCTCAATAATGAACAAAATTTGATAAAATAATTAATAGAATTATAGAATAAGACAAACTCATCATGAACTAGATTATACTTGTGTTTAATTTTCAAAAATAGTTATTCAATATTAGATCAAGCAAAAGCCATCAACCTTCAATCCGAAATTCACTTGATAAAAATATACAAAAGTGACTTTCAAGTTTCCAACCACCATGTCTTCAATCCTTCCTTAAACCACAACAAAAATGTACAAGTTCTAATTATGGATTTTCAAACCAACAAGTCTTCAAAATTATGCTTAAATTGATAAAAATATAAAGTTTTGATTAAAGTTTCCAACCCCACTTGACATAGAAAGAGTAGCCTTTTATAATTAATATTCCTTCTTACGACTATTTTCCTCTTTCTACTTATCCTTCAATATCCTTTCCTAATAAATGATATTGAATAAAAAATAATATCTTCCGAAGCCATAGTATGGTTACATGTTTCTCCTTCTCCAAATTTATTTTCTTCATTTTCCACCCATCACCTGCACAAAACAATTTAAAGATAATTATTGATATTTACATCTTAGAAAGATAACTGTTAAATGGAATATAGTTTTTATTTTCTTAAAATAATTGAAAACCATTAAAATAAAAATCAAGTATTATTAAGTCTCCTACAATGAAATCAAAAACACAATGCAAGCCCAACATCTAATAAAGGTAGAACATTACTGGAAGGAAAACACATCAAATTCTCCTTGGCTAACATGGAAATAAAAATGACGATGTCCACAACCCAATGAGAATACCAACGTGAATCAAATTTGGGAGGAGCTTTAGTAAAGGAAAATTCCCCTTCAATACTTTGTGGACAAACTCCGATGGGGGTATCAACTCAATGGGAAATTCACTATCGAGGAAGTGTACTCCCTGGCCATAGGTCACAAGGATCTCCCAATTTAAAAAATTTAGAAATGTAATTGGTCCCATAACCTATGGCCAAGAGTTGTTAAATTTTTATGGCTCTTTGTCAATAAATGCCCTTTGACATGGGATCACCTAATAAAATATGGTTTCAAAGGCCCCTCCTTCGGCCACCTATGTTGTAGCAATTCGGAAGATTCCAATCCTTTATTCAATACATGTAGTTACTCCAGGGAGCTATGGGTGAGTGGTGAAACTGCTAAAAATAGAAAGTTCTAAAAATAGCATTTCTTGGTCCCTTCTTATTTATAGCAGTCCCTAGTCTATCTATAGGAAGCAAAATTAATTCTGGTCTTAATAGCAGTTGGAAATATTAATTAATTAATTTAGTTGAGTTAATTAGTTAAGGAAATTCGAATTTGAAGTCTTTGTGAGCATGCACATAAGATGTCCCACTGATTGAGGAATTTATCCTTAATTTCCTCCACTGATTGAGGGAATAAGTATGAGTTCTATAATGAGAGAATCCGTTGACTTAGTTCTAACTAGTCAGGTCCAGTTAGATTATTTTAACAAGTTGTTAAAATAATAAAATATAGTTTGTTAATGCTTGCATGCATGTGACAACTATTATTTAGATAACTGAGGATTCACTCATGGATAACTGTTGCATGTCAGTTCTGTCAGAGACCCAATTGAGATGAGATGTGGGATAGTGTACTATCAGATGCTTAGATATTTCTAGTAAGTATTCATTGCATGGAGAAGGATTTATTATAGGAGATTAGAGGACTTGTGCTTTCCCCAGTGATATATTATGTGTTATGTGTGATTGATTTCTTCTTATCAGTTATATGTGTTCTTATTGATGTTGCTCATGGTTGATTAAGCTTTCGCTTAATGCTTTGTAGAAGTAGAACAAGTATTATGCTTTAGGACATTACATATATCGGTTTGTTCTACAGGTGAAATTTCTACATGGTATCGGAGCACAAGTGATCAAGCAAGAATAGTATACTAGCAGGAGAAATTCGAAGTTTATTATTCGGGGTATTGATCTCAAGTTCTTATCATATCTATTTCATCAATGGCATCCTAGGTTTGAGGCTTGAGTATGCCCTTGATGGCAGCTCAAACTATATAGCTTGGAAGGATCGCATGGAGGCAGTTTTGGGAGATAATGGCCTTAAGGATTTCATTGATCAAGAAATTCCTAAGCCTACTGACAAGACTGAGCAGGTGGAATGGAGGAAGCGTGTGGCTAAAGCTAGGATAATTCTCTTCGAGGGAGTGCGAGATCACATTGTCTCGAGCCTCCATGGGAAGGAGACTCTGCATGCAATGTGGAAAACATTGAAAGATTTATATCAGAATAACAGTGATCAAAGGAAGCTAGCACTGAAGGAAAAACTTCGAAAGATCAAGTGTGAAAGGGATGAGACGATATTTATGTATTTGACCAAGCTCATCACATGCAAGGATGAGCTTGCAAGTGTAGGGGTCGTGACATCGGATGAGGATATGGTGAGTCTAGCACTCCTTGGCCTTCCTAAGAGCTGGCATAGCTACCAGGACTTGGTGAATGGAAGGGAGAAACTGCTAGATTGGGAATGACTATGGTCGGATTTAATGCAGGAGGAGATCAGACAGAGCACTGGAGACAGTTCTTCATCCATGCATGATGAGGAGAACTGTGCCTTAGCGAGTAAGGCGAAGAAGGGGAAGGAGAAGGTTTCTCTTTCCGAATCTAGTTCTTCCAATGATGAGAAGAAGCTTGACAAATTGAAAGTGCGATGCTTTTGTTGTCATGAGGTGGGCCATTATGCTGCAAATTGTCCTGGGAGGAAATCCAAGAAGGGATCCGGGGAAGGATCTGAAGGTGAGGCACTTGCTTCACAGTTGGATTCAACACTCTTCGCATGCATGGTTTCATCCATGGTGGGAAGTGGTTGGTTTCTTAACAGTGGAGCTTCTTTCCACATGACCGACGACAAGAGTTTGTTTAGTACTTTGGAGGAGAAAGATCTCCAGATACTCATAGCGATGGGTAATGATGAGAAGTATAGTGTCTCAGGTGTAGGCACGGTTATTTTTCAAAGGGAGCATGGAGTTCGCCTTACCTTGACCATGTCAAGTATGTACCAGGACTGAAGAGAAACTTGGTGTCGATCGCGATGCTGGAAGACAGAGGCTATGATGTAGTCTTCAGTAAGGGAAAGGTTTTCCTTAGACACATCATCATTAGACAGGTGAAGCAGATTGGTTCATGGGTCAAGAACCTGTATGCTCTTGAGGTTCAAGATGCATGCAAAGCCTTGAGCAGTAAGGCAACTGATGGAGACTTGGTGGTTGAGAGGGAGGGTATATTACCTCTCAACATGTAGAGCCAGAAGAAGTCTCAGACGATTGTGGAGGAGCCATGATTGGTGCAGCAGCTTCAGGAGGTTGTGGAGCAGCCACAACAAGGGAAGCTGAGTGGAGATCGAGTAGAGACATCTACTCATGCATAGACCTCCAGTAGGGGAAACTTCGAGCCAAGTGGGCAGAGGGATCACATGTAGCCATACCTCCAGGTAGGAGGTGGGGCAATATAGAGTGATCATCCCAAGGAGGAGGGGCAGGATCCTTGAGGTACCCAACCTCTTGGATGAGACCTTGCTACAGGAGCCCCAATGTGGAGTAGCAGGAACTGACTGATTGAGCAGAGGCAAATGCGGATGGAGCGGCAGAGAGAGTGATAGTGCAGGGAATCCCAGGACAGTGCATAGCTAGCAGGCTGCAACAATGGAAGAGGCACAAGTGTTTTTCATAGTGCTAGGTGGCACAGAGAGGTGTGCAATGGTGCAAGATGCATGGAGATGTTGCAGTAGCGCAGATGTCAGAGAGGGAGCACTTGTCAGCAGCAGGTAGAGCTTCAGCATCAGAGTATGTTCCTAGCCCAACAGAGTGGTCAGTTGGGAGTGTTTTTGTTCCAAGTGTTGTTGGAGCAAGTGGAACGGGTAGATGTGTTGCATGCAGAACATTCCAGAGTTATAGGATCGAGTTCGAGAGAAAGCCTTTCTTGTTGAGAGGGAGTGTTGAAAAATGTGCAACAAGAAATGTTAAATTTAGAATGTGCTAAAAATAGACCTGCTAAAAATAACATGTCTAAAAATAGCAGTTTGGCCAGTGAGGTCATTGGCCGCATTGGGTGAGAGGTGTAACTACTAAAAATAGAAAGCTCTAAAAATAGCATTTCTGGGTCCCTTCCTATTTATAGCAGTCCATAGTCTATCAATAGGAAGCAAAATTAATTTTGGTCTTAAAAGCAGTTGGAAATATTAATTAATTAATTCAGTTGAGTTATTAGTTAAGGAAATTCGAATTTGAAGTCTTTGTGAGCATGCACATGGGATGTCCCACTGATTGAGGAATTTATCCTTACTTTCCTCCACTGATTGAGGGAATAAGTATGAGTTCTATAATGAGAGAATCAGTTGACTTAGTTCTAACTAGTCAAGTCCAGTTAGATTATTTTAACAAGTTGTTAAAATAATAAAATATAGTTTGTTAATGCTTGCATGCATGTGACAACTATTATTTTAGATAACTGAGTATTCACTCATGGATAACTGTTGCATGTCAGTTCTGTCAGAGACCCAGTTGAGATGAGATGTGGGATAGTGTACTATCAGATGCTTGGATATTTCTAGTAAGTATTACTTGCATGGAGAAGGATCTATTATAGGAGATTGGAGGACTTGTGGCCTATATATTAAGGCCTAGGTAGTCCATGATTTTCATCTTCTGATTCAAGATCATTAGAGTACAGAGAGAGCAGGATAGCTATTGAGTTGATTCTTTTTGTATTGTGAAGAGTATTTCCACTTGATTGATAATACAGTGTTGGGGTTTTATGTTGGGGTTTTATGTGTGATTGATTTCTTCTTATCAGTCATATGTGTCCTTATTGATGTTGCTCATGGTTGATTAAGCTTCCACTAAATTGTTTTTAGAAGTAGATCAAGTGTTTTGCTTTAGTACATTGCATTACTCGGTTGATCTACAGTGGAAATTTCTACATGGTATCAGAGCTAGCTGATTTGTAGAAAAAGTTCTACATGGTATCAAAGTTAGCTGATTTGTAGAGAAATTCTACAGGATTCTATGGTCTTGACGGAGGTGGAGAATTGAATACCAAACCTGGGAACTCCAAGTACTTGTCACAACTGGTATTTACACATAGTTGACTTGTATTGACATATTAAGAATCTGTTGGGAAAAGTTTTATTTGACTGCAATGAGAGCAGAGATGAGCTCCTCCATTACATGGAGGAACTCTATATGCTTTACCAAAGTATGGATGAAATAATGCAATGAATGGAGACAACAGTACTTTCTAATATAGCACAACCACCTCCTAGCCACCCTATGCATCCTGCTCCAACTGGTTAATTGTATGGTCTTTAAGGGGTGCAAAGCCACTAACCATAAGCTCAACAGTTTTCATGCTTTTCAATGTTTATTTCCTTTGTCTCTATGTATATTTGGTTTTCATGGCATTTACAACCATTTTTTGTACTTTTGGCAATAATGAGCTTGGCCACATCTAACTCATATTTTTTATTTTGAAGCATTCAAGCTTAAGCCTTGACCAATCCTTTCAATATCGTTTCTATTCAGGCATAATAGAGCTTGTTAGGGTGCCATTATGTAGTATGTACAATATATATTTGTGAGTGCAATATGAGTATTTGATTTTACAAAAAAAAATATCAAGCATTAACAAAATCCTCAATTTTATTATCTTAGAAGATGAATAAAATCGTAGTCTCTAGAATATAACTTTGCTATTTTATTGTCTATAGTATTTGACTTCTAAACTTATGCTTTTTATTATTATTTGAAACACTTGTACAATTTAAAAAGTTTGAAATTATTAAAACTTAAAAGAAATAAATCTGATAAAAAAAAAAAAATCAACATCAAGTCAATTTATAATGTAAACACAATATGAATTTAAATCATAAATTTGAGTTATTGATTTTAACTTCTTCACCCTTTTCTTTGTGTAATCTCTTAACATTTTTTAATTTTTGAACAAATTTGTGAAATCTTTCTTTAATAAAAATTTTCAGGCATTTTTACTATCCATATAGCAAAAATATTTTTTCCAAAGTGTTATCCACATTCTCAACTTTCCAACGAGCCATTTCTTTCTCAAGTTGGTCATCTGAAACTCAAGGTATAGCTTTCGAAAGTTAGCACTCAATAGTCGTTAAATTTGTTTTTTAGATTCATTCTAAACCATTGATTTGTGGGTTAATTCTTTATATCACATGTATTTTGGAAAACATTTCGTGGTGTTTATATTGTTTTTATTGCCCAACTGTTGAAAATAGCAACAAGAAATGATAAAAATAGAATCCAGAAATTCCAATTTAATTTGTCCTTGAATTAAACTGAGAATTAAAATCAAATTGTATTCTCATAGCAACTTGTAAATAGTTAATTAAGTTTAATTATCTTAGGAATTTCGAGTTGGAAGCCTTTCTGAATTCATGTATATGTTCTCCATATATTATAGGGGTCCAAGATGAGTTAATTGTGAGTTGTAATAAGTTCAGTTAAATTAGTTCCAAACTGTTTGAGGAACTAATAGCGAGTTAACAGCCAGTTGGTGCACTAATGTATTAACTAGTGCTACTCCAGTTAACTGAAGATTCCCTCATCAGAAACTCATGCATGTCGATTCTAAGAAAGACCCAATTGAGACTAGAGTGCAAGGACAATGTACTATCAGTTTTATAATTTTCTGAGTTGTACAAATGGTTTATACAATCAGGAATGAATCTTGAAGGGATTTTGCAATTTTGGATGCACTAGTTTCCCATTAATATGGGCTAATCAACCATAAGAATTGCGTAAGGAAATAGGGGCTTGGAGAGCAACCAAAGAGGCTAAGGTTTGGCTTTAGCTTACTTGTGAGCTAGAGATTGATCATACTGAGTGTTGGGATTGTTCTTGTGAGAACAAGCATTGTATTATAATCTTGGATTTCTGATTTAATGCAATACAAGTAGTATGGGTTTTGAGCTGTGGCTTTCCCCGGGAAAACTTATTGTGTTATGTGCCATCGATTTGTCTTCCTCTTGCTATTATTGTTTTCATGAATCTATTGGCTTCCACTAGTTGAAAATAGAAGTAGATTCTTGTCTTTTGCTTTAGTACATTGCATGAGCTTGTGAATCTATAGAAAATTCTACATGGTATCAAAGATCAATTCAATATACTAGAGGAGATTTCGAAGTTTTCAGTTCAGGGTTACAGGTGAAATTCGAATTTGCAATACATGCTTCAGGATCGGCCGATGGCGTTCTACGGTTCGCAACTCGAGTATGCCTTGGATGGAAACTCAAATTATATATCCTGAAAGGAAAGGATGGAGGTCATGTTGGAAGACAATGGCTTGAACAAATTTACTGTCCAGGACATTCCTAAGGCACCAACATCAGATGCTCAGAATTTGGTCGAATGGAAGAAGTTTGTGGCAAGGGCGAGGCAGATAATCCTTGAGGGAGTTCGAGACCACATTATCTCAAGTCTCCATGGGAAGGAGACTCTGCATGCTATGTGTAAATCATTAAATGACCTTTTCTAGAACAACAGTGACCAAAGGAAGTTGGAACTGAGAGATAAACTTTGAAAAATCAAGGTGGAGGCGGGCGACTCAATTCCAAATTACTTGACCAAGTTCACTCAATGTCGTGATGAACTTGGAAGTGTTGGAATCATGGTTGTCGAGTATGATATGGTGAGTCTTGCTCTTCTTGGACTCCCAAAGGGTTGGCATAGTTATCAAGACTCTGTCAATGGTCGGGAGAAGCTGCCAGAATGGGAACGATTGTGGTCGGATGTGATGCAGGAGGAGATCAAGAGGAACACCAGAGATGGGACCTATTCCAAGGAAGTGGAAGAGGATTTTTCCTTCAAAGACGGCCAAGGGAAAGAAGTCCCAAGGCAAGGAGGGTGGAAAGAAGATGGACTTGACGAAAGTCAAAGTTTTCACTATCACGAGTATGGGCACTATGCCAAGAACTTCCCCCAAAAGAAATCAAGCAAGAAGGAGCCAATAGTAGCGGCAGTAGGTGAAGCTCTATCTTCATAATTCAAACTTGATTTCACTCTCATTGCATGCATGGTCAACACTACCATGGGAAGTGTGTGGTATCTTGACAATGGTGCCTCATTCTATATGATGGGGAATAGAGATCTCTTTTGTGATTTTGTGGAGAAAGACCTCAAGCAGAGCATAGAGTTCAGAGATGACGAGAGGTATAGAGCTACCGGGATCAGTACGGTTACCTTTCAGAGGGAGTCTGGCTCCCCTCTCAGGATCACCAATGTGATGTATGTTCCAGGACTAAAGAAGAGTATTGTTTCAGTTGTAGTATTGGAAGACTATGGATATGATGTGGTTTTTAGTAAGGGAAAGGTTTTCCTTAGACACATCACCACGAGACAGGTGAAACAAATCGATTCACGGGTCAAGAACCTGTATGATCTTGAGGTTCAAGATGCATGCAAAGCCTTGAGGAGCAAGGCAAAGGTTAAAGACTTAGTGGTTGAGAGGGAGAGTAAATTACCTCTCAACATGCAGCCCCGGAAGAAGCCTCAGAAGCAGCTTCAAGAAGTTGCGGAGAATCCACAACTAGAGAAGCTGAGAGGAGACCGAGTGGAGAGATCCACTCAAGTAGAGAAGAAGTAGTCTCAAACAATTGTGAAGCATCCACAATTGGAGAAGCTGAGAGGAGACCAAGTGGAGGCATCCACTCATGCAGAGACCTCCAATAAGGGGGGAATTTCGAGCCAAGTGGGCAGAGGGAGCACATGCGGCCATACCTTAAGGTGTGAGGTGGGGCGATGTGAAGTGTTAGTCCCAAGGCTGAAATTGGGCAAGATCCATTGAGAGGTTTTATCTCATGGATCGTACCTTGCTATAGGAGCCCAAAGTACATAGTAGCGGGAGGAATCAGTGGGATTGATGCAATCAGAGATCATAGTGATAGAGGCTAGAGCAATCAAATATTGAAGAGTGTAGAAAAGGGTCGACAACAGTGCAGAAAGGAAGAGTCAACAAAAGCACAGAGATTTCAGTCGATAGAGGTGATAGTAGTCAGAGACTTTGACGACAGAGGCATCATTCTGATTCAGGTTGGATTTTTTTTTGTTTCTAGAGTTGTTGGAGCAACAACACTAGAGAGAAGTGTTGCATGCAGAACATTCCAAAGGTTTAGGATTGGGATCGAGTTGAATTCCTTTCTTGTTGAGAAATTCCAGTTTAATTTGTCCTTGAATTAAACTGAGAATTAAAATCGAATTATATTCTCATAGCAACTTGTAAATAGTTAATTAAGTTTAATTAACTTAATTAGCTTAGGAATTTTGAGTTGGAAGTCTTTCTGAAGTCATGTATATGTTCTCCCTATATTATAGGGGTCCAGGATGAGTTAATTGTGAGTTGTAATTAGATAACTCAGTTTACTGAGTTAATTTCAGTTAAATTAGTTCCAAAATGTTTGAGGAACTAATAATGAGTTAACAGTTAGTTGGTGCACTAATGCGTTAACTAGTGCTACTCCAGTTAATTGAAGATTTCCTCATCAGAAACTCATGCATGTCGATTCTGAGAAAGACCCAATTGAGACTAGAGTGCAGGGACAGTGTACTATCAGTTGTATAATTTTCTGAGTTATACAGATGGTGCATGCAATCAGGAACTGAACCTTGAAGGGATTGTGCAGTTTTGGATGCACTGGTTTCCCATTAATATGGGCTAATCAGCCATAGGAATTGCGCAAGGAAATAGGGGCTTGGAGAGCAACAAAAGAAGCTAAGGTTTGGCTTGAGCTTACTTGTGAGCTGGAGATTGATCATACTGAGTGTTGGGATTGTTCTTGTGAGAACAAGCATTGTATTATCATCTTGGATTTCTGATTTAATGCAATACAGATAGTAGGGGTTTTGAGTTGTGGCTTTCCCCATGAAAACTTATTGTGTTATGTGTCATTGATTCGCCTTCCTCTTGCTATTCTTGTTTTCATTGATCTATTGGCTTTCGTTGATTGAAAGTAGAAGTAGATTCTTGTCTTTTGCTTTAGAACATTGCATGAGCTTGTGAATCTACAGGAAATTCTACACCAACTCTATATGTATATGGAGTTATAGGATAAATGGAATATGGAGTTAGCGCTAAATTTTTGTTGGATGTGCACATCTAAGATTCAACATATTCAAGATCCACATATCTAGGACAATTGGATAAGTTGCAAGCGTGAAACCCTGGGATACTTGAATGCTTGGATAGTTTCAGAAAGATTAGATATCTAGTATCAAGGAAAATTTAAATGTCATGCAATGTGAAACCCTATGATACCTTGATGTCTGGGTACTTCTAGAAAATATGGATATACGATATCTAGGAAAATTCAAATTTCATGCAGTGTGAAACCTTTAGATATCCGGATGCCTGAATAGTTCCAAAAAATTCAAATATGTAGTATTTGAGAAAATTCAAATGTCATGTAGCATGAAACACTGAAATACCGAGATGCCTAGATGTCTTTGAAAAATAAAGATATCCAAAATCTTTAGATGTCATGCAATTTGAAAAGGTTTAGATCGAGATATCCAATAAATTTGAATTAAATAAAATTTAAAAATATCTAAAATAAATAAATAAATAAAATTCAAAATAATCAAATAACTAAAAATTTAAAATGAAATTAGAAAATCTAGATCCAAATACATTTGAGATCCAACACACTCATGAGACATCTGGATCTCTATATATCTGGGACCAAATGTATTCCACACCAAAATGTATTTGGGACACTTAAAAAATCTTGTAATGTGAAAGGTCAGATTTAGTTATCTAATGAATTGTGGAGTTAGCATGACATGCCATCTGCCACATCAATTGTCATGCTCACATTTTCACTACAATAATTTTCCATATGGATCTAGGGCATATGTCATCTGCCACATCACCTTAACATGATGATAGTACAACTTTCAGTGGCCATAACTTTGTGGTATGAACTCAAAATGATAGAAATTTTATATTGTCAAAAAGCTCTCGGCAAGTAGAAGATGATGTTGACCTAAAAATAAGGAAATGATGAAACTAAGAGAAGAATTTTTTTTATAAACTACTCAGTGCATTATACGTAAATTGCACATTGATTTAAGAACTATTACAAATAATGAATGTAATCAAATCAAAATAAAAGATGATCAAAACTTACATTTCCAATTCAAAACCAAAACAAGTAAAACAAATAAAATGATAAGGCCAATAATAATTACCATAACAAAAATAGCAAACTTAAATAATACAAAAGATAACTATAAAATGTAAAATAAAATTAATATGTAAAAGAGGAAAGTCGAATAAAAATATGAAATTAAACATTAAGTTTCTTGTAACATAAAATTATGAAAATCCCCAAGGATAGCTCAGTTGGTTGAGTTCTTGTTGCTGAGTACCTTTCCAATTGGGAGGTCATGGGGTCAAATCTCCTCGACGCCCTTGGGGTTAGGCCCGACATATTAGTCCAGCGGGTAGATCCCTTTGGGTGGATATGCCCATTTTATTGCCCATGGATGTAGTGGGCACTCAATGGCTGTAAACAACAATTGCAAAAAAAAATAAAAAATTATGAAATGAAATTTCTTATAAATTCAATCCCGAAAACAAAAAATAGTGAAAAAAAATGGATAGCAAACTTATACAGTTAGACATTAAAAATAAAAAATTTAGTAATGGGGCCCTTTTATTTTACTTATATATAAGCAATATAAAATAGGTAGTTGTTGTGACCACAATAAGTACCAATGTGGGGGAGGCTGGAGCGGGAGGGGTAATTCTATGCCCCGATGCAAAAATCTGGAAAAAATATGCATAGGGGCTGGGAGTAGCCACAAACAATAGAGTGGAACAACTCAGCTAATGACAACGATTGAGACAAGCTATTGACAATGGCATCACTCACTTATCTGTTTTCTGTGACTCCCTTATAACTATTCAAAAATGTATCAAATGATCCAAACATCAAAAATTTGAGTTAAGTCCAACTATGCAAGGAACAATTCTTATGTTGGACAAATTTGAATTTGTTGAATCTTTACATATAAAAAGGGAGTTTAACAAAATGGCGGATGAACAAGCCAACAAGGCCGCCACCCTTAAGCAAGGCAAATTGACGGTAGATGAAGGTCCCACAACTATATGTCAAGTTCCATGATACGAAATAAATGCATCTCCTCGATATGCAGGAGTGGCCTAGAGAAGGGTGAAACAAATGTCAGATGGAATTATTGTTGTCTTAACTACCTGGTTCAGATGACATGCGGAAGAAGGAATAGAGAAAGGACTGATAAATCATCCCCCAGGTGGATAAGTATGGTAATTCTTGACAAGAGCCCAGACAACTAGAAGGCAGGCAACCTTGATTTAATGTGAAGGGGATGTGAAGGACATAAACATACAAAATCCGAGGAGGGTTGTTATCAGTTGATCATGCGAGATTTTTTCTTGGAGAAGGAAGCAATGGAAAATAATTCTCTTGCAGGAAGAGAATTAATGGGAAGCATTGATTCTGAAGTGACCCTTAGGATCATCAACTTGGAGTTCATATTGGCTATAAGGAGATGTATGGCCAAGGCCTTTGCTTTATGGTTAGTTTCTCATCCTGTTAAAAACAAAGAAATGGATTCCCCGTTAGGAAATGGTGCAAGAAATTTAATTGAGAACTCTTCAGGGGCATTCAAGCATGAAATATAGAAAATGATATCACGCATAGGAGGGCAAATCATTTATGAAGCTAGATCGCATTTCCCTATTGTAATGAGCCAGAAAGTCTTAGGAAAGATATGGAAATTATGCAGGCCGCCTCGGATGTAATTATGACCAAAATCGAGAACCTGGATCAAAGGGTAGAAAACTCAGAGGAAAAGGTGGAAACAATGGTCGTCTCCATCTTGAAGGAGGCATTCAGTCTTGGGGAGGATGGTGATAATGAGCATGGTAATGGCACTCAGGATGATCCTGCTCAGGAGAATATGATACACCTGGACATTTAGCAATTGACTGCGTAGCTGGAAGGAGAGGAGGTAGGAATGCCAACAGAACTTGAGGCAGAAGAGACAGACGAAGCAAGACAACTAGTTTCAGAAGATGCAGACAAGTCAGTTATCTTATTTTGTTTTTAATGCAATGTAAGTATGTTATGTTTAATGGGACCTTTTGGCGACTATATAAGAATAATGTAGTAGAAGAAATAGGCAAAAAAATCTCTTAATATCTTTTGCTTATGGCCAGAGAAATTTTGCAGGAAGATAAACATGATGTTGCTTATGAATGTAATGGCTTTGGCCAAAATCTAGTTTTATTAATAGAAAGACAATCGTTATTTAAAAATAAAAGTACCAATGTCATAAGATAGCTTATATCATCATACATATAATCTCAAAATAGTAAGATATATAAATATTTTCAATGTGATAAAACAACTCGGAACATCATATAGATAATAATAATCATAATCGAAAAGAAGATGAGTGTTCATGCAAAACAAAATCTATCTCTACACAGATATATTTTATAGGAGAAAAACAACATGTAACATCAATCTTGACATTCTCAACATATGGATATTTTGTGGTAGCAAAACAACATATAATATCACTACGTTGATAGATATGTCTATTTTGGAACAGGTTTTCTAGAATTTTAATTTAATTATCAATAATTATTAGGTGGATGGTAGTGATTTTACCTCCACAAAATATTCTAGAATATTCTTAGTAGTATACACAAATTAAAGGTTGAGATTTATCTCCAAATAAGTTATGTGCTTTTTCTCCTTTTAATTAAATTGACTAATTAAAAAAAATGTCAAGTGTCATATGAAGTGAGTTATGGTTTTTCAGTTGATAAGCCATGGTATTGGCTAATGATATTGTAATAAAGCATATTTGGAAATTAAGATTCTTCGTAGTAAAGTGGCAATAAATCTCCATGGTTAGGAATCTTGTTTCATGCTTTTTTAAATGGATATATGTTTAACTTATATATTAATTATTTTATTAATCATAATTATTATTATTTTTATTATTATTGTCCACGAGGTCTTGGATAAATAGTGATCAGGTGCACTGTTATGGCACTCCTAGATGTTAAGTCACCAATTCAATTCCCTACCCTACTAGGGTGTTATTCTTGGACATGACCATGATGTAGTCTCATCAATGTCGAACTTACAACAAAAATAATAATACTAATAATAATAAAGTTATAATTTAATTAGTTTTTATGATTTTTTTTTAATTTTAGCAACATGAGATGTACCATGAAGTAAGTGTTTTGATGCCTAATGACATTTACCAGCCATTTAATTTATATGGCTATGTTAGTCTATATAACAACCACAATTCATTTATAACATCACATGAATAAAATGAACATATTGCATGTAACATCATGTAGATAACATCACTACGTTGATATCATAGTAAGAGAGGATATTATCACATCAATAAACTAGGATTTGCATCTTAAAACAACTTTTAAATTAGCAAAATGTTTGATTGTAATTATAAATTATTAATCATTTTTCATAACTATAAAACTAGCATAGCCATATAAACTAATTATTAACTGTGAGGAGAGGCACTATATAACTCAGTGTGGAGAAATGTTATTTACTAATATACATTTAAAAATAATACTTACATTAACAAATTAAAAAATACTAATAATAATTGTTTTCTCTTTTTAATTTTATTATAATGACGGCAATAAAGAAAATACTCCAATCTCCACCTTAATTATACGTCAACTTTATATAGAGAGATTAAATAATTCAAAGTAAAAAAATTATAACTTGGTATATAATTGGTTTCTACTTCTTTTCTTCTTTTTTTAAACAAGAACCTAGAATAGCCATTTTATTAGAAGACATAGAGCTAAAGCTTAGTTTAGATACATGATTTACATAAGCAAGTTGAAACCAATGGACATGGTCAGAATGGAGTATGTATCAACAACCATCTACAAAATTCTGACCTTGAAGCTTTTGAACAAAATGCTACAATATCTATAATATTCCACTTGTACATTTGCCAATACTAACCTAACAAAAACCAAAATTTACAAAGCATCAAAATGTTACATTAAACCATGAGGAATTATTCCTCGCTTTGATTTATGAGTCTCCTAATTAACCATTAAGGAAGGGGGACATACCCCTTTTTCCCCTACCACCAAAGTTCACCTTGATTTAGCCTTGACCCCAAATTAGCCATGTGATTAGCCTTGGAGTTGTTTGATCTGAGAACATGGAGACATTTATTCTTGGGGATAGACTGATACAACTAATAAATCCACTTGAAAATATAACTTAAATTTGTATATGAGGGGAGAGATCTTGAATATAAATGGTGAATTATATTCAAGGAATCATCAAAAACAATCACCTCATGAATTCCTAGATTCACAATTTGCCTCAAAGCTTCATATAAGGTGCAGGGTTCAACAATGTTGTTGGAAGTGTGACATAAACCCCAAGCATACCTATGTTCTTCTCGATTCTTAGGGCAAAAACTTACCACTCCCTACTCCTGCCACTCTTGATTGATTTCTACTTTTTAGTGTGAAGGAGATGTGTAATTCTTTCATTACTCAATATGGAGTTGACATGTTGCATATAAAACTAATATTGATAAAAAGAATCTAATTTCTTATACAATTTATTTCTACTTCTTATAAGGAATATGTGTAATCCCTTCATTATTCAATATGGAGTTGGCACGTGCCATCTAGAAATAATATTGATATTAAATTCAATATGAAGGAGATGTGCAATTCATTTTGTGTTTAGTGGATATGTGTTATTTAATATATATATATATATATATATAGTGTTAGCTATAAATAAAATATTTCAATGTTCATATTAATTAATATAATTTACAGTCGTGAGGGTTAGCTCAATTGGTTGAGTTCTCATTCCTAAAGTACCTCACCGACGAGAGGTCACAAGGTCACTTCTCCTCAACACACTTGAGGTTAGGCTCTACTAGTTTGACCAGCGGGATGTAATCCCTTCGGGTCAATTTGCCTAGAACCCTCTGCAATTAGGTGAAAGTAGCAGATTTGGTATCTTCACTTGCTGCCAAAATTCAATAACAAATAAGAATCCCTTCCATCTGTATGCAACTTCTTCATGAAGGATGACAACTCCAAGAAGGGCATTCACTCAATGCTTATGGCATTACTAAGGACGCTTATATCTCTCTTGTTGCAAGCTTAATTGGTGGTGGTGTAGGTGAGTGTGAGCCTTATTCTTCTAAATCTAAGTCCTTTAAGGGTGTTTTCAATCTAGGGCCCATTCCTCAGCCTCCTAAAGAACTCTCAAGGCCTACTTTCATTGTGGATCAAGCAAAAGATATACATGCTATTAAAGTATATCACCTTATTATGAATATAGCATAGATTTTGGGCTGCATGTTTCTCAACAAGTTGTGGCCATTGGCAACTACACTATAGGACTAGGCCCATTAGACGAATGTAGATATGTTCTTTTGCTCTAGAGGTTTCTTTGTGGTGAAATTTGAGGATATGAAGGGAAAACATAGGGTTTTTTATGAAGGACCCAAACTTTCGGGTCAAGATGGGCTTTGCATGAAGCCAGATTTTTATAGTTTTAACCCCCTTTCTATGCCATCTTTTCCCCTGACTATTTGGGTTAGGCTCCCAAATATGCCCCTTCATTTGTTACATCTAGATATTTTAGCTAAAATGGGTAACTCAATCAGTCATTTTATTAAAGTAGACACAGATAGGTTGGAGAAGGGTATTGTTACATTTTCCGGCATATGTGTAGAAATAAATCTCTATTGTGCATTTCCGAATAAAATCATTCTTCACTGGAAAGGCCTGACTTATACGCAACCGTTGGGTTATGAAAATACAAATTTTTGTTGTAGGATTTTTCCAAAATATGATCATGTTCAAAATGTCTATCATACTTCTCAAGGGCATTCTTCCCCTTTAGTTGCTAAGAATAAACCCCAAGGATGGAAAGATTCAAAAGTTTCCATCGAATCTATGAAATATGCAACACACTAGCTAGATAACTCTTAGGACAAAAAAATATCTACAGATAAATTGAGTCCTTCATATTCAACTTAGCTATATGTAATGCCATCACATCCTACAAATGTTGGGGTCCACCCCTCGAACAAAGCCTCAGGAGATACAACATTGTTTTAGCTTCGTCAATAAGCGAATACAAATGCTTCCATAAATTAGATCACTTAGATAGTGATAAGGAAGCAACTAAAAATGTGGAACAACCCCCCCCCCCAAGTATTAGAGTTAACTCAAGAAAACACTATAATTGTACCATCTACTTATGTTCCTGACAATTCCTCGGGGTGGATAAATGTCCGCAAGAAAAAAAAAAAGGAAAAAGGATCCTCGAAGGGATCCATGATAATTCCCAGATTCATCACCCATGATAGAATTAATGTATGTGCTAGGTATTAAGACCAGGTAGGTAGTGAATGTATTGTTGTGTATTTTGCTTATCAGTGATGCAAAGACTGGTGTAATTGGATATTTTGAGGTAATACAAAAAATTTACAAAAAAAAATTATTATGTTATTAATTATAAAAAGAATTAATATATGAGTTGTGTTGAATGGTGTTGTCATCGATGCCAACGTTAGTCTTTGAAGGCTCTTAATATATGTCAATGGATTGCATCAATTATAACCTCCAAAGAACAAGAAGCCTTAGAAGGAAGATAAGGAAGCATACAATTTTAGAATCCCACGTGGTATGGTCATGATACCCAACATTTGACAAGGAAATTGAATGGGAATATCAATGCATTTGCAAGAAAGACCATCATAGGATGATAATACTCTCCATGTCATTTGTATAGGTAGGTTGCATGCCACATAACTCCTCACGGTTGAGGAGAAATGCCTTCTCAAATTTGGTGACCCAAAAGTGTGGTCATGGTGCCCAAATGGATGATAAAATGAAACTTTATAATTGATCAAAATCTAGTACTAATATTTGAGAAAAAATCAATAAGCTATGTGGGTCTTGAGTTGAACAAGCCTCCCTCAAAAGAAATTTTATATGATATTAAAAGGACTAGAGTAAACCCTCACAAGCATGATGTGTAATATTGAAATCCAAGTCAGCTTCTCAAGAAAATTTGAAATTATGGGATAGGTCAACCCCTTGATTTAAGGGAAATTCGGTCCCCTTTCATGACCCTTCAATTTATATATGTAGGGCATTCAATTGGCCTCTAAAACACAATTTTTCATCAAGCCATTTCTTGTAAATTCCTCTGAAATTCCTGAGGCCAAGGGCAACATGAAAATCTTAAGGAGAAGGCCAAGTTTTCTATACTTAATGATTTATCTTTCTTGTGGTTATATGTTGGTTTGAATCTAAGTTTTCAAGGGATTTATGGCATTTATTATTTTGATTGTGGTTTCTGTAGACATTATAAGGTAGGAAAAAGAGAGTATATGAGGCATTTTCTGAGTTGTGATGCATAATTTATGATTCCTATCTTGAGGAGTTTTTGACCCCTTCCTAAGGTGGAATTTATGCCTCCCTAAGGCTCAATTTCAAACTCTCTCTAAAGGCTAATATAGGTTTTTTTGAGGTCTAACTGAGGGGGAATTGTCTCATCTTTTGTGATGTTAAAGGCAAAGATTAAGGAGTTGATTGAGCATAAGAAGGAAGTTTCCAAACCACAATTGTTTGGTTATGATTATACTTGCTTTTTAGGAAAATCAAGGCTTAATATAAGGATTGTTTGAAGGATAGTTTGGCTACAGTCAAGACACTGAATAAGTACTATTTCAAGGCCTATTCAAGGAGATGAGCTCAAAGCTTATCCATACCAAAACTTAGAATTTATTATAGGTGGTGTGGAGGCATATCTAAGTTGTTGAGCATGTTTATAGTAAGAATTGATGAAGCATTATTGACCATAGCTGAGTTATATCCCTTGTTGTATAATTGGGTAGCCCTAGTTGTGAAGGAATAGTGCATTGGACATAATATCCATCATCTTGATACTTCACTTAAGTATAGTGGCTGCAAATTGAGGACCAGCTACTTGAATATCTTGAATGTCATTCTTACATTAGTTATTTGCTAAATTTATTAAAGGCCAGTAAGAAGACCACATTTGACCTTAAATAGTGAAGTTTTGATTAGTGTTATTATGGTCACCAATGTGGTAGGAAGTAATGTTATGCTACCAATGTGGATATAATGGTATGATTATAGCCTTGAAGTGCATGCCAACTATTCTAACCGCATACTTGTTGATGGCTATAACATTGTTGTTGAGCTTGTGGTAATTAGGGTTTTGATAGAGCGATGTGAATGACATGTTGTCTAGAATTTGTATTGCAAGACTAATAACAAAAAGGCTCTAGCAAGGGTCAAGTTGCATTGATAGTATTGCTATGTTGCAGGGTGTGTTTTAATGACAAAGAGTATTGTTCACATCTAGTTCATTTCCTTTTATAGGGTCAGCCTCATTGTCAACCATGTAAGTTATAATCACCGATGTTGAATTTACAAGAAGGTACAACGTGTTGAGTAAAATCGTTGTGGATGGTGATTCATGCTATTGAAGACAAAGTATTTGACAATGTTGACAGGATGAGTCAGAGAGGGTTTATTTTGCAAAAGATATAGCGATATATATCCTAAGAAGAGAGTGTTATTATGTAGGTTTTTTTATTAGTAAATTTTCTAGACTATGCTGATACGGCTTGCATATTACAAAGCAAAAGTTTGGAAGTGTTGGTGCATTCGGCATAGATAGAGTTTGTATTGCAGAAAGGTTTTTGTATTAAACTTGTGACAACAAAAGTTAACTATTACATAGAAGCAGAGGTAGTTTAG
Source organism: Pinus tabuliformis (assembly GCA_031772625.1). Classification (NCBI taxonomy): domain Eukaryota; kingdom Viridiplantae; phylum Streptophyta; class Pinopsida; order Pinales; family Pinaceae; genus Pinus; species Pinus tabuliformis. Next base: position 3,626,578 of record CM062811.1, on the reverse strand, counting down.
TGACATTTGATTAGAGCAATGGGTTTACAATGCAATGATCATAGTGCAACAACTAAGCATGTGACCAATGCGAATGATCTTATTATTTTTTATTTTATCTTAAGGGTGGTAGGGTGGTGTAAGGAAGATATTTATGTCTCCTTCAGGTTGGATCCTGGGAACACTTTATGGTGGTAGGGTGGTGCTAGGGAAGCAGATTTATGCTAACAGGGTGTTGGGGCATCCTTTCAGTTGGAGATGATAAAATTATGGTGTTGGGGCATCCTTTTAGTGGGAACTAATAAAACCATGGGGTTGGATTCTCCTTTCAGTTGTTGCTGGAGAATATTGGAAGTTGGAGCTTCTTTTTTATGTGAATATTTAAGACATGTATTAAAAGTGTTTGGTGGTTTTTCTCCCAGAAGGGTTTCCACCTAAAAATATATTGTGTACAACCTATGATGTTATTCATTGTTGAATGGTGTTGTTAACATTTTAATGCTTTCATGAATCATATGATTAAAATTGTTAAAATGTGCCCAATATTGATTCACCCCCACTCTTAGTATTGGTGAATATTCCAACAATTGGTATTAGAGTAGGTTCCTTCAGTTGCAACCTAACAGCTGGAAGATATATCAGGAGATCAAAGATGGGAAAGTCAAGGAATCATGCATCCATATGATTAAAGGAAGTCTCTTGTAATGCACCAGTTTCAGGACCTATTATAGTTGATGAAGAGAAACAGGTTGGTCCAACTCCATTGTTCGATGAGACAGAATATGAAATATGGGAATCCAAAATGAAAGTCTATTTCCAAGCTGATGGTTATTATGTATGGGATTCTTTTGTTTCTGGAAATTAATCTATTGATGAATCAAGAAAGTACAATTCAAAATCCATGAATTCCATTTTAAGTGCTTTGAAAGATTCTATGAAAGCCAAAGTGGATCAATGCTCATAAGCCAACATGCTTTGGAAGAAGCTTTAAAATATCTACTCAAAGAAGCTTGCAGGTAAAAATGAAGATGATGATGATGATTGTGATTCAAATAGAGCACATAATAAGATCAAAGAATCTAGCACCGATGAAGAAGAAGAAGCATAATTATACTTGGAGAGAGAATTAATCAATACCTTGAGTGATCTTAAGAAAACTTAAAAGAAAAATGATATACTCAAAGAAGAAGTTGCTCTCCTAAGACTTCAAGTGGAGGAATCAAAAAAGAAAGAGAGAATCTAAACAAGCCAATTAGAGGAATTTGTTTAGAAGTATGAGGTAGGATATATTCAAAAGAAAATGATCTTGATGTGGCTCTAGGTGAAACAAATAGACTAAAGGAATGGAAGAAGGAGTAATTGCAAGATGTTGAAAAGAAGAATCATATCATTAATGAAAAGGATCAATAAAATGCTAGCTCAAAGATGAAGGCAAAACAATCAGGGGAAGATCCATGTAATGAAGGCACAAGTTCCAAGGCCCCTTAAAGAAAGGTTGAAGAGAACCTAAAAGAAAAATCTTTCAAATGCCAACTCAAAATGAAAGACAAAAGAAGATTAAAAGTGTTGTTGCTCAAAGAAGTTATGTTGAGGTAATCAAGGACAAGAATCAACAAAGGACTGAATCTCCTCCAAGAAAGAATGTCTTCAGAAGATCAACAAGGAAAACCTTCTCATCGAGGTACGCTCATATATTTATTGGTTATTGTTATGCATGCACAAATTTTGGGCATAAGGCTAGGAATTGCAAATCCTAAGACAATGATGATTATCAAGGATATTATCAAAACCTTAGAAGTAATTTTGTAGGATCACAAGATAGATATATAGATGGCATTTTTGGTAGAAAGTATATGTTAGTTGCTCCATCATTTGGGGATAATATAAAATGCTTAAAATTCCATAACTATGGACACATAGCTTGTTATTGCAGAAGCATGAGGAAATCTTCCATAAGGGGAAACATTGATATTGGGTACAACAAGGTTTGGAGAAGAAAACAAAAGCAAGAAGAACATATGAATGAAGAAATCTTAGAGGTCATGCTCTCAGGATTTGTAAAGTTGCAAGACCATGATGAATCTATAGGAACAAAGTAAGATGTCAAGGTTCAATATAATCCTGCAACAAAGTAGGTTCATAAATCACTCTAAAATAATCTTGCTTGGAGGCTCCCAATACTATCAATGTTGAAGAGGGGGAGACTAAGTAGCAACGACTACAAATAGAAGATCTATCTTTCATGTAGTTTGATTTGGAATGGTAGACTCTAAGTGATCGATGGCAAATGTGATCGACATTGCATGCAAATTAGTCATCTTTGTGCATATTTGAAAATAAAAGTCATGGAAATTTTTGCGGCACTTTGAGACCAAGATTAGGAAGAATTATAGAAAGGCTCATTGTCATTATCGTAGAGGTGATTTTTTAAGTAAAGAAATTGACAAGTGAATTTAGCTAGTGGCAAGCCGTGAGAGGCACAACATTACAGGGGGGAGAAACAGTCCAAGGAAGAAATACATATTGCAAGAAGACAAAGGGAGATACTTAGTCAAAGGGAGTTATCCCTTTTTCATTGATTTCAAAGGGGAAGAGAAATCAGGAGAGGAAGATCAAAATCATGGAGACAAGGGGGGCAGTAATCGCAAGGGAAGTATGTGTGTTGCCATTAATGACAAAGGGGGAGATTGTTGAATGGTGTCGTAATTGATGCCAATGTTAGTCTTTGAACGCTCTTAATATATGTCAGTGGATTGCATCAATTGGAAGCTCCAATGAAAAAGAAGCCCTAGAAGTAGGAGAAGGAATCCCTTAGAAGCCCCTGTGGTGTGGTCAAAATGTCGTGCATATGATGAGGAAAATGAATGGGAAGATCAATGTATTTGCAAGCAAGACCATCATAGGATGATAATACTCATCATGTCATTTCTATTTGTAGGTGGAATACCACATAACTCCTCAAGGTTGAGGATATAAGCCTTCTGAAGGTTGGTGCCTCAAAAGTGTGGTCATGGTGCCCAAATGGATGATAAAAGGCAACTTTATAATTGGTCCAAATATGGTACTAATATTTGAGAAAATCCTTAATAAGCTATGTGGGTCTTGAGTTGACCAAGCTTCCTTTGAAAAGAAACTTGTATATGATATTAAAAGGATTTAAGTCAACCCTCACAAGCATGATGTATAATATTGAAATAGAAGACAAGTTCTTAAGAAAATTTGAGAATAGGATAGGTTGGTCCCTTGATTTAAGGGAAAGTTGACCCCTTTCATGCCCATATATATATATATATATATATATCGACTAGCCTCCAAAACACAATTGTTCATCAAACATTTTCTTGTAAATTCCTCTAAAATTCCCGAGGCTAGGGGCAACATGAAAATCTTAAGGAGAAGGCCAAGCTTTTTGTACTCAAATGATTTATCTTTCATGGGGTTATGCATTTGTTTAAATCTAAGTTTTCAAGGGATTTTTGGCATATCGTTTATGATCCTTTTGATGGTGGTTTCGCTGGACAATCTAAGGTAGGACAAAGTGAGTATCTAAGGCCTTTTCTGAGTTGTGATACAAAATTTCTAAGGTTTGTCCTGAGGAATTTTTTGTCACTTTTTGAGGAAATATTTCAGTCTCCCTGAGGCTTAATTTCAGACTCTCTTTGAAGGCCAATTCGATTTTGTTTGAGGTTTGCCTAAGCTGGCATTGTCTCATCTTTTTTGATGTTAAAGGCAAAGCTTAAGGAGATGATGGAGCACAAGAAGGAAGTTCCATGTCATAATTTTTGGTTATGATTAGACCTTATTTTTGGTAAAATCAAGTCTTACTCTAAGGATTGTTTGAAGGATAATTTAGCCGCAATCAAGAGACTGAATAAGGCTTATTTTAAGGCTTGTTCAATGAGCCGAGTTCAAATCTTATCCAAACTAGAACTCAAAATTTATTAGAAGCTATGTGGAGCTGGATCTAAGTTGCTGAGCTTGTTTGCAGTAAGAATTGATGAAGCATTGCTGACCATATTTGAGTTGTGTCCCTTGTTTTACACTAAGGCAACCTTAGTGTGTGAAGGAACAATGCATTGGACAAAATCGACAGCAGCTTGATACCTCACTTAAGTACAGTGGTTGCAAATTGAGGACCAACTACTTGAAGATCTTGAGACATCATTCTTACATTGACTATTTGCTGAAGTTATTAAAGGCCAGGAAGAAGACCACATTTGACCTTAATCAATGAAGTGTTGATTAGTGTTAGTATGGTCACTGATGTCATAGGAAGTAATGATATGCTACTACTATGGATCTAATGGTATGATTATAATCTTGAAATGTATTTCAACCATTTTAACCACACATTTTTTGTTGCCTATAATACTGCGACTGGGCTTGTGGTAATCAACGTTTTGAAAGAGGTATGTGAATGATGTGTTGTTAAGAATTTGTATTGCAAGACTGATAACAAAAGGGCTATAGCAAGAGTCAGGTTGCATTGATGGTGTTACTATGTCGCAGGGTGTTTTTTATGACAGAGAGTAATGTTCACATTTGGTTCATTGCCTTTGTTAGGGTCTAGTCTCATTGTCGACCGAGTAAGTGATCATCATTGATGATGAATTTACAAGAAGGTACAATGTGTTGAGAAAAATTGTTGTGGATAGTGGCTCATGCTATTGAAGACAAAGTGTTTGACAATGTTGATGGGATGAGTCAAAGAAGGTTTATTTTGTAGAAGATACAATGATATGTATCCTAAGAAGAGAGTATTATTGTGCAATTTGTTTTATCAGTAAATTTGGCAGAGTATGCTTCTAGGGTTTGCATATTGCATAAAAAAAAATTGGCAGTGTTGATGCATTGGGCATAAATAGAGTTTTTATTGTAGAAAGGTTTTTGTATTAAACTTGTGACATCAAAATTTGACTACTAAACATAAGTAGAGGAAGTTTAGTGGCATTTGATCATAGTAGTGGGTGCCAATACAATGATCATAGCGCAGTAGCGTGACTAGTGTGGCTTATCTTATTATTTTATCTTCTATGTTGAGGGTGGTAGGCTAGTGTAAGGTGAAGATTGGAGTCTCCTTTAGGTTGGAGCCTAAGAACACTTCAGGGTGGTAGGGTGTTTCTAGGGTAGGAGATTGATGCTAGCAAGGTTTTGGATCATCCTTTTAGTTCGAGTTGATAAAATCAAGGTGTTGGATAATCCTTCCAGTCGGAGTTGGTAAAACCAAGGTGTTGGGACATCCTTTCAGTTGGAGTTGATAAAACCAGGTGGTTGGTGCCTCCTTCTAGTTGCTGTTGGAGAATCATGGAAGTTGGAGCTTCTTATTGATGTAAAACTTTAAGACAATATTAAGAGCATTCAATGGCTTTTCTTCCTAAAGCGTTTCCACCTAAAAATCTCTTGTGTACTTTCTATGATGTTATGAATTGTTGAATGGTGTTGCTAACAATTTAATGTTTTCATGATATAATTTAAATTGTTAAAAAGTGCCCAATTTGATTCAACCCCTATTCCAACAAGTTGAACCTATATACATTTAAGAAAACATGTACCAAGAAAAACATAGTAAAGATACAATAAGCAATAAGAGTCCAATGATACTTGTGGACATGCCATTTTTTTTAATTAAATTGAAAAACAAAAAGGGCATAGCTACCTTTCAGATAAACTTAAACCCTTTATCATCACTAGTATTAAAAATATTTTGTAAAGGTCGAATCCTTACCATCCACCTAAATAATTATTGATGATTAAATTAAAAATTTGGAAGCCCTATTCCAAGATAGTCATGCATATCAAGGTAAATATTAAAAAAAGTCAAAAAGAATATTCTCACATCAAGTAAAAGACTTCATGAAGTTAAGCCCTTATTGCACCAAGAGGCGCTCTCAAGCCCAGTATGTAAGAGATTTTGTAATGTATTATCCTATCCTACATATTGTTGTAACGTCCTATTCTGTCAAGTTCTTATAATACTAGTGTATTCCCCTTATTGTTATCGATGGTGTAGCCCCCTATTGTTATTATTGTGCCCATTTATCCCCCATGTTGTTATTATTGTGCCCCATAGAGGCCCATTATTGTTATTTTTGTGCCCTTATATTATTATTGTTATGTAGGCTCTAATTATATTGTGACCCCTTAGAATCCTATATATACCTAGGAGATCTTATCATTTGTATCATCCAAGAATTGTTCTTTTATGTAATGTAAAGGAGGTTCCCCCCTCAAAGAGGATCATTTTTAAGTCATTGATATATCTTTTCTTCTGTTTTGTGAGTTGATTGCATAACATTTGGTATTAGAGCTTTGGATTCTAGCGTTTCGCTTCCTCAAACAAGTCATCTTGGCATTTTATCTATAAAAAAAAATTCTACGAGGCTTCAAACGCTGAAATTTCAACCACATGAAGCTGAAATATTGGTGAAATTTGTGTATGAATTTCATATATTGTTTCACTATATTTTCAGAGATATGATCAGAGGAAGCTAGGGTTTTTGTAGGCTCCAAAATTCCATCTCATACAGACGACAAATCATCATAACTTTCTCTCCGAGCATCAGATTTGAATTTCGTAAAAGGTGACTGAAATTTCACAGGCTATAGTTTTTGTATATCATTTTCAAAGCTGAAGGTCAAAATAGTGACAAATGGCACTCCATACAAATTCGCTCTACTGGACTAGCCTATAATCATGCCATTGTGGGAGATTGGGCATAACTCTTTTTTGAAGAATCCAAACTTAGTATGACTTGTGGCATTGGAAAGAATACTAATATGGATACCACAAGATGAAATTTCAGACCTTGTGAGGCTGAAATTTCATAGATAAAACAATTTCAATATCGTGCACCTAAAAGCAAGAAAAAGGTGTGTATTTAAAAAAAAATTGCATAACTTTTGTTTAAAAAATCCGTTTGAAGTGGTTCAAAGGGCATAGTGAAGCATATATAATTGTTTCATTTCAAAATAAATAGAAACAAAAAAATGGATACACTTAGTAAGCAACCAAAAATCTTTACTATGACGCATGAAGAAGAGGAAGAAATACAACATGATATATCAAAATTACAAGACCAAGTGCAACAAATTTCGCTCTCGCAAAAAGTAACAAAAAATGAATTGGAATCTAAGAGGGATGGTTTAGGAGCAAAAATAAAAGGCAACATGTATGATTTTAAAGTAGACATGGACGTAATGAACGTCAAGTTGGAAGGGTTGACAAAGTTGTTGGAAGAAAGGCTTCCCAGTGGTGTCAAGGTAATTCATGAAAATCACAATGAGGACAAAAGGTATATGAATTATGATTTTAGAGACTCCAATGTGGGGTTTAATAACCACCACATTTCAAAGATAGGTATGAGGAAGTTTGATGGCAAGGATCCGATAACATGGATATTATAGATGGAACAATATTTTGATCTACATGATGTGCAACACACACAAAAGGTACACATTGCATCTTTATATTTAGAACCCAATCAATTTGTATGATATCGATGACTTTGTTCTCATAAACCATTGGTCACTTGGTCAATTTTTATAGAGGAAATGATAACACATTATGAGGATACAAAGAGAAACACATTCTTTAGCCAATTGATAAATCTCAAACAAAAGAGTTCAATGGCAGAGCACATTGAGGACTTCCAAACATTGAATATTAGGGTAACTGATATTCTAGAGGAGCATAGGATTGATGTCTTCATAGGGAATTTGAAGGATAACATCCAACATGAGGTTTGATTTTAAGAACTTGATTCATTGGAAGGCATTCAGGGTGGAAAGAAAATTTAAAAGAAAAATTATGGCAACAAGGAAGTCTACCATTGACAACTATAAAGATGGAAGTGTTGTTACTCCTAGCCTTCTACAACATACAAGGTTGATGCCACAAAAATTGGAGGAAAAAAGAGAAAATTGGATTTGTTACAGTTGTGATAAAAAATACACTAAAGTTCATAAGTGTGTTGAGAAGAAATTATTCTACATAGATTGTTAAGAGGAGGAAGAAAAGGAACAAGAAACATCAAAAGAGGAGGATATACACCAAAAACCAACCTCGGCGAAAGAAGAAATGAATTTGACCATATATTGTAATGCATTGGTAGGAATTACCACTCCTCAAACTTTCAAGATAAAAGAATATATCAAAAAGAAAAAGGTAATAGTGCTAATTGATTCAGGTAGTACCCATAATTTTATTCATTGTAAGATAGCCAAGGAATTGAAATTATTCCTATATCAAGCACCAGAGTGTCAAGTGATGGTTGCAAATGGAGGAACTATAAATTTCTCTAGAAAGTCATAATATCAAGCTAACCATGGGGGAATATGTATTGAATAGTTCAATGCTTTCCATTCCAATGGGTGGTTTTGATGTTGTACTATGAGTCCAATGGTTACAATCTTTAGGGACGATAGCTTTTAATTTTTAAGAACTTTACTTGAAATTATTTTGGGAAGGAAAAGAAATTGAATTAAGGGGTATCACAACGAAACCAAGAAACATAATCAACTCTAATGGCATGACAAAGCTTTTGAAGAAAGAACAACGGGGCGTAATTGCACAATTATGCTCACTAGAGGTTCAAACATCGAAATCATCTATTTCTCCAGATCTCCAAAATGTATTGGACAATTATTCCAAGGTATTTGAGACTCCCAAAGGCCTCCCACCTATTTGTGATCATGATAATTCTATTCATTTGATTCTAGGAAGTGTTCCTCCAAACATTGGACCTTAAAGATATCCCTTTGCCCAAAAGAGTGAAATTGAACCTATGGTTACAAAAATGCTAGAGGTTGGTATAATTCAACCTAATCAAAGTTCTTTCTTTGCTCAAGTAATATTTGTGCACAAGGATGGACCATGGCGTATGTGTCTAGATTATAGGGAGCTCAACAAGCTCATTATTAAAGATAAATTTCCCATTCCTACCATTAATGAATTGTTGGATGAATTACATGGAGCAATTTACTTCACCAAGTTGGATATTTGTTTAAGATATCATCAAATTAGAATGAAGACTGAAGACATTCCGAAAACAACATTCATTACTCATGAGGGTTATTATGAATTTTTTGTCATTCCTTTTGGACTTATTAATGCACCTTCCACATTTCAAGGTTCGATGAATTCCATTTTCAAACCCTTCCTTATAAAATTTGTGTTAGTATTTTTTGATGATATACTAATCTACAACAAGTATTGGAAGGATCATTCTCAACATGTTGACAAGTTTCCCAAAATATTGGAGGAGAAACACTTATATGCAAAAACATCCAAATGTTTCTTTCGAGTATAGGAGGTGGAATATTTGGGTCATATTGTACCTCATGAGGGTGTTAAGGTAGACCCTAACAAAATCAATTCCATTAAGGAATGGAAAATACCCACAACCATAAAGCATATTCGAGGATTTCTCAGGTTGGCAAGGTATTATCACAAGTTTGTTAATAATTATGGGAAAATATCAGAACCTCTAACAACATTATTGAAGAAAGATGCATTTTCTTGGACTCCAGAAGCAACTAAGGCCTTTGAACATCTTAAAGAGGTAATGTGCCTAGCACTGGTCTTAGCTATGACAGACTTCACAAAAACCTTTATTATGGAATGTGATGCCTTCGGAAATGGAATTGGTGTTGTTTTAATGCTAGAAGGAAGACCCGTTGCTTTTGAAAGTCGTCCAATCAAAGGAAAATATTTACACAAACCTATTTATGAGAAGGAAATGCTGGCAATGCACTAAAGCAATGGAGACCTTACCTAATGGGAAGACACTTCAAGGTAAAAACATATCATGATAGTCTTAAATAATTTTTGGAACAAATATTATCTTTAGAAGAGCAGCAAAAATGGGTCACAAAGATGTTGGGTTATGACTTTAAAATCATCTACAAAAAAGGGAAGCAAAATGTTGTTGTAGATGCACTCTCAAGAAAGAATGAGGATGTGGAAGCATTGCTTTGTGCCATTTCTGTTATCCAACCTGATTGGATACGAAGCAAGGGATGAATGGAAGAATGGCGAAGAGGTGTGGACACTCATTTAAAAGTTACAACAATATACTAGTATAGTTGATACATTTAGCTGGAAAAATGATTCATTATGGTACAAAGATCACTTATACCTTTGTAAGAATTCCCAACTCAAGGAAAATATTCTTTTGGAATTTCACACCTCCGCCTTAGGAGGAAACTCGGGATTTTTAAAAACTTACCACAAGGTCAAGAAGGATTTTTTTTGGGATGGCCTTAAATATGATATTCAGAAGTTTATGGCAGGACGTTTGGTTTTCCAACAAAATAAAGTTGAGACAATTAATACCCCAGGTGTGTTACAACCTTTAGCCATTCCAAGTCAACATTGGGAGGAGGCCTCAAGATTTCATCACAGGTTTACCCAAGTTTGAAGGAAAGAGTGTCATCATGGTGGTAGTTGATAAAATTTCCAAGTATGCACACTTTTGTGCATTATCTCATCATTTTAAAGCTAGTACAATTGCTACTTCATTTATGTAAACAATTCAAAAGCTACATGGAAACCCAAATATTATTGTAAGTGACATAAATCCCATTTTCACTAGAAATTTTTGGACATAATTATTTTCTTGTCTTGGTACTCAATTAGCTCATAACTCATCTTATCATCCTCAATCTGAAAGGAAAACTAAGATAGTGAACAAATGTTTGGGAGGATATCATCGTTGCTTTGTATCTGATAAAGAAACACAATGGGTCAAGTGGTTACCTCTAGCTCAATGGTGGTATAACACTTCCTTCCATGCTGCAGCAAAAATGACCCCATTTTTGGCACTTTATGGATATCATCCACCATCCATCACATCATATTTAAGAGAAAATTCTAAGGTTCAAGCAGTGGAAGATCACATCGAGCATCAACAATGAGTTCTCCAACTCTTAAAGGATATCCTCACTCTAGTGCAGAATCAAATGAAACAACAGGCAGATCAACATTGCAGTGAAAGATGTGTTTGATGTAGGTGACTAGGTATTTTTACAACTACAACCATACAAACAAATGTCCCTCAAGCAAGCTAAGAAGTGTATTTTGATGGTGCCGAAAATCCGTCAACTAAGGGGTCTCTGTGATGTGAAGTCCCAATTAGACCTCACACCATTTGTAATAGGAGCCCCATCTGGAGTATCGGCCTGGTTGCCATGTATTCTTATAGATTTTCCTTGGCTCTAACTTTTAGCAAGAGAGAGGAACGTGTGTGTGCCTTCGAAAATCAAGAAGGTGTGCCAAAGTTCTTCTATTGTCGAGGGACAGAGTAAAGTGAGCCTCTAAGAGAGAGGTAATAGTACCACCCTAGTAGAGACACGCACAACCAAGAAGGATATGTCTAACATCCAACGGAATAGTCCACAAAAGATACGATGGTCATTACAACCAATCAATGAGAAAGATCTATCTAGTATCCTGTGGAATAGTCCACAAGGATGGGATAGTGATAACAAACCATTACAACACATTCTCAATAACATAGTACTAAAATAACCGACATAGTTCAACAACTTTAGCACAGATGAAAGCAAACATGAAATACAAACATCCACAGAATACTCTTACAAATATTCATAATTACATGCATTAAGAACGTGTTGGCCTTGACGACTTCTATTATTAATTAAAAGTTCCAAGACACATGTATACAATGAACATCACTAGCTCGGATAGTGGAGCGTTGGATCCACTACTTGCTCCTCAAAAGAACTAGCTTATTTGTTCAATGCCTTGCGAGAGGAGCCAAGGTAAAAAGTCCTTTGCTCATACAATGAGGGTGTATATATAACCAAGAGTTGGTGCTTCACCATCCTTGTGACTCTTTGACTACACTCATGACTATTTGACTTCCTATGACTTTTCGACTTTACATGACTCTTCATATTTTGAATGTGTCCTTTGGACTTCCACTTTACAATACATTTTGAATAGGTAATTGCATAATCCACAATAATGGTGTGGCATATGATGACTTGTGACAGGACATGACATTACACTGATGACATGCACTACATGATGATGTGACACTGCCAAGTTATCCTTCTTGTTGCTTCTTTCTTTGTGTCTTCTTGAAAACTTGGTACATGTTCTTCTTCTTCCTCTTTATTATGACTTGAAGATGAGGAGTCTTCCATGTGACCTTTATTTTTATCTTTTATTATAGTTTGGTGTTCCTTCGTCTTCTCACTTGATGATCATCTTACCTCTTCAAATCCATATGTGTCTTCTAGCATGTCCTCCTTCTCCATATCTTTCTTCATCATCTTGCCATAGAATGATAGAGTACCTGCATCTATAATCCACTCATGAAAAGACAACATTAGTTTGATAAAACCCTAGTCTAAGATAATGCATAATGATCCACTTATTGAGCCAAAACCGGGCCACAAGCTGAGAAAGTGGCTCAATAACTATGCAACTGCACATCTCTGGCAGTCAGGGGTGAAGCTTGAGCCTTGAGACTGCGCAATGTGTATTTCAGGTTGGACTGAGGAAGAAAACTACGCAATATGGGAGCTCAGTGTGATAGGCTGAGGGGATGGGCATTAGATCATCCTATTGCATAGTTCTGGAGGACAGAGGATCCCAAGTGATTGCACAATTGCATAGTTCAAGAGCTCAAGGCTAAGGCTTGAGACTTGATATTGCATAATGCACAAAACTTACTGGGTAGGAGAGAGAAATTGAGCAGTTTTGGGAGTCAATGAGCCAAGATGAAGGGATTTGGCACTGTTTTAGCCAACTGCGCAGTTCTGGGAGATAAATCAGGTTTGGTGATTATGTAGTTGTGCATTTCAAGAGCTCAAGGTTTGATCTTGAACTTAGAGATTACGTAGTGCGCAATTGGGGCCAGGTTGGAGGGCTAGATTACGTAATTCTGGGAGCTAAAGGCCAAGCTTGGGCACTGGAACTGTGCAGTGTACAATCTTGGGAAGAAGGAATTGCGCATTGCGCAGTGTCAAAGGAAAAGGATACAACTTGAGAGTTGGAACCGCATAGTGCGTAGTTGAGGAAGGCCGGATGAAGCTAGGTTGCTGGGAATTTCTGAAAATTGGCTAAGGGGACCGAAGAGACTGATGTGACTAATGATATGACTTGACTGTGATCACACACTTGAAACAATTTGATGACACAATAACATAGATCATTCAGAACATGTTAACAACATATTTCCCTCAATGTTACAACTTTGCGACGACTTTACGACAAGTGCAACACTAAAGGTACACTTTGAGACGATCGCGATGACACTTGTGCGACAATGCTTAAAATTTCGAGAATGAGTGTGACTGATGTTTACATGGTTATACCAACTCATTCACACAAATATAACCCATTGAAACCACTAGAACAAGCATACATACATTGTGCGACAGTTAACATGCGAAAATACGACAATTGCTAATGTGAAAACGACTCTTGCGATATGTGAACAACAGTGAAGGTAACACATGTAAGAGCAAAGATAACATGAAAATGACACCAAATAGAGTGAAAGAAATCAAAAGTGAAAATCGAAAACATGAAAACGAGACTCACGAAAACAAAGGTGCATGAAAGTGAGAGTTTGAAAAACTCACCGAAATGGAAGTACAAACACATCTAGAATGTGAGAAACTATCATTGTCGGAGCACAATGACTACTGACATGGATTAGACATCGCATAGGCACAATCTTGATGGAATGTGTTATGCTTTTCCAAGCTTGCATAAAAGAATGCACTCATGCACTTGTTATGGACTGAGCATGTGTGAGCAAGTGACTTCGACACTTCCAATCCAAGAAGGGAGCTCAAAAGCATTAGCTAACCAAGAAGTGACTACAGAACGACCTATCACAAGATCTACAGTAGGCTCTGAAATTTAAGTGTACACAAAAAATTTGGAGGGTGTTTGTAGTAGCGACAACATGATAATAAATTATCACCCAAGTACTATCGTCCTTACAAGGTGTTGCAAAAGATTGGTACTATGGCATACAAATTGGAGTTGCCTACATCTTCCCAAGTACACCCAATTTTCCATGTTTCATGCTTAAAGAAGGTTATCGGTGACAAGCTCCTAGTTCAAACAATGTTGCCAGAAATTGATGAAGAAGGAAAAATCATATTTGAGCCTGAAGCAGTCACAGAAACAAGAACCCGACAACTACGAAATTGATTAATTTCAGAGTATCTCATTAAGTGGAAGAACTTACCTGCTGAAGATTCCACATGGGAGGATGAGAATTTTATACAGAAGCATTCAAAACTACTCAAGCGTTAAGGACAACACTTTTTGAAGGATAGGGGCATGTTAGGTCCCTATAATACTAGTGTATTCCCCTTATTGTTATTGTTAGTGTAGCCCCCTATTATTATTGTTGTGCCCATGTATCCCCCATGTTGTTATTGTTGTGCCCCATAGAAGCCCACTATTGTTATTGTTGTGACCTTACATTATTATTGTTATGTAGGCTCTGATTATATTGTGACCCCTTAGACTCCTATATATACCAAGGAGGTCTTATCATTTGTATCATCCAAGAATTGTTCATTTATGTAATGTAAAGGAGGTTTCCCCCTCAAAAAAGATCATTTTTAAGTCGTTGATCTATCTTTTCTTCTATTTCGTGAGCTGGTTGCATAACACATCATGTCCTGTCTTATAAACATACTTGGTTAAAATACATAAAAAATAAAAATAAAACTAAATAAAAATAATAATATAATGTAATGTAAACATTTTAACTTCGTTAAATAAAATAAAAATAACCCTATGTTAAAACAAATTTTTTACGTTATTATTAATTTCTGTTGAGTAGTTAAGGTAAACTTGAAGCGGTTTTTGAGTTCCAAGTTTATGAGAACCCATGGTATTCATTTGTAATATAGCTATTTAAAGGGGTGAATTAAACGAGTCTAGGTCCATCTTAACTCTGGATCTATCAAGTGTTGAGAGGGATCAAATCTCTTGAGATGGAAATATCCTAAGATGCAAAGAGACTTGATCCCTCTCGTTGTGCTGAGAGGCACTCTCCAATCTAGTATGCAAGAGATATCGTATTATCCTATCTTGTCCTCTCCTCTCCTGTACTGTAAAATTTTGACTCGATCAAAATACTTAAAAAAAAAAAATTAATGTAATGTAATGTAAACATTTTAACTCCATCAAAATAAAATAAAAATAACCCTATGTTGAAATAAAATTTCTATTATTTGTTTTGTTAAATAGTTAAGGTAAACTTGACTTCGTCAAGTTACCATTGGTTTTTGAGCTTGAGGTTTCTAAGAACCCATGGTATTCATTTGGAATATAACTTATTTAAGGGGCGAATTAAACCAGTCTAAATCCATCTTAACTCCAAATCTACCAAGCGCCGAGAGGGATAAAATCTCTTGAGATGGAAATATCTTAAGATGCAAAGAGATTTGATCCCTCTCAACGTTCGATAGATCAAAAGTTAAGATGGATATAGACTAGTAATATGACAAATAGCAACAATACATTACTTATAACATCAAATAGATACTAGCTCAACCATATAAATTAAATGAATGGTAAATACCTATAAGCATCAATCCATAATAAGTGTCAAAACACTTACTTCATCATACATCTCAAATTGCTAAAAAATAAAAATTATAAGAATTAACTAAATTATAACTTTATTCAAAACGATAATAATAATTATTAATGATAAAAAAGAATTAATATATAAGTTAAACATATATACATTTTAAAGAAACACGATTCTTAACAACAGAGATTCACTCCCACTTTATCATGGAGTTTCTTAATTTGTAAATAAACTTTATTAGAATACCATGGCTTATTAATACCACATGCCCAAAATGCATAACTCTTTTGATATAACACTTGTTCATATGACGTTTTTCTAATTAATGAATTTAAATTAAAAGGGAAAAAAAAGACATAATTACTTTGGAAATAGATCTCACCCTTTGATTTGTGCATATGACTAAGGATATTCTAGAATATTTTATGGAGGTTAAATCAACACCATCCACATAATAATTATTACTAATTAAATTAAAATTTTGGAAACTATATTGCAAAATAGACATGCTTATCGATATAAATACCACCATAGATCCTTTTTAACTCTTGATCTATCAAAGCCTTAGAGGGATCAAATATCTCAAAATGTAATTTTTTTTTAGTGCAAAACTTGCAAAAATGTTTGCACTTCTAGAAATTTAATTCCTCTCAACACTTGGTAAATCCTTAATTAAGATGAATTTATGCTAATTCTTAATAATATTATTTATATTTTTCTAAATTGCAATCTCTATATATAAAAATATTCTTATTTTTAATTTTATTAAAACCTTCATAATGCATATACATATACGTTCAATATTTTTCTTTAACATATTTTGTGATTTTAATTTTTAATATGATATATATGTGTGTGTGTTTCCTAAAGTTTTTGTATACTTACTAATGAAATTTAAACATGAAAATAAGGATTTTTTTTTTTTTTTAGGCATCGAGGAGTGATGTTGTCAAGTAACGTTACATTAAAAGAAATAAAATAATACCCACTTAAAAAAAATAAAGAATGTTAAGACCGAAAAAATATTTCAATATCGAACATACATATTAATAATAATAATTAGAAGAAGAATAAATTATTTTAATGTCCACGAGGCTAAAGATAGCCTACGGGACAAACTGCTTCACCATTTGATTCCTGCATTCAACCCTATTTTTGTGAAGCCTCACAATAAGTGCTCCTAACTTCTCAACAAACCCCTTACTGAATAAATTATCCTAAGAGCTAGTTGCTAGAATATCTGCATACCTTTCCCTGCTCTCTTTGAAGGCGTCACATTCTAAAATGAAATGCTTTTCTGTTTCCACTTTTCCGGAAGATTAAAAAAATACATATTCTTTCTTCCCAAACTTATTTTGGCATTTTCCAGCACCCTGTTCCACAACGGAGTTGATGAGAATTAGTCATTAATTGAGCAATAATAATTTTGGCTCTCCAAGAAATATTGGCTCCTATGTACACTTTTTGTTGATGATTATGAATGGGAGTAAACCCTTCAATATAGTACTTTTTCTTTCTCCCTATCTCCTTATCCCAAGTATGCTTGTCGAACTTATCCATAACAAAATATTTTATCTCTTTACTGTTTGTGGGACACATGTTCAAGCAAATATCCTATTTACTAAACCATTTGTTATTTTTCCACATCCAAGTCTTTTTTCTTTTGCACAATATGCCATTAAAGACAACCTTAGGCCATCTACTCTCTTCCATTTGGTTTTTTTTTTTTTTAAATACCTTATGACTCGTACCATAGCAATTGCTTCAATGAGAGAAGACCCTCTTTCAATTAACAAGATAGCACAAGGAACTGCACTTTTAATTTTGAATTTGTTTGTAATCAAGTGCTTCTTAATTTTCTCAATTTGTTTCCACTACATGTCAGATGTATTGTTGGCCTACAATTCACAATCGTAGAGAATCACCAGAATCACTAAAAGCCCGAAAAAAGTTTGAGTGGTTTTCCAGTCCCATAACTTTGCCTCTCTACACCTACTTTGAAAAGCATAAAATGCTTTCCAACCCCCCAAAGTTATTTTATTTCTACAACCATATTAGCTTAGGTTTCTGTTGAAGTTAATTCTGAGGTATTTGTAATCTGTAACTTCTTCCAGAGTGTTGCCTTCAAAGTAGAACTTATGTTGGTTATGTTTTCTTTTGTTAGAGAAAACCATTGCTTTTGTTTTGCTAATATTAACTTGCATCCGCACCCTTCTACAAAAATGCTCAAGGGAAAGTCAGTGCTCTTGCAAACCAAGAGTAGGTTTAACAATCAAAATAAGGTATTTGCGTACAAAAGAAGCTTTATAACAAACTTCCCAAATGGATACCGTCACCCCCTTGTGAATTTAGCCACTCTTCAAGCTTATCAATATATAAATCAAAAAGGGTAGGAGATAATGGGCAACCTTGTTTGACCTCGATATCACTTCTAAAACTTTCAGAAATGCTTGTTGAAGTTCTAATTTTGACTTTCTCCTCTTCATACAACTTATGCACAACTGCTCTCAAATGCCTAGGAACCCCAAGTTCCTCCATTCTGTGCCAAAGCTTATCCCTAGGAACCATGTCAAAGACTTTTATGAAATCAACAAAGCAACAAAATGCTTCTTCCTTTTTCTCCCAAACTTTTTCAATGATGTACCTTAAAGTTATACCATGTTCAACTGTGGAATGTTTAGGTATAAAACTTGCTTGCCTTTTAGCATGTTTATCTCTTTGTTCCTCCCAATTGCTGATTTTATTTTCTAGCATGCTTCCAAATAACTTTGCAAACAACGGGTATCATTATGGTCCTATAATTGGAGGGATTATCGATGTCACTGCTCTTGAAAAGAGGTATTGCGAGACTAGTTGTCCAATCTGGGGGGAACCCTTGTTGTATGATGTTCTTGAATTTTTTTGTAATGTGAGGGGAAAGAAATTTTAAGCCCCACTTTAGATACTCTGCTTGGAGTTCAACTAAGTATTTTGCTTTTCCAACACCCAACTTCTTGATACTGATCTCTACCTCTTGCACTGTGAAGAGTTCAATGTCTGTGTTGACCAAGGGAGGAGGGTCAACCTTGGGATCTTGCTCATAGTGTTGTCTTGCATAGTCAAACCATTTAGAAGTTGTAATAACATTTTTAGTTTGCATCTTTCTCGGTTGGAGCTCCTTTCAAAATAATTTGGGGTTGCTTTACTAAGGAAGATTAGTTCTTCCCTCCTTAAAACCATGAAATTAGCCTTTTTCTTTCTTAATATCTGCTTGTAAGCTTTGAGATTTATGTTATCCTTGTTTGACTATTTCCACATTCTCTTGCCTTTTTGCATTCCTTGTCAAACCAAGCATTAACATGAAATAAATTTGTTTCAGACTTCTTACTTTTTTTCTCTTTTGCACTTTGTAAGTGCTCTTTGAATTAAATGCATTAATTTGTGACTGTGAAGGCCGTGAATTGGAATTTTCTCTTGCTCGAAGAGCCTCTCTAACATTATTTTGAGGTATTACAATTTTCTAGAGTCAAAAGAATTCCGCCCTTTGGGATATTTTGTTGAACACACTGAGTTTTTGACCCTAACTGCTTCTTTCCAGTCCAAGAGAAACTTAAATAAATTGGCTTGTGATCTGATTTTAAGTCCCAAAGATGATATGCAAACAAAACTTCCTCCATTTTATCACACAAAACAAGCGAGGGAATTACACAATCTACTACACTTGCTCCATTGTAAGTAGTCCAAGTGAAATTACCAAACTTTGCCCATCTAGTCAAACCATTACAAATGACTAAACTGAAAGCCCCATATAGAGTAAACAATTGTTCACCATAGAGATTGCAACCCTTATCCTATGAAATTCTTTCCCACTGATGCATACTCTCTTTTGTAAGCCATATAGGGTCGCAATCTTCTTTACAACAAAAAATGCTAGCTTGTTCACTTGCAGTCCTAGCATTGAAATCACCGATTATAAGGACTTCACCTAGCTGAGAATATGTTGCAATATATGCATTTAACGCTGCAAAGGGACCTTTGTGGTCAAGCCATATACTTTTGTAAGTTTTTGAAACTTGCGGCACAAAATAGCACACTGCAATAAATTTGATGTGATTTCCATTAAAAACCAGTGTGTTGTAAATAGTCGCTTCAATGTCTAGTGTAAATAACATAATTTTACATCTACTTTATGTATAAAGGGACTAAGTAATTAATAATACAGAGATGAAATAATTGATGGTAAAAAAATTTCTAATTTGCCATCATATCCCCTATAAATAACATAATTTTACATCAACTTTATTGCACCGAGAGGCGCTCTACAACCCGTTATGAGGTAGATGTTGCACTTACATTTAAAAATAATAAAAGAATACTCACTTTAACAAATTAAAAAAAAATACTAATATTAAAAAACGTCAATATCAATTATAAATAAAAGATTTATTTATTTTATTTTATTTTTTTCCACCAGAAAAATCGTAATCTTTCATTATATGGTGAAAAATTACATATAGTATATGTTATTCAGCATATGCGGATTGCATCCATATATCTATAATATCTACAAGACCATTCTTGTACATGTTTGTGTCACAATCAAAAAATCATCACGCAGCATGATGCTGTATCAAAAATAAAAAAATCATCACGCAGGATGATGCTGTAATGGTATTCTATATAAAAACATATTTACACCTCGCAGGGTGTTGTTCATAAATAAAACTAAATTATCTACATCATCATATATACTCGATAGTTCTTCAAAAATTCAGTGACCATCCACCTGATGGTAGATTTGATCTATATAAGGCCTGTGGTAGTTCTGGTACTGAGAGGTACCCCTCTGTTCTTGGATTATCCATTGTCATCCTGGCAGGTGTGTGGCTTCCTTGGATAATCCGTTGGCACTGTGGTTATGCTCCTTGTAGATATGACGAACGAGAATGGTATTAAATTGAGATTTGAGATGCATAACTTCGTCCATAATATTTAAGAGTGTGTGAGCGTGAAATATAGTTTTCTGATTGATCCAATTTATAATAATATTTGAGTCCACATATATCTATAAGTCTCTGCATTCATGATTTAAAGCAAAATGCATAAGATGACGAAGAGTTATGAGTTCTACAAAATTGTTGGTTCCTATGCCTAGGCCCATCTTGACTTTGAAATAATGCTGATCTGTTAGATATAGAATGAACCCCCCCCCCGCCACATCCATGTTGTTGAGCAGCTCCATCGAAAAATGCCCATGGTGAGGAGTGGTCTATGGGGTCGGGGGCAGCTGGTATGCCAGAATGACGAGGAGTATATTCAGGCAATTCGTGATATGATGCTATGATTTTGGCAATAATGGATTGCCAACATATCGAACCATTTTCGAAGATCAATTTGTTCCTTGCCAGCGAAATTGCCCAGCAAATGATGAGAGGAAGACATGTGAGGTTAGTTCCAGCATGTGCTCGGTTCCAGGCATCCCATGCTGCTATGATGTTATCACCCTCCCATGCTCCCGTGAACCTAATTTCCTCAGCCACGTCATTCCATATTTGTTTTGTGGTTTTGCAGGTAAGGAAAAGATGAATGGTTGATTCAAATTGCTGTTTGTAGAGTATGCACCAGGTGGGACCATACACAGATCAGTGCATAAGCGAATCCCCTATAGGGACCTTATTCTGGAGAATGCACCAGAAAAAGAGTTTGGTCTGGGGTTTAGTCTTTAGTTGCCGAATGAGCTTCCACCAACTCTGAGTGATTTTTGGTTGTTTGTTACTAATCAAACACAAGTAACCTTCCTTGGGGGAGTAGTATCCAGATTCGGCCTTGTTCCACATGAGCTCATCTAGGCCTTCCTTGATGCGGATGTGGGATTCACTCAAAGCGCTTGTGTAATCCTCCCAATTGTGGCGCCAGATAGGAGGCAAATTTAACTGCGCTGCCTATTTCCATGCTTGTGTGTAAATGGATGAATTCTCATGGTCCGCAATATGAGCTATTACTTTAATGTTCTATTGATCGAGTAATCGAATAAGCTCACAAGGGAGGTAACATCTCCCTCCTCCACCTGTCCATGGATCCATTCCAATACGAGCCCTAGTTCCATCATTGACTCTCCAAGTAAGATGTCTGCGAATGAGAAGGAACAAGTACAATAGAGATTTCCAAACCAATGAGATGCCTGTTCTGTTCCAACCAGGCAGTCGGATTCAATCCATGACTTGTAGGGGCCAGATGTATTTATGGTATGAGATAGATGTCCAGAGATTTTGCTTGGTAAGTAATGTCCATCCCATTTTCGCAGCCAGAGCATGTGCAAAGGATGATAGATCTTTAAGACCCCATCCTCCCCACTTTTTAGGCATGGCAATATTATCCCATCTAATCCATGCAAAAACTCGCTTATCCTATCCCCCATTCTAGAGGTATCTGCAACAAATTTGCTTGAGACGGGCTAGTATACCTCTAGGTATCCAGGCTAAAGCCATCCAGAATATAGGTGTGGCCTCCAGGACTGATTTAATGAGCACCAACCTTCCTGCTCTGGATAGAAAGTGATGGCTCCATTGTGAAATCCTCTTCTCAAATTTGGAGATCAACCAAGTCCAATCTGCTATCTTGTGTCCCAAAGGCTTGATCCAGTAACCCAAATATTTGAATCCCTGATCCAGAGGTTGAGGGTTATATGGGAAACGATGCAAGGCAAGATTGGACTCTTGTGCAGAAGTGTATGCCTGGGAAATAGTAGATTTTGTGTGGTTTGCCGACATACCAGTGGATTTATAAAAAGAGGCAAGGATCTTATCAAGAGTGATCGAATCTCGTATACTTCTATCCAAGAAGATGAGGACATCATCCATAAACAAGAGATGCGTCAGGTAACACTGATCAGTAATCTTTAAACCTGATAATCTGCCATTCTGCTTTTCATGATAGATGAGTTTGCTCAGACACGTCATAACAAGCAGAAAGAGGAGCGATGAGAGAGGGTAGCTTACCTGAGTCCCCTTGCAGCATGGAAAAAAGGAGAGGCAGATCCATTAATGAGCAGACTATATGAGGGGGTTGTTATGCAAGCCATTATCCAATTGGTAAATGAAAGGGGGAAGCCCAGGTGGATAAGAAGCATTTTGATATAAATCCAATCCACTCTATCAAAAGCCTTAGCCAGGTCAATTTTGAGGATGATACCTTTTAGTCTTCGGGCACGGATGGAATGAATGGCTTCTTGAGCAGTGCCAATAGCTTCGTGAATTTGGTGGTCTTCAAGGAAAGCAATTTGTTCACGGAGGATATGCCGAGAAAGGATAGGCCTGATACGATTAGCAATGATTTTGGAGATAATCTTATAAAGGCAGTTACAGAGGGAAATGGGCCGAAAATCATGAAAGGAGGCAAGGGAATCATTTTTAGGGATGAGGGCGATGAAGGTAGAGTTGATAGCATTGTACAATCTACCAGATGATCGACATTCCTCCACAACCTGTAGAAGATCCAAGGCCAATAGATCATAAAAAGCCAAATAGAATTCTATAGTCCACCCGTCAGGTCCCGGGCTTTTATCCTTTTTGAACCACTTTAATACCCCCTCAAGTTCCTCCAGAGTGACAGGTGAAGTCAATTCATTTGCTTCTTCCTCCCCTACAAAGCGAGGGAAGAGTCCAGCCACTTGTATGATATCTGCTAGATTGGCCTCATGGGGAGATCTAAACAGATTCCGAAAGTGGGAGGTGCCCAGTCTGGAGAGTTTTCAGAAATTGTCAGCTTGCTCTCCATCAGGAAGGGGCATTTTCCAAATCGTGTTTGTAGTCTTCCTTCCCTTGGCAAAATTTTGGTAAAATTTGGTGTTTTCGTCTCCTGCCTTTAACCAAATGGCCCTGCTCTTCAGTCTCCATGATTCTTCCCTTTCCTTGAGAATCTTGTCTTTCTGCTTCTCAAGCTCAATCAGCTTGTTCTTCTCTTCTGCTGAGGTAAAGCCAAGATTCTTTTCATCCAACAATAATTCCAACTCAGCTTCAATGGCCAAAATCTTCTGATCATCCTTAGCCTTCTTCTCCTTTGCCCAGGCCATGGTTAGTTGTTTTAGCTGAGAAAGGTTGTGGCAAAATCCCTCCGCCGCTGTTTTGTGATTAGATATAGGGTGGGTGACCCAAAAGTCCTTAACTAGTCTTGTATATTCCTCATCTTGGAGCCAGACATGATTGAATTTGAAGGGTGCCTTTGGCTTGGCATCTGGTCCAAGAATCTCTAGGTAAATAGGAGAATGATCAGATTTCCCCCCTGACCCCACCCATTGTCTGTATCTGGTCAATCTCTGAAGCAGGGGGATTTTGATCAGGAATCTGTCGAGTCTTCTAGCCAGGGCTGCATCCCCTACTCTCCGGTTCCTCCAGGTAGGCATAGGCTTGTTCATGGGGATGTCTACAAGATGGTGCTGGTCCAGAATGTCCTTAAAGAAATCAGACAAGGGGTCAACTTGGGCTTGTGATCCCCAGGATTCCCCATATCCCATGGAGAAATTAAGATCACCCCCTATGATAATCTGATCCATAGATGTCGAGTTTAATCCAAGAAAATACTGCCAGAATTCCTCTCTCCTCTGGCATGGGCCATATACATTGATTATCCTCAAGGTCTCCCCTAGCTCAGCCGAGAAGAAATCCATGCCTATAAAGCCCACTCCTCCCCAGGTGGCAGATACATTTATGGTCTGAGGATTGTATCCAATGGCTAAGCCCCCAACTCTACCTATGGCATCCAGTGCATGGAAGTGCCATCCGGGTCGGATGGTAATAAGGGATTGCCCAATAGAATCTGGATTGCCCAAAGTCTCTTGCAGCATAATGATATCAGTCGTTTCATTCTCAATCAACCTCCGCGTGGCTAGTTTTTTGGAGGTACTAGCCAGACCTCTGCAATTAAAAGAGAAGCATTTCATGGTGGAACCCCCTCTGGGGTTTGCAATGCTCTAAAAACCCCTTCCATGGTGGATTGTTTGCCAGATGCAACCTCAGCGCTAGCTTTCTGTATGGCCTTTGTCAGGTAAGATTTATGTTCACGGGAAGATTGAGCAGGGGGTCCAGGATAGGTCAGCCCCAGCTCAGATTGTGAATCAGGACCCGATATGAGCCTAGAGCGAAGGTTGTACGAGTGAGGTATTACCGGGTGGGAAGAGGCTGAAACCCCTGTTGAGGGTGAAGTCAGATGGATAGTAGGGGAAGAGGGGGCAATGATGGGCGGAGGGATGGAAATCGCACAAGTAATAGCAGGAGCCAGAGGTGCATTTACATCCAATGGTGAAATAACGGAAAGTGATAATGAAGATGAGTGAGAGGTTAGAAGTACCTGTTTTCCGCGCCATGTCCGCAGCAGCATCAGCTCTTGCCCGAGTCATAGGGGGCGAGGGCAGCTTGATGGCTTCTTCCGCATCCTTTGAGGATTCACCCAAGTTGTATATCTTTGGAACTAGGGCGATGATTCGCGATGTCGACACAGGAGCTCGAGATGCCGACACAGGTGATTTTCCTTTTAATGGTGATGGTGAGCCAAGGGAATCAAGTGGTGTCACGAGCAGAGGACATTCCTTGAATACGTGCCCTACCTTATGACACCTTCTACAGCGGAAAGGAACACCCTCGTAATCCAAGATCTGTATTCTGGTGTAATGCCTCCATTTCAGGGTGATCTTCTCTTCCAGACCCTCCCTTGTGTCCAAGTGAACTAGGATTCTTGCCAGCGCACGGTTTTTTGTTTGAACATAGGTCTTATCATATTCCAGATATGTCCCAAGGGCATTTCCAATCCTAATAAACACCGCTTTAGACCAGAATTGTAAAGGAAGACCTGGTAATCGCACCCAGATAGGTCCTGCTCCAATTTGCTCCCGTTCCAGATCAAATAGTGGTGACCAACACTTGAGGAGGACTGGTGCCATCTCTATGTGCCAGTATTTGGCAAGAATCAGATCAGTATAGTCAGCCTTTGAAAAGTGTAGGGCAAACCAACCCCGAGCCAGGCTCTGTACCTCTGGGAGCTCCTGAAGAATGCCGCCCCAGATCTCTTTTACCCAATTTGTGAGCCTGGTTGCTGAGTAAGCCCTTCCTCTCACATGTCCAACAAGTACTCTGTTGGCCTTGTCCACCACCTCGCCCATTGGTATGTCTTCACCGAATGTGATGGTAAGGTCCTTTGCGGACGTCTTCACGCACTTGACCTTTCTCTTCCCTGTTCTCGACGCCGATGGGTGTTCCATCAATGGATCTGAGCCCACATCCTTCAGGGGAATCACCGCTTTTGATTTTATGACTGGAGAGTCAAAATAGCCCGATGGGAGAGTATTAGGGTTTGTAGAAACTGGAGGGGGCGAGCTCTGGGGGGGCGTCGGGTTATGGAGGGGGAGCGGATCGAAAGCAGGTGAGGGAGGCGATATGGCAGTGAGGAGATCGAGCGTGCCAGGGGAGAGCGGGGGGTAATCAAGACCCGAGGTTTCCAGAGAGAGAGATTCAAAGCGCAGCGGCAAGGCTGAGGATCCCGGAAGCACTACAATCAGTGTAGTGTTCGGGTGAGGAGAAGCAGATCTGTTAATGATAGGGTTAGGGCTTCGATTGCCAAATATGGTTTGTCCCTGGAACAGATCCTCGGAATAATGAAGGGCCTCCTCTTCGATATCCATCGCTTCCATTAACGGAAACCGCCACCAAAACTGCCAGGAGATAGTTGACCGTGCGCATAGTAAATGGATGTCGACAGGTCGTTGTGGTAGGGTAACAGCTATCGCGGATGCCTGAATTACCGCGATTAATTTAAGTTCTATCTCTGTGCAGGTACAGGGATGCGCGTGCGCCACCTGCCCGCCTGCGGCAACGTCAGAGCCCCATTTATAAATAAAAGACTTAATTTTACATCAAATTTATATTAAGAAATAAAGTAATTTAAAGTAAAAAAAAATATAATTTACCTTTTAGTATGAGAGATATAATCAAATCCTTTGGATTTCACAATTAACATGTAAAACTAATATTATTTATATTATATGAGGCTTAATTCATTCTATATTCATATGTAACATTTAAAATATACATATATTAATAATAGAAAATATTCCACTATCAATTATTAATAATATAATTATTAATAAAATTATTTAAGTTATTTATTTTTAAATATTTTGTGTAACTTATTCCATTTATAAAGGGAATTTATATATAATATTTGAAAGAAAGAGAGTGCATATTTTTATTGTATTAATAAACTTATTCTAATGGTATGATAGAGATGTTTAACATATATTTGACATGTAACATTTTAAAAAGTATTAATAACAAAAATAATTCAATATGTGTGTATATATAGAAAGGTAGAGAGGGGTAAATACTTCAAAAAATATTAATAACAAAAATAATTCTAAATATTACACAACAAGTGAAAATTCAATATTTCTTATATTTAAAATAGTTTATTAGTGTGTTTTTCAAAACCAACATAGATTCACTTTAACTCCAAATCCATCAAGAGCCGAGATGCAAACCTTTTTTCAAGTTTTGCACTCAAAAAAAAAAATTCATCCTAAGAGAATTGATCCCTCCCAAAGCTTGATAGATCTAGAGTCAAGATAAATCTATGTTAATTATTAATTAAATTTAAATATGAAATTCTTTTTCTGAAGAAAAAATCTGTAACCTTTTATTTAAAAAATGAAAAGTTACAATTGCAGATGCATGATGCATTTCCATAAGCTGCCCAATGGGCTCGAGTGCCTTGGCACCCTTCGCAACGTTACAGGACTAACGTGCAAAAAAATGAGGAGAGAAGAGAGAGAGAAAGAGAGAAGGAGAGAGAGCGGAAGAGGAGTGAAAGCAAGAAAAAACTGAATTATATTTGTGAGTAAGACTCACGCTTCAGGTTTTTCTTCCTTTTTTCTTTTCGACCTTGCGCCATACTCCTTGAGTGGGCTCGATCGAGGCAATGACTAACTGTGTTTCTGCTTTCTGCGTGCCTAATTCCTTGTCTGAGTCTGATGTGTCTGATTGGTGGTGCCGCTTTATCCCTCCCATGTTCTGGTCATCATTTGTCTTCTCTGCCTGATTTGGGTGAAGCTGTGAAACCTTGGTATCTGTTGTGGTTTCCTTCTGGTTCCCCGTTTCCTGGGGAGCCTCGGCTTCCTCTGTGGTAGTGTCTTCCTCTTCAGCTTCTGATTCTTCATCATCTGAGACCGGAGGGGAAAAGAACCAGCCTTTCTTCTGCTTCCCTTTCTGCCTTCTTTTGCTGTTTACTTTTTTGGCTTCTGTACATGTGCTTTGCAGGTGTCCTGTTTGTCTGCAGAGCCTACACCTAAAGGCAGTATTTTCATAGTCTAGTGCTTGCAGCCAATTTTGTTGTTTGTATATCAGCCTTATATTGTCAGGCAGCCCTTTACTTAAATCCACTTCCTTAAATATGAAATTTTCTAAGATAAAATGGATCTTAATTTATTTATATTATATATACATTTGATATATTTGTGATTTAAAATTTCTTATTTTTAATTATATATTTATTAAGTTTTTATTGTTTATCAATTTATAATCAAATAAATTGAAGTTCATAGATTCATTATTTTTATCATTTTTTAATTGAATGGATATTATGTTTTATTATTATTATTTTCAATTCATTATTTTTATGAGTTTTTATTGTTTTTTTAATTGACTGGACATTATGTTTCATTATTATTATTTTTTGATAATACACATTACATCTGTAATTTCTTGGAGTAATTGTTAAGTGTGATCCATCTCTTTTATATTTTGGGTTATGTTTGATTACTATTACTTTTTGATAATGCACACTATTACATCTCTCCTATATTAGGTTATACAAAGTTTCTTGGAGTCATTATTACTTGTTATTTAACTATTTTAAGTTTTGGTTTTTTGAGATAAAATTCTCAATGAAATTGTAACTTTTCACTATTTAAATCACATTTTTGAAATGGATTCAATATCTTAAAAAATCTTTAACATATAAATCATACAACTCAAAAGCATAAAATTCCGATAAATTCCTAAAATTAATAAAAAAAAATAAAAATAATCAAAACATAAAACTAATAAACTACACCATATTATATGTCGTAGTCTAATCAGTCTACAAATTTGTCCTGAAAATCATAGAAATTCGGACAAGATTTTGATAAAATATGGCAAGAATTTTTGTAAATCCAGGTTACAATTGTCAAACTTCAAGATTTTGGGTGCCCCAGAGGTTTTTGATGGTGCTGAATCTATTTCCACCATCAAAAACATGATTCAAACACTGCTACTAAGAGATTTTTTGAAATTTTTTTAGCCAAATTCAAATAATTTTTGATCATTCAAGTAATTCCTCCAATTCCCATATTATATTATTATGATATCCGAGTAATTCCTCTCACTCCCATATTATATTATTATGAATATGCTATCCTATCCCTTCAAAATTTACACGTTAAATCCATTTCAACTTTTAAATTAGTACTCTTAATAAGTTAAACGATTAGTGAACCAAATTTATAAAAATATTAAAAATATTTACCATCTAAACCAATCTTCAAAGACAATAAGGAAAATTATGCAGATACACTAGTAGCTAGCTCTTAGGATAATCTATTTAGCGAGAGGTTTGTCGAGATGAGAGCATTTATTTTGAAGCTTTACAAAAAAAAGTTGAATACATCAAAGCTGAGAGCATTTCTTTTGAAGCTTCACAAAAAAAAGCTGAATACATCAAACAGAGAAAAAAGCAATCTGTCCCATAAACTATTTTTAGCATCGTGGACATAAAAAATAATTTCTTTATGAAAATATTAAAGTATTAAAAGTGAACGCATTTCACACATCTACATACTTCAAAAGAAGTGAGAGAGACCGTATGTAATAACCTAGTTCCATGATGACAAAGTTTTAAATTGCGAAACCAATTTCCATGTTGACCGGGTTTTTAATGTGAAAAAGACTAGCAATAAGGAAAGGAAATTCTTGGGGCCACGGAACCTTTCACTGGGGGCAACCACAAGAATCTAGTAATAAAAAAGCCCAAAATTTTGAGGCCTGTTTGCATTTGATTGACTTACTTGGTTGCATTGCGATACAAATGGCAAAATTGCATATCATGGTGCCATGAATCAAAGAACAGTCGTTGCAGCAGCAAGTTCATCGTCAACCTGTGGGGCTCTAAGCATGCACGGAACGGACAAAACATTTGTATTGTCACTATGCACGAGCTTGGGTTTTTAGTTCCAGTATTTGATTGATGCATTCAGATCGATGAATTGTCAGTCTGTGAATCCCGGAGATTGCTGGTTGTGGGTTCGATTCCGAACGTGTGCATAAGGAATTACAGACTTCTTTCAATTGGCTGTTACAATTGGGTATGATGGGATCGCTTCAGTGCAATAAGTGGATGTCCTTTTTGGAGGATAATTTGCTGGAGGACGTGGGCCAACCGGCAAATTCGTTCGTCTGGCCTGGTCAGGCCATCAATGTTCATCCAGATTGCAGGTATTTCAAAAATCCTCGTGTCCTGTATCCAGGGTTTTGAAGAGAAATGCTGTTATAGCTCAATTGGATAGTGTGTTTTACTTTTTGGGTACTGTTCTTTCTTGATTTTTTTTGTTGTAGGAGGGGTTTTTGTTTCAATTTTTGTGTTCCTTCTTTACTATTTGTGAAGTCTTCCGTATGCCTAAACAAAATCAATGAGTCCTAGCCATTTCCGTTATGAAGATAATTTCTACTTGAAAAAAAATTCCAGTCCCCGACAGGATTTTAACCCCATCAATGATAGGCTTAGATAAGGCTACGGGTAAATGCGTATTACAATAGAAATCTTCTATGCCACTAAACCATGGAGCGTAGAGTATTTTTGCTCCAAAGGAAAATGTCGAAGATTGAACCATTATTATTTATCTTTACAATTATTTTTACAAGAATTATTGTTGTTACCTGCCTTCTGCCATCCTGATTTGCAGCAAGGTCAGCTAGGAATATTTCATGTTTGGTTCTCACGGGAAGGTGGGACAGGATTATCTGTTGCCTCTGCAAATGTTAATGTACTCGAGAAATACATAACGCAGATCTAAGATCGTGATAATAAATTAGTTCCATGATGGTCTCATAGACCATAGGTTGAAATTTGATAGCATGTTAAAATCATGTTTAAATAAATGGCGCCCCCTAACCCCAACCAATTAAAAAAAAACCCAAAAAAATAGAGCTGTTCAGTCACGATAGTCAAAGGTTGATGGCACTTCTGGAATTTAAAGGGTCAGTTTGTGCTTAACTCTTTTATTTCGTGTATAATTGATTAGCATTGTTTTAGTCCTAAACAGACAACTTTGTCTATTGGAAGATATATGCACTGTGTGTTGGGAAATCTAGTGACCTCCTCTCTCTATGCGGTGTGGTTTGGTCGGAATTTTGATAGGGCGGCTAAATTTAACACAGGCTATGCTTCAAGAGGTGGTTTGATAAGCGATCAGGAAAAATATCTTATTCCAAAATATGGCCTGAAATAGATCATCATCTCTGGTAACCGAGTCACAGATGCATGCAGGAGCCAAATATTTTCTAAGGTTGTAATGTCATGAGACAATGTTGACAAGTATTAAAAAACATTAAAATTAGGTTATGTCTCTATCAGATATTCGGAACTCAGGACGGGGAACACAGGATAAAGTTGCAAATTTTAAAATTGCAAACAAGCTTACAGAGTGTAAGAAACCTGATGAAAAGATGACCCCACAACAATAATGTGAAAAAAGCCTGCAAAGTAGTGTTGTGGTGCCAATGAGACCACAATGTAATATTGCAATCTTGCTGAGTGTAGGAAGCCTGCAAGACAAGGTTGGGGTGCTGGGACTACTAAATAATGTTGTAAAGCCACAAAGTGCATGAAGGTTGCAAGGCAGGTTTGTAAAGTGTGTAAATGCTGTGAGACCTAATGGAAGAAGACGAAAAGTCACTATGCAAAAGAAAAGCTAGTAACTCATCAGCATATAACGGTTAGAGTAGTCAACAAGGAAAATGAACTAATATCAAACCTGTAAGTGATATTCTTGTACCTGAGATAATCATCTTTGTAATTGTCAGTGCACATGTACAAAAGTTAAAATTACTAGTCAAACAAGGGGAGGAAGAAGAGAGAGGTCTCAGGAACTTAGATACTAGAGATAAAACGAGTTGGATATCTAGGCAGAGGAAGCATAATTTCTGGTCCATAAATTGGTGTTGACAATCATTCATACTGTACTCCTCGTTCTGGTTCAGACTCCAGAGGCAGAGAAAGATAGTTAGGTGATAGGGATTAGAAAATAAGATGGAGTGTGTAAATGTGATGTGCCCTGCTATAGAGGTCTGATCCATGGATTGGAAAGCTCTGTAATTATGTACTGTAATGTGCTAAGGTAAAATTTGCCATGTTTCTTGTTTTTTTTTGCATATGGATTCTGTGAAACTCCAGCGGTTATGGAAGTTTGTACAAGTGTGCCAAAGTTGTGGTATTGTATCTCTACTTTGTGATATGCAGAACCCTTGAAGAAAACTTCTGGGTATATATGCATTGTATCTAGCATTTTTCTTGCTTCTAATTGCCTATTATATTTTCTGAATACTAAGATATAAACTCTGTGGGCAAATGAAGATCAGTTTAGTAAATACTGAGTTTAACCCTTCAAGCCACAACCAAGACACTTGTAAACACACCAAAGCTGCAGTTTTCAAGGTTAAAAGGGAATTTTAAGTCAATGCCATGGTTAGGAAGATTGCTGGAGACAAAGGATCGTGGGTTGTGGCGCAAATTCATAAATTATAATCATAAGAGGACTCTGTGAGCCAACTGTACAACAAGCATTGCCACCCCAGGTTGTTGGCTATGTGCACAATTGCAACCCTTCAAGGCACAACGAAGACCCATGTAAACACATCAAAGCTACAGTTTTCAGGGTTAAAAATGGAATTCTAGTCAATGCCATTGTTAGGAAGATTGTTGGAGACAAATGATGCTGCAAGTCAAGGAAGATCTCACCCATGGTTTGCGAGGCAAGTGCATAATCATAAAGGGACTTGATGAGCCATCAAGCACTGCCACCCCAGGTTCTTGGGGTATGTGCACAATTGCAAGGGAAAGCTATGAAATCCAATTGTAGAGATATGGAAGCTGCAACTCAAATACTACGAGTAAGTGAGGATCCTGCAACATAATATTGCTGGCAGCCAAATGTTAAATGTGATTTGTGTTGTTTGCTCATTCAGCTACACGAATATCTTCAAATTACCTGAATTATGAGATTCAGAATGTTTGCAGAAAAATACAGAAGAGGAATAGAAACAAATGTACAAATTAACTAATTGCACACATGTATGATGCAACCATATATACAACAACAATAAAAACAAATGTAAGCCCCTTATCATTATAACAAGTACGTACAAAGGATTTCCAATAAGTCATGATGGGTTGTTTCAATATGAATTATATGTTATGGTACTGTTCATGGGATCATCTCTTCCCCGTAAATGCTAAATAGACAAAAAATTCATTCTTGAATATCAACATATTTGATCTCTTTCTATTTAATATATTTTGAGTAGACAAACAAACTTTGCATGTGTTTCTTTTCTGATTCATATATTTTCTAGTAGTTTATATATTTCAAATAAGAATACATAGCTGATTAGTTGCAAATACATCCAATATATATGCATGATAGAATCAGAAAAAGGGTTTTGTACTTTGCTATTAAAAGCTTATCTGATACAAGCTTCAATGCTAGTATCTTGGAGGATAAAGAGAACATTACTTGACATGGATAGGGAGATGGTAACCTCACTTACACCAATTTGTGTTGATGCTAGGGTTATAATCTGTTAAAATTGGCAACTAGGGCCAAACTCCATGCGGGTCATCTTATTTATGGCCGCTTTCCTAGATTCTTCTTGTCGAGAGGTGTAGGATTGATCTAAAGATCATCCGATTCCGACAAGTATTTATGGAGATATGAATTTATTTGTATTTACTTGAAAAATTGTCAAGGTCGGCCAGCAGTTAAATGTGTGGCACACATGCCCAGTGAATCATATAAATACAAGTGAGGTTGATTCATTTTCTCATCATCTCATCTCACTCATTTCTTCTCTCTCTCCTTAGCTTTGGGTTACACAAGGAGCAGCTCACACGTGGGAAGGAGGAGGATGCAGTAGGGCAAGGAGGACGTAGAAGCTGCTGAAGGTCTCTTTGACCAGTGTTGACCTTAGAAGAGTGCGGTTTTGGTGTGGCTGCCTCTCCTAGGCAGGCCGCATTTTTTGGCACAAAAATCGAGGCAATCTGACCTCAGGTTTGACTAGTGTTGACTGCCCTAGTTTGGGGCAGTAGGTTGACTTCAATCAACTACAGTTTGACTGTGTATTTGGGGCTGTTTAAGGGCTGATTCTTTAGGCTGTTTGAAGACTAGTTGACCGGGAAATTGACCAAGCATATTGGAAGTCAATTTCATCACGTTTGACTAAGTTTGCTATTGCTGATTTAGGGTTTGTTGCTGCTGATATAAAATTACAGAATTATGATTTTGTACTATTTCTCTTTGCTGAACTATTGAAGATAAAAAAAGATTTGATCAAAGGGTTTCCCCGCATTGGGGTTTGTTCCTAGCTAGCCGCCACATCTTGTGTCTCTTGTCTTGGCTTCTTTTCTGTCGATCGTTTAATGTTCTATCTGCACTTTACTTAATGTATATGTGATTGCTAATCAGTGGTTAATAAGAAGAAAAAGAAGTAAACTACTCTAAGCATAGAACTTACCATAATCTAACATGGAATCAGAGTTGAGGTGAAGACAAAGCCCAAGCAAGAGCAAGAGTAAGAGCAATCACCGAAGGTTGGCAAGGCTATCCTAAAAACTACATGGGGTCCTCAACACTCTTCCCCGCCGAAGACAAGTTCTGTGAGAAGTCTGACTATCATGGATGGAAGATGTTTCTTGATCTGACTTTAGAAGATCAGGAAGTGTTGGACCATGTGAGAGGCAATATTGTTGCGCCTCCATCAATTGCATTTGCTGCTACCAGAAGCAAGTGGACCAAGGGAGAAGTCAAAGAAAAGAAGATCATCCGGGACTCTGTTGACAAGTGCCTAGTGGCCTATGTTTCTGAGCCGACCACCTCCAAGGAAATCTACGATAGACAGGAGTTTATTTAAAGTTAATGATGCAAATCAAGTTTTGTTCCTTAGAAATAAGCTGAAGGAAATTAAGAAGGGCAAAGATTAGAGCATGCAAGCATATTTCTTAAGGATCACCGAGATCAAGAATGATCTCCTATCTATCAGGGAAGTAGTTCCTGACAGGGAAATGACTATCACAACTCTTGGTGGACTGCCACCTGAATGATATATATTTAGGACACTCTTCTCAACAATAATGTCATCCCAGGATTTGAGGAATTGATGGCTAGATGTATTCAAGAAGAAACAAGGATGGAAGATCAAGAAATGCCCGCACTTAAAGGCAATCCCTCTGCCTTTTCTTCTCATGCTAAAAGAAGAAACAATTCTGGGGCTAAATCCAAAGGAAAGGCTGGACCGAAGGGTGGAAGAAAATGACAATGTTATAATTGCAACAAAATGGGCCACTATGCGAGGGAGTGCCCTGATAAAAGGGACTCACGCCATGATGATGACCAAAATCACTCTCAAGGCAATCAAAGGAATGGCAGGTCCAATGGCAGAGGTAAAAGAAATGCCGGAAATCAAGGAAGAGGACAACCCTTCAAGAAGGCAAGAAACTCCAGGTATGAATCTAACGTTGTTAACAATAAGCAAGATGAATATTGTCTACCAACGGCCCTCTCTACTACTGCTCCCCCGGACTCGCTGGGAAATTGGCTTATTGATAGTGGTGCCTCAAGGTACTTCACTGGTTTCAAAGAAGCTCTCTCTAATTTGATAGATAAGGAGACCAACCTGGAAATTGTTCTTGGGGACAATGCAAAATATCCCGTGAAAGGCGTAGGGAATGTCACTCTTCAATTGAATCAGGGTAATACAATTCATTTACAAGAAGTCCTATATGTACCTGATCTAAAAAATAACTTGGTGTCTGTTTCGGCAATGGAAGACAAAGGCTACAAGGTAACCTTCATTGATGGCAAGGTACGTGCATGGAAAAAGAATTTTAAAGAAGCTTTCACTCTTGGGTTTCGAGTTGATTCATTATATCAGGCCAGAGGAAGTTTGCTAGGTGTCATGTCTTGTGAGACATCACTTCAGTCCGAACTATGGCATCGGAGGTTTGCTCACCTTCATTATAAAGCTCTACCCAATGCAAGACAAATGGTGACAGGGATGCTCGAGTTCCGAGTAGAGCAAGAAGGTGTATTTTCGGGATGTGCTAAAGGGAAGCTCAAAAGGGGACCATTCCCCTCAAGCCAAAGCAAGACCTCCAATATATTGCAGTTGGATCACTCAGACATATTTGGTATGATGCCTGTGAACTCCTTGGGAGGATATTTATATTACCTCACTTTTATAGATGACTATTCTCGCAAGACTTGGATATAATTCTTGAGAAAGAAGGATGAAGTGTTCATTTGGTTTCATCGCTTCAAAGCCTTGATCGAGAATCAAACCGAAAAGAAAATCAAGATTTTAAGCATTGATAATGGGACTGAGTATGAATCCAATAAGTTCCATGACTTTTGCAAAGAGGCTGGCATTAAGAGGGAGACTACAACACCATATACTCCTGAGCAAAATGATGTGGCATAAAGGAAGAATCGTACGATTGTGGAAGCTGTTCGTGCTATGCTCCATGATCAAAGACTTCTGAAGTTTCTATGGGCCGAAGCTATGAATACCGCCGTATATGTGCAAAACCGATGCCCTCACCAAGCATTGGGTTCCAAGACTCCCGAAGAGATGTTCACTAGTAAGAAACCTGACGTATCTCATTTTAGAATTTTTGGAAGTCCTGTATATTTTCATGTGCCGAAGGAGAAAAGGAATAAATTGGGTGCATCTGGAAAGAAAGGAATCTTCGTGGGCTATAGCGAAAATACTAAGGGCTATAGAATCTATGTGGTTGGTCAAAGGGAAATCGAGATTAGCCATGATGTCACCTTTGACGAAGATATGGCTCTTAGCAAAGTTGACAATCTTCCTACTCAAAGGGGATCTAAAGAAGCTAACACCAGGGAACTGAAGGAAAAGGAAGATGAGACGATGCGTGATGTGGAAGAACCCTTGGATACTATTGATCCCCCTCTGCAAGAGCCTTACTCTTCTAGGAATAGGCCTTCATGCCTTAGGGGGATACTGGATGATGCTGAAGGACACATTGCACCCAGAGGGACTTTTCGGGAAAGTAAGAAGCCGACCAGGTATCAGGGATACTTGACCATCATGAGCACGATCATCCAAAATGAGCCTTCATCATTTGCAGAAGCTGTCAAGCATCAAGTATGGAAGGATGCTATGACTGAGGAATATGAGTCCATCATGAAAAACGATGTCTGGGATGTGGTCCCCAGACTCCAAGACAAAGCAGTTGTCACTTCGAAATGGCTTTACAAGATAAAGCATGTAGTTGATGGAAGTGCTGAAAAGTATAAGGTTCATTTTGTCGCTCGTGGCTTCTCTTAGAAGGAAGGAATAGAGTCATAGACTATGATGAGATATTTGCACCTGTTGCTCGATATACCACCATTCGCTCGATCATAGCCCTTGCTGCTTCGCAAGGATGGAACCTATATCAGATGGATGTCAAGGCCGCATTCTTGCATGGTTCGATCAAAGAGGAAGTCTATGTGGAACAACCCAAAGGATTTGAGTTTCATGATCGGGAATCTCACGTGTGCAGGTTGAAGAAATCCTTCTATGGGCTGAAGCAGGCACCCTGAGCGTGGTATGAGAGGCTCGATAGCTACCTGATGAAGCTAGGATTCACTAGGAGTGAAGCCGACCCTAACCTTTACTTTAAGGTTGAAGATGACAAACCTCTCATACTGGTGCTATACGCTGACGACCTCTTTCTAACAGGTGTAGACCCTCTCATTCTCAAATGCAAGAGGGAGTTGGCTTCCGAGTTCGAGATCAAAGACCTAGGGTTGATGCACTATTTCCTAGGACTGGAAGTCTGGCAGAAACCAAGGGAGATTTTCCTATCTCAAGGAAAATATGTGGTGAAAATTTTGGAGAGATTCAGTATGGTGGACTGCAAGCCCGTGACTACTGCGATGGAGCTTGACTTCAAGAAGTTAAGTGGTAGTGCTGCCAGACCTGTTTTACGAAATGCTACCGAGTATCGTCAACTTGTAGGAGCATTAATGTTCTTGGTGAACTCCCGTCCGGATATATGCTTTGCGGCCAACACGTTGAGTCAACATATGGTTGAGCCTCACCACACACATTGGATTGGTGCCAAGAATCTGTTGAGATATCTTCGTGACACAATCACGCATGTGTTGAGATACGTTGCCGGAGATGTGAGACTACTTGGATATACTGATGCTGATTGGGTAGGCAGTGTGGTGGACCGAAAGAGCACTTCCGGGTGTTGTTTCTCTTTGGGATCTGCCTCGATATCTTGGATGAGCAGGAAGCAAAAGTTGGTGGCTTTGAGCACCGCCGAGGCAGAGTACATTGCTGCTAGTATGGCCTCTTGTGAGGTGGTCTGGTTGCGGAAGCTCTTCAGTGAGTTGTTTGGATTCACATTGGATACTACCGTGATCCTGTGTGACAACCAAAGCGGGATTCGTTTATCAGAGAATCCCGTATTTCATGATCGCTCCAAGCACATTGATATCAGGTACCACTATATCTAGGATATGGTACAGTGGGGAGCAATAAGGCTCCAACATATCGGTATAGATGAACAGGTCGCCGACATTTTGACGAAGCCCTTGGGAAAGGTCGAATTCCTGACTTTTCGAGAACGGCTTGGTGTCGTTGAGAGACCCTCTTATGAGGGTTGTGTATGATGCATATATTGAGCTCTGGGAGCTCCAAGGGGGCGCGGGGTACTTCTTGGAGCGACATGCGACCACAGGGCGACTCACCATCCCCTGGTGGTGCACTATGTACAGGGTGAAAGGTTCAACCTTCCCCTGTGACACCTCGTGGCGACTGTAGGACAAGATGATTAGTTCTCCTGTGGGCCAGGATGATTAGTTCTCCCATGGCGACTGTACGACAGGATGATTAGTTCTCTTGTGGGCCAAGATGTTTAGTTCTCCCGTGGCGATTGTGGATAGGATGAATAGTTCTCCTGCGATGACTATTGGACAGGATGATTTGTTCTCCTATGGACAGGATGATTAGTTCTCCTGTTGAGGCATCCTACCCATGCAGTCTGGGACTCATGGGAAGTACCTCTCATCTGATCAATGAGTAGGGAAATGGGGCTAGGGACCATTAGTAGTACTATCGATGGACGCATTGTTGTATCTACCGTACTCCCTATGCTAGGATGACTTCCATTGATCTGGGATCAATTATACTGATCTGGGATCAGTGAGAGTGGTATGACACACTCTGAGACTGACTTTGGGTCAGTGGAGGATGGTATGATACATCCTTGATCATTTCTTCTTCTTCATAGTTCAGCAGAGCAGAGCAGAGCCAGCAGGGCAAGGCAGTGCATTTGATGGCTGGGACAGTACCGATGGTCAAATGGATTAGCAGATGGAGTTCTCCCTAGTTGAGAGGGAGTGTTAAAATTGGCAACTAGGGCCAAACTCCATGTGGGTCATCTTATTTATGGCAGTTGATATTTTTCCTAGATTCCTCTTGTCGAGAGGTGTAGGATTGATCTAAAGATCATCCGATTCCGACAAGTATTTATGGAGATATGAATTTATTTGTATTTACTTGACAAATTGTCAAGGTCGGCCAGCAGTTAAATGTGTGGCACACATGCCCAGTGAATCATATAAATACAAGTGAGGTTGATTCATTTTCTCATCATCTCATCTCACTCATTTCTTCTCTCTCTCTCCTTAGCTTTGGGTTACACAAGGAGCAACTCACAGGTGAGAAGGAGGACGCAGAAGCTGCTGAAGGTCTCTTTGACCAGTGTTGACCAAGCGTTGACCTTAGAAGAGTGCGGTTTTGGTGTGGTTGCCTCTCCTAGGTAGGCCGCATTTTTTGGCACAAAAATCGAGGCAATCTGACCTCAAGTTTGACCAGCATTGACTGCCCTAGTTTGGCACAGCAGGTTGACTTCAGTCAATTGCAGTTTGACTGTGTATTTGGGGTTGTTTAAGGGTTGATTCTTCAGGCTGTTTGAAGACTAGTTGACCGGGAAATTGACCAAGCATATTGGAGGTCAATTTCATCACGTTTGACTAAGTTCGCTGTCGCTGATTTAGGGTTTGCTTCTGCTGATATAAAATTACAGAATTTTGATTTTGTACTATTTCTCTCTGTTGAACTATTGAAGATAAAAGAAGATTTGATCAAAGGGTTTCCCTACATTGGGGTTTGTCCTTGGTTAGCCGCCACATCTTGTGTCTCTTGTCTTGGCTTGTTTTCTGTCGATCGTTTAATGGTCTATCTGCACTTTACTTAATGTATATGTGATTGCTAATCAGTGGTTAATAAGAAGAAAAAGAAGTAAACTGCTCTAAGCATATAACACACCATAATCTAACATAATCTCACAGACACAAATACATGATGGTGATAGGTCAATAATCTCACATTTACCAATAAGCACTGATATAGAACCAATACTCTTACCTACACGTATGCATCATCTATCTGACTAATATCCAAAATCTCTCCCTTTCTTACAAGCATATATCAAATCTCTTCTAGTGTATTTCTTTATTTGTTTTCCAAGGAAATTCTCACGGGGGGACCCAAGGGATGCTTCCTTACATTGGTGGATGGCATACCTAGTAAACTTGTCGACATAGACTAGTGCTCCTCATCTAAGGGTATTAAAATTGGGCATCTACCAGCACGAAACTAGCCAAATACCAAAGTACATTGGTGAAAACTGGTTGAGCTAACCCCTTGGGCTTATACACACACAATACCATGTACATATTTCTTTCAAAGGAAAACCTTATAGGATGCCTTTCTCTTCCTTGGAATATCCAGATGGGGGGTGTAACCACACCCCCTTACCACCCATAGACCTCACTAAGTGTGAAAGGAAGCATGTTACTGTGCTGATACAACCTCCATGGTACAATTATGGAGATGGAGTCTAAGATTTTCGCTCTTTTCTGACCTTTTAAAAACTCAAAACCAATAGTGCCATTGCGTTTGTCTCGTCAAGACCTTTCCAACGATAGAAAGTTTGCCTCAATTTGATTCCCAGATCGAGAGTAATGACCTAAAGTTTGGCCTCTCTGTTAATTTTTAGATAACAATGGTATGTTCTGTGCTTAAGAGCAATTTTGCTTCAATTTTTTTAGTAGCCCAACATCAATATCCAGTTTAACAATCACATCAACATGATAGTAAAATGTAGATAGAACATAAACAATAACAGTAGAAGACAAGCCAAGACAAGAGGACACAAGATATGGCACCAGCGAGGGACAAACCCCAATGTGGGGAAACCCTTGATCAATTCTTCTTATAATTCTTCAAAAGTTCAACAGAGAGAGAGAGTACAATATATAATTTTCACTTGCCCAATCAAAGTGAAATCGACCAATCAAACAGCAATAACAGAAAGCCCTAACCACAAAGTCAACGCTGGTCAACAGGGCAGGTTTTGACCTCCAAAATAGCTCGGTCAAACTCGGTCAACTCGACCTCCAACAGCTAGTCAAATCATCCCAAAACCAGTCCGAAAAAGTCTAGTCAAATCTGGTAAAAGAAAGTCATCCTGCAACAAACCCTTCTGTAGTCAACACTGGTCAAACAATGGTCAAATAGCCTCGATTTCTATGCCCAGAAATGTGACCTACCCAAACAGAGATCCTCCACACAAAACCGCAGTCAAAATAGGTCAACACAAGTCAAAATAGTCTCTTGCAATTTCGGTCAACAATGGTCAATGACTGGAACAAAAATGTAAAGTCCTTTGTACGTGTGGAGAGCTGCCTCTGAAATTCGTACCCAATGAACGAAGGAGAGAGGGAAGAATGAGTGAGTGAGATGCCAAAATGAGGAGGCTCCTTGTATTTATATGCAACATTGTGGGCTTGAGGGTGCAAAATAGATGGTTGGCCGACCTTGACAATTTGTCCATAATCAAAATAAATTCATAATTCCATTTGTACATGTCAGAACGGGATGATCTTTAGATCAATCCTACACCTCTCGGAAAGAGGAATCCAAAAAAAATATCAGCTGCATCATATGAGCTGCCCAAGGTGAAGTTTGGCCCTAATTGCCAAATTTAACACTCCCTCTCAACTTAGGGAGAACTTCACTTGCCAAACTGTCTGACAATCTATACCATCCCTGTCTCTGCTCTACTCTGCTCTGCTTTGCTGAACCATGAAGAAAGAAGAAATGATCGAGAATGTATCATGCCATTCTCCAATGACTCGAAGTCAGTCTCCAATAATAGAGAGTGTCATACCACTCTTAACTAACCCGAAGCCAGTTTCCATTGATCCTAGATCAATATCAACATCTTAGCATAGGGAGTACGGTAGTACACGATGCGTCCATCAGTAGTACTATGGTCCCGATTCTCCTTTCCCTACTTATTGGCTAGATGAGAGGTACCTCCCATGAGTCCCGGACTGCATGGGTAGGATGTGCCGACATGGGGTATCACAGGGGAAGGTGAACCACTCACCCTGTACATTGCGCACCACTAGGGGAAGGTGAACCACTCACCCTATGGTCGCTCATTGCTCCAAGAAGTACCCCAAGCCCCCCGAACCTCCTAGAGCTCAAAATCCATCTCATACGGGACCCTCATAAGAGGGTCTCTCCATGACTCCAAGTCGTTCACAGAAGGTTAAGAATTTGACCTTCCCCAAGGGCTTCGTAAGAATATCGGCGACCTGATCATCAGTCCCAATGTGTTGGAGCCTTATTGCTCCCCGTTGTACCATATCCTGGATAAAGTGGTACCTGATATCAATATGCTTGGAGCGGTCATGAAACACGAGATTCTCCGAAAGACCAATCCCACTCTGGCTGTCGTAGAAGATCACGGTGGTATCCAACACATGTCCAAACAGCTCACTAAAGATCTTTCTCAATAAAACAACTTCAAAGGAGGCCATACTAGCAGCAATGTATTCAGCCTCAGTGGTGCTCAAGGCAACCGACTTCTGCTTCCTGCTCATCCATGATATCGAAGCAGAACTTAGAGAGAAGCAACATCAAGATATGCTTTTTACGATCCACCACACTGCCAGCCCAGTCTGCATCAGAGTATCCATGGAGCCTCACATTCTCGGCAGCATAGCTCAGTCCATAAGTGATTGTGCCCTGAAGATATCTCAAGAGATTCTTGGCAGCAATCCAATGTATGTGATGATGCTCGACCATAAACTGACTCAATGTATTCACTGCAAAACATATGTCCAGACGGGAGTTCACTAAGAACATCAAGGCCCCCACAAGTTGACGATACTCAAAAGGATTTCCCAAATCGGGCCCAGCAGGACTTTCGCATAACTTCTTGAAGTTAAGTTCCATCAGAGTAGTCACGGACTTGTAGTCCACCATCCCAAATCTTTCAAGTAGCTTCACGATGTAATTTCCTTGAGAAAGGAAAATCTCACCTAGCTTTTGCCAGACCTCCAACCCTAGGAAATAATGCATCAGTCCTAGGTCCTTCATTTCAAATTCGGAAGCCAACTCCCTCTTACATTAATGAATAAGAGGGTCTACACTTGTCAGAAAGAGACCGTCCACATAGAGTACCAAGATGAGAGGTCTATCATTCTCAACCTTAAAGT
Organism: Pinus tabuliformis; assembly: GCA_031772625.1. NCBI lineage: Eukaryota > Viridiplantae > Streptophyta > Pinopsida > Pinales > Pinaceae > Pinus > Pinus tabuliformis. The sequence continues at coordinate 3,583,141 of CM062811.1, read as the reverse complement.
AAAGTTTCAGATCAACTTCACTTCTTGTAAATCCCAACTTCATTAGATAGCTATAGATCCTCTCATACCAAGCCCAGGGTGCTTGCTTCAACCCATAAAGGGATTTCTTCAACCTGCATACATGTGTTTGATGATCTTGAACTTCGAACCCCTCAGGTTGTTCTACCTAGACTTCCTCCTTAAGTGAACCGGCAGTCTTGACTTCCATTTGGTGTAGATTCCATCCTTGTGAGGCAATAAGGGCTATAATTGAACGGATGGTGGTGTAGCGGGCAACTGGTGCAAATATCTCATCATAATTTACACCTTCCTTTTGAGAGAAGCCTCGAGCAACAAATCTGGCCTTGAACTTTTCAACACTTCCATCAGCTCCATACTTGATCTTATAGAGCCATTTCGAGGTGACAACGAATTTGTCCTTCGGTCTAGGGACCACATCCTAGACATCATTCTTCATAATCGACTCATACTCTTCGTTCATTGCATCCTTCCAAACTTGTGGTTTGCAACTTATTCGAATGTGTAAGGCTCAGATTGAATAATGGTTCTCATTGCAGTTAAGTACCCTTTGTACCTATTCGGCTTCTTGCTTTCACGAAATGTCCCCCTAGGTGCAACATGTCTCTCGGCATCTTCGAGAGTCTCCCTAAGCCATGAGGGTCTCCTTTTTGAGGAGGAGGGCTCATGAGGGGGTGGATCAATGGGATCCATTGGTCCTTCAACATCGGGCATCAGCTCATCCTGCGGTTCTCCCTACTTTCCTGGATCTGCTTCTTTGTCCTTCCTTGAAGAGGAAGGTTACTGATTTTCCCAAGGGCAACATCCTCATCGAATGTGACATCATGACTTATCTCCACTTCTCTTTGACCAGGCACATAGATTTTATATGCCTTAGAAGTTTCACTGTAGTCCACAAATGTTCCTTTCTTCTCAGAAGCATCCAATTTGCTTCTCTTTTATTTCGGCACATGAAAATATACGGGACTACCAAAAATTCTAAAGTGAGAAACATCAGGTTTCTTACAGGTGAAAACTCCTTCGGGAATTTTGGAGTCCAATGCTTGATGAGGGCATCTATTTTGAACATGCACAACGGTGTTTGCAGCTTCGGCCCATAAGAACTTTAGAAGGCTTTGATCATGAAGCATGGCACGAGTGGCTCTACCAATGAACGATTCTTCCTTTCAGCAACACCATTTTGCTCAGGAGTATATGCGGTAGTAGTCTCCCTCTTAATGCCAACTTCTCTACAATAATTTTTGAACTTATTTGATTCATATTCGGTTCCATTATCGGTCCTTAATATTTTTATCTTCTTCCCGGTTTGATTTTCGACCAAAGCTTTGAAAGAACGGAACCATGAGAATACTTCATCCTTCTTCTTCAAGAAATATATCCAAGTCTTGTGAGAGAAATCATCCATAAAGATAGCATAATATAAATATCCTCCTAATGAGTTCACGGGCATCATACTAGATAGATCAGAATGAATCAATTGCAATATGTCGGTAGTCTTGCTATCACTTGAGGGGAATGGTCCCCTTGTATGCTTTCCTTCGGCACACCCCTGACAAACACCTTCATGTTCTACTTTAAATTCGAGCATACCTGTCACCATCTTCCTCACATCGAGTAGAGCCTTATAATGTAGATGAGCAAACCTCCGGTGCCATAATTCGGATTGAAGTGATGTGTCGCAAGACATAGCTCCCAATGGACTTCCTCCAACTTGATATAGGCTATCAACCCTGAATCCAAGTGTAAATGCATCTTTGAAATTTTTATTCCACACACGTACCTTTCCATCGATGAATGCCACCTTGAATCCTTTGTCCTCCATCGCCGAGATAGATACCAGGTTCTTCTTTAGATTGGGTACATATAGTACTTCTTGTAGATGAATGGTGTTACCTTGATTCAATTGAAGAGTAACATTCCCAACTCCCTTCACGGGATAGGTGGCATTGTCTCCAAGGATAATTTCCAAATTTGTATCCTTTTCAATTAGATTTGGACAAGATTCCTTATACCCAGTGAAGTGCCTTGAGGCACCACTATAAATCAACCAATTTCCCAAAGTGTCTGGAGGAGATGCAGTGGAGAGGGCAGATATAAGATAAAATTCTTTTTGCTTGTTATCAACAACATTAGATTCATCATACTTGGTGTTTCTTGATTTCTTGGGAGGGCGACCATTTCCTTGATGAGGAGCAGGAGCATTCCTTTTTCCTCGGTTGTTGAATCTGCCATTCCTTTGATTGTTGTTGCCCCTGGAATTGTTGTTGTTGTTGTGGTTGTCATCATCATGAGGTGTATCCCTTCTATTAGGACACTCTCTAGCATAGTGGCCAAACTTGTTGCAAATGAAGGATCTTCCCTTCCTTCCATTTTTGAAACCTGACCTTCCTTGACATTGCTTGTTTGAACTTGCATTGTTCTTTTTAGCATGAGCGGAGAATGCAGTAGGATCATTCCTATTTGAAGGCATATCAAGTTCCATCAACCTTGTTTCTTCTTGAGAACATCTAGTCAACAATTCTTCAAAACCTAGAATCCTGTCGTTGTTAAGAATAGTAGTGTTGAACACGTGCCATTCACGAGGGAGACCTCCAAGGGCAATGAAGGTAAGCTCCCTATCAGCAATAACTTCCCTAATCGAAAGAAGATCATTTTTGATCTCAATAATCCTCATGAAGTAGGATTGAATGTCTTCATTTCTTCCCTTCTTTGTATCCTTCAGCTTGTTCTTGAGGAAAAGAACTTGGTTTGCATTGCTAGATTTGAACATGCCAACCAACCTGTCATATGTCTCCTTTGATGTGTTTAAATCGGAGATGTAAGCAACTAAATGCTTATGAATAGAATCCTTGATGATCTTCTTGGCTTTGACTTCACCTTTCTTGTACTTTGTCTTAGCAGCAATCAGTGCATTTGAAGGAGGTTCCGAAATCTTTCCTTGCACATAATCCATAACATCTTGCTCTTCTAAAGTCAAATCAAGAGACATCTTCCATGCATGGTAATCAAACTTATCATGAAGCCTATCATCAAACTTGAAGTAGAATGTGGAGGCCATTGAATCTTGTCCTTGATCAATGATTGCTCCTCTTAGTGATTGCTCTTCTCACTCTTGCTTGGGCTTTGTCTTCACCTCAACTCTGATACCATGTTAATTTTAGATAACAATGGTATGTTCTATGCTTAAGAGCAATTTTACTTCAATTTTCTTATTAGCCCAATATCAATATCCAGTTTAGCAATCACATCAACATGATAGTAAAATGCAGATAGAACATAAACAATAATAGTAGAAGACAAGCCACGACAAGAGGACACAAGATATGGCGCCTGCCAGGGACAAACCCCAATGTGGGGAAACTCTTGATTAATTCTTCTTATAATTCTTCAAAAGTTCAGTAGAGAGAGAGTACAATATACAATTTTCACTTGCCCAATCAAAGTGAAATCGACCAGTCAAACAATAGTAACAGAAAGCCTTAACCAGAAAGTCAACGCTAGTCAATAGGGTAGATTTTGACCTCCAAAACAACTCGGTCAAATTGGCCTCAACAGCTAGTCAAATCCGCCCAAAACTAGTTGGAAAAAGTCTAGTCAAATCTGGTCAACGAAAGTCAACGCTACAGCAAACCCTTCTGCAGTCAATGCTGGTCAAACAATGGTCAAACAACCTCGATTTCTGTGCCCATAAACGCAGCCTACCCAAACTGACCCTCCACACCACTGTAGTCAAAATAGGTCAATGCTGGTCAATGCAAGTCAAAACAACCTCCTGCAATTTCGGTCAACGCTAGTCAACCACTGGAACAAAAAATTACAGTCCTTCTTCGCATGTGTGGAGAGCTGCCTCTGAAATTCATACCCAATCAATAAAGGAGAGAGAGAAGAATGAGTGTGAGTGAGATGCCAAAATGAGGAGGCTCCTTGTATTTATATGCAACGTTGTGGGCTTGAGGGTGCAAATTAGATGGCTAGTCGACCTTGACAATTTGTCCATAATCAAAATAAATTCATAATTCCATTTGTACATGTCAGAATGGGATGATCTTTAGATCAATCCTACACCTCTCGGAGAGAGGAATCCAATAAAAATATCAGCTGCATCATATGAGCTGTCCAAGGTGAAGTTTGGCCCTAGTTACCAAATTTAACACTCCCTCTCAACTTGGGAGAACTTCACCTGCCAAACTGTCTGACAATCTGTACCATCCCTGTCTCTACTCTACTCTGCTTTGCTTTGTTGAACCATGAAGAAAGAAGGAATGATCGAGAATGTATCATACCTTTCTTTACTGACTCGAAGTCAGTCTCCAATAATAGAGAGTGTGTCATACCACTCTTAATTGACTCAAAGTCGGTTTCCATTGATCCTAGATCAATATCAACATCCTAGCATAGGGAGTACGATAGTACACGATGCGTCCATTAGTAGTACTATGGTCCCTATCCTCATTTCCCTACTCATTGGCCAGATGAGAGGTACTTCCCATGAGTCCCGGACTGCATGGGTAGGATGTGTCGACAAGAGAAGGTGAACCACTCATCCTGCTCATATGCATATCTCAATATGGGGTATCACAAGGGAAGGTGAACCACTCATCCCGCTCTTATGCATATCTCAACATGGGGTATCACGAGGGAAGGTGAACCACTCACCCTGTACATCGTGCAACACTCGGGGAAGGTGAAGCACTCACCCTGTACATCGCCCACCACTATGGGAAGGTGAACCACTCACCCTATGGTCTCTCATTGCTCCAAGAAGTACCCCAAGCCCCCCGGAGCTCCTAGAGTTCAACATCCATCTCATACGGGACCCTCATAAGAGGGTCTCTCCACGACTCCAAGTCATTCACGGAAGGTTAAGAATTTGACCTTCCCCAGGGGCTTCGTAAGAATATCGGCGACCTGATCATCAATCCCAATGTGTTGGAGCCTTATTGCTCCCCATTGTACCATATCTCGGATAAAGTGGTACTTGATATCAATATGCTTGGAGCGGTCATGAAACATGAGATTCTCCGAAAGACGAATCCCACTCTGGTTGTCGCAGAAGATCACGGTGGTATCCAACACATGTCCAAACAGCTCACTAAAGAGCTTCCTCAACCAAACAACTTCACAGGAGGCCATACTAGCAGCAATGTATTCAACCTAAACGGTGCTAAAGGCAATTGACTTCTGCGTCCTGCTCATCCATGTTATCGAAGTAGAACCTACAGAGAAGCAACATCGAGATGTGCTTTTTACGATCCACCACACTATCAGCCCAGTCTGCTCAGAGTAACCATGGAGCCTCACATTCCCGATAGTGTATCTCAGTCCATAAGTGATTGTGCCCCGAATATATCTCAAGAGATTCTTGGCAGCAATCCAATGTGTGTGATGAAGCTCGACCATAAACTAACTCAATGTATTCACTGCAAAACATATGTCCAGACGGGAGTTCACCAAGAACATCAGGGCCCCTACGAGTTGACGATACTCAGAAGGATATCCCAAATCGGGCTCAGCAACACTTCCGCATAACTTCTTGAAGTTAAGTTCCATCCGATTAGTCACGGACTTTTAGTCCACCATCCCAAATCTTTCAAGTAGCTTCACAATGTATTTGCCTTGAGAAAGGAAAATATCACCTGGCTTTTGCTAGACCTCTAACCCTAGGAAATAATGCATCAGTCCTAGGTCCTTCATTTCAAATTCGGAAGCCAACTCACTCTTACATTGATGAATAAGAGGGTTTACACCTGTCAGAAAGAGATCGTCCACGTAGAGTACCAAGATGAGAGGTCTATCATTCTCAACCTTAAAGTAAGGGTTCGAATCAACTTCATTTCTTGTAAATCCCAGCTTCATTAGATAGTTATCGATCCTCTCATACCAAGCCCGGGGTGCTTGCTTCAACCCATAGAGGGCTTTCTTCAACCTCCATACATGTGTCGGACAATCTTGAACTTCGAACCCCCAGGTTGTTCTACCTAGACTTCCTCAAGTGAACCATGCAAGAAGGCAGTCTTGACATCCATCTGGTGTAGATTCCTTCCTTGCGAGGCAGCAAGGGATATAATCGAACGGATGGTGGTGTAGCGGGCAACTGGTCAATGTCTGCCAAATTTTACTGATATTTTCTCGATTTTAATGATCTTTTGGTTTTCTGGACCCTTGCCGGTTTCATCCCGATGCCGATGCTTGCAACATTGGATTAAATCTCTTTGGGTATTATACCTAGAGAATTTCCAGCAATAAATTTGAGTAAAGAACAACTAGAAAAACTTATTATTTTCACTCTAAATTGATAGATGAACAATCTATACTAAATTTATAGCCTAATTACAAGATTTTAAAAGAAAAAGCTTACTTGTCAAGAGCGTGGAACCTTGGAAATATTGCAGATTTCTTCTGTAACAGCAATCAAAACGCTTAGATTTGCAAGAAAAACACTTGATACGAAGGGTAAAAGATATTCAATAGTGATTCAAACTCAATGTACCTGTTGTCGCACAAAGTGTCTAGGCAGCACGACAACGCTCAGAGTAAGGGCTGTCACTCTTAAATCCTTACTCACTCCGTTTAGACTCTCTCCTAGACAAGTCAAGGGGGGTAGTCCCTAGGTAAATGGATGAAGATAGCCTGTGAAAAACAGACTTTAGGAGATTTTAATGATGGACAACTTGATGAATGAATCTTGATTAACTCAGGTTGATAGATTAAACACCAACGTAATCAAGTCACGACCACAAGATAGAAACAATTATAGACCAGTGCCTTCGATATTTGAATTATCCATTAAGAAAACAAGATATCCAGAATGATTTTCAATATGTGACGAAAAGTGACAATCATGAATAATCAATAAATGCCCAACACTGTAACATGCAAAAGATTCCAGATCTAAAATGATTTTCATCAACTGCCCAGATCTAGGATTAATTAACCTTTTCCAAAAGCCAATATGATTTATCGCACCTTGACCATAAAATTTAAGATTTAGCATTTAACACCAAAGGACTTTAATTTAGGCAATACACATTGATGAAGTAAAACAAATCAACGGGTTAAAAAAATCGAAATTTTTAATGGGCCATAGGCCACATTAAAATTTTTAACGTTTAAGTGAAAAACCCCTTAATTTATTTTATTTTAAATCCTTAGTCACAAATTTTAAATTTTTTCGAATATTTTTTATTTATTTATTTATTTTAATGAATTTTTTAAATATATTAGATTTTTTTCAAGTCTTAGAATTTTAGAATTTTAAAAGTTTTTAGATTTTTAGATTTTTTTTTTAGTTTTTCAAAATCAAAATGAAATTAAAAATTAAAAAGGTGAAATGAAATGAAAAAAAGAAAAGTATTAGAATCTGAATTAAAAATAAAAATCGAACTTAAATGTATATACACTAACCCTAAGTCCTAAGTTCTAAAATATATATACAAGTGAAATAAGAACCAAGCAAAAGCTAATGCAGCATACAAAAAATAGAGGGTTTCGAATGTTCCTTTTTTTTGTGATTGCAGGGCAGGTGGAAGGAGTTCAGCGTGACGGCGGAGGAGGTGGAGCGAGCAGCTCACGTGGAGAGTTCGACGGCTTGGATATGGAGCTACGCGGAATGGAGCCAGGTTAAGAAGCGAGGGAGAGGACGGATATGGCAGTGAGGACAGAACTGCGATGAAGATAGGAAAGCGAATGTGGCAGCGAGGAGGGAGAAGGGATGGACGCAAGTTCGTGAGAGAAGCTGAGGGTTCAACTTTTGCTTGCAGGTTTGGACGGAGCTATCAGGCAGCGAGGGAGGTTTGATGGATGGAGGGAGATAGAGGAATAACGCAGGGGCAGGATGAGACTGCGTGGAGGATGCGAACTGAGGGTTTGGCTAGCACGCAGGAAGGTATGCTGGCAACATAATAGAGATGGCAGTACGCAGGTAAAAGATGCGAGGAGGAGCTGAAGGTAGCCACGTAGAAGGTGTGTAGATATGGCAGCAACAAGCTCAGTGGTTTGCAAAATAGGAAGGGTGTGCAAGCATGCGTGGAAGGGTGGAATGGCAGCTGCGTGGGACGAGCTGACAGCGAGGCAGAGACGGAGCTATTGCAGCTTGGAAGGTTCACTTATCAAGTTGAAGCTACACGCAGGCAGAGTGAGAAGCTGGACAGGGAATAGACAGGGTTATGGCAGCGAGGGTTTTGTAAAAAAATTTCGAAATTGCACAGTAAACCCCAAAAACCAGGCAACCAATCAATCTGCAAAATGGTGGCCAGAACTTCCACTTGAACCCATAATTTTTTTTCCAGAAATCTTAATTAAATTTTTTAAATCGCTTTGCCTCAGATTTCTGAATGAAACCCTCACGAAAATTTCCAGATCTGAAAAAATTTAAACCCTTTCAAAAAATGATGCTGATGGACCTCTCAGAGATCTAGATCTTACCCTCCAGGGCCTAGATCTAGACTCTGCACAACTTTCAGCTTCAGATCTGCAGCTGCAATACAACAAAAAAAACACACCCAAACGATATACACAATGACCCAAAAAACACTAAAACCCTGAAAACCAAATTTAGAAAACTAAAATTAATTACAGATCTATGTACATAAACGACAGATCTATTAGATCTAGGGAGTGTGAGTTCGACTCCGCTCCCAGATTTGATGATCTGAGGCTTTCAACAACCATATCTAACGATTTAACACAGAAAAATTATCATTTTTTTGAATTTTAGAGGAGGTACTAAGCTCAAAACCCTTCATGCATCACCCATAAAAAAAATATCTTATGATCAGCCCGGGCTCAAATTAAAATTGGGCTCTTTAGAAAACATGGATCGTGAGTTGGCTGGTTCAACCGAGAATTTCCTCGAACGCCCGATGATCTAATAATGAAGGATTTTCCTGCAAAACTCAATTCAGCCGTCAACATAGAGCGATGAAACAATAATAAAATTCAGATTTAATAGAGATACCTGCTATTATATTCAAAACTTAAATTATCATTCAAACCCCAGCGACTGAGCAAGATACTTGCACTCAAATCGCTCTTCAGAAGCTATTATTAATGGCAAAAAAGGAATTACGCACGAAAATAATACATCTTACAACATTTCCATGAAGAGTAACACCAGTAGAAATTAACCCAAAAGTCTTTCTTTATTGCTCATAAAAAGATTACAAAAGAGAGCTTTTCGCTTAGTACACGATCAAAAGATCGGATGACACTGACTGACAAATGACCTCCTATTTAAAGATAAATCTTCCAACGGCTAGTTCGAGTGATCCTTGTCAAAGTGATCTTGACCGTTGATGAGGATCAAAATTTCTTTTAATCTCATTCGTCGATTTTTTTTTTTTGGTAGGTAAGCACCCACAGGGGATTTGAAGCAGTGACCTATCGCAAGGAGTGCCTTAACAGTGCACCCATTCACCATCAATCCAAAGCCCCGTGGGCACCTCCGTCGAAATTTTAAATGTTGAGGAAATTTCGAATTTTCCAATTAAATGCATTTTAATAAATTTAAAAATTAAAATTTTGCATTTATTTCCTCAAAATTGTGACTGACTTAACCCTAGGGACCCAAGGCATAATCAATTAACCTTAGTCCCTAACCTGTTAAGATTTAATTTTTTAAAAGATCCACGAATTTTATTTTTGGAAAATTTTAATTTACCTAAGACCTAGGACCTATGAGGGGTTTAAATTATTTTTCTAACCCTCAAGACACTTTACATCATGATTTTCACATTTTTACATCTCAAGGGGGAAAACCCATTTGCAAAAGACCCTCACAGACTACCCAGTTCTGCGACACAAATATAATCTAGCAGATCAAGCAATTTGTAATAAAATAACCTAACCAAATAGTTAGGATTATTTCCAAATTACTTTTACATAGACTCGATCTAGAACACTAGGACTCCCCTAAGATCCCAGTGACAAAATCCATTTCAGCTTTGGGGTAAGGCCGAAGGAAAACTCTGCTGACCATCCAAGAATGGATCGGTGAGACAAAAAACCTCTCGGAATGTAGATCATTATCAGAAAACTAGGTTCACCTAGGTGATTACATACACGACACGGATCTGTTGTGATTATTTACATTATACACATGTAGACTGGGTTTACATTATAAGATGATCCTCAGGCTGATGATGATAGCTGGATGGCAGGAACACGTCGATCAGGCGCTATCCCTTTTGCAAAAAAGGGGGTGTACTGCTATGGGTCGTTGACACATAGTGGTCAACATCTGGCTCTACTTGGGGACATGTTCCTGCACTGGAGGATTGTGAGAATCCAGAATCTGCATCCAAGCAACACACAACAAAACATAAGTAGCATCCATCCAAAAATCATCATATAACGTTAAGCACAGGAAAGATATAAGCTCTTCATTTATTAACTAGTATAACAACATGAAAAACCAAATCTAACTACACAATGAAACACTGAAATAGCAGGGCATAAGTTTAAAAATACAATACAAAGATGCCCCATGGCATCAAATGTGTTCAATATAGTGTATATTGAGCATTTGCTTGCTTTCAGGCAAATCTGTCGGCTGTTTCTCTGATGTGCCATGTCCAATCCTGCATACGGTAGGACTTTTTCCTATCCGAAAATCAAGTTGCTCGCAGCCATTTGATGCATCAAATCGCTTTCTCATTCTCTTTCTCTTGCGCTTTTTCTTTGTGGTAGGGTGTATCACTGATGACGTGGAACATTCTGTTTCAAAACTCTTAGATGAAGTGTGTAGGGTATGCATGACATGTCTTTCTTCATTCTGCATTTGATTCCTATCAATTTTTGTTTTATCCGGGTCACCTTCAATTAGCCACTTTTCAATGGAGCAAATGACCTCCTCATAATAAGATGGAGCTTGTTGCAGCAGATAAGGAGGCTTCTGATTTGTCGACGTCTCCTTGTTTCTTTCATTCTCTGACCGCTGTTGAAATTTCTGTACCTGTATTGTTATGGCATCCATCTGGCTAGAGTGTTCAACCTTCATAGCACTGACTTCCTTGGCATGGTCTTCCTCCATGGTCAATAACTTATTCTGAAGGCATATCTGACCAACTTCCACATCTTTTATTACTTTGTCATTCTTTGATTTCATGCCCATGAAACAATTTTGCATATAGTTTATCTCTTTCTTATGATTTGCTTGCATGGTAGCCAACTGATTATTATAATCGAATGTCATGATGGTCATTTTTTCATCCATAGTTAATAACTTGTTTTGCATAGAATTAATTTCCCCGTCATGATTAGCTTTCATGGTTTCGATCTCCTTATCTCGCTTTTCCAGGTGGGTGTATAAAGTTCTCATATCCTTGACGTAATCAGTTACAGGTTTTTCTTGATTAAGCTCCATATTTTTTACTAGCTGTATTAGTTCTTTCTATAATTTGCTTCTCATCTTCCCTTTCATTGTCGACACTGATTTGACAATTTGTCCCTGCTTTTCCACTATCATGGATTTGATCTGCAACGGTACAGGTGGATGGCACATTCTGATATGGAGAATTATCTTGAAATCTTTCATCGACAGCTCGATCCTTCACAAGATCACTTTCATTCTATTGCATAATTTTAGGGGCACAAGGCGAGCTATCTTGATAACCATATCTATCTTTAAAAGCATTGACGATGTCTTGTAAAGAAGTGAAAGAATCTTCAGGAAAATTATTAAACAAATTCAAAGCATCACCCTGTAAAGAAAAGGCAAATAGATGCATTTTGACATCTTCATGATCATATTGGGGAGAACTACAATATATGAGCATTATACGAGTAAACCTGCACAAATTCTTTCTAACAACGTCTGAATTACCACCTGAGAACAAAGATAATTTATGAATGGCCACTTCCAGAATATCATGGAGAACATCAGTAAAATGACACGGGGTAAACAAATAATCCATGATGAATAATGACAGACCAAATGGATGATAGAGAGAGATCTCTGCTCAAGAGAATCAAGAGATCCACAAGAAGCGAGCTTCTAGTAGAAATTCTTGTAATAAATGAAAGAAGTGGAGTCGCCACTTGAACATGAATCTAACTCTAGGATCCAAAAGGCAACAAACAACCGGATATAAGGGAGGGCTTCTTGTTTGAGAAATAATAAATGGAAGAAGTGGAGTCGCCACCCAAACAAGAAACAAACTGAAATGTCCAGGTGCCAAAAGTGCAGATGAAACGATTAACGAGATGATGAAAGATATGGCGATGAAAAGATCAAATGACGCCAGGAAATGCTGTGCCGCTTGACAGGCTAATGAATGGCGGAAAAGATGAGATGATTAAAATGATGTCGAAGAAACCAAGGACATAAAAAACTCTGTCCCCGGTGGCAATGCCAAGGAGTGTTGACTTTGCCGGCTCGAATGAGAGATGAGACAGATAAAAGATGAATGTCGAAGAAATGTCGTGAGGACCAAGGACAAAAAAACTCTATCCCCGGCAGCGACGCTAAAAAAATATCTTATGATAAGCCCAGGATCAAATTTAAACTGGGCTCTTCAGAAAACATGGATTGGGAGTTGGCTGGTTCAGCCGAGAACTTCCCTGAACACCTGATGATCTAATAATCAAGGATTTTCCTGCAAAACTCAATTCAACTGTCAACATAGAGCGAGAAAACGATAATAAAATTCAGATTTAATAGAGATACCTGCTATTATATTCAAAACTTAAATTATCGTTCAAACCCCAGTGACTGAGCAAGATACTTGTACTCAAATCACTCTTCAGAAGCTATTATTAATGGAAAAAAAGGAATTACACACGAAAATAATACATCTTACAGCATTTCCATGAAGAGTAACACCAGCATAAATTAACCCCAAAGTCTTTCTTTATTGCTCATAAAAAGATTACAAGAGAGAGCTTTTTGCTTAGTACACGATCAAAAGATAGAATGACACTGACTGACAAATTTCCAGAAAACCATAGGATGCAGATAGCATAAACAAATCAAAATTTTCTGCTAGAAAAAACGACCTCAGGCAACAAAGAAACTGAAAACCTAGGCAGCAGACAGGTGGCCTAGAAACCCCTTAAGAATTTTCTGCAAAAAATTTAATTAAAATGTCAAATCTATCTGCCTCAGATTTGACCCTGAAACCCTTACTGAAATTCCAGATCTGAAAACTAAATTAATTCCCTGTAAAAATGATGCTGATGGACCTCCAGAGATCCAGATCTTACCCTCCACGGCCTCCTCTGCTGCATTCACCGCAACCTGCACAACACACACGCACAACAAATACACTGACTTTTTCATTTTATTTGCATTTTTGAATAGTTAGGGTTAGCGTATTATTTCATTTGATTTTTAACTTGGTGTGTTTTTTGTCTTTTTATTATTTCTTTGTTTCATTTTTTTTTGTTACATATTGCTATGAATTAGATTTATCTTATATTTTTTTTGGTTAGATTTCATTTCATTTTGATTTAATTTTTGTTAAAAAAAAAATCCTAAAAACATCTAAAATATTTAAAATCCAAAAACATTAAAAAATTTCAAAATTAAAAAAAAATATAAATATAAAAATCTAAAAAATCTAATAAATTTAAAAAGAGTCTTAAAATTCTAAAAATTTTAAAGTTTTCAAAATATAAAAATGAAAAAACTTTTAAATTTCTAAACATAAAAAATTAAAATTTTAAAAAATCATAAAAAGTTCTAAAAGACTAAGAAAATCTAAAAGAGATTTTGTGACTGAGAATAAATAAAATTAAGGGGTTTATTCGCTTAAACTTTAGAATTTTTAATGTGGCCTGTGGCCCATTAAAAATTTTAATTTTTTTTAACCCTTTGATTAATTTAAATTCTTAAGGAATTTTTTTTTTTTTTAACCTAAATTTCTTTAGTGTCATTTGGTCATTAAATGCAATTTGTATGATTTTCCTATGGTCAAGGTGCGATAAACATTTTTAATCATATTTGGCTGTCGTAGAAAGTTAATTGAGTCTAGATCTTGGGAAGTTAATGAAAATCATTTTAGATCTGGAATTTTTGCATGCTACAACATTGGGCATTTATATGGATTATTGTCACTTTTCGTCTCACATCGAAAATCGTTCTGGACAACTTGTTTTATTTAGTTGATGGTTAATTCAAATATTGAAGGCACTAGTGTATAATTGTTTCTATCTTGTGGTCGTGTCTTGTTTACATTGGCGTTTAATCTATCAATCTGATTTAATCATTTAGATTCATCAAGTTATTCATCATTAAAATCTCCTAGAGTCTATTTTTCACAGGCTATCCTCATCTATTTACCTAGGGACTCCCCCCCTTAACTTGTCTAGGAGAGAGTCTAATGGAGTGAGTAAGGATTTAAGAGTGACAGCCCTTACTCTGAGCGTTGTCGCAGTGCCTAGACACTCTGCGCGACAACAATACCAAAGCTTGGCTATGATCTAGATTTATTTTCAATATTCCAAGGTGAATAGATTTGTTGTTCTATGATAAAAAGCTTTTAAAATAAGCTAGTAAAGAAACCTACACTATAACAGAAAATGAAAAGTTTTGGATTTTTAGAAATATATAAGTTGGTTGTTGTAAATTCTTACCTTGTACCACAATAACTTTACCTCATAAGCTGAGTTGTGAAACACATTTCTCTCTATGATGGACTTGCAATAGATCAGGGAAGTGAGATTGGTCTCAAAGAGAATTTCCCCCCACCTGTGACTTAAAATCTTTTCCACTTTTTGGATCCAATTAGGAGTGGCCCTTAGCGTGGTGTTCTTTGACCGCCAGTTCAACTATGCGGTGAAATACAAGCCCTTCACCCTGTTGAAGCTACATATTGGAATGGTTCAAACTTCATTGGAGCAACTTATATGCAACAAGAAAACTACGCAGGCTTGCACCCTAGTTTGTCTCCTTGACGTGGCTATGTAGCCCCTCACTTGATCAATCCTCTAGCTTTTGTTTGATCTTACTTAATGGGGAAAATATTAGATTAAACTGGCTACCACAATAAACCAAGAAGAAAAAAGATAGTAAAATCCAACTCACACAATGCAACAAACACACAGGCTTGCAAATGAAGTTCTTTTATTAATGGCACTTATCTCACAAAAAACTACCTTTTACTAGAGAGGAGGATAGCCTTTTATAAAAATTTTTCAACGGCTAGTTAGAATTCTCCTATAAAATAGTATTTAATAGTCATCCACTTGTTGGAGACTTAGTAATCTTTAATAAAATATTACAATACAACCTTGAATTTACCCACTAAGGGTTGAATTAGTTCACAAATCCTAAATAGGTTCGATGTTCCCTTTTCTTCATTGCTTAGTCTTGCTCAAGGTTCCACTCCAATGGTCCTCTAGAAGCATGACTTTGTTCACTACAACTCGACTTGTTTGGGAAGTAGTTTGATTTGGTACAAAGGATGGCTTTTTGATTTTGTAATAGTTAGTCACTCGTCCCTTCTCTAACTTTTTGGTCACTCTAGGCTCTAACATTCCACTTTGACGCTTTGAACAACTAATGCATTATAATGACTAGTTGACTTGACTTTCCTTAGATAGTAAACTTGATTTGACTAGCTTTTCTTGAGATCTCCAATGACTTGATGAATTTGCGCACTTTACCACTTGCGTTTGTTGTAAACTGCCTTGATTTCATTTGGGTTTCTATCCATTTGTCCATATCTTGCCTTGCGTTGCCACATCATCACCTCACCTACCAGGTCATCATGCTCTTGTGCTAGTTCTCTGATTCCTTGAAGAATTTGAAGAAATTGAGACCTTGGTTTTATTCCTATTTTTTGTAGACCACTTTTGATGTGATGCATGCCCAAAACCACCCATCGTTGACCCTGTTTTGCCACCTGGAAACTTGTAATACCTACGAACCACCATTAACCTGCTATAAAATGCCACTACCTTCATTGTTTGAAAGAATTCTACGTGGCATGTCATCCTCTCATCCTACTAAACAATATGGGACCAAGTTGACATTTTAACTTCTTGGACCAGTTGCATTGGGAAATATGAACTACCTTGGAAAACATGAACTATTGATTTTGTGAGTTTGCCATGTATGAGAGCTATTCGAGGGATATTGCATCAAGGCCAAGGCCACATGCAAACTCGATCAACACATAACCATGTGGTAAGACAGAGGTGCACCTTGACACGGGTTGGACTGGCCCATGCACCGATGATCACCCTTACAAAATCAAGCTCCCCTAGAACCATGAGTTCTCATGTAAGCCCATCCAAGGCCCTCCAATCCTATGCAGGATGAAAGGAACCAAAGATAACCCAGATGGGCCAACCATGGTCTCACCAAACATAATGTCTAGGACACTTAATACAAGGTCTCACATGGTTGCTATAGGGCTTTTGAATTGTGACCTTGGGCTTACAATTGTGGTGAAATATACTACAAAAAATTTGTATGTACCCCTACTGACGTGAGGGGTAATAGGACCTAATAGTAGTAACTAGATTAAACAAACCAAACCAATTTTGTTATTTCTTTTTAGTTTGAGTGCCTTTTGCTTAACTTTGTGTTGTCCTTTCAATGCTTTGATTAGTGTAAACTCTACAAAACTAGGGGCTAGGATCCTTGCCCATCACTATGTTCGACCTACTTGCATTGGGCATGACAACCTAAATGAGAGGGGTCAATATGTTTGTAATATTCAAAATTGAAATTTACAGCAAATAAAAAATACATGAACTAAGCTATAGCAAATATTTTTTACTACACATGCACCAAACAATAAAACACAAGAAATAGGGCGAATAACTGAGCCATTTTATTAATGTGTAGGACTGCGTACATCAGATGATAAGAAAGATAGAACCTGGGCTTGCTACTGCAAGCTACACAAAACTAAGTTGAGAGTACAATGCTCAAATGCCAGAGAGGTTCTCCACGAAAAACTGTGCCCTGCCCAGAAAGTGCTACTGCTGGCTACTAAGTGGAACGGGAATATCCGACCTGAAGAATGCCCAGAATGAGCTGAAACTCTGCGGGTGGCCTCCTCACTAGATATCCAGCCAAACTCAGAAATATCTCATGGACCCTAAATGGTGGAAATGGTCCCAGGACCTAGAGTGAACTGCGCTCTCCTCCAACAATTTTTGCTATTGACTTCTTGATGGAACTAGGGATTTTTCCCTTAGAAATGCTCATCAAATCTTGCAAAATTAATCCTAGCCTCCTATCACCAAACCCAAAAAACCCATAAAGGGTTTGAGTTAGATCCACAAGTCAACGGTGACCCCAAAACCACGTGTTGCTCCCACCAGTCTGCCAGAGAAGCTACATGAATCAAACTGCTGCCAAAGTGCCCAAATATCCCTCAATAAAGTCCTCCCTAACTTCGACAAATTTCTCCTCCTAATCAACAAGTGATTCCTAGCTCCAAAGGCTCCCCAAACTCTGAGTCTTAGCAAGTGCGTAGAAGTTGCCAGTAAACCCCTGCGCACGCCCAAATAGGAGCAATTTAGCTCTCCAAAATGCCATACCCTTAGCTCTGCAAATCACCCAAAGAAAACCCTCCTTACTAGTGGCAAATTCGTTGTAAAAAATCCAAGCAAACAACCCCTCTACACTAGCTCCCTTAGCCCCACGAATTTGGCTTCTGCGTCCTTGGAAAAACCACGCCCTTGTTGACGAAAAGCCTGTAAATTAACTCCCCAAATGCCAGGAACAAACTCCCAAATGCTCTCCTAGGGTGAGACTCGAATCTCACCGAAGGTAGAGTTGGAATTTCTGCCTGGAAATCCCTTGTGCTAAACAACACTGGTTGACTTAGCTAAACAACTCAAGAAAATTGGTGTTCAGAAGTAAAATTGTCAAAAGAACCCAAATGGAGGCCTGGTTGCCTTATTTATAGAAGCTGATCCTCTCTCCCTTGGTGGACCCCATTTTCCACTAGTTCGCACCCCTTTCTTTCTCTCTCTTCTTCCACAAGTGTGAATTATCTCTAGAGGTCGAATTGCCTCCTTTTTGTGGTCCCCACATTCCACTAAGGTTGCAATTTCTCCTATTCTCCTAAGTCATTATGTCTACCATATCAAAATTGCCTCCAATGCCCAAATTACAAAATTGTGCTATACACTTAGCACCACCACAAGGATCCCGCTGACTTCCTCAGATGAAAAATCAAAATTGGGGATATTACAGTCATCCCTGCCAAAAATTGCTTGTCCTCAAGCAATGCCTGAACAAGCGCCCCCACAATCTGTTGGTCCAAACAATCACTGTAATCAATACCGAGGTCTCAAATGTGCCACTGAGTCATCCCCGCCCCATGCATTATCCTGTCATAAAGGAATCCCTCGATACCAGGATCCCAAGCCATCCTAATCAATGTGAAGCACCCGTTGCTCCACTCATTGTCCAACCAGGTATAGGTACTAGAAGCCCTCTGCATACAATAAGTAGTGCATCATGATATTGTAGTACTCTGTCCAAATCCCCGTGAAGCTTCCCTACTGAGTAGACCACCTCATGCACTCTAAGAGTAAGCTCTTGAAGATACAACCCAATCCTTGTGGGGATGAAGTTTCTCTCGCATGAGCTCCCTTGATAACCTCCTGCTGTCCAACCTGCCATGCTGATGAAGTTCCCCATGCCATCAACGAGTCACTAAAGCCTAGTGGAAGACCTGAGTGACCTCTTGTAGTAGCCAGCTCATCCCTAAAGGTCGCTGAACTGTGGAGCACTGTGATGCCAGGGTATCATGCCAGTGTCAGAAGGGTGCCACCATGCTATCACTGCGCCACTCTGACTCTAACAGGTTGCCCATCGTGCGCACATTGTATCCTCCTTCCCTCAAACTCAGTGGCGAAATAACGACGAAGGCCAAGCTCATCCTGCCCATTTGTCTCTATGATGTCAATATCTACCCATCCATGGCTAATCCTGATCCTGAGCTACAAGTGGAAAAACTTGCCTCGCCATACAATGGAGGCCTTAGTGATCCCCTATGTGTCAACCCCATAGGGAGCTAGATCACCCTTTGCTATGGTCCTGCTCCTCACAAAATGGAGTGGCCTATCGGCCAACTGAATCCCTGGATCCGATAACCAGATCTGCTGCGACGTAGTCTTGATGACCACTGAAATCCACCTGCTCCACATCTCTACTCCCTGCATGCAATCGATATATTGACTCCACACATCATGAATCAATCTAGTGCATGCAAAATTGCCTTTCTCCTACCATACCACATCGTGGGATCTGTTATCCTGTCCACTGAAAGCGCACCCCGATACTGCTTGGGGACTAAACATC
This sequence comes from Pinus tabuliformis, assembly GCA_031772625.1. Lineage (NCBI taxonomy): Eukaryota > Viridiplantae > Streptophyta > Pinopsida > Pinales > Pinaceae > Pinus > Pinus tabuliformis. The sequence goes on along the minus strand of CM062811.1, from coordinate 3,563,856 downwards.
CGCCTTTAAGAAAGGTCAACTGCTTGTTGTATATGCTCCTGTGATACCTCAGAGTACCTCACCCAAAATGTATTGTGCATCCCCTTAAGTGTGAGCACCTCCGCAGCAAACCACACACTCCCCAAACCTGTACCTGTTAGCTCGTGCTTTGACCTAATGCCACCGCTGAGAAGTCTCTCCCTTGGTGCGCTGAGTTCCATCCTAATATCTTAGGTGAGCTCCCCATACCCTGCTACTCGTGCCCAGAGTGTCAAAGGACAACGACCAAATCCTCTGTGCCTGCATGCGATGTAGAAGAGGGACAAGTGTGTGAGTCCCCATGGATACCATCAAACATCACTCATCTGCGTCGTCATCGATCCTGGGTGAACTACACCCAAAGGTATGCCTAGTGTCCCTATCTGTAAGTCTCCTTGGAGGCAACACTCCAAGACCTTGCTATACAACACCGTACGCACCTGCATACCACCGAGTATCTCTGTACTCCTCGGCATGTCACTGTACACTGCGGCCTATCCCTGTACACCACTGGGTACCCCTTGCTAATGCTGTACCATCCTGCATCCTACCTGTGTCACTGTACCTAACACTCCCCGTGTGTACCTAATGCAATGTGGGTTATTCCTCCTCCTCCACAGTGCAAACCAACACACTACGACACACCACCATGCATCTCCAATGCCACCAACAAACTATTGCTCAAAGCTATATGCTCCTACACACCACTAAATATCATGGCCTAAAGTTGAGATAATACATGTCAGCTCGCACCCAACCACCACGTCCACCATCACATCACCACACCCTCTGATGAATGTAGTTCCCCTCCAAATCCTCCCTGAGGGACCCGAGAGGTGAATTGCCCTAGGTAACATTAGTGATGCCACGACTGCTCTGCTCCTCTGTGTCCTCGGTCCCCCACATAACTGCGGAGAATCCCCAACCCCATACAAGGCACTGTCTGGTTGCTTGCTAATGCCACCTTCTTCTATAATCTCCTGCCAGAGTGTGCTGATCATCCCGCGACCCCATGCACAACGAGCATACCAAGATGACCCATGGAGTCCCCTCACAAACTGACTGGCCACTGGTGCTGACTGAAACTCCCGTAGCAAATGCGTGCGCTTGACCGCTGGGTCAACTATACCACCAACGCCATAGTCAATCTGCGTATCTGGTAAATGGTAGATAGTCCCACCGGGATCTGAATGCCAACCTTGGCCTCCAGTATCCCTGATGCCTGAACACGCTTGCTGACTCTCGCTTTGGCCTATGACCAACTCCATCTGCCTAGCCCACTCCATCGATTACCAACTCAGAATCTCTCACCATCCAACCCCAAGGGAAGGATCGAAAGCACGAACTCCTGTACATGGAACTAGCCCCCCATTTTGCGAATGGTGCCCACTGCGTAGCTCATGTCACCTCACCTCACTGTTTTGATCGACACATAAATTTGTCGAGGTAATTCTGCATCTCTCTCTCCACTGTGCAAGGTAGCCTAGCAATGCTGCAAGCCTTTGTTGAATTTCCACAACCTTGGGTCTAGGTTAGAGTCTTAAAATCACTGATGTTACCAAACCAAGAATCTCAACCATAAACTACTTTGCACAGCGGAAATATAAAGTAGTAAATCACATATGCACAAATATATACTATTTTTAACAAAAATATTGTACAATCCCAATCTTCGTTATATTAAACCAAATCTGAATAATACAACAGTCTATGGTATACAAGATATAATGACAAACTTCATTGCAACTTTGATGTCGTATCTTGTCCTACCGGTCCTTTGCTCCCGTACTGCTCACTAGTAGTGCCTAAGTCCATCAAGGCCATTAAACATCAAGACTCCAAGAGGGCTGCCACCTAACAATGTTGCAAGTTACTTCTGCTACATGTACATGGGTTCATCAAACTGCTCTCTAGGCTGGCCAATACCTAAGCTCCAATCTGCCTTCTAGTAGCCTCTTTCGTCCATCAAAGAGCTACTCATAAGGCTGCAATCTTCACCCAATCACGCACCAACAACGTCCTTCTTGTCTGCTACTCTAGGGCTACTTTGGGTAGCCAACACATTGCCCTCTAATCAGATCAATGGTACCCAATCACGTCACTGCGGAATCTGCACCGATGGAGACACACGATCACCCAATCTCGCCTCCAAATTGGCTCCCACAGGCTTCAAGTCAATCTGATCCAAACTGGTCACTTCTTGACCCAACGTTCCTCCACAAAACATTGTTGTCCTCTATGTTTGCATACTGCTGTTTGTGACAGTCCTGGTTAGGGCACTTGTTGTAGCCCTTAACTCCTTTGACAATCCCCAAACAACCCTCTAATCCACTGCGACATACCCTTGAGGGAATCCTCCTTGTTGCGCTGTTATCTAGGGCATACACCAGCCCCTTAACATGCCCTACACAAGCCCCTGTTGTGGTGCTATGGCCTACAACCTAGCACACAACAGTCTTGTAGCAAACAGTCCACCAAAACAATGCCCAAACAAGCCTAAACAACAACGTATTGCCTCCTAGCTCCTCGGCCTAGTAGCCCAACACCTCGGCCCTAGAACAACTCCTCGGACCTATCTTTTTAGCCCTCAACCAACCCTTAGACAGTCCGTAATCATGCCCAAAACTTCGGCCTCCAAACTAAACTCTCCCATGTTGCTCCTCAGCCTCCACTTCAGACTTATCCCACAATGTCCTTGACCCTTTCTTGCTGTGGCTAGGGCATCCGAATTTCAGAGCTATCTTGGATGAATGTTGCACAAGATGGATGCTTCAAATGAATCCAATTCACCTCATATTTATACACAACATGAGGGCTCCAACGAATTAGTGAAGAGACATGTCTCTTGGATGAATTCACTTCAAGCCTACATGACTTGACTGTCCATAATTATTTGTCACCTTAAAAAATTCATAACTTCGTTTCTAGAGCTCCGATTTGAGTGATCTTTGGAGCGTTGGAATCGGCTCGCCAAGCTCTATCACCTCAAATTTTCCAAAGCTCAAATTCATCATGGTTTTGACCCAAATCCCGATGGGTGCAAAACCCCATACTTGGGTTCCAAGCCCACAAGTGACCCTTGTGGCGCTTTGCCCTCCAAACCCTGAACCTTAGGGCTTGGAGTACCTCGCAAGCTACACAAATCAACATCCCCATCTATATTGGCTTGAAGAGAGCTATTGTCTAGAGGTACTACAAAAGTGTTGACGGTCTGTGCGTCTGTCTGCTCTAAATCGGTGGCGGGCCCAAAAGATGACTGCTCATCCTCCTCCACCATGTGCTCAATGAATCATGGACCGCCCTTCCATGACTAGCCCACATCCCTCTATGTGTTCTCCATGTTGTTGTAGGTGGCAGCCGTTAGGGAACTTAGTCATGGCTCCGAGTACCTTTGTGTCTCCTAGCTCCTCATCTAGGGACGACACCTCATCAACATATGACTCTATGGGTGTAGGCTCTATTCTCTCCAGCAAGGTGTCAAGCGGTGCTATCAAAGAGGTCTACAACAATGGTGACTCTTGCGCCACACTGGGTATATCGATGTGCTCCTCACCATCCTATGTGTCCTCATGCTCAACCTCCTCCTTGGGATCATGGCATCCAAGGTCCGATCTCCACCAGTAGAAACACCTCCTAGTCTCAATCTCAATCGCTCACTGTCCTTGTCCTATCCAATCCTTGTGAGGGGGTCTGGACTCTGGTGTCCTTTCGGTTGAATCTCTCCATGAGCTTCCATGTGAACTTTGTGTAGGATGTGATGCATGCATGACAAAAAGGGATCAACCCTCGTACCACCACTCCATAATATCTGCATCCAAGTGCAAAGTGGCATGTCTAATGGTATCCACCTCTCTCGTGGGGTTTAGCCGGAAGTATGTGTCTAGTTCTTGCACCCACTGAACCATCAAAGTGGGTAAGGGTTATTTTTCCCACAATCTTCGGTAAGACCTGCTCTACTCGAACTCCCATGAGTGATGTGAATGACTTCACATGCTTATCTCTAAGGTCTTTGTCATAGAAATGATGATGGCTCTGGTTTATTCCCTCAATGCTACTCAACTGGACCCATAGTTCTTTTGGTTTCTCATGGTTTCAGTTGACCCCCTCCCAGAGTTCCTGCATACTCTCCCTTGAGCCATAGGTTTGTCTATGGTTTCACCCGTCACAGTGCATACATGCCCAAATCTTCCATGATCTTGCTGGTTACCCCCGCAACTGGCCAAGATCATGCTTTGACACCACTGTAATATTCCAAATTGAAATTTACAGCAAATAACAGATATATGAACTAAGCTATAGCAAATAAATTTTACTACACATGCACTAGTCAATAAAACATAAGAAATAGGGAAAATAACTGAGCCATTTTATTAGTGTGTAGAATTGAGTACATCAGATGATAAGAAAGATAGAATCTGGGCTTGCTACTGCAAGCTATGCAAAACCCAGTTGGGAGTACAATGCTCAAGTGTTGAAGAGGTTCTCCACCAAAAACGGTGCCCTGCTAAGAATATGTTAATGATAATTGCTGAATGGAACGAGAATATCTACCATGAAGAGTGGCCAAAATGAGCTGAAACTCTTCGGGTGGCCTCCTCACTAGATATCCAGCCAAACCCAGAAATATCTCACAGACTCCAAATGGTGGAAATGGTCCTAGAGTGAATTGTGCTCTCTTCCAACAATTTCTGCTGCTAATTGCTGTATGGAACTAGGGATTTTTCCCTCAAAAGTGCTCAATTTTTTTTGCAAAATTAATCCTAACCTCCTCTCACCAAACCCAGAAAACCCAAAAAGGGTTTGGGCTAGATCCACAAGTCATAAATGACCCCAAAACTACGTGTTGCTCCCACTAGTTTGCCAGAGAAGCTATAGGAATCGAACTGTTACCAAAGTGCCCAAATCTCCCCAATAAAGTTCTCCCTAACTCTGACGAATTTCTCCTCCCAATCACTAAGTGATTCCCAGCTCCAAAGGCTCCCCAAACTATGAGTCTCAACAAGTGTGCAAAAGCTGCCAGTAAAACCCTGCACAGGCCCAAATAGGAGCAATTTAGCTCTCCAAAATGGCACACCCTCAGGCTTGCAAATCACCCAAGGAAAATCCCCTCTACTCGTGGCAAATTCGCTGCAAAAACTCCAAGCGAACAACCCCTCTACATTGGCTCCCTCAACACGACGAGTTTGGCTTCTACGTCCCTGGAAAAACCACGCCCTTGCTAATGAAAGGCCTGTAAATTAGCTCCCCAAATGTCGGGAACAAACTCCGAAATGCTTTCCTAGGGTGACACTTTAAGTTCACCGAAGGTAGAGTTGCAATTTCCACTTAGAAATCCCTTGTGCTAAACAACACTGGTTGACTTGGCTAAACAACTCAAGAAAACTTGTGTTCAAAAGTAAAATTATCAAAAGATCGCAAATGGAGGCCTCCTTGCCTTATTTATAGAAGCCGATCCTCTCTCCCTTGGTGGATCCCATTTTCCACTAGGTCTTAACCCTTTCTTTCTCTCTCTCTTCCTCCACAAGTGTGAATTATCTCTGGAGGTCGCATTGCCTCCTTTTTGTGGTCCCCACATTCCACTAAGGTTGTAATTTCTCCCATTCTCCTAAGTCCTCATGTCTCCCATATCAAAATTGCCTCCAATGCCCGAATTGCAAAATTGTGCTACGCTTAGCACCACCCCAAGGATCCCATTGACCTCCTATCATGAAAAATCAAATTTGGGGATATGACAATGTCATTATACTTGTAGGGGAATTGAACCATGGTGGACGAAATTTTAGAACCACTGCATGATCACCTAGTCAAATCCTTGATGACAAAACCACTGTAATTTTTTGAATATTTTCTCGGCTGTAATATCAAGTTACTTGCTTATTAATGAAATAAACAAAACTATGTATCTTGTCTTCACATTGTTTAGTGCAGGGCATCTGCCTGTGTTCTTAATTGAAGGCCTTCCTCCCACAGGTTTACACTTTAATGCCCTTGTCTTGGTTTTAGGTTCTCTAGTGGGATTTGGTCTCCTCCTTGATCTCCGATCCAACATGGTCTCCATGGCTCTAGATGTCTTCAACCTTCACAGTGTCTAGGATATGTATCTTCTTAAATACATGTAGGATTTCAGATTGGTGAATACATAACATAATAATTGACACATGTGGAGAGAATAATGAACGCCACATATATTAATGATCAAAGTTCCAATAAGTACAACTATGGCAGCATGAACTAGGCTAACGAACAATGCATATACCTTTCCCTCATCACTTCAAGTCTTAATACATCATTATATAGCATCTCAAGGTGGTTATGGTGATTTAACCACCTAAACCTAACTTTAACAATATATTGTTAATATGGTCATATGTCACATTTAAGTGACTCACTTATACTTAAATGTTATATTCTAACACATTTTTCCTCTTCCCATCAGCAGCATAGATTACCCTTTGTACCCTAATTACTTTTCATGCATATTCAACTTTTTGAAATCTTAGTTTGATTAATGGCCTTTGTAGGATGGTTCATAATAACCCTATTAAAAATTTAGAAGTATAAGGAATGAAGAAATTGTTTAATGTTGGGGACGCGTTAGCACAAATTTCTGCACTGTATTGTAATGTTCCTGGGAAATTAATTGCCTAAGAGACAAAATAGCCTATCGATCCCCGTAGGCTATAGTCCTCAATAAAGGGGAAAAACCCAAAAATATCTAATTCTTGGCGAGTTTTGGGGCAATTGGGCAAAAGAAACCCAAAATTGGGTTTGGAGTAAAATTCACTCAATCAATTAAGAAGAAGAGACCCTCTAGGAAATTTATAAATATGAGAGGATTGAATTCATTCTGGAGGCATCATTGTGGATCAATTTATCTCTTTTTTTCTTGAGCCCGAGGCTTTGAGGGTTTTAAGACCCCTTCTTCTTGTCAATTTCGGTGGTGTAAGATTCCACTCTAGTTGACATCTTCCTATTTCTTCTCTCTGTTTCAACACAATAATTCTATTTGAGGAAGTGAGTTTCTATTGGTCTTGATTTGTTCTAGGTACAAGGACATCATTAAAGGCCAATGAGTTTTCTGTGGGATTGATTTTCTGGGTTCTGGTCATAAAAACAACTAAGAACAACGAGGCCATTTTCTCTTGGAATTGCTTTGGTATAGTCGTAAGTATCATTCTCTATTGCATGCGAGCTTGGATTGAAGCTTAAGAAGGAAGTCAAAATTCTCAGTGGCATCCTCACGAAGTTTTTGTGGATGGTTTTGGGGATCTGTGGCCTAAGATTGGAGTTCTGTGAATTAAATTCATGACCAGTTTTCTGTAACACTCAAGCATGGATCTGTGGTAGTTCGGTTTATGTTTTTGGTGACAGGACAGGGATCTTGGAGGGAAATTTCTTGGAATTGATTGAAGCTCTGTAAGACATCCTCACAAGGGCATTATGAAGCTAGAAGTCGCATCTTCGTGAAGGCTGGATTAGCACATCCCCTCGCATAAGCATTCTATACTAGGAAAATTAAATTTTACAGGGATCAAAGCATAATGAAGATTAGAGAAGTCTTGTTCTTGGATTTATAAGAGGAATCAGATCAGAGCGTATGCCCTCACTGTGGGCAGAATCAAAACGAAACCCTCATTGTGGATCACTTTAAGGGTTTGAAGCTGGGCGAGAGAAACAAAAGCATTCATTGTGGTTTGAGACAAGATTGAGAGCTGAACAAGCAGTCCAAACCTTCGTTGAGGTTGAAACAAAAGTTGGAATTCGGGCCTGACAAACAGAAGGGGTAGTCGAGAACTGTAGTATCCTCAGATCTAGTGGAGTAAGTAGATATAGGCCACAATTGTTTTATTCATTGTAGTTGTAGAAACTGGTTAGGGCATCCGGTTTTGTTGATTAGGAATCTATAAATTGGTATTTGGATCACTTTTGTCTTAGGGAACTGAAGCTTGCCCTAAATTGAGCTACGTGTTGTATTGAATTGGTTTGGCATCTTGATACTGCATTTCTGGATTGTGGAACATTACATTGTCTTGCCGAGATTCTATATTCTTGATTACACAATCTTCATTGTATCATTGGAATAAAGTTTGACTATTCAATGAATACATTGAATTTAGTCACTATACTGGAAAAAAAAAAAGAAATTGCTTCCGAAAACCCTAGGGCAAAATTACTTACAGTGGTATTAGAGTTGGCTCACCTTGCCAGCCTGTGAGTAATTTGGTTGATGTCACGAAACTCAGACCTTTAAGAAATTTTCAATGGAAGATTGGTTGAAGCAATCTTGGAAAAATATTAAGCAAGTCATGGCTACTCAATGGCAATAGAACGAACTGTGTCTTGCCCAGTTTGGGAATAATGCAGGTGTTCCTATTCAACCTAATACCCCTGGACCGACTAACTCTGGCATAGCCAATCATAAGACTCCTAGACCTTGGTTGCCCAATTCCTTGATGGGCAGAAAACATGGAATAGTGGACCACCACAACAGAACAACGATACTTCATATTATTGCAAGGAGTACCAAATACTAAAAGAGGAGATGCGGGCAGCCTTAACCTTTCAGGAGTTTTGTGACATTTTGGTACGAAGGTGGGCCCAAGAATTGTGACAAGAGCACACAACAAAAAACATGTGTAAAGAAATGGAACAAGATTTGGACTAATTGCAGGAAAGACAGATCAAATGATTTTGATGATAAGCCCAATCTTGAAAAACAAAGTACAAAAGAAGCCGAAGCAAAGGCAAAAGCATGGACATCTCTGTATCACCCTAAAGAGGAGGTAGGCAATTAGCCAAACTTATTTGGAAGAAATGAAGATTAAAACTGTGCAACAAAGATTAGGATTGTCGTCCAGAAAATCCAAAAGAGAAATATGAAACTGGGGCATCTATCCAGGATACCATGTTAGACTCAATGGAGCTCAAAGCGAAGCAAGATGCAAGCAATGATGAAAGTCATGATACAACTCCAAAGGATTCAAGAGTTGGTGATGATGAATATGACATCCCTAAGGATCTGATCATAGAGGATGCATATAGCAAATAGATGAGGAAGAGCAACTTGGCTCCAATCGGGATAATAAGACTACTAAGAATATTGTCAAAAAAGACAAGGAGCATTTAGTCTTAGAAGATATCGATATGGATGCTGGCTAGTAAGGTGGTGAGTTTGGTGGGGTGCTGCAACAAGAGGAAACTATGGAAACATTGCAGTTTTTCCGGGGTGATACCATCCTTGTTAAGGATAAAAAGAGAGGATACAATTTGCATTATTCTGGTTGACGATACTTGTGAAGAGCATAAGATTAGAATGAACAAGGTTGTTAGGTCAAATCTTAGAGTAAGATTAGGGGATGTAGTAATTCTAAGTCAGTGCCTAGATGTTAAGTATGGGAAGCGCGTCCGTATTCTTCCTATAGATGACATGATAGAAGGTGTTACTGGAAACTTGTTTGATGTGTACTTGAAGCCTTACTTCCTGGAAGCCTATCGCCTAGTAAGAAAAGGAGGCCTTTTTCTAATACGAAGAGGAATGAGAAATGTAGAATTTAAAAGCATTAAGACAGATCTTGGTAAGCATTGTGTTGTTTCCCCAGATATTGAAATTTTTTGTGAGGGAGAGCCAATAAAATGAAAATATGAAGACAAATTGGATTACATTGGCTATGATGATGTTGGGGGTGTAAGGAAACAAATGGCACAGATCATAGAACTAGTTGAATTACCACTAAGGCATCCCCAACTTTTCAAATCCATCGGTGTTAAGCCCTCGAAGGGTATTTTGTTTTATGGTCCTCTTGGCTCAGATAAAACCTTGATTGCTAGGGTAGTGGCGAATGAGACTAGAGCTTTCTTTTTCCTAATCAATTGTCCTGAAATTATGTGAAAACTTGTTGGAAAAAGTGAAGGCAATCTTAGAAAGGTTTTTGAAGTAGAGAAGAATGCTGCTTTTAATATTTTCATTGATGAAATTGATTTCATAGCTCCAAAGAGGGAGAAAGCAAATGGTGAAGTAGAGAGGCGCATTGTATCTCAACTATTGACAATGATCGATGGTCTAAAATCTTGATCTCATGTGATTATCACTGGAGCAACAAATAGGCCTAACAACATTGGTCCAACATTTAGACAGTTTGGTAGGTTTGATCGTGCAATTGACACCGGGGTTCCAGATGAGGTTGATCAAGTGGAGGTTCTTCGCAACAACACAAAGAATATGAAGCTTGCTAAAGATGTTGATCCTGAACGTATTTTAAAGAATACATATCGTTATACTGGGCATGTTTTAGTTATTGCATCTTTGGTTCGCTATAGTAATGATGAAAAGATATGCAAGTGGAATACAAGCACTTGGTATTGATTCACAGTTGAAACCTGATTTTTGTAAATTACTAAACGCGACAGTCTCAAGAAATATGACAGTTGGCAGTGAAAAATTTGGCAGGTGGAAAAGAGTGGCTCCAGTGCGGGCAATGGTATGATAGGGCTTAAAAATGCTTTTAAGGAATGCACTGTTATTGGATTACCTTCATCATCAAAGCTTCCTCGTAAGTTTGACTTCTCAAGGGATGGTAATGAAAATAGGGGATATAAGAAAGAGAAATGGTCACCTCAGCTAAAAGAACTTCTTAGTAATGGGAAAGAACAAATGGCTTTTGTTGTTGCACAAACTAGCAGGCCTAGTAAATAGGCTAAAGCTAGATGGCACAACAACAATTTGGGACAAAGGCCCATTATCACCATACCCTGTCCCCTTCTCTTCTCGGATTTACATCGATGAGAGGAGTCCCAATATCCATTACTCGTAATTAATGTGTTTATAATAAGATTCAAAGTGAGGCAAGGATGGCTCATTCAGTGGAAAGGTTCAATTAAAGTGTGAGCTTTGGGAGAAGCTAGTAAGACTTTCCACGAAAAATCCCTTGAGAGAAATACTATACGAGGCCTAGAGTTGAGATATTTGATGAAATAAAAGTTCATCCAAGGTCAAGATAGTGAAAAAAAGGTTTCGAATGATATACTACTAAATTATAAACCTTCAAGAAATCCCTAAGTTGAAGGACAACATCAAGGGTTCCCACTTGGTGTGATAGCTAGGTCATCCGTTTTCTAGAGATTTCACTGTGAGAATTCGTTTAAAACTTGTAGATGGCTAGAGGAGACACTAAGGGAGAGGTATATCCAACCAGAATTGAAAACACACTGCTCTAGAGAATTTCGCACCAACCCCTAGAGAGGCTCCCTTAGCCTTGAAGGGACAAGGAAAAGAGAGAGAAAGAGGTGAAGAAAGAGTGATTTTTCAATTAGACTGTGATCACCAAGGATCCTAGACCTAGTGCATGCCTATTGGGAGAAATAGAGTCAAGATAAACCATGAAATGGCAACTCGCTCTTCAAGGAGACTTACAAGGATTTTCGTTACCCTAGATTGAAGCAACAACAAAACGACTTCTAAGTTTTTATACTTTGATGACACTTGTTGTGGAGTTTTAAGGATGCAAATTCAATTAATCCTCTAGGAACATTCATTCATTCTTTGTCCAATGAGTAACACATGCAAAAAATTCCAATAGTTACAATGCTTCCAATAATTCACATTAATTAGGGCACATTATTTCACCATGAAAAAAATATTCCATGCATTAGACATTCGTAAGAACAAAAATATAGCATCATACATCACTTACAAGACAAATAAGAGTATATCCATCCACAAATTGCCAAAAAGAAGCTCCAAGATGCTAGCGAAATATCCAAACATCATAATTCATCGAAGACATCCAAATTTTGTCCTTTGCTGCAGGTCCGAATTCTCTTTTTAGAGAGATTGAAGATCCAAAGTGTGAGGATGGGAGTAAGGCTATGCCTCCTATTTATACATGACATATGAGTTCAAAAATAAAAGTAAAATCCCCTCCTATGCCTAAAATGCTAAGTAACCCACCCATGGTTACAAGCCAACCACGATAGCTCAAAAAACAAGTCGAATTAGCCTTTTAAGGGCCACGCTAGGTTGACGTGGAGGTTTAGAAGGGCAACGTTGAGGCCTCATGTGCCAAAAATGAGAGTGAGGGCCCCAAAATCAATGGACAAGAGGGGGAGGCCCTCTAAATGCTGCAAAACATCTCCAAACACCAGGTTGGGCTCCAAATGGGTCTCATTGTTGAAAAGTGTAACCAAGTTCGGTCTTCATAATAACATATGTAATTGATGTGAAGAAGAAAAATAAAATTATTTTTGTAATGCTTGGCTCATGGGTTTCATGAGCAAGGAATATTTTTTTAGTTAAGGCTCCCATTGTGAGCCTTTAGGTTTTGTCATCAAGTCATAAAGTCTAGGGAGTCAATGTCATGTGTTGAAGACATGTTACATATTGTAAGAAGTAATTTTGAATGTGTCAATAACCCTCCAAGACCTTGTCACAAGCTATTCATCATGTCGGCCTAAGGATGTTTCTAGAATGACATGTCGGCCTAGGCTCCAGTTCAAGTCGGCTTATTATGGATGCACAAACCACTATAAATAGGGAAGCTCAGCCTCATTTGAAGGACAAAATTTCGGTCAAGGTCTGAAGTAAGAAGAAGTGCGAGAATCTTACGAGAGGAGCCTCCATCCAAGCGAAGAAGAAGGGACTAGAAGCCGAGTCAATTTTGGATTTGTTTTAGGGCTATTTACTGTCACACGTGCGAAGAAGAGAGGCATCATCTGCTGTAGGAGAAGTCGAGAATATTGTAGTCATCTCAAGTAACCGAATTAGGGGAGAAGACAAGTCAAGAAGGAAGCCGAGTTGAAGAAAAAAGAGTCTACATCTAAAGCGAAGGAAACAAGGGCACAAACTGGGAGGTGACACTTCACACATGCTGCAATTAGGGTTTCTGAAAGAGGCCGAGAATTGTAGGAGGCTGAAATTTGAAGAGCAGCCGAGACGGAAAGGAAAGTCAGTAGTTTGACCATCATTGACTCAAGGAAGGAAAGGTCAAGCTAAGAAGCCTTGTGACTTGGTCTTGGAGAGGTAAATAGGTCAAGGGTCTTGGTCTTGGTATTCGTCAGTGGAAGTCTCTATAAGAAGAAGAATTCGTTTGGGTTTTCCTCTCAAGTTGGAGAGGTTTTGGCCTTGGATGATCGCTTACATTATGTGTCTCTTGTCTCTTTATTGTATATGCATTGGTAGCTGTTTGATGAAGAAGAACATAATAATAATCTAGTAAAGAGAAGATCCTAATCTAAAGAAGTAAAAAGGATTCACAAGCAGTTATCATTATAGAGAAATCACCTAATTTTGATGTCCTAGATTTCTCAACATGGTATTAGAGCTAAGGTGACAAAGTCAAGGAAGGGCATCTTATCAAGGGACACTCAAGGATCAAATCTCGAGAAAGTGATCAAAGCAAATCTAAGAAGATCATCTTGGAGTCAAGATCTACAAAGAAATATCAAAACCCTAGATTGAAGAGGAAGTCTACACCAGCAAGAAGTCTTGGAATCCTTAAGTCATCTCAGGAGACCCTACTCAAATTGAAGGACTTAAAAATCAGGTTTCTTACTAGAGAAGCAAGATCAAGGATGTTGTCATCATCTTTAGAAATTCTAAGGCAATTTCCTCTCGTTGAAGCAAGGATCTTACCATTGTAGATCATCCAAGAAGCACCAAGAAGTCATCATTGATCTTCATCAACAAGGACATCACCATCAAAGGATCTAAAGTGATCTCCCTCTTTGTAGGGTCAAGGGTAATTCTTGAAGAGAACTATCTTCATCAAGGAGAACTTCTTTATCATCTATATTATCATCAAATTCAAGGAGGCAGCAAGTGGAAGAAGCATCTTCACAAGTAAGTATATTTATGTCTGAATTTGTCAAAATGTCTTTTTGCAAGGAAAACAACAAATTGGTTGGGGCCTCTAACTATCTTGCATGGAAGAAGAGGACAAATCTGAATCTCATTGAAAATGAGGTTGTGGATCATGTCAAAGGATCTATCACCAAACCAGCGAAAGAAGATGCTCAAGCACTTGCAAAGTTTATGAAAGGGGAAGTGAGGGCTCAAAGGATTTTCATAGAATCCATCAAGGATCCCCTCATTCCATATGTATTTAAAACTCGACACCTCAAAAGAAATGTATAACAAATTGGTAGAGTTGTTTTTTGTAAGCACTGCAGGAGAACTTATCTCTCTAAGGCAAGAACTCTACAAACTAAGGATATTGAAAGAAGGAATAGCCTCATACTTTATGAGGATATCTGAAATAAGGGATCAACTTCAAGATCTGGGTGAAATAATGTCTGACAAGGAGATGACCACTGTAGTACTAAATGCACTACCAGAGGAGTGGGGCAACTTTACTTCAAGTATTTATGGGAAGAAAGAAGCTACTCCATTCCAGGATCTATGGTCACTATGCAAAATTGAAGAAACTAGGTTGAAGGCTAAAACTAATGTGGGATCCAGTGAGAAAAATCAAGCATATGCTACTATGGCAAAGAGAAGAGGAAAGTTTGGGAAATTTGGTCCTTAGAAAAAGAAGAAGAACCTAGCTAAGGTTCAATGCTATGGATGTCAAGAATATGGGCATTACAAAAGAGATTGTCCTAAGCTCAAGAAGGACAATAACAAAAGAGGTAGAGAAGAAGCCCATATCACTAAAGAAGTGGAGGACGCTGAAAAGAAGTCCAAGAAAGAGGAAGTAAAGGATCTCTACTATGATTGGGATAGTCTTCCTCACCTAGTTCTTTTTAAGTTTCTGTTTTCAAGTTTTGCTGTTGTAAGATATGGCTATCATAATGATAGGATGCATCATGGCATCATAGAAGCATTGAAAGCAAGAGCTCGTAACATCATCATAGAGAAGCATGAAAGATCGCTGAAATAGAAGTCTATGGAAGGATATAGCTCCTAGTAACCTCATTAGAAGCATAAGTGGCACTTATGGGAAAAGGAAGAAAAAGTCATCTAGCACAAAGCTCATCATACATCGGACGGAAACATCTGTTGGATGAGGATACTCAAGAGCCTCTATTAGAAGTTTCATCAATCAAAAGGAAGCAAGTGTTTCATCAAGAATTCCAACTTGTGGGAATTCATGGGATGATGATATGATGACAAAAGAGGTAAAGCAAATAAAGGGATTGAAGTTCTTTCAATCAAGGAAGCTGTTGAAGGAAGTCTGGATGACATAAAGGAAAATGAGGTATGTATGCTTGTATTCGATATTATAGAGTCATGTCAGATGATTGAAGATAACATGGATAAATGCTCTATCTCGAGAGCATGATCAAAATAAAGGATCTCCTCCTTTGAAAGGATGCAAGAAGGCATGAATCACACATTATCTAGATGAAATCAACATAATATGTCCTGATATGAGATATCATATGTCATGATATCAACATAATATGTCCTAATATGTTCAAGTCGACTTATTATGGAAACTCATGAGGTGGTTGACAATAATTGGAGGAACTTTGATTAAAAGTTCCTGGGAAGGAAATGTGTGAAGAAAGAAAGGAAGAGATCATGAAATATGCAACTATGGAAAAGGCAATCAACATCCGAGGACTAAGAGATTTGACTAGGATATCTCCATGAAAGATATGAAGACTTTGATGAAGTCTGAAAAAGAAAGAGACCCTTGATAGTATATATCTTTTGGAGATGTGTCAATGTGTATGCAGGATGCTGATGCAAACTAGAAGATGTCATGATGAAAGACCATCACAAAGGTAATTTTGATTTAATGTTCATTCCTTATTTTTGAATGATATCTAGATGGGCTTATGCAAGGCTACCAAGGGAAGAGCTATGGATATCTTCCACCATTGATGTCCATGTAGTAGGATGAAAGATCCTTAAGGAAACATGGCATGAAGAAGGCAACATGGCATGAAGGAAGGCCAAATATGAACTGATGGATCACTTTTCGATGAAAGGAATAATGACATGACTGACTCATCGATGAAAGTGATGGATGGTTTGTGCCCTACGAAGAATTCCCAAAACATGAAGACTCCTGAATAAAGAAAAGAAGTTTATGACATCGTGAGGTGGAGTTCTTCAAGCAACTTGTTGTCCCATCATCTCCACCTAAATAGTTGCTATAGGTCCCTAATTAAGAGGGAGCCTGGAAACAAGTTTCTAACTTGGTAGAAACTTGGAAGCAAGTTCGTAAGCCAAGAGGGAGCTTAGGTACATTCCTCTCGTAGGAATGAGTACATTCTTTCATTGGAATAGGTATGTCCTCCCTAAGTTGAAAGGGAGAGATAAACACATCATTCTTGTCTTCATTTGGGAAGATAGAATGGAGGATTGGGTAAACTTCTGGCATCCAATGCTCTTTGAGGATGAGTTAGGGCATCCAAGATAAGAGTAGTCGTAGAGGACCGATATTCTTTGAGAACTGGGAATCCAAGATAAGAATAGTCCTGGTGGAACATACTCTGAGAGAACTCGGGTGGGGTATGTTTCGAGAGAGACAATGATGAGGGTGTCTATACATCATTGGTCTCGCTAGCATTGTGCTCTGATCTTGTGGAGAGATAGAGCTGTTAGTTAAGGCATTGCTATTCGACAATGCTAGTTGATATGATGCTATACAGATGGGTTACCAATCTGTCTCTTTTTATGGGAATTTTTCATATTGAGAATGTCCAAGTACCCTGTATGGATTACGAATACCTCCCCAGTTAAGAGGGAGTGTTGAAAAGTGTAACTAGGTTCGGTCTTCATAAGGACATATGTAATTTTGATTTTATGTAATTGATGTAAAGAAGAAAAATAAAATTATTTTTGTAATGCTTGTCTCATGGGTTTCATGAGCAAGAAATTTTGTTTTAGTTAAGGCTCCCATTGTGAGCCTTTAGGTTTTGTCATCAAGTCATAAAGTCTAGGGAATCAATGTCATGTGTTGAAGACATGTTGCATATTGTAAGAAGTAATTTTAAAGGTGTCAATAACCCTCCAAGACCTTGTCACAAGCTATTCATCATGTCGGCCTAAGGATGTTTCCAGAATGACATGTCGTTCTAGGCTCTAGTTTAGGTCGACTTATTATGGATGCACAAACCCTTATAAATAGGGCAATTCGGCCTCATTTGAAGGACATAATTTCGTTCAAGGTTTGGAATGAGAAGAAGTGCGAGAATCTCATGAGAGGAGCCTCCATCCAAGCGAAAAAGAAGGGACTAGAAGCCAAGTCAATTTTGGATCTGTTTTAGGGTTATTTACTGTCACACGTGTGAAGAAGAGAGGCATCATTTGTTGCAGGAGAAGCCGAGAAGATTATAGTCATCTTAGGTAACCAAATTATGGGAGAAGACAAGTCAAGAAGGAAGCCGAGTTGAAGAAAAAGGAGTCTACATCTAAGGCGAAGGAAACAAGGGCACAAACTAGGATGTGACACTTCCCACGTGTTGCAACTAGGGCTTCTGAAAGAGGCCAAGAATTGTAGGAGGTCGAAATCTGAAGAGTAGCCGAGAAGGAAAGGAAAGTCAGTTGTTTGACCATCGTTGACTCAAGGAAGGAAAGGTCAAGCTAAGAAGCCTTGTGACTTGGTCTTGGAGAGGTGAATAGGTCAAGGGTCTTGGTCTTGGTATTCGTCAATTGAAGTTGCTATAAGAAGAAGAATTCGTTTGGGTTTTCCTCTAACGTTGGAGAGGTTTTGTCCCTGGCCGATTGCCTACATTATGTATCTCTTGTATCTTTATTGTTTATGCATTGGTCGCTGTTTGATGAAGAACATAATAATAATCTAAGTAAAGAGAAGATCCTAATCTAAAGAAGTAAAAATGATTCACAAGCAGTTATCATCTTGATGCCCTAGATTTCTAAACACTCATGGGTCTCCAAATGGCTCAAGATCAAGTCGATGCTCCATCAATGAGGGTTAGAATATGACTCATGCCCTCCCATGTCTCTCCGGAAGAGACAAAACCTCCTCTGGGCCCTGGATCAACTACCAAGTGTTAGGTGCAATGTGTAGCTAGCTGGGCAATGTGGTCCAAGTGCATCATCATCTCTGTATAACTGTGGCACGAGCAAACAATGTGGTGGTATTGAAGAAGCCCATGGTGTGGCAATCAATGCTCTGCATGGCTGGAGGCCCATAACTCTTAACACTCATTGTTACCTACAAATGCCATTGTGACCCTATGGAGGGCTTGGATCCTGTATAGGGAGGCCAAGTCCAAGACGAAGACCCAACTGAAATCCTGTATAAGATCCAATGCGTCTCCTCACCTTCTAATACAATTAATCATTAGTGCAATTGAGTAAATAAGCTTCCTAATCAAGGGCAAAAGTGTTCACTTTATAGTGGCATGCCCTTCCAAATGGGCTTTGAACATATACTAATGTCACCCAGCTCGACAAGAGAGGTTAATGAAGGACCCTTTTAGGTGGTTTCGACCTCTAAGGGAATGACAGGTCGATGGTACATCCATCAAATGGCAGGTGTCACATGAAATAATGATGGGATGGAGTCAAGGCAAAATGGGAGGCTCCAAGCCACATACCATGGTATAAGGGTAGTTATAATGAAGTTCGTCCACACCTTGGGTTTATGAATGTAGGAGGGAGCAATCGTGGTACATGAGTTACCTCGACCTTTTATTGATTTTTCTTCTTTTTTTACTGCTCGGGGCTCAAGAGGATGAGAGCTTGATGCGTAGGATGTAGTAGTGAATACCCCCTTAAGGTGGGGCAGTTCATCGCCCATCAGGGGTTGGGACAATCATGGGTTCCTTAATGATGTAGGAGGCACTCATAGGTGCCCTAGGAACCAGGGTGATGGCCATAATGATAGGGGTAAAGCTCATGTTTGGCTTTTGCCCACGTGCTAAATTCTTCTCTCTCGACCATCTTTTGTATTTTGTGGTACATTTCTTGTTGATTGTGGTCATATCATACTTTTATCTTTCTTTTTGGCTGCATTAACTTGCGGGGCATCGTTCTAGTCCTGATCCAGGGTGTGGACAACGGGAAGGGGAGGTTAACACCTTGTGGACCCAATGGAAAATGTGGACCCAGATGGGGAAAATGTGAAAAGGGCTTGTAATGCGCTGAGGGGAGTGAGATATATGGTATCCAGAAGTAAGACCATGCAACCAAAATCAAGATTTCTCATGTAGTGCCACTCCTAAAGCTAATAACTAGTAAAGGAAATCCCACGAGACTAGGATACAAGATTAACCCCCAAGTTGAGGTAAGGGAACAAGAGTACAATCGAAGCTCGTTCTTTCCACTAAATTCCCCTACTAATCCATGCCCAAATGTTCCCAAGAAGAGCAAGCATAAGCACCCAATTACATAATGAAAAATCATACCTTCGGGGTTGGATGACCCATCTTCAAACATACAGTCATGATAGATGAGCGAGGGCACACAATAACTGGCTTAAGTGGCAGAGAATAGTAGAAATTTGAGCTATCAGGTGGCTGCAAGGGGCTACCGGTTGAAGACAAATCTAGGAGAAAATTTCTCCCATAGGGGTCACCCACTAGTGATGGGTAACAGGTGTTTTACAAACATTGCTTATTGCAAGTTCGAGTTGTGGGGATCCTTTATTTGTTGTAGAGTTGCTGAAGAGTCTAAATGAGGAAAGTAGAGGGTTAATAGCTGCTGAGGCACAAGCTCATGTTTGCATATTCATTAGCTACATGGAAGATAGTAATTCAAATTGGCGTAAGGAGCTCATTAATGAAGGAGCTATTGAGGCTATTTTGCTCACTATTGTGAAAATACCTTGAACCGCAACTACTGGAATTTATTCTCCTAACTGATTAGCAGTTTATTAATTTTTTGATTAATATCAAATAAATCACACTGCAATTCTTCACAACAAACTAAATACGCCACGGAAAAATTAAACTGGAACTGAGAAATTCATGCACACAATTAACCTGTATTATTTTGGACTAATGTCCTCGGAAAAATTCCAAGGGGAAAACTGGTGCAATAGATGAGGGCTTATTTTATTATTATACAACAATAAAAATCTAAGTACAATAATCTGGATGCCTGCCTCACTGGCAATCCTCCAGCGAATAATCTGGCAAAATTTTTGGGAGAGAATTTTCTCCTTCTGCAAATCAATTGACCTCCTTTTGGCTTGCTCGCATTGTTGGCCTGCACAAGTTTGGATGACCCTTGAAACTGCCTCCAACTGGGTCGTCTAGCCTCCCTCTGCCTCTGGAATTGACTCGCTCTGCCTTCCAGGTGGTCTCTCGGGCTTCAACAACTAAATTGATCTCTTCTTGGTACTCGAACTGGGGTTTTTGGCTCACTCACATTGTCTGGATGACTCTTCTGCAGAATAATTCAGCCTCCTCTCTCCTACCAAACTGGCATTGGAGAGACATTGGAAAATTTTCCTGATCTCTCTGCTGCTGCTCCCTCAATCACTGATGCTCTTCTATTGGCTCAAATTCTTCCCTCATTGAATCACTGTGCACTGGGAAATTCACACTGCCTGGATAATTCGCTCTCACTTGTGTCTCTCCTCCTCCGATCAATCTGCTCTTATAATCTCTCACTAGAGCTTTGTCACCCACCATTTTGTGGGTGATATCCCTAGGATAATTTTTTTTTCTCCAAGATGGTCCTCAACCAGCAGCCAACAGCCCGTTGTAGCCACTAGCTAGCTCATTGTGCCATTTCTCCACCACTTGAGCCAGCGATGTGGTCCCTCACCCATCTGCCACGATGGTATTTTTGAGGGTGGGCCTCCCGAACCTAAAGGTATGCCTTGTCATTTGGTAACTGAGTATTGTAGTTTGCTTATCATGGACACTTCTGGGCATGAATTAACGAGGGGATTTGGCAGAAAGAATGAGCTAGGTCTGTGCTCTTGTCCCCCAGATCCCTTTTGGATATTAACCTTGGATTCTAGTCTCGCGGGATCTCTTTTACTGACCATTTGGCTTTTGGGATGGTATTTCACAGGAAACCCTAATTCTGGTTGCGTGTTCCTACTCCCTTATCCACATATATTACCCCTTTTCTACTCATTTTTTCCCCATTCATCATTTCTTCTACCTGGGTCCACATTCCTCCACTGGGTCCACATAGGGCTAGCTTGCCCCTTCCCCTTGCCCACACCTTGGGTCATGGCCTGGAATGAAGCCGGAAGGTTGATGCAACTAAAAAGAAAGATAAAAGCATATTTGGCCACATTCAACAGGAAAATCTTCCACCAAATGCAAAAGATGGCCGGGACAAATACATTTAGCACGTGGGCAAAAGCCAATACATGAGCTCTACCCCATCATCATGGCCATCACCCTAGTTTCTACAGGTTCTATGAATCTCCTTCATCATATAGGAACCCATGATTGCCCCAACCCCTGGTGGGCAATGAACCGCCCTACCTTTAAAGGGGGTATTCACTGCTATATTGTATACATCACACTCTTACCCATTGAGACCCGAGCAGCTAATCAAAGAAAATCATAAAAAGACAAAAGACATATAAAGAAGGGTAGAAAAATCAAGGCTGGGGCACCTCATGTACCACGATTGCTCCCTCCTATACATTGTAAACCCAAGTGTGGGCTTCCCTCTTATTAGCTACACTTGTACCCCAGCATGTGACTTAGGGTTGTCCCTTCTCATTCCCCTACTTCATTCACCTGTCTGTCACATGCCACCACCTTTTGAAGAATGTACCCTGAATATATTATCCCCTTTAGAAGTAGAAACCACCTAATGGGATTCTTGGTTAAGCCCATTTGGAGTTTAGCAGACATTGGCACATCTTGAAGCCCATTATGGAAGGGCAGACCATTATGAAGTCCCCTCTTGCGGTCCATGATTGGTAAGCTCATTTACTTGATTTCTCTAATAACTTGTACTAGAAGGCTAGGGGATGCATTGGATCTTATGCAGGATTGCAGATGGTCTCCATCTTGGGTTTGGTCTCCCTATACGAGGTCCTAACCCTCTAGAGGGCCACATTGGCACATGTATGGTGTGTGTTGAGAGCCATGGGCCTCGACAGCAGCAGACAACATTCAATGGGTCCCCACAGCCATTCAGAGATTGCTCGTGGTTCACTTATTGGATGAGGAAGATGCACCTAATCCATCATGCCCAACTGGCCCTAGATTTGCACCATACACTTGGCAGAAGATCTAAGACTTACACGATAATGTGGTATCACCTACACCATCATCTTAGCCCTTGCAGGCAATTTGTAGGCACCTTCGATTTGTTTGGAGACCCATGAAGACACTTGTGTGCCCCCACATGTCATTTGGAGCACCACAAGTTATTACAAGGGGCCAATCCTTTGTCCACTGCTTTTGGGGGCCCTACTCTTCATTATGGCACCCATGGACTGCATTAGGCCTCTTAGAGGGCCCTACGACATGCATAGATTATTATTTGATCTCTTGAGAGGCTTATTTTTTCATTTATGAGCTAGTTTGGTGGGTTTGTCACCAAAAGTTGGATTATTAGAACATTATTATTTTTAGTGCTTATGTAGGCCAAGGAGGCTAATTCGAACTCCTCGTTAGTGTATAAATACAAGTGAGATGAGTTCATTTGCTCATCATCACTTTGGATTGGATCTTTTCTCTCTCTTAAGAATTTCACACTTTTTCTAGAGGATGAAATGTAGCTTTATGGATGAATTTTGATGTGTGGATATTGGTCTATCTTATCTTGGAACTTCTCTCTTGTCAATTGTGGATGGTTGGATATATTCTATTACATGTAGGTACACGCTTTTAATGTCATTCTTGTTTTACTTTGTCATATACAAAGGACTGAGATTTTCACTACTTTTAGGGCTAATTGCTGCATGTATTTACTGCTTTAAATTGTGGAATTTCGTCTTTATTATAGCATCTATTAGTGTATGGCCATGTAATGTGAATGAAATCTCTTAGGGGTAATTCTAACAGTGACTTGACCTTGATAAACCATCTCCTTTGTACATCGAAATATAAAAGCTGCAAGATTGCTTCTCTTTGACCTGGAAGTTTACCGAAGTGGTCTTGAGGCCTCCTTGACCAAGAACCAAAGGTCCTCAGTCATATTCATCATAGACTCCATTCTCCCAAGACTAAGGCATTGATCGACCAAGAGGTGGTCACCTAAAATCATTTTTTTTCACCTTTTCCTAGGTCTAGCCAAGTTGGCTCACCTAGGGCATCATTTTCCAGACAAACTATCATTCCAAAAGGTTCTATTTCCTAGGGTCTCTTTCACTGGTGTCTCCTCAAGTCCTCCTCCAATTTTGAAGCCATTATAAAGGTGCAGTTGGGAGAAAAGCTAAGCCCTAGCTCCGAGATCAAACTTTGCTTAGCATCCCCAAGCTAGTACCTCATAGGATCAATTCAACACCTTCAAGTGAAAATTCTTTCTTTGATCCTTTCCTCCACCTTGTGTAGGGTAAGAACATCATTGGCTGCCATGCTCTTTCCCCCAACCCTAGATTGGATCCTGTGTGGTTCCATTCCTTTGGAAAGACAATTCTTCAAGAACCATTCGGGATACCAATTTCAACAAGGATTTTAAGATTGGGAAACTCCTTCACAATTCATATTCCCTAAACCTAACCCTCAAATCCTCCCTTCCTTTCCCTAGAATACATTGTACCTTGCTTAGAAAGCAAGCAAGCTCCATCCTTCAAGCTCTTTTGGGAAATGGATTATTTGGGTCACTCATATCCATTCATTGATTTATCCTTTGTCGGTGACTCCATAAAATACCGGGTCTCCTCCCATCGGTGAAAGTCCGTAAATAGAAGGGAACCTTAGCTGAGGTGACAGTGGGCTAAGTCTCCATTTGTTGCCCTTGGTCTAGCATTTGCCCTTTAGGTCCCCTGCTAGTTTGCGCAGTAACAAGCTTCAACGACCATGATTAAATCCTCATCAACGGCTAAGATCATCATAGGCTCGATCCATGCGAGTCTCTAGAGCATTCTTGATCATCCTCAATTAATTCCCTTTAATTAAGCGATTTCCCTATGTTAGACTCAGGGATTATTTAATTATTGATCAATTAATTTAATTGAGTGGTCTCCAGGTGTTTTCTCCCGAAACCTTTTCTAGGTTTTAAAGATCGTGTGTTCCTTCGTCTCTTAGACACAAATCGAGACTAGAACACCTGTTCGATGCTACAAAAACTAACAACTATGGGATTTACATTTGAGTGGAGGAAGAAGGAAATTTCTAGTTTTCACATGTTTCGAGATGGAGTGGACATCTACATGGAATATAGCCTGGAAATTCAAAAAAATGTTTCAAAGCTAGTCTCTGTGGATGGCGGAAGCTAGGTCTCTCCTGATGAATCTTTCCACTTTCAAATCTTTAAAGCATATTTGCGGAGGTTACCTATTGCAAAGGATGTTTAGATTGTGACTCTTGCTCAATACACAAAAGGTTTTAGTGGAGCTGATATTATTGAGATTTGTTAGCGTGCTTGCGAGTATGCTATTAGAGAGCACATTGAAAGGGGAATTAAAAGGGGACGGAAAAGAAAGTAAGACCATAAAGCCATGGGTGAAGATGACAATGAAGTTGCATTAATAGAGCTAGTAGAAGGAAATCGCCATCTTTATCCATCATAGAAGAAGGAATTAATAATCAACAAAAAGTCATCAAATTGCAAAAGTCAAAACACCAATATATGGAAGATGTCAGAAAATGCCTCCAGTACATCGAAGAAGAGAGACAAAGGGGGCAGTAGCAGAATTTGCCATTGCTTGGGGACAAGCAATGTCGGGAAGGGGGGGACTGTAATGTTCCTAGGAAATTAATTACCTAAGGAACAAAATAGCTTATTGATCCCTGTAGGCTAAAGTCCTCAATAAAGGGGCAAAACCCGAAAATATCCAATTGTGGGCAAGTTTTGGGGTAGTTGGGCATAGAAACCCAAAATTAGGGTTTGGAGTAAAATTCACTCAATCAAACAAGAAGAGACCCCTCTAGGAAATCTATAAATATGAGAGGATTTAATTCATTTTGGAGGCATCATTATGGATCAATTTATTTCTATTTTTTCTTGAGCTTGAGGCTCTGAGGGTTTTAAGACCCCTTTCTTCTTGTCAATTCCGGTGGTGAAAGATTCCACCCTAGTTGACATCCTCCTATTTCTTCTCTTTGTTTTAGCATAGGAATTCTATTTGAGGAATCAAGTTTCTATTGGTCTTGTTTTGTTATGGGTACAGGGCATCATTGAAGGCAAACGAGTTTTTGTGGGATTGATTGTAATGTTCCTTTCTCTGGTGTTCCTTATGACATGGTTAGGATGGACTTTCAGAGTTGGGGGCAGATAGGTCACAGGTGCAGGTTGGTGTCATCAGTGGGCCCAAGGGCTTTTGGAGGGGTTTTGAGGAGTTTCTATGAGGTTTGATGGCATTTGCTTGGTATATTCCATCATCCGCACAATTTGCCTTTCGTTCCGGTGCATTCTGACAAGTTTCACAAAAACAGAGTTATTTTGGGTCTGATTCAATTAATTACGCTTAAGGTGGCATTCCAGGAGGAATACTTGACAGAACACCTTAGTGTAATAGCTCGTTGGAACCGAAATGAGAAGATCTACATGATGGGATGGTTAGATGTGAGTTTCAGTGACCTGAGGAGACATGGTGGCCAATTTACCCTTTTCCCGCATTAAAAAGAATATTTTAATTGAAATAAAAGAGGGAAAAGTGCTCCATGATTAAAATAATAATAAAATAGGAGGTTCTAGAGGGGTCCATCAGATTTATAAAAGAGGAGGAGGAGGCCATTAGAGGACATCTTGGATTTGATATTACTTGTATGAGAGGTTGAGAACTCGGTTCTCTACTAAATTGGTAGCCCCAGGACGGAAAGCCTCAGGTGATTTTGGTGAGAGTGGATGAAAACCCACCTCATCTCCTTGGCGGATTCAACCAGAGTTCACAGGGGCCGTGGTTGATTTTAGTTAGTTTTGGAAGGGTCGGTGCAACATTGGAGCAGATTATCTTGGAGGCCAGCATTTTATCTCAGCTATTTTGGTTGTATATGCATGTAACACGAGTTTATCCATTATATTAAAAGTTGAGATTTTCCTGTTCATTGTGTTATTGGATTGCAGTGCTCTATTTGTTTTATTTTACATGGCAGTCTTCTGTTAATAGAATGTTCATTTTACGGTGAAATTTTGGGTTCAGTAAATTTTGGCATAATTAGCATAATATCCTGTATGGGACATTACATTGGTATCAACGCTGGTGTTCTTGCCAGCCTGAGGGACATAATTGTAGATTGCTCGACAAATTGTTGGCCTATGAGCAAATTATCTGGTAAATACTAAGTATTCAACAATCCCTATTTCGAATTGTTGAACCATTTGAGTCAAGTTTTTTTTTTTCAAAGGGAGAAATATTTTTATGAAGGCTGTGGCATATGATTTTTTTTAGGGACCATAAAATATTTATAAGGGGCCGTAAAATTATTGTAAGGAACGTGGGCAAATATTTACAGACAAGGCTGACTCTTTTATTTAATTTTGTGAAAGCTGTCCAAAATTTGTTGAAAGGGCAGATTATTTTCGGCATGGAGTGGCCATTTCAAAATCAATGAGAGGTTGCCTATTGTACCAGTGTGCATGAGGGTTGTTTTACTTTCAGTAATGTTGGTCGCTTAGTGGAAGGGGTTCGGTCAGTGCATGCAGTAATTGGGACGATAATATTTTTGGTAGCACACGCAGGGAGGAAGGTGAGCCATGTGAAAATTTCGCTGCAGTGATTGATTTATTTCTCCTACTTATTTACAATAATAAGTTATTTATTAATGCTTAAGTAAATATCAAAATAAATTCAACTGCAAACTTCACAAATTAAGAACTGAAAATAAAATAGGCAAGAGAAACACCAACATATGAACAATCACATTGTCACACTTGTTATTGGACAATCGTCCTCGGAAAAACCTAGTGTTGGAAAACCGGTGCAACAAATATGAGGGTTTCTATTATTGGCAAAATTTTTGACTACAATCTGGATGCCCCAAAGAAAATGGCAATCCACTCATAGAAGATAACTGATAGATAAATAGTGAGAATTTTCTCACACTGAATCTGGAAATTTTACATTGGCCTGAGCTCTTGGATGACCCACTGTGCAGTCTCTGCGTGAGCCTACGCAGTCACTCTGTGGCTTTTGCGTGGTGACTCCCTCTAACTGCATCACCCTAGCTGCCACTGGTTCTGCTACTGAGAAATAGAGATTTCTCTTGCCAATCACCCACAGTGATTCCTGGCACTGGTCTGTGCTATCCCCCAGCTGATTTGCATCAACCTCTGCGTCAACCTCCTCTAGTTGCTACGCTATCCCTCCTTGGCACTGCGCTGGCTTTTGGATCCTTCACTGTCTTCTCTGAAGTATATTCACTGGAACTGGAAATCACTTGCTTCCAGTATTGCCTTTGATCCTTATTGCTTGGTCACTTGTTCGAATTCCTTAGCAAACCCTGCCCTAGGAATATCGAACTGACTGATAAACTCTCTGTGTACTCCAAATGAACCCCAAGCCTTCTTCTTATACTTTTCTCGTTGAGGCTTCAATGACCAAGATTAAGCCTCTAATCAACGACTAAGATTAAATCTTGACTTGATCCGCTTTCTTGAACATTCTCACTCATATTTTAATTAATACCCATTAATATTTTAATTTTCCTAAGTTTAGACTTAGGAACCTCATTAAAAATATTAATTATTTTAATGAAATACAATTCGAGTGGAATTCACCAAACAGTTTCTGGGTTCTTTAGAACTCATGTGCCTTAGCTTCTCCACCAATTGTGATGGCTAGAACACATACAATGCTACCAAAAACTAACACTCCCTCTTAGTAAGGAAAGTGCTCTAGCGATAATGTCCAACTGCACGCTGCTCTGTTTCTGAAGCTTCTCCTTTTTCCGCATTGTTGCTGCCACCAACAATGTGTTGCTGCTGCTACTACACTGCCACTGCCACTGCTGCATCTGTACTACAACTCCCTCTCAAATGCTGCATAACGCTATTGAAAGGGATTTTCCATCATACCCATTTGCTCCTGAAATTTAACAAACTTTGTTCTTCCTAGAGCCTTGGTTAGTACATTTGCTACCTGATTTCCTGTGGGAGTATACTCCAACTGTATCGCCCCACGTTGAACACAGTCTCTGATAAAGTGACACCGAATATCAATGTGTTTGGAGCGATCATGAAACACTGGATTTTCAGAGAGCTTGATACAACTCTAATTATCAAATAAGATTTTTGTTGCTTCCATCCTTTTCTTGAATAGATTTACAAGCAGTTTCTTGAGGCATATAGCTTCACATGTTGCTTTGCTAGCTGCCATATACTCAGCTTCAGCCGAGCTTAGTGCTACAGACTTCTGCTTCTTACTGCACCAAGAGGTCATCCCAGATCCAATACCAAAGCAATACCCAGTGGTACTTTTCCTGTCTACTGAACTTCCTGCCTAATTTGCATCAGTGAATCCACTCAATTCGATATCATCGCCCTTGGTGTATCTTAATCCAAAATTGACTGTTCCTCGCACATACCTGAGAATGTGCTTTGCTGCTGCCCAGTGCGCCCTTTTTGGTTCCACCATGAATTGACTAAGGGTGTTGACAGCATAACATATGTCTGGCTTGGTGTTGACCAGATACATAAGCGACCCAATGAGTTGTCTGTATAAGGTGGGGTCCGCTTGTCTTCAAAAACATCTATTTTCTTCCAATTGGTAATCATAGGCGTAACCATAGGTCAACAATCCTGCATTCTGAATCTTTTCAGAATTTCTGACGCATATCTACCTTGGCCAAGGAAGATCTCACCATCCTGCTGCCAAACTTCCAATCCCAGAAAGTAGTGCATTAGCCCCAAATCCTTCATGTCAAATTCTGTTTCCAGGTTCTTCTTGCAATCCTCTATGAGTCTAGATGATCCTATAAAAAATAGATCATCCACATATAACACCAGAATTAATGGCTCACCTTCTACCAACAGATAATAAAGATTGGGATCAACATCGCTCTTGATGAATCCCAATTGCTGTAAGTAGTTGTCAATTTGACCATACCAAGCTCTGGGTGCTTGTTTCAGCCCATACAAGGATTTCTTCAATCTACACACGAGTTCTCTTTTCATGTGTTTCGAAACCTTCTGGCTGTTCGACATATACCTCTTCTTCTGTCACCCCATTCAAGAATGCTGTCTTGACATCCATTTGGTGAATCTCCCATCCCATTTGTGCTGCAAGGGATATAATGGATCTGATAGAGGTATACCGCTATTGGGGAAAGGTCTCTTCATAGTCTATTCCTTCCTTTTGAGAATATCCTTTTGCTACGAACCTAGCCTTATACTTGTCTACGTTTCCATCTGCAGCATACTTGATCTTGTAAATCCATCTTGAACCCACAATTGATCTGTTCTTTGGTCTTGGTACAGATTCCCAAACATCATTTCTCATAATGGAACTATACTCTCCTACCATGGCATCCACCCATACCTGGTGTTGTACGGCTTCACGAAAACTAGAAGGTTCTTCGACCTAAGCTACCAATGCTTGGTACCTGTCAGGTTGTCTACGCTGCCTTTTCTCGGCTCTAGGAGCTCCAATGAATTCCTTTGCGTCCCTCAGAGTCCGTCGTACCTCTCAGCTAGTTCTTCCATTGGTGGTGGGAGGTTCCATCTGTTCCTCTTCCTGTTGTTGCCTCTATTGTGACACTCCGGGCTCCTCTTCTCTCGAGGAGATGCTAGTACTGGTTACAATGCTTAAACCAAAAACCTGTCTCCCTGCTAGATCTGATCCCTGTTGCTAGACCAGAGGAACATCCTCAACCTTTTCTTCAAAAGGCATCTCTCGAGATTTCCTGAAAGCTCTGTCTTCCATGAAATTTACATCCCGCCTCACTACAATATTCCTACTGCTCGGAATGTAGATTCGGTATGCCTTTGAAGTCTCGCTGTAGCCCACAAGATATCCAACTTTGACAGTCTGCTCTAACTTGCTCCGCTTCTCTTATGGAATATGACAATAAACCACACTTCCGAATATCCTAAGGTGACTCACTTCTGGCTTCTTTTCCATGAAAACACCCTCTGGCGTCTTCTTTCCTAAAGCCCTGTGAGGAGTCCTGTTCTGAATGTATACAGCCATGTTGCATGCTTCTGCCCATAAAAACTTGGGTAGATTCTGATCCAGTGTTACTTGGGAGCGGGAGCGGGAGCGGAAGCGGGAGCGGGAGCGACCATTTTCAGAAGCTCCCGGTTTGGGAGCGAATCCCGGAGCGATTTTTTAAAAATATATATATTTTTTATATTTTTTAATTTTTGATACATATATGTCAACAAAAACATGTAGAATGATGAAATAGACATAAAAAACATAAAAAAACATAAATTGATCATTGAACCATATCACATCAATCATCTAGAAATTATAATCGTCATCAACCTTAGTAAAATAATAAATTAAAATAACATTCAATTCAATAACATTTATCATCATTGATCACCAAAGTAACAAGTTGTACTTGTAAGCCAAGTTTAACCATTACAAGAAGTAATATCGAAGATATTTCTAAGTCCTAACTTCTAACTGTTAACATGATATGAAATGTTAAAAATTTATAAAATGAAACATGAATAATGAGATGAAATGAAACAACTTTAGTCTTTCACAAAGCATCATATTCATAATTCACAATCATTACCAATGAGTTATAATTGCCAAGGCCCAACTTCAAACTTCAAATTTTCATTGTCACAGTGATATAATGTTTACAAAAAATATCATAATGTCATAATGATATGAAAGAGTCAAGAGTCAAGAGTCAAGGACTCAAAACTCAACACTGAACAGTTATGAAAACTAAAGTGACAAGTCTAATAGAAACTAAAAAAGACAAGTAAACTGTAAATCTACAAGTGGCCCTTGCCACGAGAGTCTCCAGGAGTATAAGTAGGTCTTGGCGGTCTTCTAGGAGTCTCCCTCCCAGACCGACGACCAGAACTAGAGCCTCCACGCGAGGGTGTCGATGGAGGTGGCGACAGCAATGGAACAAGACTCGGGCCTCGAGAACTGCTACTGGATGGTGGAGGTGGAGGTGGCATGGCTGCTGCAGCTGCTTCAGCTTCATCCCGTACAAGCTCATCTTCTAGTTCTTCCATATGTACAATGCCACCTCTAAATTGTCGTCCTCAGGGTGACTGTCCCAAATTTTATATGTGGGATCTTCATTAGCCCGATCACAGTAATGGCTCAACAACCTCAAATTGTAGTGCACATAAACCAAGCTTTCTGCTCGGTTTTCGTTGAGCCTGTTTCTTTTCACATTATGTATATAACTGTAGGTGCTCCAACACCTCTCTGCAGAAGAAGAATTTACAACCTGTGCAAGAACTTTCAATGCCAATTTTCGCAAAAGTCCGTCGCTGCCATATGTTTCCCACCATGTGAGAGAATCAAATTTATCTTTGTCGTCCATTGCATGGAAGTTACCATACAAACCACTGCCAGTGAAGTATCTGCCTATTTCAAGGCGCACAGCTGCACATTCCTCCCTGTCAGGCACCAACTTTTCTAATGCATCCAGATATCCTTTAGTTACCTCTCGATCTAAATGGGGTTTGGTCCTAACACCACCCCCTGCTGCAGGTTTGCCCAACCAAGAATCTGAGTAGTATTTTGGCGTAAGGATATACGCCAAGCAATGTAGTGGAAGGTTAAGCTTTTTCCACCGTTCATACACACAATCGTGAATCAGATTGTACAAGTCGGGATCTCTGTTATTAACAATGTCTTTTATTTCCCCCAACATGGTATCCATTTGCTCATACACCTCGCCAATCACTGGTTTGTCTGTATCTGCAAACCGAATCATGTTATAAATTGGCTTGGTGAAATCCAATACCTGTCTCACAGCTGTCCAAAATTGCCCATCAAGAGCGGCCTCCTCCACCGTTTCAAAACCTGCAATGTCAGCTACATTTGTAGCCCTTTCCTTTAACACCTGCCAATTTGGACTTGATACCATGCTAGCTAAACCCTCTCTTACCTTCAAAAGGCGCCTGAAGGTGAGGTAATAGCTACCAAATCTAGTCCTCGCAATCTTCAGCAACTCCA
Organism: Pinus tabuliformis; assembly: GCA_031772625.1. Lineage (NCBI taxonomy): Eukaryota > Viridiplantae > Streptophyta > Pinopsida > Pinales > Pinaceae > Pinus > Pinus tabuliformis. Next base: position 3,531,739 of record CM062811.1, on the reverse strand, counting down.
ATCTCGAGTGACTGCGGAAAAGGCCATGGGTATTGCTATGATTTGTAATAAATTTTATCATTTTTTTTCCTCTCTTGTACAAATCCCCAATCCATTGGTATTGTTCATTTTTGTTTTTGACAATATCATGCAACAGAAGGTTCAATGTGTGAACCAAACATCCAGACCAAAATATGTTCGGGTATCTATCCTCAATAATTGCTCCCGCTGCCTTACAATTAGGAGCATTATCAGTGATGACTTGGATGACATTGTATGGGCCAATACGCTCAATTGTTTCAAGCAATGCTTCTGCAATGTTGATAGCGGTCTTGAACTTGTCTGAGTAATCATGTGCAGCTAGAAAAATGGGACCACTTCGGGACACAGCAAGAACACTTATCAATGGCTTGCCTTTTACATTTGTCCATCCATCAGATACAATGGACACCCCATTGTCAGTCCAAGAACTTGTCATTTTATTCAAAGAATGTGATATTTTTGCTTTTTCATGATCAAGGCCAACTGTTCTTGCCTTGTCATACCCAGGGCTCTTGTATCCTTTAGGGGCATCATTTATGGCAGAAACCATTTCGTGCCAATAAGGTGAGCGTAGAACATTGAATGGTATCCCATTTGCATAGAGGAACCTGTAAATTTTTGAATCCACATCATTCCTACACCCCTCATCAAGGAAATCTGATATGGTTCTACGGCGTAAAGATGATGACCCTGAGCCTCCATGTCCATATCCACTGCCTTGGGAGGATGCTGAAGGAGTTCTTTGTGAGCTTGGTTCAAAGAAACCCCTTGATCTTTTTGCTTTGTATTGGGCGTCCTCCTCTTCCTTTATGTATTTGGCTCTATCAACTGTTGACACCGCGTCGCAAGTTCTGATTCCTATTTGTTTCTCTCCATCCCATGCCCTTTTCCCGCAAAGGTGTCTTCTCAAACGGGTGTATGAGCCTGTGAAATCAGTGTTGCAATGGGGGCAATGAAATTTAGTGGTTCCACCCCCTCTCCCTGTTTCAGGCCTCTGAACATATTTCCACAATGGAGTTTGGTCTTGTTTAGTTTTTTGACCCTCATGTTCACCCTCCACATCCTCCTCACTGGGGTTTTCACCTATTTGACTTCCTCCGGCTTCTTCATCCACCTCTTCAGTTTCAGGCCCCCTCCGTTTCCTACTCTCCACCACCATAATAACCAGAAAGGGGACCAGGAAGAGGAAAATGCCAATAAAAATGCTCAGGTCCATCGTGTTTGATGTTTGTAGGGTTTGAGTCTTGAATCTGCAAATTAATTTAGTTTATTGGGATTAATTCATTTAATTTATTAATTTAATTTAAATTAATGATCTTTAAACTCAAACAGGTAAATGAAACTAACCAAATTAACTACCTAACCAGCTAAACTAACTAAATGATTAAGTTACTTACCTCTGCAAGCTTGCTCCTCGCTCCTCGGCACTTGCTCCTCGCTCCTCAGCTCTGGCTCCTTGCTCCTCAGCTCTTGCTCCTTGCTCCTTTGCTCTCAAACTCAACCTCAATCTCATTAGAATGATTTTGTTTTGGCCCATTGGGCTTATAAATCCAAAAAAATTTGTTTAATTTTTTGTTTTTTTCGGGTCCGCGGATTTTTTTTCCGCCGAATCGCTCCCGGAAATTTAAAATTCGCTCCCGGAGCGTTTTTTAATGCCCGGGAGCGATCAGGGAGCGATCGCTCCCCGATCGCTCCCGGGCATTAAAAAGCGCTCCGGGAGCGCGGGAGCGATCGCTCCCTGAAGCGCTCCCTCACAGACCAGGGAGCGCAAATTTTTTTACGGGAGCGCGCTCCCGAAAATCGCTCCCGTCCGGGAGCGATTTGGGGAGCGCGCTCCCGACCCGCTCCCGAGCCGCTCCCGCCCGGAGCGCGCTTCGGGAGCGGGTTCGTAGGGGGGGGGGCCGCTCCCCCGCATCACTGTTCTGATCATATAACATCGCCTTCGCCACTCCAACAATAGTTCTGTTCTTCCTTTCTGCGACTCCATTCTGCTCTGGATTATAAGGTGCTGTCCATTCTCTTCTGATCCCTTCCCTTGTGTAGAAATCTGTGAAGTTTTTATCCGTGTATTCTCCACCATTGTCTGAGCGCAATATTTTGATCTTCCTTCCTGTCAGGTTTTCCACTAGAGCCTTAAACTCCTTAAACCGATCAAAGACCTCATCCTTGGTTCTTAAGAAATAAATCCAAGTTTTCCTGGAATGGTCATCTATGAAGGTGACAAAATACTCAGCACCATTGATGGCTCTTGTAGACATTGGACCGCAGATGTCTGAGTGTATTAAACCCAATACACTCTTAGCTCTATTGTTGCTTTTGGAATAAGCTGCTTTGGTGTACTTGTCTAGTACGCAGCCTCTACATGTATCATCATCCTTGGTAGTAAGCACTGGAACCCTCGTAATAGTTTCCTTGAGAATCCTTAATGCCCCATGATGTAAGTGCCCCATCCTTCTATGCCACAGTTCATTTAAGTCTTTTTCTCCACTGACATTATTGCTTATCAGTGCCATAGGAGACTCGAGCTGCAACTTGTATAACCTGTTGCTTCGAGTTCCAATCTGGGCCCTCTTTTTCCACTTAGGATGGTTGACATATACTCTGTTCTCGATGAAGTACACATCATATCCTTTATCTTGTAATTGAGATACAAAAATCAAGTTCATTCCCATACCTAGCACATGTAGTACGTTAGCGGCCCAAAGACTATCTCCTGTTGCTGTATGGAATGTAACGGTTCCCTTTGCTACTGGGGTGCATTTCATCTTGTTACCCATTGTGATTTGGAAGTTCATTTGTTCTTCCTGATAGATCGAGAAATATTCTTGTTCTCCAGTCATATGGGCTGAAGCCCCACTATCAATGTGCCAATCCTCGATTGATGCAAAACTCCGTAAGCAAGCAAATTCCTCTTCCAGCCTCGAAGCTACTTCGGAAATATTTTGATCCCTACTGTTCTCCATGCTTTTTTTCTCTGCTACCATCTTTGCTTTAACCTTGCTCTAGTACCATGTGAAAATTTCGCTGCAGTGAATGATTTATTTCTCCTACTTATTTACAATAATAAGTTATTTGCCAATGCTTCAATAAATATCAAAATAAATTCAGCTGCAAACTTCACAAATTAAGAACTGAAAATTAAATAGGCAAGAGAAACACCAGCATATGAACAATCACATTGACACACTTGTTTTTGGACAATCGTCCCCAGAAAAACCCAATGTGGGAAAACCGGTGCAGCAGATCTGAGGGTTTCTATTATTGGCAGTAAATTTCTGAATACAATCTGGATGCCCCAGAGAAAATGGCAATCCACTCAGAGAAGATAACTAATAGATAAATAGTGAGAATTTTCTCACACTAAATCTAGAGATTTTACACTGGCCTCAGCTCCTGGATGACCCACTGCGCAGTCTCTATGTGAGCCTACACAGTCACTGCGTGAGTCTACGCAGTCACTACGTGGCTTTTGCGTGGAGACTCCCTCTGACTGCGTCACTCTAGCTATTGCTGGTTCTCCTGCTGAGAAATCGAGATTTCTCTTGCCAATCACCCACAGTGATTCCTGGCACTGATCTTTGCTATCCCCCAACTGATCTGCGTCAACCTCCTCCAGTTGCTGCGCTGTCCCTCCTTGGCACTGCGCTGGCTCTTTGATCCTTCATTGTCTTCTCTGAAGTATATTCATTGGAACTAGAAATCACTTCCCTCCAGTACTGGCTCTGGTCCTCACAGCTTGATCACTTGTTCGAATTCCTCAGCAAACCCTGCCCTAGGACTATCGAATTGACTGGTCAACTCTCTGTGTACTCCAAATGAATCCCAAGCCTTTTTCTTATACTTTTCTCGTTGAGGCTTCAATGGCTGAGATTAAGTCTCTAATCAATGGATAAGATTAAATCTTGACTTGATCTGCTTTCTAGAACATTCTCACCCATATTTTAATTAATACCCATTAATATTTTAATTTTCCTAAGTTTAGACTTAGGAATCTCATTAAAAATATTAATTATTTAAATAAAATACAATCCGAGTGGAATTTCACCAAATGGTTTCTGGGTACTTTAGAACTCATGTGCCTTAGACTCTCCACCAATTTTGATGGCTAGAGCACATCCGATGCTACCAAAAAATTAACAAGCCGCATGATGGCTTGATCAATTTACAGAGATTTCGTGGCTAGGCAAAGAAGGGTTTCATTATGAGTTGAAGCCCAAATTATTTATCATCAGAGCCTGTGGATCTGAGCACTGAATATATCAGAAATCGGGTTGCTGTTCGTACACACGTTTGGCTGGACCTATAGTGAACACAACTCTTAACCTGTGCAGAAGATAAGTGACAGAGCCACGTGTTGCGACAGGATGCATCACGCCTTGGTTAATCGGAGTTGATCTCCAACAATGCATTGTAATTGCACAATGATGATCTGATACATTGGTTGTTGAACATTTGTGGTCATTGATCTTTTCGTACCCATCACCAATGTGAAGTTGAGGGACGTGTGTGGCCGTGTTTGATTCTAACGAGATTTCGGTACCGTTGGCCAAAAGGACGAGTTTTGCTTGTATTCTGATAGTGTCTCACTTAAAGGAAGGCAGAGTGTCACATTGAAGGAACATTGCTTCATCAGTATGTATCAAGTTATTTATGTGAGTCTGAGTTTTATTGCTTCCGGATCAAATCCGCAGGACGTTGGTGGTTGTGCTTCTCTGCTGATAAAAGGAGACGCGTTGCCATTAATCCTGAGACAAATTATCTTGTTTATGCTGACTGTATTCATCATTTCAAGGGCCGACAAGCTGCATCTTGTGCTGAGCATGTAAAGTATCCATGGCTGTAGCAGAAGTCAGAGACTGAGGATTCCAGCAAATTGTTACTGCATCTGGGATCGTTGCCAAAGCCGAATTTATTATCAGTGGAGCCAAAGCCGAATTTATCAACAGTGGAGGTCGAATTATATGTTCATAACACTTTCTTGAGGTCAAATGACTGCCATGTTAGCTGTCTAGCCGAGATCTGTTCGCAGGGACGTGTTGTCCTCTAGGCAGAATTCTATTAAATTACTGAGCGTAAGACTGGGCTGTATCTACCTCATAAAAGGGGTCGATTTCTGGATCCATGCAAGACGTATCACATCGTTGGTGGTTACAAACAATTCTGGGCAGGCTGTAACCCATCTCTAACTGGAGGAGATAGGTGTTATTGCCATTCCTGTGCATGTAGAGCCACAGAGACATGAATCTCAGCTAAGGAAGGAGTGCTGGGTCGTTGAAATTGCACTGAGACGAGTTGCGGGATCTGTGTTTTAACTCTTGGTCACTTCTGGATATTGGATAGTAAAATATGTAAAATACATCTGTGCTAGACTTTTGCTGGACATGTGGCTGGAAGTTGCCGGTGCCTGAATATGGAGAATTCTGGGCATTGCTGATGGAGTTTTGATCTTGTAATGCTCATCTAGAACCATCTTTATCTTGCTGTCTACTGGTTATTTGTATCGCTGATGGAATTTTTATATTATCATAGCTGGGATATTCATCAATATATAACAAAAACCAATTCTGGGGTTTTGGATTAGTTAGTAAGGGGCAGATCTCTGGGTGACTTATTTAATTTTGAAAGGTGGATTTCCATCTCGTTGAAGATGCCTGGTTGCAGTACTCTGTAGCAGAGTACAAGATCAGAAGTGAAAGGCCACTCATCACCATTGCTGACGATGTAAGGAAGACAATCCTCCATGTGCAAACCAGGTTCCACTATTGTGCACCTTTAAGTTTGTTATTATTCCTGAATGCAATTTACTATCTTAATAACTGGCCTGAAGTCTTGTTACAAAGTGTGTCATTATTCAAGCAACAAACAAAATCTACACATCGAACAGTTTGTCATGAAAGTGTTTAACAAAACACCTCACTGAGAAGATTAACAAACTCAGAAAAATAGTGACCTAATTATCACAGATGTACTAAAACATGGATGAGATGTTCATAAAATTCCTTGATAAATTTGCAGCAGAAACCAACATAGTTCTTTCCAAAGGAATACATACTATGCTAGAGCAGGAGCAGTCACAAATAGAGCATGAGTTGACACAAAATCTTTAAACTGGGGACAAATTTGAAACACATGAAGGTCACATGGAAAGTCCTTTTTAAATTAGATGAATTGGATGCACTCCTTTCCAAAGTGAGCCAGTTAGAAGGGAAGAAACTAATTCGGGCTCTAAAACCAGCTATGCTTGCTCTCATACAACACAAGTTCTTGGGGGAACCTTGTGAAGGGGTTAGACTTCCAGTTGCATCTTGTCTTAGTAACATCATGACACTAACTTGTTGGAAACACTGAGAGGGGGGGTGAATCAATATTTCTTTTCAATTGTTATTTTTACTAGTTAGATCACTTATAACTAGAACATAAAATGAACAATAAGAATAAATACTTTTACTAAAAAGGAATAACGAGGACTTCAATCCTCTTGTTTTCAATAATTCAAGTACAATATAGTGTAGGGCCTTCTGTCTTCTTTTGTACCTCATATCCCTGAATTCTTCACGAATTGCTTTCTTGAAATGAAGTGTTTCAACTTGTATTTATACTGGTTTTTGACTTTTGACGAAGAGACACGTCTCTTGGTAGTGAGGCCGACATATACAGGCAGGCTTAGGTTGGCTAACAAAGAAAATACATTATTCCAACTTGTAAATTCGTTTTCTCTCAATCTATAAGGAGTTAGAGGTCGAGTGACAACTCGTTGGAAAGAGAAAAATATCCTGTACAAGCCAGTGTCAATTTCATTGTTCAATGAGGTCATTTTCCTATCAATGAAATTAAATTTGTGAACTGTCATCATTATTTTAGCATGGCAGCCTTTAGGATTTTGTGTCTTTGACAATGTTTAGGGCTTCTTCACTTGTGTTCTTCATTAGGTTTAGGGAATTCTTAGGGCATCATCCTTTAACAAGGTATTTAGGGCTTAAGGCATCCTATTTTCCGATCAACATTTATTCACGCATCATATAGGGACAAGGGCTTTTATCAATGAGTAGAAGGGTTTCATGGTAGGGGTTTCTTCATTCATCATTAGATCATGCATCGACTATTTAGGGCTTGTCATCATATAGATAGGGATATATAGCTAGGGAATTTGCATCATCTCATGCTTAGGGTTTTTTCTAGGGTTTGCACGAGGTTAGGGCAACAAGGGTTATTCATGTATTACAAGAATATTTGCCATCTCCAACAATGCCATATTGACATCAATGACAACCTTGACCAACAATTTCCCCCTTTGTCATTGATGGCAATATTCTTGCCCTTCCAACATTCTCTCCCCCTTTGACATCAATGGAAAATGGGGTGCCCAAGTACTCCCCCTATCAAGTTGTTTCTTGGTATGCTTCTTCATCGTTTTTCCTTCATCAATGATAGTTCTCCATGATAGATATGCTACTCCCCTTGTCATACTGCTTTTCTTTAATGAACTTTCTCCCCCTAAGCCTTTGCATGCCTTCATGGAAAATGTATGAAGTAGATGATCAACCAACTTCCCCTTCCTGCATAAACTCTTCTAGCTCTTCTTTTTGCTCAAGAAAGATTGTTGCGTTGTGATCAAGTGGAAGACATCTTCAACAATGATCCATCGGGAGATATGTCTCATAGCACGATTGTTCATGTGTGATTCATCAAGGATTTCATAGGAATCTTCATGGATAGCTTCTGCAAGAATAGTCAAGAATCACAAGCTCCCCCTAACAGTATGCATGGTCTTCTTCTTGATTGGCAAAATCTCATCATCTAAACTTGTAATATTATCTCTATCAATGATGCATTCATCAAATCAACAACATGTGTTGTTGGCTTGAGTGTTCAAGAGGATTTCTGATCCAAATTGCTTCCTTCTCCATACTCGTGTAACTTTCTTCTCTTGCATGGTAATCATGGTTTTAGCTTGTTTAGGGAGCCAAGTCAAGTTACAATCATGAGCCATATGCCTAATGTTATGACATTTGAAGCATTCCATCTTGTTGATGAATGAGAAATCATGACTTCTTCTTGCAAAGTTGCTTCTAGGGGACTGATGTGGACCAATATGTTTGTCCTTGTGGTATGCCCTACAATTCTTTGCCATGTGCCCAAAATTTGTACAAGAATAGCAATAACTAAAAAATATACTTTAGTACCTGGATGATGGAGATTGCCTTTATGTACTTCTAAAGTCATTCTGTCTTGGGATCCTTTGGTCAAATTTATTGCTTCTTGCATTCTTGACACATCTTCATATCTTCTTGGAGTAGGGTTTCTTCCAATGTCATTTTGACTCTTCTCCTTACCTTTGCTGGAACTGGGGGCATCAATATTTCCTCCAAGCTTTTCCATATCCTTTTTGTTTAAAGCTTTAGGGTTTGCATCATTTCTATTTGAGGGTTCACCTACATAACCAAGACCTGATTTATCAAGGGGGTATCTTTGATGACTTAGGATGTCATCTAGGGTTTGAGAGCTCTTTAGACTCTTATTCAACAAGTCAACTTTTTTCGTTAGGAGATTAATTTCCTTTTTCATCATCTTGCATTCTTTATCCTTCTTTGCTAGATGGTTCTCCATTTCTTCTTTCATTCTCGTTGCTTCACATGATGGGGCCTTAAGTGAGGTGACATCTGATTTTAATTTGGAGATATCTTCATCCTTCAAGTTGACATATCATGGTATTTCTTTCCTTTTCTGCTTCATCGACTTGTCCTTCTAGGAGTGCCAAAGCTTCTATCACCCTTTCAACCCTCTATGCTTGTTTCTTTGCTTCTTCCAACTGGGACTTAAGGGAGAAGACCTCTTCTTTGTATTGACTAATTTTTGCTTCAAGTTTGTTCAAGTCCTCGTGTCTTTGTTCAAGATGGCTTGACAAAGTGTCTTCCCTTTTCTTTACTTTATCCAATTGATTTGTCATGGATATGACTTCTTCATGATGCCTTTTCTTGTTTTGATGAAATTCCTCCTTTAGCTTGGTGAGCTCCTCATCTCTTTCTTGTACTTGAAGCTTGAAAATGTCAACTTCCTTCCTTGTCTTGTCAAGGTCATGGTCACCATCTTGTGCTTTCTTCTTGAGCTCCTCATTTTCCTTTTTTAAACTGCTTATCTCTTCTAGGGCAACTACAAGTTTTGCCTTGAGATCTTCTTCATTTTCTTCATCTTTTAGGTCCTCCTTGGTCTTGATGCCTTCATTCTTGTTTTCAGCTTCCTTCATGGGTTCTAGATTTCGTTCATGCTTTCCATCATCTTCATGAATAGAAACCATGGTCAAAGCTCCTTTTGAGTGAAGATCTCGAAGTTTGTCCCACATACCTTTTGCCGATGAACATTTTTCCACTTTGGCCTTTATAGGATCTGGTAGCCCACTCAAGATTGCTTTTATCACTCTTGCATTATATTCCTTGGGTTCTTCTTCCTTCGTGCTTTAAGTAAACATTGATTCCCAGACTTGAAAACCTTGAGCCATTAAAAAATTCTTCATTCTTGCCTTTCATATATCAAAGTTTCCATTGAACAACAGAGCTTTCCAAATTTGATTATCTTCTGCTTTCATGGTTGGTTGAAGAATAGACATTTTTAGAAGGATTGGAGGCTTTCTTCCGTGGCTTTGCCATTTCTGTTCTAAGGATCCACCTTCAAGCTGTTAGGCTTTGAGTGAAGGTATTGGCTCTGATACCAATTGTTGGAAAACTGAGAGGTGGGGTGAATCAATATTTCTTTTCAATTGTTATTTTTACCAGTTGGATCACTTATAATTAGAATACAAAATGAACAATAAGAATAAATACTTTTACTAATAAGGAATAACGAGGACTTCAATCCTCTTGTTTGCAATAAATCAAGTACAATATAGTTTAGGGCTCCAACCCTAGATGAAGACACCAATCTCCAATCACCTAGGCTCCAACCTGTACTTTGCCAATCATCGACTTGGACTTCAGAAGCTCCAACCCTATCTACCCAAGGCTCCAACCTTGTCACTTTGAGGCACCAACCTGGTCTTCTTGATGACTCCTATCCTCTAGGTCTTTGACCCACAACTTCAATTCTTCAATATGGATTCAATGATTCTTCATGACTCCCAGTATCTTCTGCAACGAGCCTTCACAATATCTTCACCTTCAACACTGCCCTCAAACGATCTCCAAGGTACTTAGCTCATCAATGACAACTCTATCTTCACATGAAGGTGTCTCCACAACTCTTTATGTTAACCAAACAATATCTCCAAGGTCACATCATGATGACTTCAGCAATGCATCATGGTCTCCAAGATCTTCAATAATGCTTTGGTGATGTGTCAAGCAAACCCCAAATTGTCTTTAGATGTCTGCTCCAAAGTACTCTCCGAGGTATGCTCAAGGATATCTGCACAAAGTGTCTTCAACGGTGCTCCAAGAGAAAACTTCTGAAGATGGTCCAAAATCTCTTTAAAGACATTTCTAGGTCTGGTCCAATGTCTGCTTAAAAAAAATAACTTCAAGATTGTTCCAAAAATCTTCTAGGACCACTTCAATAATACTGCCTTTACACAACAATTCTCCTCCACCAATTCCTCACATAATCCCTTAATGTTCTGCAATATGACTGTTCTAGGGCACACTTAGCAACCTCCTGACAATGGTATTCTTTCTCCAATATCACAGATAACTGAGCCTCTGCAATGCTACGGGTCTGAGCTCGTTAAAGTGGCTGTCCTTAAGGTTGACCCTTCTCCACAGGAGGGGATCTTAACAGATCTGTTTAAGCCTTCACATAAGTTTGAATTCTTCACATAAGTCTGAGCCACCACAAATGTATATTTTAGATCCTCCACTGGTTAACCACCTTCAGGTCTGAGCTTTTCAAACTGAGTTAAAACACCAAGCTACAGGTCCGGGCCAAGTCCGATCCAAACAATGTGATTATCCACTTCACCGAGTTGTAATTAATGACTGGTCTGAGATTCTACCTATGAGACTGTGCTAGTGATCCCAGGTCCGAGGCATAAAACATCACTGTTCCTCCAAGCACAGAGCTGTAGAACTGTTCCTTAGATCTGAGATATATGACCGCAGTATGGTCCGAGCTAAAACAGGTTCGAGATACGTAGTAAAACACAAATCCGAAGTCTTTAATCACAGATCCGAGCTCTAAGCCTCTTATAGGACTGCAATTCCAGATTCGAGTTTATTACCACAGAGTATGTAACTTCGAGCTTCCAAGAATAAGTAGGTATGTCTGGAAGATGCCACTGTAGTCACAGGTTCGAGATTTTATGTCCAAACAAAATTATCTTTTTTCCGGTCAAATAATAGTCTCCTTGTTCTTCTCGGCCTTCTGTCTTTTTCTGTACCTCGTATCCCTGAATTCTTCACCGAATTGCTTGCTTGAAATGAAGTGTTTCAACTTGTATTTATACTGGTTTTTGACTTTTGACGAAGAGAGTCGAGACATGTCTCTTGGTAGTGAGGCCGACATATACAGGTAGGCTTAGGTTGGCTAACAGAGAAAATACATTATTCCAACTTGTAAATTCATTTTTTCTCAATCTATAAGGAGTTAGAGGTCGAGCGATAGCTCGTTGGAAAGAGAAAATATCTTGTACAGGCTGGTGTCAATTTCATTGTTCAATGAGGTCATTTTCCTATCAATAAAATTAAATTTGTGAACTGTCATCATTATTTTATCATGGCAGCCTTTAAGATTTTGTGTCTTTGACAATGTTTAGGGCTTCTTCACTTGTGTTCTTCATTAGGTTTAGGGCATTCTTAGGGTATCATCATTTAACAAGGTATTTAGGGCTTAGGGCATCCTATTTGCCAATCAACATTTATTCATCCATCATATAAGGAGAAGGGCTTTCATCAATGAGTAGAAGGGTTTCATGGTAGGGGTTTCTTCATTCATCATTAGATCATGCATCAACAATTGATCACACATCATTAGATCATGCATCGACTATTTAGGGATTGTCATCATATAGATAGAGATATATAGCTAGGGAATTTGCATCATCTCATGCTTAGGGTTTTCTCTAGGGTTTGCATGAGGTTAGGGAAACAAGGCTTATTCATGTATTACAAGAATATTTGCCATCTCTAACAATGCCATATTGACATCAATGACAACATTGACCAACATAACTGCCCCTATAGCTCCTTACAATGATGATGTTATGAGGAGAGTTTTAAGGCTGATAATAGAGACTTTCCAGGACTTGGACAACAGTGGAGGCTCTACCTTTATGAAGAAGCTTGAGATTTTAAAAGTCATGGCCATGGTCAGAACATATGAAATCATGTTTGATCTGGAGTGTGGTGGCCTGATTCATCAGATGTACCAATGCTTCTTTAGCATTAGGAAACATCATCCTGATAGGGTCTTAACACATATGCAGCCATTTTGTCTTCATGTATGGGAGGTCGTGATGCCATTTGTTGGGAGTTGCAGACTAGATTGTTGAGCATTTGGAGGAAAGAACAACTGGTCTCACCTGCTGCTTATGACTTAGACGAAAGGTTGGTTGAGCACAACATTGTGCTGCTCAGAAGACAGATGACCAGGGAGGAGCTGCTCAGGTTTGTTGGATCATGCAACAAGAATGAGCTAAGAAGGAAGGGACTTTGCTTCATCTGCAAGGGGACCTTGGGGTCTTGACCACTCATGCTTGAGTGACACTGAGGAGATGACAAAGGTAGCGCAGGTGGAGATTCCTTTTGACCTTTAGGGTGAGGATTCTTCTTTGGATGAGTCTATGGGTTGATACGAGGATGCCTTCAAGGAGCATGAGTCATGTAGAGTTGTTGACAGTGGGCCAGATTTATATAATGAGCATTCAGTGGACCCTATGGGAGACATTCAAGATGGTGTGTCACTAGTGATGAGTTAAAGTGAGCAGGATATGGTGGAGCATGAGTCAGTTGAGGAGGATGATGCACACAATATGCATGATGAGCCTTTTGTTGGAGAGCCAGTTGGAGGTTCATATGGTGCCCGTAATGGAGGATGGGCAGCCACCCTTGGCGTCGACCATTGTTGAGGAGCAGACAGATGTACAGACAACTAGCAGGATGGCAGTATTTTCCAACACTTGTCCTCAAGAGGTGTTGGAGGTTGACAGGGTAGTTTTGTAGGAGGCTAGTAGACAGTAGGAGCGTGGAGTTTTTGACCAGAGGAGGGAGGAGCTGTTACAGATGGTGGTGCATCCATCTTTGGGTCAACCCACTGATGAGGTGCGGGTAGATGCACAGGCAACTGGTAGAGCTGCAATATTTCTAGGTGGCAGCCCTCTCCAGGAGTACATAGACATGGCTTGTAGCACATCTTGCCCACTTTTTCCTATTATAGAGAGAGGGATAGGTTTCCTTAGATAGATCTGGTTGATTGACCAGATAGAGAGCATCATCAGTTGAGCTGGGATCCATATCAGCCTAGTAGATTGGTTCCTTACAAAGGTGTCCATGCATTAGATTGGAGAGAGATCATGAGCTGGTACACTATTGATGGAGTATCATTTTTAGTCAGAAGCATTGTACTGCAAGAGCCCTTAGAGGTGAGGGATACTACATGCTTCAATTGGCAATAGGATGTAGGCTGGCCACTCATCAGTATTTCAGCACAACATCAACATGGTGAGATTGACTTTGGTCCATCCTAAGGGTTGGATTGGAGAGAGGTGATAAGTTGGTACGCGGTGGATGGAGCAGCACTCATGGTTGGAGTATAACACTACGGGAGCCATGGAGCCTTGATACTTGTTCTTGGTGGCTTTGGGTCCAGAAGGATTTGTTAATGATTGGTTTAGCCAGAGATTGGTCTGGGATTCGGGCATTGAGGGGTCTGTTCATGACGGGTTTACACAGAGGCAGAGCATCACCCAGTGGTTCGTATGGGATTCGGGCATTGGGTCTTAGTTGCGTTGGGCCATCAGATTGGTCCACAGGTTTGGATTGTTTGAGGGCAAGCAATCTTGGGGCGGGAGGATTTGTAATGTTTCTTTTTTTGGTGTTCCTTATGACATGGTTAGGATGGACTTTTAGAGTTGGGGGCAGATAGGTCACAGGTGCAGGTTGGTGTCATCAGTGGGCCCATGGGCTTTTGGAGGGATTTTGAGGAGTTTCTATGAGGTCCGATGGCATTCGATTGATATATTCCATCATCCGCATAGTTTGCCTTTCGTTTCGGTGCATTTCGACAACTTAAAAAAAACAGAGTTATTATTGGGTCTGACTCAATTAATTACGCTTAAGGTGGCATTCCAGGAGGAATACTTGACATAACACCTTAGTGTAATAGCTTGTTCGAACCAGGATGAGAAGATCTACAGGATGGGATGGTTAGATGTGAGTTTTAGTGACCCGAGGAGACATGGTGGCCAATTTACCCTTTTCCCACATTAAAAATAATATTTTAATTGAAATAAAAGGGAAAAGTGCTCCATGATTAAAATAATAATAAAATAGGAGGTTTAAGAGGGGTCCATCAAATCTATAAAAGAGGAGGAGTATGCCACTGGAGGACATCTTGGATTTGATATTACTTCTTGTATGAGAGGTTGAGAATTCGGTTCTCTACTTCATTGGTAGCCTTAGGACAAAAACCCTCGGGTGATTTTGGTGAGAGTGGACGAAAGCCTACCTCATCTCCTTGGTGGATTCAGCTAGAGTTCACAGGTGCAGTGATTGATTTTAGTCAGTTTTGGGAGGGCCGGTGCAGCATTAGAGCAGGTTATCTTGGAGGCCAGCTTTTCATCTCAGCTATTTTGGTTGTATATGCATGTAACCCCAGTTTATCCATTATAATAAAAGTTGAGAATTTTCCTGCTCATTTTGTTATGGGATTGCATTGCTCTATTTGTTTCATTTTGCATGGCAATATTTTGTTAATAGAATGTTGATTTTATAGTGAAATTTTGGGTTGAGTAAATTTCAGCATAATTAGCATAATATCCCGTTTGGGACATTACATTGATTTTCTGGGTTCTGGGCACAAGATCAACTAAAGGACGAGGTCACTTTCTCTTGGAATTGCTCTAGTATAGTTGTAAGTATCATTCTTTGTAGCATGCGAGCTTGGATCAAAGCTTAAGAAGGATCTCTGAATTCCTTGTGGCATCCTCACGAAATTTCTGTTGCTGGTTTCGGGGATCTGTGGCCTAAGATCGGACTTTTGTGAATTATTCATGACAAGTCTTTTGTAGAACTCAAGCGTGGATCTGTGGCAGTTCGGTTTATGCTTTTGGTAACATGACAGGGATCTCGAAGGGCAATTTCTTGGAATTGATTGAAGCTCTATAAGACATCCTCGCAAGGGCATTCTGAAGCTAGAAGTCACATCTTCATGAAGGCTAGATTAGCACATCCCCTTGCATAAGCATTCTATAGCAGGAAAACTAACTTTTGCAGGGATCAAAGCATAGTGAGGATTATAGAAGTCCTGTTCTGGGGTTTATAAGAGGAATCAGATCATAACGTATTCCCTCACAGTGGGCAGACTCAAAACGAAACGCTCGTTGTGGATCACATTAAGGGTTTGAAGCTGGATGGTAGAAACAGAAGCATTCACTATGGTCTAAGACAAGATTGAGAGTCGAACAAGCTGTCCAAACCTTTGTTGAGGTTGAAACAGAAGTTGGAAGTTGGGCTCGACAGACAGAAGGGGTAGTCGAGAACTGCTGTATTCTCAGATCTAGTGTAGTAAGTAGATATAGGCCACAATTGTTTTATTCCTTGTAACTGTAGAAATCAGTTAGGGCATCCGGTTTTGTTGATTAGGAATCTAGAAATTGTTATCTGGATCACTTCTGTCATAGGGAATTGATGCTTGTCCTAAATTGAGCTACATGTTGCATTGAATTGGTTTGGCATCTTCATACTGCATTTCTGGATTGTTGAACAATACATTGTCTTGCCAAGATTTTATATGGTTGATTACACAATGTTCATTGTTTCATTGGAATAAAATTTGACTGTTCAACGAATATATTGAATTTAGTCACTGTACTGGAAAAAGAAAAGATATTGCTTCCGAAATCCTAGTGCAAAATTTACCCTAGATCATTACATGTATAAAGGTAAAGTAACCTCAAAAATATGCAGTTTAAATTAGAGTAGCATTTAGGAAAATCTACTTATTGTGTCATCGGAAAACCTCCTCTCTGTTTAGGCTGGTGCTTTCCAACCGCAAAGGTGTCCCTAACTATTCATGTACTGCAATTACTCTTGAAATCTGCACATAAAGTCACATAACAACACACTATATATTCCTTGGGATGTTATTAAGCAGCTAAAGGGAGTTATAAATATGGTTTTGGGTTTGTATGGTGGAAAGTTTCCCTTCGACATTAAAATGACGAGAAGAAGAAGAAAGAAAGTGCTTATAAATTAAAAATCTCATCAAGATACAGAGCTATAAAGACATCTAATACATTGCATGAAGAAGCCACCAAGTATCAACAAACTTCAAAAGCCAAAAAGAAACATAGTCAAGTCTTATTATGCATTTGCCAATAGGTTGATTGCACCATAGAGATAGAGTGCAGAACTAGTCCAATGATGATCCCAGCACAAAGTATAGAAGCTTGAATATAATAGAAGAGAATGAGAGGGAAAGAGAGATATGTTGCTGCTAGAAGAAAACTCCACCATTGTCCAAGAGCGACCTCATCCTCTTAATGATCAATGAGGTCAAATCACCCATGCAAGACTCTTCCTCTAAGCCATGCTCATTGATGAGTATGTGTGGAGAAGAGTTATGATTACTCATTGAATGAGTGGAGTAGAGTGTACATGTACTGAAATCTTCCTCCCTCATGCTCTTTTATACACTAGAGTTATGCAGTGATGATCTAATGATAGATAGGAGTGAAGTATTAACTTGTTGGAGTTAAAGTGAAGAAGAGTAGCCACGTGCTTTAGATATCTTGGAGTCCTTTCCCCATGTGCCTTGATCCTCTTGAGATGTTCTTCAGTGAACGAAGGATGAAGTGGAGAGAGAGATGCAGGTACTTTGTTGATCGGGTGAGAGGTTGAGTGAACTAAAGCATGCTAGCTAGTCCAGTGGAGATTCTTTGGTTTCAACTGATGATCAACTGATGGTGAAGTGGAAAGAGAGACGTCATGTCCCTAGTTAGCTCGTCCACATGCTTAATTATCTCCTAAATCAATGCATGCATCCCAGTGGTCTTCAGGTAACTCATGCAAGTGCTCTAAACTCCAAGATACTCCCAGTCTTATCCATGTACAATAATCGATATGCATGCACCTTGATGTTGCCACTTGTCATCCCAAGGAATTGTCACATAACCTTGCGTGCATGCCACATGTCACTCCTGGATTTGTCACATGCCACCACCAGAAGCTGCCATGTGTCATCATGGAATTGCCACATGTCACCATGTTATAAGCAATAAATAGACAAGTCGCAAATAGCAGTCCCCCTAAAAATTAGGAAAACTTAGAAACTGTCCAGAATTGCTAAGGGAACCCTACTAAATATAGCACACCTAAAAATAAGCACTACTAAAAATTAGAAAATCCCTCACATGTTGATGAATGGAGCAAATACGCTCAGTAATTGACAGAAGAAATATATATATATTTTTATTAATAAATTGAATGATGGATTACAATGGTGGGAGGCCTTGGCTTAAATACAACCTAGGTGCCATTACATGAGGGGGCATGATCTTTGATCGTGCCCCTTAGTTTAGAAATTAAATTAAATTAATTTTATACATAACATTGCCTTCCTCTTGAAAGAATGCTTTGTCCTCAAAGCATAGGTAACGAAGGATGTTGCTGACAGAATGTTTTGGTCTCCCAAGAGGCTTCTTCTTCTGGTAGGTCCTTCCACTTAATCAAGTATTCTTTGATTACTCGTGATCGCAACTTCTTTTCCTTGACGGTGATGACTCCTGGTTCTAAATGATCTTCCCTTCATCATCTAATGTCGGAAGTGTTGTCTGTGCCACTTGGTGTTTGCCAAGTGCCTTTTTAAGGCAAGATACATGGAAGACGTTGTGAACACGACTTTTATCAGGAAGGCTTAAGTTGTAGGCTACTTGGTTGATTTTTTTGTTAATTTGGTACGGTCCATAGAACTTTGGTGCCAATTTGTTTTTTCCCTTCTGTTTTAAGGACAATTGCTTGTAGGGCTGAAGTTTAACAAATACCCATTCTCCAACTTCAAATTCTCTCTCTGTTCTGTTTCAGTCAGCCTGCTGCTTCATACGATTTCTTGCGATATTTAGGTTTTCCTTTAGTGCTTAGAAGACCTTTTGGGTTTCTTCTAAGTTCTAACTGATCTTTAATTGTTGGAAGTTTTTTCTCGATAATGGCAAGGTCCTTCCATTTAGAAAGTTCGTAACCATACTAAGCTTGAAATGGGTCATTTTTGCTAAAGTGTGGTAAGTGGAATTGTAGCACCATTTGGCAAGGTGTAACCATTGAGCCCACTTATTTTGTTTGTCTATTGCATAAAAACGAAGGTAGGCTTCTAAACATTTATTGAAAACTTCTGTCTATTTGAGGATGGTACGTTGAACTCATGTTGAGGTATGTTCCTATATGTTTGAAAATTCCCTCCTAAAATTGCCTTTAAATTTGTCACCTCTGTCGCTAACAATGACTTTGGGAAACCCATGTAGTTTGTACACATTTTTGCAAAATATCTCAGCGATTTGTTCTGTTGAGTATGATTTCTTCATTCCTATGAAGTGTGCATACTTGGTGAGTTTGTCGATTACTATGAGGATTTTGTCTTTTCCATATGATAAGGGTAATCCTTTGATAAAGTCCATTGATATTTCTTTCCACTTATGGTTTGGAATATTTAAGGGATGGAGCAGTTCATGGGTCATAATGTTCTCATTTTATTTCTCTGGCATTGGTCGCATTCTGCCCTATCATCCCATTGAAATTAGTTATTTTCAAAAGGTTTGTTAGGGGTGCAGATACATGAACATAGTTTTGAATAAACATTCGATAGTATCCAATGAACCCTAAGAATCCTCTTAATTTGGAGATGGTAACTGGTCTAGGCCATTCTTTTATAGCTTTGATCTTATTAGGATCTACTACTCCTTCCTTGGATGTTATGTGTTCGAGGTACTCTACCTCTTCCTTTCCAAAGGCGGACTTAGACATCTTTGCATAAAATTGATGTTATTCTAATATAGTGAGAACTTGCTCCAGATGTTGTAGATGCTCCTTCCATGTTTTAATATAGATTAGAATATTATCAAAGAATACTAACACATACTTTCTTAGATATGGATGAAATACCTCATTCATGGTAGCCTGGAAGGTTGTTGGAGCATTAGTTAAACCAAAGGGCATTACCTTAAATTCATAATGACCTTCATGTGTTTGAAAGACAGTCTTTGCTATGTCCTCTAACCTTATTTTGATTTGGTAGTGCCCCGATCTCAAGTCCAATTTTGAAAAATATTGGGCTCATGAAGCTCATCTGACATTTAGTCTATAAAGGGGATCAAAAACTTGTTCTTAATTGTTATCTTGTTCAACCCTTGATAATCTACACATAGTCTAATGGATCCATCCTTCCTTCAGACTAGAACCACCTGAGCAACATAAGGGCTTTTAATTTTTGTGATGATTCCACACTTTAAAATATCTTGGACTAATCTTTCGATTTCAATTTTTGATGATGTGGATACCTATACGGCTTGATGTTGACAGGGTTTGACCTTGATTTAACTTCGATTATGTGCTCGATTTCTCTTTCAGGGGGCATCTTCATTGGAAGATGTTGGAACACCATTTTGTGTTTTTGGATCAATTCTTGAACTTCAGGTGGTTCTTCGCTAACCAATTTCGAAGCCAACATTTCCATTTGATGGCACTGCACTCCTTTTTGGATCAACTTCATCATTTGATAGGATGATACAATTTAATTTTGAGGAGGTTGACAACCATATAACTTGTATTTCTTCCCCTCTGATCTAAACTTTATAAATTGGTTTTGATGGTTAGCAAAGTAAGTGCCTAGAGTTTGTAGCCATTGGATTCCTAGGACCACATCCACTCCTCCCAACGGTATTGTATAGAATGGGGATTCTAGATTGTAGTCCTAAATCTGCAATTTGGCTTTATGGCATTTTCCTACTTTTTCGATTTCTTCCCATCAACTACCATTACTTTCATATTGGGCATTGGATACGTGAAGATGTTGAGCCTTTTTTTATTTGAGTCCAAAAAGTTGTGAGTGTTGGCGGTATCTGTTAGAACCATTACATTTCTCTTTTTGATATGTCCTTTTAACTTAATGTCTGGGGTTGAGATATCCTTGTCATCGCTGATAATGACACTTGCGGAATATTTTTGTTGTTTGATTTTTGGAAAAATTGTAAAGAATCTTCAACTTCTTATATGTCCGAATCTTCACTATCTGAATCATTGGTTGCTTCACATATATACAGGTTCTTGGTCTCTTTTCCTTTGACACATTTATTTTTAGAATCCCATTTTTTGCCACAACGTTTGCACCCCTCTTTAATTCTTTGCATTTCCAAATTAGTTTTTCTTCCTTCACGTAGCTCTGGTGGAACATACTTTGTATTTTCCACGTTAGTAGATTGGGGAAATCTTCGCCTCGAATATACTCTTTCAACTTTTGGCAAATGCATTCTTTTGAGTTTTTTTTTTTTGTGCGGCTTTTGCTTATTGTCTTGCTTCTTCTATAGAAGTGATATCACGAAGCTTAAGCTCATCCTGGAGATGTGGTTTGAGTCCTGTGATGTATGATTGAATAAGATGAGTCTCTAATAACCTAGGTACTTGTGTAGCTAGAGTTTCCCATTCTCTAGTATATTTGTCCACATCTCCTTTTTGTTGTAGCCTAGTGAGTGTCGAGAAGAACTCTTCTTCTTTGACACCTTGGAACCTCTTAAAGAATGCATTTTTGAATTTCCTCCAACTGATAGCATGTGTCGTTTTCTTCCACCACATATACCAATTATATGCTTCACCTTCCATTTGCATGGATGTATGCCTGATCTTTTCATCGTCATTGTCAATACTGTAAATCTTGAAATATTCTTTTGCTTTATTGAACCATGCAACACTGTATTTCTCATTATCGTCAAATTTGGAAAGTTCAAGTTTTGCTCTTCGTTGATATGTAGCGATTGGTGGAACGAAGAAGGGGTATTGGGTGGAGAGCTACATATTTTGAAAATTCATGTTACTATTTTGTTGATTGGGTATGGAAGATGCTTGTGGAGACTCAAGGGTATGATGTGAGTCTGATGAGTTTGATATATCTGAAGGATCCAAGTGTTGAGTAGCTTCATTATTGTGGGGTAGTTGATCAGTTGTAATTTTCAACTTTCCACAAATAGAGTTCAACGCCACTATTGCTTCATTATGAGCCATCATTGCTTCATTATGATTTCCATTTTAAATTCGTTATGATTTTGCTCAACCTGATTCTCTATTTTCCTCGTCGTGTTCTGGATCTCCTTGATTTCTTTGGCATGTCTGGTGACTTTATTCTCAATTTCTATCAATTTTTTATTAAAATCACTCATTGTCATTGACCAGGATGTTGATCAAATGTGTGGTGGAGTCTATTTATCCAACTTAACTCGATTTCTTTTTAATATTTATAATATAACAATATATATATTTTATAAATATAATAACTCAACTATATAATAATTATTATATAACTTATTAAAATAAATTATATAACAATTATATATAATAACTAATATAATAAAGTGCGTTATGTAGATATAACTAACTTGACTGTAAAATGATGAGGGACACGACTAATTGGGCAGATAGGACAAATGCGGCACAGGGACGGGAACAGGCGGTTAACAGAGTTGACAAGGGACAAACACGGGCAACTGACAGGCTGCGTGGAAGGTAGCTCAATCGACGTAGAGAAGTGGAATGACGTGATGTTCGGGATCTGACGTTCTGCGAGTAAGAAGTATAGGCAGAGATGTGGGCGGCAGTGGGGTCGGCATGAGAATATTGTCATGTCCCCTCTCAAACACATTTGTAACAGGGTATTTCCACACATTTTTGCACAATTTTGGCTAAGGGAAAGAACCCAACATTTTCGACTTAGGGACCTAGAGGGTATAGTTGACCTAGCAATCGAGTGTGCACCTCTGCTAGGAGAGTTTCGGTCAGCACCAGTGGCCAACTAGTTTTTGGGTAGACTCCTTGGGGTGCCTTGGTATGACAATTGTACACGGGGTCTTAGGATGATCAACATACTCTGGCAGGAGTTTGTTGGAGGAGGTGGCATTGGCAGGCCACCAGACAGTGCCTTGTATGGAGCTGGGGATTCTTCGCATTTGTGTGAGACACAGAGGAGCAGAGCAGTGGTGGCATCATTGCTGACACCTGGGGAGGTTCACTTCTTGGATCCCTTAGGGAGGACTTGGAGGGGAGGTCCCCTCATCAGAGAGCATGGTGATGCGACAGTGGAGGTGATGATCCGGGTTGGATGCGGGCCGACACATATGGACACAGCTTTAGGCCATCTCATTCAAGGATGGGTAGGAGCATCTAGCGTAGAGCAGTGGTCTGCAGATGGGCATGGAGACACATGGGGGTGTGTCGTAGTATGTTGGATTGCGCTGTGGAGTGGGAGTGCCTCACATCGCATTGAGTACATGCGGGGAGTGACAGGTACAATGACACAACCGAGACACAGGACAGTACAGGATGGCATAGCCATAGCCAAGGGTATCCAGTGGTGTATAGGGGTAGGCTGCGGTGTACAGTGGCATGTCCAGGAGTACTGGGATGATCGATGGTATGCAGGGGTGTATAGTACTACACAGCGAGGTCTTGGAGTGTTGCCTCCAAGGAGACCCTTGGACGGAAACATCAGGCATACCTTTGGGCATAGTTCACCTAGGATCGACAGGGACACAGATGAGTGATACTTGATGGTATCCGTGGGGACTCGCATGCTTGACCATCTTCTACATCCCTCCCGGGCGCAGTCAATTTTGCTGTCAACTTCCTGCACTCTGGGCATGAGCAACGGGGGACAAGGAGCTCACCCGAGATATTTGGGTGACGCTCGCACTAGGGGGGAGACTTTTCAACAGTGGCATTGGATTGGTGCGTCAGTTGATAGCCACAGGTTGGGGAATGAGGTGATCATCTGCAGGGGTGGCATATCATTCATCATCGAGCCTACGTCTAGGGAGCTAGTCCTAAGGGAGACATGTGTCACTCTTTTCTCAGGGCATGTCGAGACCAAGCATGAGCAGAGGATAGCGGTTACGATTGAGGTAGTTTCCCAGTATGTGTCTGGGCTCCAGACCTTATATTGGCACATTATCGAGAGGGCGGATGGCAGACCCAGGGGAGATGGTTGGTAGGGACAGGAAGGATCCACATACCCTGAGTCGATTACAAGTATCGGATACCCATCTTTTGGTTGCATTCACGGGGTAGCTCTTTGGCACACGTGGCTTCCAACGATCTTCGGTAGTGCACAATGGCAGGCACAAGGCAGATTAGCATGCATTAGATTAGCCCACGATATATAGAGCCTATATAGTGATCACATGCAGGGACTAGAGACGAGGGCTAGAGGGATTCCATCGGTTGACAGGGCTATGCCGCAACAGGTTTGGCTATGGGATGCAAGGATTCAGTTGATCGATAGATCACTCGTGATGAGCGGAGTCGTGGCAGAGAGATATAGTTCGCTCTTGGGATGACACATGGGGGTTCACAGAGGGTTTCATCATATGGGGAGGCAGACATTCTCTGTTGCTGCACAGGTTCAGAGTTAGATTTGGATGGGTAGGCCTTGGTGCCATGGAGATGCCTAGGCAGGATGTGTCTCGCCTCTTTCAGTATTCCACCATCGAGTTCCAGGAGAGGAGGATACTGATTGCGCACAATGGGGAGTATGACATAGTCAAAGTAGCGCAACGTCAGCATGGTGGCACCACTCTGGGACTAGCAGGGAACTAGGGCATCACAACTCTTCACAACTCAATAACCTTTAGGGATGCGCCGACTACTACAGGGGGAGATCATATAGATCTTCCATTGGGCTTTAGCGAGTCATTGATGGAGCAGGGGACTTCTGGTACTTTCACTGGGCAGGATAGTGAGTGGAGTGAGGGGAGCTTCATGTTGGACAGGATTGCCTAGGATCCTGGTATTGAAGGATTCTTTCATATCAGGACAATGCAGAGGTTAGGGACGATCTAGTGGCACATCTAGGACCCTGGCACATTTTGCAGTGACAGTGGGGAGCAACAGTTAGAGAGGATGCTTGTTCAAGCATTGCTTGAGGACAAACGATTTTTGGTGCATTGGAGGAGCTTGCTGGATGAGGATGCCACTTGGGAGGGTGAGCACATTTTGGAGCACCCAACTTTGAGGCTGCTTGAGGGCATGCAACATTTGGGAGGGGAGGACTGTCATCTCCTTTCTTCAACTCATTTATAACAGGGTGTTTCCACACATTTTTGCACAATTTTGGCTAAGGGAAATAACCTAGCATTTTCGACTTAGGGACTTTGGAGGAATCGACTTAATTTGGTTGCTAGTGGAAGGTGGGGGCCACCCACGTGGGAATTTGAACTAGGCCATTCGAATGGCTTGGAGGTAATTCGAAGTGTTGGATGGAGGGGCCCACATGAGGCAAGGAAGACCCACAAAGATAAAAGCAGGAGGGAGCTCTCATTTGGATTCAATCTTACACCTTGCAATCAAAAGTACTTCACTGTTCGCTCTGCTGTTTCGCTGAGTCAACCGGATGTTTAGCCACGAATCTCTCAAGAGGGAGATTCAACCTCTACTTCGGGGGACCATCCGTGCCCGCCTTAGAGAGGCAGTTACATAAGTATTTCAGGAGTTTGGGGAGTGTGTTATAGCACTACCATTCAGCCACAATAGGGAGTGCGTATTTCTGGCTAGCTGGAGAATACGCAGGGGGAGTTTGGAGCTATCAATGATCAAGCATTTGCCGGGAGAGTTAGAGGATTGGGAGAGCAGCAAAGGGCCAACCTTTCTTGTGAGTTTTGGAGCCAGCAGAGCCAGCATCCCAGCAGTTCGAATTACTGGGCTTGGGGACAGCATAGAGGGCCAGTCCAGCAATTTCGTGGAGCTAAGGAGCAGGTGCCATAGGCCGGAAGCCCATCCGGGAAGTCAGGGGATTGATAGCAGAGGTCAGCCCAGCACTTTGGGTCCATTTCCGGGAGGATTTACAAGCAGATTCCAGCAGACCGAGTTTTGCAATTGCTGCTGAAGCTGGGATCCAAGGGGGTCAAATTTCAGAAGTCTAAACCAGCCAAATTCCTTCGTGGGTTTTTCCGAGTTTTCTGAGAGGGGTCCGTGGTTAAAATTTCAGAATTTTCCAGATGCTATTCAGGTCTGAAATCCTAATTCTTATAATAAGGCGAATTGCTAGTTAGCTGGGGAATTCGCACCATAAATTTGGCTCAGAGATAGGCCAAACCCTTTCTGGGTTTTTGTGGGTTTGGTCAAGGAGCTTGAGGTTAAATTTGCAGCATTTTCTGAGCATTAGAGGTGGAGTTTCTTGCGGTCCCTTTCCAGCCAGCAGTGTAGGTTTTTGGGCAGCGCAGAGCATTAGAGGAGCGGTCATTTCCAGCATTTGAGATCATTGTATTATCACTTGGGTTCTGTCACGCTTGCCATTGAGGCAAGCCCAGGTTCTTTCCTCCATACTATTGTACTTGCCCTATTGATTAATAAAATGGCTCAGCTGGTTCTTACTTCTGGAGTTTTTATGAGCATTTGCTGATTGTTTAAGATTTATGTGCTGTAAATTGTTTTTTGCTTTGCATAGTATTGTTTATTTAAGTTTGGAACATTACAAATATGATGGCGGTGCAGGGAGATGTGGGCAGTGGAGAGATGTGGGCAATGAGATGCAGCAGTGAACAGGGCACTTTCAGCTGAGTAATTGAACTGCTCTGATACCAGATGGAGCAAATACACTTAGTAATTGACAGAAGAAATATATATTTTAATTAATAAATTGAATGATGGATTACAATGGTGGGAGGCCCTGGCTTAAATATAGCCTAGGTGCCATTACATGAGGGGGCATGATCTTTGATCGAGCCCATTAGTTTAGAAATTAAATTAAATTAATTTTATACATAGCAATGGAAGTATACTCAATGGACTTGATTTTCAGCAAGGAGTCCATATATGCAATCAAAACTGACATGTGAGCCTCTGTACTGAAACTGCTAAAAATAGGTGTCGTGTGTTGTCTGGAAAAGGCTCATCAGACTCAGCAGGTGTCAAGGACTCCAAATATAACATGCTCTCTGCCATGCGAGCCTCTGAACCGTGTCTCCTAAAATATAGTACTGCTGCCAAAATAATAACTTTCTCCAATCTGATGAAAAACCTGTGCAGCATCTGTCTCTGAATCAGGATCACATCACTGAACCAATCCGCATCTGGACTATGTGTCAAGCAACCTCTGACTCATGAAAACTGTATTTGGAATCATACTCTGAAATGAGCTGGCCCTGAATCCTGCATTTTGCTAAGGAGAAAATCTGGATTTTACAGGACGTCTAGGCATCTTGAGATACCTGAGATAGTCCTTGACCATATCAGAAACATGAGTTAAATATCCTTGGTACTTGTGGGCAACCCTCATCCAATATTAGGGATCTTCTGCATCATCCCGTGTCAAGAACACGGGGAAAGCAGGGGATGTGATCCTCGCTGTTGCGGATGTTCTTCTGAATAATGTGGATTCTTACTGTGCTAAGAACAGAGTTCATTTAAGTCATAGTGAATTGCACTTTGACGCATGAATTGTGATTTGGTTTGCAGCTTATGAGTGACAGCATTTGTTCTGTAAACAAGTAATATATTCATGGCAATTATAACTGGGATGCATACATTGAAGTTCTCTCTTTAATTTACCGTCAGGTATAAATACTAATGGCTACTCTATTAGAAACAATAGAAAAATTATTTTACTGGGAGGCTTCCACCAAAGTTGAATCATAATTAGCGTCAGGAAAAGTTTGTTAAAATAATTGTTTATTTATGATACCATTATACACTCTCTCTCCCCTCTAAAACTCCTATAATGTTAGTTCCTTAATTGACAAATATTTTCTGAAGTATTTCAAAAAATAGTACCTGTACCTTTTTTCTTTATTTATATTATTAACTCACTCTTTTTATTAATGTTCTGTGCTGTGCTGTTCCGGTGCCATACCCAGTGATTCTAAAAATGATAAGGAGGATCGAGAAAAATTGTGCCCTAGAAAGAGGTAAGGCTCAGCCTTTTCTATTCACTTTTATCTGTTCGACAGTCCCTTTGTTACCCTCTTCTTCAAAACTTATATGCTTCATGTATCAGGATGGATACTATTTGTGATTTATGATATTTATTTTTGTAGATGGTATGCTCGTGGTATGAGCTTGCTGTATTTAAGATTCCCTGTCCATTCATGGAGCCTGTATAATCAATGCTATTTACTGCTGTTATTCAATGCTTCTGGTAATTGAAGATCTTGTGTTTGTCAGAAGGCCTTCTCATCTGTGTATTTCTGTGGTATTTTCAAAGTCTAAAGTTATAATCTAAAATTTAAATAGATAAATACCTTTGCTGAAAGGACCCAAAGGTGTCTGGATAATGAAAGGGAAAGTGCTATTGTCACTTCACACGGTCCGTCTCACTTTGAGTTTGTGCTTTGATGACTTCACAGGAGTATCTCTAGATGATTCATGCTTCAGTTATGAACTCTTCGGGGAATGTACCTCCATTCTGCAATAAAAGTTAATTGATCTACACTAGAGAACTCAGAAGTCGGCAACTTGTTCTTCAGATCAGTAAAATAAAACTTCAAGTTTATGATTGTAGATGCTAAAATGAGTCAGAAAATTCATAAATTTGCTTTACTTTCCCCATGTTTCTACAGTAACAGTTGCAGAACAACGAACTAACTTGACCTAAAATGCAAGGAAAATACTTAAAATCAGTGTTTTATTATTGATACTAAGCATTCCCCTTACAGATCTGCAATTAAGTTCACAAAGTGGCAATGATATCAAATGTTTTTGGCCTTAGAACACTTAAATCAACTAATTTTGATGATCAGTTCTTGTCCTTGGTAAATGGAGTGGATGAAATAGAAAATTTATAAGGCCATTGAAACCTATTGAATCTCACAAATTCATGTATTAGGAAACAAATATTCAAGCAAGCAGGAGCTATGCAAAAGGATAAAATTCTTACACACAAGCATGCTCTTATTGGTTGCCAAAAGACACTAATTGGATCTTCATTAGAGTTATAGAAAGAACAAAGTCCTGAGAAAGTTGGCAACAAGTCAACAGGCTGAAGGTTCTTGGGGTATAGAAATAATCATGCGGAGACGCTTCCAATTTCCTTACACAAGTTGAAATTCTACTATGGTAGTGAATGGAGAAACTCAACTAGTACAATAGCATAAGTGTTTGCTCAAAATCTAAGTCAAGTGAAGAATGGAAGCAAGAAGAAGGATGAAGTCATTGATGATTTGTCTCCTTTGCTTTCATCCTTTCCTATAGGCAAACAAAGATCCAACATAAGAAGTAGACCGAGAATATGAGTGACATAAATCTTGGGCACAACAAAATATAGAATGGAGCAGCCCCCTGTAGTGATGAAAATGTTAGAAAATGTAACTAGGTTCGGTCTTCAAAATGTTCTTTGTGCCTATATCCAGTGTTGATAATATCAGGGTCGGCAAAATATCAGCGAGGGTCCAGAAAACATCTTATTGGAAATATCGGCGAAAATATCGGCAAGCATAAAAAATGCAGAAATATATTCTTTTTTTTTTGTTTTTGTTTTTGTTTTTTTTTGTTTTTTTTTTTTTGTTTTTGTTTTTTTTGTTTTTGTTTTTGTTTTTGTTTTTTTGTTTTTTGTTTGTTTTTTTGTTTTTTTTTGTTTTTTTTTTTTTTTTGTTTTTTTTTGTTTTTTGTTTTTTTTTGTTTTTTGTTTTTTTTGTTTTTTGTTTTTTAGTTTTTAGTTTTTAGTTTTTTAGTTTTTAGTTTTTTTGTTTTTTTTAAACATATAAAGCAATAACAACATGAAATAAACACATTGGCACATAAATATGAAGAAAGCACTCATATATATGATGTCAAATAGAAATGATACATCAAAAGCGATACCAAATCCTGCTGATCCCTGATAATTGTCCAATCAAGGACTCAAATGTGGAAAACCAATACAAAATAACATCACATATATAAAAGTATCTCATCATCATGAGTTATATGTAGCAAAACAAATAAAACTAGGAGCTATCTATCTGAAATCAGTGCCCTCTCCCCCTTTTACAGGAAAACATGATGAGCTGTTTGCCAGGCCTGCCCCTAGCAGTAGAAGGCACTGGCCTTGCCTCTGCACCTAATGTCAAATAATGAGTGCTAGGTATGGAGCTCTGCTCTCCTATATCTATAGCAGATGGTGTTGATGCTGATGCTCCCACAGTCTCCTCCTCCTCTTGCTGCCCCTGTTCTAATGGATCATCTCGCTCTAACCATGAAGGTGACCCCTCCAAAAAGGGCACCTCAAGCTCCACCCTCCATTGAGACAATACATCAATATTGTCTAAGGAAATGGCATTTGGATCCATTGGTGCTTCTATTTGCTTCACTCGATGTCGGATATTGTAATGCATATTCACTAAATCATTGAGGCGTGCGAACTCCAACCTGTAAGAGTGTCAAAAAAACTAATGAGTCTTGAGTCTTGACACTTGAGGGTCATAAATTAAAAATTAAAAATTACAGTACTTACTCAACTGAAGGCTGAAGTTCAAAGTTATACCTGTTGTGCTTTTTTGCGTGTATTTTCTCAAATACACTCCAATTGCGCTCACACCCTGAAGAGCTACATGTTTGACTCAAGATTCTTATGGCTAATTTCTGCAAATTTGGTGCCCTTGCACCATAGCTTCGCCACCAAATATCTACAACAAAATAAAGAAATAAAAAAGTCAAAAACTTAAAACATAATTAAACTTTCAATTAAAGTTACATAATTGAATCTTAAAAATCTATAATTATAAATAAGGAAATTCTAAATTGAAAATTCTAATGAGTGATGACTTGTTACTTACATGGCACGAAGAGGTCCTTTCCCTAATAGCATCATCAAAGCCAAATATGCCAACACAATCTTGATAAAACTGTATCTCGCAATTGATTTTGCTACGAAGCTTAGGATTAGGTACCATCCTCTGAATACAGGAAAGGAGCCCTTCCATGACCTCGCCATCAAAATCAATGGCACATTTGTATGACAATACGGGGTTGAGGAAGAGTGCTGCTACATGAATGGGTCGATGAAGCATCCCTGTCCACCGACTATCAATCACATCCCATAACATCATATGCCTATCAAGCCCAACGAAACCCTTGTCTTCTCAATAAGAACGAATGGCCTCCTTGGCCCTATCCATGGCCTCATACAAATAAGCCATTGCAGGCTTGCCCCCATCTACCAATCTCAGAACCTTTACTATAGGTTTACTAACTGAGAAAGCCTCTTCTACTCCCTGCCAAAACGTGTCAGAGTACACCATTTTTGCAATGGCTCTCTCGTCCTATCTCTTGCTGTATCTACAATCATGCCACTCATCAAAAACAAGCATTTGCTTCAACTCGAATTAGCATCGAAGCAAAGACTGAAAAGTAATAAAGTTGGTGGAAAAACGTGTGATAGTAGGACGCCACAACTCCTTGTTTCTAGTGTACCTCCTCATGAGGCTAAGAACAATAGCATGGTTATAAATAAACTTGGGGACGCTCTCCTAGCCATATTAATCACCTCCTTGATGAAGGAAAGTTTCCCCATATCCTCAAGCAACAAATCGAGACAATGCGCTGCAGCCTGCACACGGAGTCTAAAATAATGTGTTGTGCCTCTCCATAAGCATCCTGCTAGTAGACACATACTTCGCTGCATTGTTTGTTATGACTTGCATTGCATTCTACACACCAATCTCCCGGATGAACCCATCTAACAACTCACATATCATTGCTGCATCTTTGATATGTGCTAATGCATCCACTGATTTAATAAACATGGTACCTTTAGGACAATGTACCAAGAAATTTAGAAGGGTCCTACACTTCCTATTTGTCCAACGATCAGACATCACCGTGCCTCCAGAAACTTCCCATGTTTGTTTCAACTCCACCAATCTAGAGTTGATGTCTTGCTTTTCTGCTTGAAGAATTGGTCCCCACAACTCCTCATATGTAGCACTTTTGTACCCTGGGCCCACAACAACAATAGCATCACACATTGGCTGCCAAAATGGATTGGTTTTGGTGATGTTGAGAGGTAAGTCGCTCCAGAAAAGACATCTCCCCATAACTCTATTTGCTTCTTGCTTTTTTTTTTAACAATTGATTTTATGGAAGGTTGTGCTCCATGTCTTGTTCGTGGAACAAAAAATGATGACCTCGCACTATCAATAGCAGGGGATGCTGTGGAGCCCCTCCCACTACCCTTAGCCTGAAAATCAGAAGAAGCTATCGCGAAAGATCTACCTACACATCAATCTTGTTTTTTTCTGCCTCTTCCTTCTTTCTGTCTTTTTCATCAATTACTTCAAGAGCTTTTTGTATAAACTCCGAACTAGAAACTGTACAATGCCCAACATCATGTCCAGGGAGGCTAGCTAGATGGTATTTCTATCGCGTAACCCCTCCTGTCATCCTGGTCCCACACAATTTGCATGATAGATATGTTCAATTTGTCCCACCATCAGGCTCCCCATACTCCCAAAATGGGTCCAAGGCTTTTGGCATATTTGTAGTGAGCTAATTCAAACCTAGGGCACCAAAAAAACAAAAAATTGGAATTAATGATTAAAGTTACTCCACCCATACACAAAAAATAATAAGTAATAACCACCTCATTTTACAAAATAATTTTTTTGCTACATTATTTGCAATGTGAATTCAATGAAAAATGACAATAAGAGGGTGCATTTGAAAGTTAAAAAAAGAAATGGAGTTTGCTGTCCAAATATGGAGAAAACCCTTGCATTGGCTCATGGGCATGAAAATCATAGCAAATGGAAAAAAGAAGAAGAAGCAAAATGTTGGTAGGCAAAGAGGCAAGCAAGAATAACCCTAAATCTATGAAAAAAATCATTAACATAGGGGTTTTTAAGAACATACCTGTTAATGGAAGAAATGAAGTTTGTCTCACTGTTCTTCAATCTTTGATCAACAAAAAATTCGTAGTTGGTGGTGATAATGGCTCTTCGATCCTCAATTCCTCCTTGACAACTACCACAACGCTCTCCCCTTCCTTCTCCAACACTCAAAAAATCAAAATGAGCAAAAAAAATAAATTGTTTTTTCCCTTTTCTAGGCGTGGGTTAGACGGACTGACGATATTTACTATCGTCACGCGATATTTTCGCGAGATATGGCGATATCTCATAAATATTGCAATATTTTTGGGGAGCGAAAATATCGCAATATTTATGGGGAGCGAAAATATCGCAATATTTCAGCTCCCCGAAAATATCGCGATATTTCTGAATATCAGCGATATATCGTCGATATTGTCAATACTGCCTATATCATTGTATATTTTATCTAAAAGAAAAAGAAAAGAAGAAAAAGAAAAGAAGAAAAAGAAGAAAAATATTTATTATTATTATTATTTTATTAGATAAGCATGTTCTTCATGCTTCTAGGATTTGTTGAGTCAAAGAGTCGATGTTCTATTTAGACCTATTGTAAAGAAAAATAAAAAATAATTTTTAAATATGTAATCTGGGTCAAAAACCCCTCTAGATGCCAAGTCGGTGTACCTGTCAAGTCGGCCCAATCCCAAAGGATACGTCTATTTGCACCCCTTTGGACAATATAGATTGAGGATGATTTGAACTTATTTGGACACACACAATTCGCTTAATTGGTTCTGAAATTTTGCAGAAGGAGGGCCAAAGTCTGAAGATGGAGAAGGGTTTGTGGAAGTTTTGCCTCATCATATTTCTTGATGAAGATTCGTTGCTGGTCTCTTGTTGTTGATGGATTTACTGTGCAAAAGGAGGGTTTGACTTGGCATCTAGAAGGCTGGTATTTTTCTGTTGTATGGGTCTTGGATATCTCACTTTGATCTGATCCTATAAGAAGATAATTTTTTTGAGTTTTCCCCTTTGAGGGGTTTTGACTTGGCTTGGAGCCTATATCTTGTGCTCTTTGTTCTCTTGTTATATTCATGTTTATATTTGATGAAAGAAACATAATAATAATTAATAAGAAGCCAACTAAATTCGCAAGCATTTATCAAAGTATGAGAAATCTAATATAAGTTGCAAGCCTCCCGATTTCTCAACATGGTATCAGAGAAAAGGTTAGAAGTTGGAGGCCTGAAGATCACTCTGTTGGCAATTTGGATCAAAGTCTCATGCTTTCTATGGATCAACTTAGATTTGTTTTGTGGCAAGAGGATTGATGTATATACACTCTGTGACTCACAATAATCAAAGAGAGGATCGCTTTTGTTGTCACGGTGATAATTCTCTATGTTTAGTTTGGATCATATCATATTCTTGTGGATCTATGTGGCTTAGATCTTTTTTAATATGCAGTAGTTTGTTTACTTAAAAACTCACTCATAGATACGATCCTGTGAAGTCTGTACAAATGATGGTTCTCAGGTTCGTAATAGAGCCCACTGTGGAGGCACATATGATTACAATGTATTACAATGGCATGCATGTATAATTTCATAGGAAGAACGAGGGCTCATATATGTGTATATTTGGTGGCTCACTCTACAGTGTTCAAATGAATCGTATTCTATTTGGTGGCTCGCTTACATTGTTGTAACTCACATAGTCAATAAATTGCATTTCTCAAAGCTCTGAGGCTCGGTAAGTGATTCTAATTATGTTAAGTTATGGTATGTTCTATGCTTATAACAGTTTACTTCTTTTTCTTATTATATTCCACCGATTAGCAATCACATGTACATAAAGTAAAGTGCAGATAGAACATTAAACGATCGACAGAAAACAAGCCAAGACAAGAGACACAAGATGTGGCAGCTAGCCAGGGACAAACCCCACAATGTGTGGGGAAACCCTTTGATCAAATCTTCTTTTATCTTCAATAATTCAGCAGAGAGAAATAGTACAATAAATCTGATTCATATCAGCAGTAGCAAACCCTAGATCAGTAGCATCAGCATTAGCGGCTTCATTGTCAAACTAGGGCAGACCATATCTCACAAACCGACAGTCGGATTGACTTCATTCCACCACCAAAAGTTTCGGCTTCCATAGGAGGTTCAGATGAACCTACAGCGCAGTTCAGATCAGGAGATCTTCTAAGCCACGCAAGTCAATCTTTACTTCTGCAGTTGTAGCTTCAGTTTCAGCAGTTTCCGGTTTCAAACTAGGGCAGTCGATATCTTGCAAACCGTTCGTCGGATTGACTTCATTCCACCACCAAAAGTTGCGGTTTTCAAAGGAGGTTCAGATGAACCTACAACGCAGTTCCAAAGAGGAGATCTTCTAGGCCACGCAAGTCAATCTTTACTTCTGCAGTTGTAGCTTCAGTTTCAGCAGTTTCCGGCTTCAAACTAGCGCAGTCGATATCTTGCAAACCGTTCGTCGGATTGACTTCATTCCACCACCAAAAGTTGCGGCTTTCAAAGGAGGTTCAGATGAACCTACAACGCAGTTCCAAAGAGGAGATCTTCTAGGCCACACAAGTCAATATTTACTTCTGCAGTTGTAGCTTCAAATTCAACAACTT
This sequence comes from Pinus tabuliformis, assembly GCA_031772625.1. Classification (NCBI taxonomy): domain Eukaryota; kingdom Viridiplantae; phylum Streptophyta; class Pinopsida; order Pinales; family Pinaceae; genus Pinus; species Pinus tabuliformis. The sequence continues at coordinate 3,496,907 of CM062811.1, read as the reverse complement.
CCGGCTTCACATGTGTGAGAGAGAGAGACCCATTTCAGCGCAATAGAGAAGAGACTCATATCTGCGCAGTAGAGAGAGAGAGATGTGATGAGATGAGTGAGTCCAAATGAGGAAAAGTCCTCTTATATTTATACACAACGTTGGTGGATGAATAGATGCGACTGTTGGGCTTCTGAGCCTACATGAGTTGTAGGTCGGCTTGATAATAATTCCATAATCAAAATAAATTCATATCTCCATGAATACTTATCGGAATTGGATGATCTTTATATCAATCCTACACCTCTCGACGAGAGGAATCTAATAAAAATATTATTAGCCATGAATAAGATGACCCACATGAAGTTTTGCCCTGGTTGCCAATTTTAACACTCCCTCTCAACCATGGAGAACTTCATCTGCAATCTGTCTATCGGTCGTTACTATTTATCCATCAAATGCACTGCCTTGTACAGCCTGACCCTTGCCCTGCGCTGCTCTATTTTGCCTGTTTTGCTTTGTCTTGTTCTGCCCTGCACTGATCTGTACTGTTTTGTTCTGTTCTGCTCTGCTCTTGCATTGTTCTGTTCTACTCTGCTTTTGTCCGAATTATGAAGAAGAAGAAATGATCGAGGATGTAACAAACTGACTCAAAGTCAGTCTCAGAGTATGTACCACTGGTCCCAGACCAGTCTCAACCAACCCAAAGTCAGCGTCATAGTGAGTACAACTCCAATGGTCCCAGACCAATATCATCCTCCACTGACTCAAAGTCAGTCTCAGAGTATGTACCACTGATCCAAGACCAGTGTCAACTGACCCGAAGTCAGCGTCATAGTATGGTACAACTCCTACCACTGGTCCCAGACCAGTATCATTGATCCCAGATCAATGGAGGTCATCCTAGCGTAGGGAGTACGGTAGTTACAACGATGCGTCCATCGGTACTACTATGGTCCCTAACTTCATTTCCCTGCTCATTGATCAGATGAGAGGTACTTCCCATGAGTCCCCAGACTGCATGGGTAGGATGCCTCGACAGGAGAACTAATCAATCCTGTCCTCACAGGAGAACACATCAATCCTGCTACAATTGCCATGGAGAACACATCAATCCAGGCCTCACAGGAGAACACATCAATCCTGCTACAATTGCCATGGAGAACACATCAATCCAGGCTGCCATGGAGAACACATCAATCCAGGCCTCACAGGAGAACTAATCATCCTGCTACACAGGAGAGCGAATCATCCTGTTCCACAAGAGAGCGAATCATCTTGTCCCACAAGAGAGCGAATCATCTTGTTCCAGTGTGCACCACTAGGGGAGGGTGAGTCACCTTGTGGTCATATGTTGTTCCAGTAGGAACCACAAGCCCTCAGAGCTCCCAGAGCTCAATGTATGCAACATGCAAGACTCTTGTACAAGGGTTTCTTGCCGACTCCAAGTCGTTTGGGAAAATCACAGATTAGATCTTTCCTCGGGGCTTTGACAAGGTGTATCAACCTATACATCATCTTAATGTGATGGAGCTTCCTTGCTCATCGACTTACCATATCCCAGATGATGTCTATCTGCTAGAGCAATTGACGAATATGGGATTCCTCAATAATTGAATCCCACCTCTGGTTGTTACAGAGAATCACAGTGGTATCCAATGTAAATCCAAACAGCTCACTGAAGAGCTTTCACAACCAAACTGCCTCACACGAGGTTATGCTAGCAACAATATATCCTACTTCGGCGGTGCTCAAAGCCACTGACTTCTGCTTCCTGCTCATCCAGGGTATCGAAGCAGATCCCAAGGTGAAACAGTACCCAGAAGTGCTCTTACGGTCCACCACACTGCCTGCCCAATCAACATCAGTATATCCAAGTCCGGCAGTGTATCTTAATCCATGAGAGATTGTGTCCTGAAGACATCTCAGAAGATTCCTGGCATCAATCTAGTAAGGCTCAACCAAATATGAGCTCACAATGCTAACTGCAAAACATATGTTCGGACGGAGGTTCACCGAGAACATCAATGCGAATGAGTTTTTGAAACTCAGAGGCATTTCCCAAGTCTAGTCCGACATCACTACCATATAACTTCTAAAAGTTAAGATCCTCGAGGTAGTCACAGGCTTGCAGTCCATCATACCAAATCTTTCCAATATCTTTACCACATATTTTCCTTGAGATAGGAAAATTTCCCTTGGCTTCTGCCATACTTCAAGTCCTTGGTCCTTCATTTCAAATTCAGAAGCCATCTCCCTCTTACATTTGTGAATGAGAGGGTTTGCACCTGTTAGAAAGAGGTCATCCACGTACAACAACGATATGAGAGGCTTGTCATCTTCAACCTTACAGTAAAGGTTAGGATCAACATCACTCCTAGTGAATCCCAGCTTCATCAAGTAGCTATCGATCCTCTCATACCATGCTCGGGGTGCTTGCTTCAGCCCATAGAGAGCATTCTTCAACCTGCATACATGAGTTTTTCAATCATAAATCTCAAATCCTTCAGGTTGCTCCACATAGACCTCTTCTTTGATAGAACCATGTAAGACCGCGATCTTGACATCCATCTGATGTAGGTTCCATCCTTGTGAAGCCACAAGGGCTATGATCAAGCGGATGATCGTATATCTGGCAACATGTGCAAATATCATAGTCTATACCTCCCTTCTAGGATAAACCACGAGCAACAAAATGAACCTTATACTTTTCCATACTTCCATTTGCTGCATGCTTTATCTTGTAAATCCATTTTGAAGTAACAATTGTCTTGTCCAGGGTCTGGGAACTACTTCCCAGACATCATTCTCCATAATAGACCCATATTCTATGGTCATAGCATCCTTCCATAGTTAATGCTTGATGACATCTGAGAATGATGAAGGTTCATTTTATATGATCGTGCTCATGATGGTCAGGTATCCCTGATACCTGTTAAGTTTCTTACTTTGATGGAAGGTTCGTCAAGGTGCAACATGTCCTTCAGCATCATCAAGTATCCCCCTAAGCCATGAAGGCCTCTTCCTAGAAGAGGAAGGCTCATGTGGATGAGGATCAATCGGATCCATGGGTTCTTCTACATCAGGCATTGATTCATCATCCTTTTCTTTCGGTTCCCTGGTGTCGGCTTCTTGAGAGCTACTCAAAGTCAGCAGATTGTCCACCTTGCTGAGGGCCATATCTTTGTCAAAGGTGACATCATGACTAATCACGACTTCCCTTTGACCGATGGTGAACATTTCTTCAGGGGTTTAGGAACCCAATGCTTGATGAGGGCATCGATTTTGTACATATACAACGGTGATTGTAGTTTCAGCCCATAGAAACTTCGGAAGTCTTTGATCATGTAGCATGGCCCGGATAGCTTCCATCATTGTGCGGTTCTTCCTTCTCACCACACCATTCTGCTTAGGAGTATGTGGTGTAGTAGTCTCCCTCTTAATGCCAACCTCAGGTATGCCTGAGTGAACCAATTGTAATATATCGGAGGTCTTGCTTTGGCTTGAGGGGAATGGTCCCCTTTTGAGCTTTCCTTCGGCACATCCTGGACATACACCTTCTTTCTCTACTCAGAATTCGGGCATCCCTGTCACCATCTGTCTTACATCGGGTAGAGCTTTGTAATGAAGGTGGGCAAACCTCCGATGCCAAAGTTCGGACTAAATAGTTGTGTCACAAGACATGACACCTAGCGGACTTCCATCGACCTGATATAATGAATCAACACTAAACCCAAGAATAAAGGCATCTTTAACATTATTTTTCCATATACATACCTTGCCATCGCTGAAGGTTACCTTGTAGCCTTTGTCTTCCATTGCCGAGATGGACACTAGGTTCTTTTTGAGGTCAGGTGCATTTAATACATCTTGGAATTTCTAGCCTTCTTGAATGCTTGTCCTCTTCCTTGATTCCCAACTCTCGTCTTACCTTTGCTGTTGAATTTGTCATTCCTTTGATTGCCATCAGAGGGATTTCGAGTTGCACCACTGCATACTGTACCATGCTTCTCTAATCATGATTATCATCATGCTGCCCATGTCCATGATTTTATCCATCATAATGCTGCTCAAACTAGTGTGCATCATCATCATGCTATCCTATATGTCCATGATCTCATGTTGCCCTTTATGTCCGTGATCTCATTCATCATGATGCTCATGATCTCATACATAGTGACTTGCTTTATCGCAAATGTAACATCGTCATTTTCTTCTAGCCTTAGGTCCAGCCTTTCCTTTTGATTTAGTCCCAGAATTATTTCTTTTCTTTGCATGAGAAGAAAAGGCAGCAGGAGGACCTTTAGGCATGGGCATTTCTTGCACTTCTTCCCTTGTTTCTTCTTGAATGCATCTAGCCATTAATTCCTCGAAACCAGGAATTACATTATAGTTCAAAAGAGTAGTCCTGAACACATACCATTCAAATGGCAATCCTCCAAGAGTTGTGAGTGCCATTTCTCTGTCAGTAATAGTTTCCCCAATAGATAGGAGATCGTTCTTGATCTCGGTGATTCTTAAGAAGTATGCTTGCATACTTTCATCTTTACCCTTCTTGATTTCCCTCAGCTTATTTCTAAGAAACAAAACTTGATTTGCATCATTAACTTTAAATAAACTCACCAGTCTATCGTAGATTTCCTTGGAGGTGTCCAGTTCAGAGATGTAGGCCACCAAGTGCTTGTCGATAGAGTCCCGTATGATCTTCTATTGTTTTGACTTCTCCATTTTTTTCATTTGTTCCAGGCAGCAGTGGATGCATTTGATGGAGGCTCAACAATATTGCTTCTCACATGATCCAACACTCCTTGATTCTCAAGGGTTAGATCGATAGACATCTTCCATCCGTGATAGTCAGCTTTCTCACGGAGCTTGTCTTCGGCAGGAAAGAGTGTTGAGGACCCCATAGTTCTTTTAGGATAGCCTTGCCAATCTTCTCTTCAATGATTGCTCTTGCTCTTGCTCAGGCTTTGTCTTCACTTCAGCTCTAATACCATGTTAAGTTATGGTATGTTCTATGCTTATAACAGTTTACTTCTTTTTCTTATTATATTCCACCGATTAGCAATCACATGTACATAAAGTAAAGTGCAGATAGACCATTAAACGATCGACAGAAAACAAGCCAAGACAAGAGACACAAGATGTGGCGGCTAGCCAGGGACAAACCCCACAATGTGTGGGGAAACCCTTTGATCAAATCTTCTTTTATCTTCAATAATTCAGCAGAGAGAAATAGTACAATAAATCTGATTCATATCAATAGTAGCAAACCCTAGATCAGTAGCATCAGCATTAGCGGCTTCATTGTCAAACTAGGGCAGACCATATCTCACAAACCGACAGTCGGATTGACTTCATTCCACCACCAAAAGTTTCGGCTTCCAGAGGAGGTTCAGATGAACCTACAACGTAGTTCAGATGAGGAGATCTTCTAAGCCACGCAAGTCAATCTTTACTTCTGCAGTTGCAGCTTCAGTTTCAACAGTTTCCGGCTTCAAACTAGGGCAGTCGATATCTTGCAAACCGTTCGTCGGATTGACTTCATTCCACCACCAAAAGTTGCGGCTTTCAAAGGAGGTTCAGATGAACCTACAGCGCAGTTCCAAAGAGGAGATCTTCTAGGCCACGCAAGTCAATCTTTACTTCTGCAGTTGCAGCAGTTTCCGGCTTCAAACTAGGGCAGTCGATATCTTGCAAACTGTTCGTCGGATTGACTTCATTCCACCACCAAAAGTTGCGGCTTTCAAAGGAGGTTCAGATGAACCTATAGCGCAGTTCCAAAGAGGAGATCTTCTAGGCCACGCAAGTCAATCTTTACTTCTGCAGTTGCAGCTTCAAATTCAATAGCTTCCGGCTTCACATGTGTGAGAGAGAGAGACCCGTTTCAACGCAATAGAGAAGAGACTCATATCTGCGCAGTAGAGAGAGAGAGATGTGATGAGATGAGTGAGTCTAAATGAGGAAAAGTCCTCTTATATTTATACACAACGTTGGTGGATGAATAGATGCGACTGTTGGGCTTCTGAGCCTACATGAGTTGTAGGTCGGCTTGATAATAATTCCATAATCAAAATAAATTCATATCTCCATGAATACTTATCGGAATTGGATGATCTTTATATCAATCCTACACCTCTCGATGAGAGGAATCTAATAAAAATATTATTAGCCATGAATAAGATGACCCACATGAAGTTTTGCCCTGGTTGCCAATTTTAACAAATTATCGTATGATACACATCATAAACTATTGGCTCGCTATAAGCATCGTAACTCTGTGGATTACTCGCTCTTTGAGCAAATCGTTGTTCACACAATGATCACAATATACTGTGGCATGTACACTATGGATGGTATCATACAATGATGGCTTAGACCTGGCAGATAATGTTCTAGCTTGCAAAATGATGACTTTGCCCTAGATCTCTACAACTCTGAGCATCGAAGTATTATAGTGGCATCGTTAAAAAGTGGTCTCTCAACATTACAATGATGATGCCATTATATTTCCTATCTCTAAGGCTCGGCATTATTATGTGAGGATCATATTCCTTATGATTATTGTTGCTCCTGTAGCCCGTGACTCGCTTGACATCACATTTGTTATGCATTTAATGAAGGATAAGGGTTATGGTTGACAATGGCTATATAATGCTTGGTAGATCGCTTTGTTGCTGAGGTTTGTAGCTCACATTTAAATCACATTTCCTTGTCTCACTTTGAACTACTGTGACTTGCACAATTTTTGGAAGCCCGCATATGATAACTCAGATTCATATATATGCTTTATGGCACTTATAAGTCAACTGTGACATTGCACTTTGAGTGGTATCACTATATAGTTCGTGTGGCATCTTTATCACTACAATGGTTCAATCTTACAATGACACACAATTATGGAACAAATCATCAATGGCTCCTACATATATATTCTTAGTGACACCGTTACACAATAAACATTGCTTCCAGTGTTAAGGTATTAGGCTTTTATTAATATCGCACTATAGTGACAGTATATTGGCACACATTCATAAAGTTGAGGCTCACATTATAGAGGACTGTGACATGAAACCTATGAGTTGTGGCATCATAGACTCTGCGACATCAATGGTATATATGACATTGAAAAGTTATGGCTTAGAAGCTTATGACATATGGAAAAGAAAGACCGAAACTATAAATTGCATATACAAGAAGCGTCTACATCAAATTCGAACCCAAACTCTTTGCGGCGTTATAAAGTAAGTCCGAAATTAATTCTAGTTTTGTAACAGCTAACGAGAAGTCCATCTTGTGGGAAGCACAAGTATGACAAGCTGCGACGTTATCTCCATTCCAAATACATAAACAAAGGATATATCAATGAAGTCGACCTACCAATAAATTTGTCGAAGCAATAACAATGGCTATATTAACATACTACAATAGCTCGTGTCGACATCTCTTGAAGGGTTGCTATACTATCCTATGGCTCGTTTGGTTTTGTTGACAATGAGAACGGTAATCTTGGCAGCAAATTAGTAATGACTTGAAGATTGTGAAAATAACCTTATTGTAGAAAAAGGCAATAATGGAGAACAAGTATGATAAGAATGCTGAGGTATGCAAATGCATTTTATGTTTTTGAAAATCCTAAGAATCTTGGGTTTGTGGGCCTTACAATCTTGTGAAGTCTTGAAAACTCTTGGTATTTATGGTTTTTGTACCCTAGTTCACATTGAACAAACCCTATAAGCAAAAATCTATGTTGCACGAGTTTTTGATACGCGGGTACTTCAGGTACAGGGGAACAAGTATTCGACATGGCTAGAAGCTTTGCCCAAATTTACAAGAAATGTCAAGTTGGGAGTGACAATAATATGATATATTAAAATTTAATATATATTAAAAATAAAATAAATTAATTAATTTAAAAAAAATTAAAGTGTAAAGATTATGTACATACCAAATTAAAACAAACAATTAACATATAAAACACCTTTACCACTTACTCAACAATTAACATATGAAACACCTTTACCACTTAATGAAAATTAAGAAAAAAAAACAACCAATGTTAAATATAAAAATAATATAGTGAAAATTATGAAAAAAAACAACAAATGTCAAACAAAACAAGATAAGAATTTTAAATCTAATACTTGTGGAATTTAACAAATTCAAGATAGGAATTTTAAACCTAATACTTGTCTACTTTCAACAAATTCTGCAATTTTAATGTTTGTTTAGATTGTTTTAACCAAAAATGTTGACAATAAAGAAAATAAATTAGATCACTCTGTAATGGACAACTTTCCCATCAAATTCCATCATGCAAAGAAATATGTGGAATTTGAAACACTTTCAAAATTTGCCAATCAAATTCCATCCTGAAAATTCCATCTTGCAAAGAAATGTGTAAAATATTGAACTTTGAAACGCTGCCAAAAAAAATCAAAATATTAATCCATCAACAATTTACCAATCAAATTCCTTCATGACAAAGAAACATTTGGAGCTCCCAAATTGGAAAAAAAGGTTGTTATTACTTGATTATTATGTGATTTCATGCAACGCTATATTATGCAATTTTAATGTTTGTTTAGATTGTTTTAACCAAAAATGTTGACAATAAAGAAAATAAATTAGATCACTCTGTAATGGACAACTTTCCCATCAAATTCCATCATGCAAAGAAATATGTGGAATTTTGAAACACTTTAAAAATTTGCCAATCAAATTCCATCCCGAAAATTCCATCTTGCAAAGAAATGTGTAAAAGATTGAACTTTGAAACACTGCCAAAAAAAAATCAAAATACTAATCCATCAACAATTTGCCAATCAAATTCCTTCATGGCAAAGAAACATTCGAAGCTCCCAAACTGGAAAAAAAGGTTGTTATTACTCGATTATTATGTGATTTCATGCAACGCTATATTATATTCAACTTTGAAATTCAATTTTGGAAATTCATAAAATGAAACTGACCAACACACCACTCTTTCTCTTTTTGACCATCACTATAATTCATTGAATCTTATCATTAAAGCTTCAAGATAGGCTTCAAGAGAGCAAACTTATTTGCAATTGTTGAACTTCAAGATTTGCAACAAAAGCTGCCAAGGAATGATGGACAAATGTCAATATTTTGTTGAAACCTTTGCTACATCTCCATGTCTTTCTCGCTTTACAGAGTTCATGCAGTCCAACCTCTTGACTTGGCATGTATCACTTAGCAAGTAAACAAATGGTACTTTCCCTACTCAAAATAGGTACCCGGCATGTCAAAATATGCTGCAGTGAGGCTCCTGAAATGCTCCAAAATACCCGCTGAAGCTCTCGACGGTTTTGGAGCGTTTCGTACCAACTCCCAAGTTCCCAGAAGTGCGGGAGCGTGGGGTATGTGCTCTCCAATGGCTTGTAGCGGTACCCATGTAACTATGGTAAAAATCCTAACCCTATCTAATTGTTCCCTCTAAGGAATCCCTAGCTTTTGGGAAATGGTATCTAGGGTTTGCAGGCTGAGTGTTCTTTGATATTAAAATATCTCGAAACCCTAGCATAAAAGAGTTTTGATAGAAAGATTCTAGGGTATGTATTAAACCCTAGCAAAAGATGGATTAAGATAAATCCTAGGGCTTGAAGACAAAAAGCCTAGGATTGGGTGTCTCTGCTAAAAGAAAAAACCCTAATAAGGGTCAGGTCAAAGAATATTTACGGTTTGTAACTAGAATCCTAGAATTACACTTTTGAGAAATCATAAAATCCTAGATTGACATAATTGACATCATGCTCTTGTCTTTGTATATTTTGCTTGGTTGTACTTGCTGTTGATTGCAGGCACATAATGAAGGCTGTCAAAAGCAAGATGAGAAGGATGGAAGAACAAAGTAAAGCAAGATTCGTGCTTGATGATGGCTTCTTGATAATGATGAGCATGATGCAGGGACCCTGATGATATTTAAGCTTCCAACCAATGAGCATATTCTAGGAACATATTGATAATTGAACGCTGAAGCATAAACTTGTTGCAATATGTAGATAAAGCATGCAAAGGAATGTTGACTTCAGAGAAAACAAGTAGCAGAATTTGACATGACACTCTAGATGATTGTAACGAACAAAGTTCGTATATGTAGCATAGTAATCTTCAAAACACTTGGAAGACGCAAACATCCATAGTAGGACAAGTAATTGTATATTGAATATTATATAAAAGAATTGATGAGAAGATGTGAATGTTACAAATGAGGCCTGCTTATATACCTAGGTAGGTGCCTCTTCATGAGTGGACATGTCTTTTCATTACTAATGACTATTTAGTTAACCTTATTACGATTATTATTGTTTACATTAATTTATTATTTTTAAATAATTTATATTCATAACTTTGCCTTCATCTTCAAAAAGCTTTCTCCTCAAAGATTATTGTTGACAAGGCGTGTCATCTGTTTCTTTGTCTTGTAAACTATTTGCATCTTTCGGTATTCTTTGAGTTGTCATCTTCATTGACACAAGATGATAAGATCCTTGGAGTGATAAATAAAATTGTCAAACTAAGAAGGGATCTGACCATCCTAAGTTAATCTTTTGTGGAATCTTGCGGTGACTGGAAACTTGTGATGAATTGTTATCACATGAGTGGATTGTACAAACTTCAGTATTCCTTGGAACATAAGTTTGTTGTTTATGTTTTGAGTGATACTGGTACATAGATTGATTGAAAAGTCTGCTCTTGTGATTCATATGTCGATAAGGAGTTCTTCTATTTTGACTTTCCCTTATCATGTGTGTGGCAATTTCTTGATTTACTTCAGGTACTGTTGTTTTTGAGTTGGCTACTGAATTATCACTTGGAATTTCCATTGTTTGAACTACAACATTTGAATATGTTTTAACTTCTATTGGTTTCTCATCTTCTTGACTTGTGATATAGACTGGATTGGTATTTGTTCCTTTATCTTCAACTAGGACTGTTACAACTGGAGACTTTAATATTTCTTCTTGAGTAAGTTGTTCTAACTTGCAATTTAGTAACTTATTGCCACTTTTAAGCTTATTTATTTGCGTAAGAAGGTTTTGGTTATGATTCCTTAGACGTAAAAGCTCTTCGCTTTTTGGATTGTTGACTTTATTCTTAGTATCCTCCTCATCTTTTAAACTTTTGATTTGTTCTAATAACCTTTGATTAAGGGTTTTTAAACGCAAATTTTCTTCTTCCTTTTCTGATAGACTGTCGTTGAGTTTCTTCTCAAAACTTTCTTTTCTTGTTCTAATTTGTGTTTTTTAGCTTTACACTTTCTGCTCTGTTCAAGGAGTTTTTGATTATGATCTTTTAAACGAGAATTTTCTTTGGTTTTATTAGATATGACTTCTTCAAGCTCCTTCTGTTTCTCTAATTGAATCTCTTGGAACATCAATTTTGAAATCTCCTTAAGGTCTTGTGATGAGCATGTTATCGATTTTGACTTCATGGTCATGTCTTGGAATGTGATCATCTTTTCCTTATAAGAAAACATCAACATTTTTTTTCCATGTTTAAAAAGAATGTACCCAATTCTTTTAACCAAGGTTGACCTAGAATTATGTCAACCTCTCTGGTAAACATAGTTACAACTCAAAATTGAGATATGTACTCGTAATGATCAATTTTCACTTGTAAATTATTAATTTCATACTCTTTGTCACCAAAAATATTCCTTCTTTCTCCTATGCTTGACTCTGGAATTAATAGTTGATTTGCCAAATTAACATTGATATGATCTGATAACAATATTGATCTCCTTCCCTTGGGTATTCCCTTTTAATATAATTAATCTACAATCTGCAATTGAAAGACCTTAATAGGAAAACTTTCCTTCCTTTGTTTCTGGATTAGACTCCATTTTCTTTGTCAAGATGAACTTAGGGTTTTAAAAGTAAACCCTTTTTCTTTTATATAAACCTTCAAGCTTAGTCAAATTGTTTTTTCCTTCAAACTTTAGTAACAAATCTTTTTAAGGAATCTCCTTTTTTTTGCTTATTTATTTATTTATTTTTAAATCCTTTTACACTTTAATAAAAAATAATATTTTATTAAAGGTAATCATAAAGGATATTAATCACTTTCTATGTATATATGGACTTTAAAACATATTTATATAATATTCTTTACTTTCCTTTGATATATATTAATATTGTCTTGTTCCCATATTATCCTTTACTTTTATATTTATTTATACTCCTAAAAATAATCTTTTCAACTTTTCACAATTATGAAAACCTTTTTTTTTTAGATTTGATCTATCGACTTGAATTTTTGATCCTTTCACTTTCACTTGAATACCAAATAATATGATGTTTTTTTCTTTAATTTATTCAAGTTTAATTTAATAAGCTTTGGTAAAGTTCAATGGTCACAACATTCGGTTTTTATTGTACCTTTTTTATTGTGAGAAATTTTCAATGTCACAATGTTCTTTGAAGGGTCAGGTTGATTGGTGGCAATGGCAACAGAATGAAGTCTGAATGAACAAGTACAGGATGAAGGATTGTATGGCAGTTGCATGGAATGGTCGACAACCTGTATTAGTGCAATGTCGGAAGCTGGGGATCGAACTCGATGGAATGGTGTGCAACTGTTATGGCGGTGTTTTGATAGAGGTTGGGGATCGAACTCGACGGATGGTAGTCTTGCTGCCGCAGGAAATGCTACCGCTATAGTGGCTGTGGAAGAGTGCGGTTGCAGGTGGGCAGTGGTTGCAGACTTGGACCGTTTGCAGAGTGGATGGGTAATTGACAACGGAATGAGGATGAACAAAAGATGTGCGGGTGGTGGTTCGTAGAGGTAGTGGCTCGCTCAATGGCGATGGACTAGGGCCTTTCAGCAACATGCAGATTTTGTTAGTAGATGGAGAGGCTGCGACTGAAGGTGGCACGCAGACGACGGTAGTGATGGCTAATGCAGCGGTTGTTGTCGTCGCTGTGACTAATGGCCAGGTTTCTATGGTCGTGTGGCTTGGCAGCTGTTAGGGGCCAGGTAAGTTGTTATGTTGATCTTCTCTTTTCTTTTTTAATTATTATTACTTTTTATATATATTTGTTTTTTTCCTGTATTTTTTTATAATTTATTTTTTTAGATTTTTAATATGTATTTACTCTCTTTCTTTTTCCTTAATTTTTTTTTCAATAATATAGATTCTTTTTCAATTTTTCTTTTTCCTTTTTCTTTTCAATAATCTCTTTTTTTCCTTATTTTATTTTATTTTATTTTGATTTTTTTCCTTTTTTTTTAATTTGATTTTTTTAAAATATAATTCAATTTTTTTGGCTTTTTTTTTCCTCTTAATGATACATCCTTTTTTTGAATTTTTTATTTATTTTTATTTTTATATGTAATTTCAATATATATATATATATTAAGCATGGCCAAAGCCCTAAATCACTAGTTGGAAAGTATGGAGAAACTCCAAAAACTTCTATAGCGAAACACTTTCAATTTCACGACAGCAAGGTTGACAGAATGTTGATGGCCAAGGGCGCTGTTCATACTGGTTTTCTGCAGCGGTGGAGTGGCTAGAGGGTCGAACAACTCTGATACCTATGTAACAAACAAAGTTCGTATACGCAGCAGAGTAAGCTTCAAAACACTTGGAAGACGTAAACATCCATAGTAGGACAAGTAAAAGAATTGATGAGAAGATGTGAATGTTACAAATGAGGCCTGCTTATATACCTAGGCAGTTCCTCTTCAGGAGTGCGCATGTCTTTTAAGACATGTCTTTTCATTACTAATGACTATTTAGTTAACCTTATTATGATTATTATTGTTTACATTAATTTATTATTTTTATATAAATTATATTCATAACAAGGATATTATAATTGAAACCTCTGATATTGATAATCTGCTTGAACATGTGAAGAGGCTGGAAGGAGAATTTGCTTGATGATGTTGTACCTACAACTGCGTGGTTTGATCATGGAACACATGAATTGTGTTGATAACACTTTTGATGGCTCAGACAAGCATACAGATATAATTGGTATTGGAAAGCTGATATGATACTTTGAAGAATACGAGGCAGGATTTCATTATGAAGGAAGAAGACATGTGCTAGCAGCTGTGAGGAAGCTCGTCTCTTTGTAGAAGACAGATGAACTAGTTGATGACAATGTTGTTTGATGATTGACAAGATCTAGGAAGCTTGAAATTTGATATGACATGATGTTGCTAGGAGCTGAGAAACCCTGTCATGAAGATGAAGTGTGAAAGAAGATCGAAGCTCAAATATGATGTATTGCAAGATAGGAGTCTTTGCAACTATCACTAAGATCTCCGCGAAAGGACAAGTAGATGATGCATTGATGAAGTTTGAGACCAACTAAGAATTGTGATGATGTCTCCCTAATCAAGAGGGAGCAAGAAATCTCCTTCTTATTTGAAGGAGTAAGGACCTCCTCCCGGATTGAGAGGGAGTGATTGTGGACACCATATTCTCCATATGTGTCATGCACTAGGCCAGGACTAACCGCCATACATCTACTATATCACACTAGGAGGGAGAATGGAGGATTGATAAGCATCTGGGAACGATACTCCTTGAGGATTGGGAATCCAAGATAGGAAGTAGTCTCATGGACTGACACTCTTTGAGGATCTAACAAGGTATCCAAGATAAGAGTGGTCGAAGAGGACCGATATTCTTTGAGGATTGGAAATCCAAGATAAGAATAGTCCTGGAAGGACATACCTAGTGAACATCTGGATGGGGTATGTGCCTTGAGAGGCTGAGGTGTCCATATGTATGCCTCCAAACATTATGCTCTAATATTGTGGAGAGTTAGAGCTTGTTAGTCAAAAGACCTTGCTATGTTTCTAGTTGACAATGCTGGTTATGATGATGCTTAAAGATGGCTTATCAATCTGACTCTTCTTATGAGAATATTTCAATTTGAGAAATATCCTTGTACCGGTTGTGGAATTATGAATACCTCCCTAGTTAAGAGGGAGTGTTAGAAAATGTAACTAGGTTTGGTCTTCATAATGGTCTTTGTACCTATATCATTGTATATTTTATGTAAAAGAAAAATAAAAAAGAAGGATAAGACATTTTATTATTATTATTTTATTAGATAATCATGTTCTTCATGCTTCTACGATTTTTGAGTCAAAGAGTCAAAGTCCTATTTGGACCTATTGTAAAAAAAAGGAAAAAGAATTTTTAAATATCTAATTTGGGTCAAAAACCCCTCTAGATGCCAAGTTGGCCTACTTGTCAAGTCGGCCCAGCGCCAAAGGACATGTCTATTCGCACCCCTCTGGATAGTATAAATAGAGGATGATTTGAGATCATTTGGACACACACAATTCACTCAATTGGTTATGAAATTTCATAGAAGGAGGAGGTCCGAAGTTTGAATATGGAGAAGGTTTGTGGAAGTTTTGCCTCATCATATCTCTTGATGAAGATTTGTTACTGGTCTCTTGCTGTTGATTGATTTACTGTGCAGAAGGAGGGTTTGACTTGGCATCTAGAAGGCTGGTATTTTTCTGTGGTCATGGGTCTTGGATATCTCACTTTGATCTGATTCTATAAGAAGATTTTTTTTTGTTTTTTGTTTTGTTTTTCTTCTTTCTTTCTTCTGGGGTTTCCCCTTTGAGGGGTTTTGCTTTGGCTTGGAGCCTATATCTTATGTTCTCTTGTGATCGTCATGTTTATATTTGATAATTGTTTGATGAAAGAAACATAATAAAAATTAATAAGAAGCAGTTATCAAAGTATGAGAAAGCTAATATAGTCTGCAAGCCTCCCGATTTCTCAACAGAAAAAACCATTGAAAAGCATTATTATTTGTCAAAATTAGCCTCAAGTGGAGTTACCTCCTAGTAATAAAGAGCAATGGAAAAAACACAAGATTCCCCTTGGAGTAACCTCAAATGGTGCACCATCGTCAAGAATATATTTGCATGCATGATGAAGAAAATTCACATTGAGTAGTATCCAAGTAGGTTGCACTTCTCCTAACCTTGAATAGATGTTGGTTGATATGCAAGCAATCCTAAAATAGAAACCTACTTGGAGTTGAATGTACCTTGAAATAGATTTTTTTTGTAGTAGAGGTCATCCTAGTCCAAGTCAAAGTCAATAATTACTGAAAGTAGGGCAAACTCCTTTGAATAAATTTTGCTTGATGGCCAAGTCACTAAAAATAGCAACTCCCACAGTAGCATTTGTGATGAACTAAAAGTCAACTAAAATGAAAATCAAACTAGAGACAATTGAGAGTTCAAGTGAAGTTGACAAAAGATTCCCTATGTAGGGTGCACAATTCATGCAATTGATAATAGACCATATGGAACCCAAAATAGCAAGCAAGAGCACCTCCTCATGTGATGCACCCTCCTCCTAGAATATCGACTATTTGTACCGTAGGTTAACCGGTGAAAAATCTTGCTTGGGGTGCAAGTTAAGTCAACCTAAAAAAACTTTCTTTGTGTGCAAGTCAAGTCTATTGAGTAACCAAGTGTAGTGGAATTAGGCTTCATTTCTCTACTTGATAATTACTTGTGAATGTTAGGATTTCTTCTTTATTATTTGTTATGTATTGTTCATCAAGTGATTGTACAAGATGTTCAATCTTCCAGGAAAACAAAGAGACAAGAGACACAAAAATTAGGATGCAAGCCAGGGCAAAACCCCATAAGGGGGAAAATCCAACAATCCTTCTTGTATAGAATCAGGTCAAAATGAGATATCCAAGACCAAGACCAAAACTGCCACCAAAATTGCCAAGTCAAACCCTCCTCCAAGTCACTTCCAATGTCAAAGTCAACGATGGTCAAATTGTCCCAAATCTGGTCAACTCTTGAAATTTCGGTCTTGAAATTTTGGCCCTTGAAATTTTTGGCCTGTACACAGAATTCTGCCTTCACACGTGCAAGTTATACACATCAGAAATTTCAGTCAACAAAAGACTTTCTCTCTCCTTTGAATTCTGCTCCTTGTTCTCCTTCGTATGGTTCAGATGTACTTCTTGTTGTGTGATTGGATGATCTCTCAAATGAGTCGAACTACCTCTTATATATAGTTTTCCAGGAGGGTCGAATAGGTGGCTCTTGGAGGCCCAGGCCGACTTGTTCCAAGGAGGGTTGACTTGACATTTTGTGGACTTATTGACTCAACATAAAATTCAAAATTCTTTTCTTACAAATGTCCAAATGGGACATGACTCAAGTACATTTTTCTTTGACTCATAATAAATTCTTTTTGACTCTATAAGCATGAAGAACATGCTTTGACCAAAAATAAATATAATAATGAATATAATAAATATATCAATGATTGTTTTACATTACATTATGAAGACTGACGCTAGTTACAAGTTCAACAAAGTTAATGTCTATAAGGCACATTATCCAAGATTAAGTAACGCATAGGAATTACTTGTGGAGTAAGTAACTTGTCCCAAAAATCTCTCAAGTGGGGGCACTGTTACGAATAAAATATATATAAAAATAACACAAATAATGTAAATGACAATAATAATAATTAATGATTAATTAGTAATTAGTTAATGAAAAGGTATGTCCCTAAGGACATAACCGTTGGTGAAGAGGTACCAGCCTAGGGTATATAAGCAGGCCCTCACTCTCATTGTATCTCATATCTTACATCAATTCAATATACAATAATCAATATACATTTACATGTCTTACAATGGACATTTATGTCTTAGAAGTATTTTAACGATTTCCGTTGCGTATACGACTTTTGCCGTTACATTGGTATCAGAGCCACGTCTGATCTCGACCTTTGGCCATCAATTTTCGTCAACCTTGTTGTCGTCCTAATGGAAACATTTCGTGATAAATTTTGGAGATAAACGTTTCCATTATAAAAACTTTGCACCTAAGAGACCATAATAAAAAAAGGGAAACTTTTAAAATTAAAGGTTTCCATTAAAAAAAAGCAATGTTCCACCAAGACTATGGGACGGGGAGACGCGGGTGCGGGGAGACGCACAAAGGGGACGTGTGGGAGTACCCTCAAATTTTAGGGAAATTTAGGGGGGACGAGGGGACGTTGGGGTATATAATTTTTCCTTTTCTTTTTAATAATATATATATATATATATATATATATATATATATATATATATATATATATCAAATTCATATTCTATAATGAAAGCGTAAATACAATAATACATACATATTTGAATTAAATAATGAATTGCATTGATCGATACTCATCATCCTTACTAATACATACATGATTCATCCATAGACCACGAGATTCAATAATGAAATACTTTGATCCATATTATTCATCATTCGAGATTCTAAAATGATTTAAAATTTAAATTCATCATTCATCATTCTAGAATCTAATTAGTACTAAGAAATATAGACTATAATAGATACTGAAATCTAAAGTCTGGAATAGTAAATTGATATAACCAAAACTCAAAAACAATGGAGTGATGAGTCTAAAAGTCATTCTAAAATACACAGGGGGCTTGGTGCTCTTGATTAAATACTAATTCCATACCCTTGTACATGACAAAATGCAATGGAAACATTTGCAATCCATCGAATCTCGAATTCTTGAAACACTGTTAAGTCTGTTGGATTTTGAGTGAGATCTAAAATTCTACTTTCTCCATATGAAATCCAATGAGGTCGGAACCACTCTCAAACATCTTGAGTCATTTCATGGTAATGTTAAAAATTTAAGTAAAAGTGACATTCTCCTTTATCTTTCATTTTCATCCTTTTACTTTAAGAATTTAACTTCACCTTGAATTGCATAGCATTAGTAGGGAAATATGGTCAAATAGTAGGTTTTCTCTGTCATAAACCATTGTTTACAAGCAAATTTAAGGGGGGACGCATAGCCCATTTTGAGGGGGATGCCCAAGCGTCCCCCTTTTGGGGAGTCGCGTCCCCCACAGTGGGGAAATGTCCCCCCCCACGTCTTCCCGCGTATCCCCAAAAGGGGGATGTGGGGAAACGTTTCCCCAGACGTCCCCCCGTCCCAGGTGCGTGGGGTGCGAGGGGTGCATGCACCTGACCCTGGGGGACTCGTCCCCGTGGAACACTGAAAAAAAGGGACTTCTAATTTTTTTTTTGAAAAATAAAATTACTGAAAAAAAAAAAAAGAAAAAAAAGAAGAAGAAAATCAACATATAAAAAAAATAAGTATATAAAAAGGTAAAAAAAAAATTTGAAAAAAAATAAATTAAATAGAAATAATAATAATAATAATAATAATAATAATAAAATAATAATAATAATAAAAAATTATTTTTTTTGAAAAAAAATCGGTAAAAATTTATATAAAAAAACATACAAAAAAACAATTTTTTTTTTAATCATATATTAAAACAAAAAAGAAAAGAAAAGGAAGGCGCGACCTACCTATAGCACTTCCCACTAACACCAGTGGCCACAAACACGATCGCCGATCGTGGTTGCTCATATACCTGGTCGACGCCAGTCGCAGGACGAAGCTAACGCCGCCGTCGAATTTCCGACCAGCCGCCATACCTTAAGCTCTTCTCCCACCATCGGTCTGTAACCCTGACACAAACCGCGATACGTCGCCCATAACCCACCATTAGAGCCCATCCACTCTCTTCTTCATTGTCGCCGCATCAAGCAATCTAGTTCAACTTCTCCAGTCACCCACCATCAAACCATTGGCCCTCGAATCACTCGAAGCACCCCAAGACGCTGTCGCATCCATCGTCAACCGCGTCCTCCCAAGCTGCGCTTATTATTCTGTTGTTGCATTTGTTGTTTTTTTTCCCAACCACCACAGCTGCTGTCGTTCCAACTACAACCAGATGCCCCTGCTTCCTTTGTTGTGGATTTCCGCTGCCATCACTACATTGCTCTGCCAGTACCCTTTCAACCTGTCACTGTACACTCAAAATCGATGCAGAGGCCAACACTCACAAAACAACACATCGTACCACTGCGTCCATTTCATTTTGGCCATAAAAGCCAAATTCAAAATCCAATTAATTGGTTTCGGTACAACATTACCCAATAATTATAAGTCGGCTTTTTATTACAGAGGTGTGTTTTGGTTATAGTAAATGTTGGGGGAGTTATTTAAAGATAAAAACATTATAAAAGTCATATAAGGTCCTTCGTTTAGTTTAAATATAAAATCAAATGCTATATATATACCATAAAGGTAATAAGATACTTAGAAGTTGTTGGAAGTTGTATAAGGTATTTTAAAAGGAAGAATATTTGAAAGTGTTAAGGAGAAATATTTAAAGGGAAAAAAAATATTGTACTCTTCAACGTTCATAAAGGAGTATTTTTGAAATTGCAAAAGGAATAATAAGAAACTACTTATACAAGTAAAGAAAAGAAAGGTATTAAAGTACAAAGTTACAAAGAAAAGTCATTATTATAGAAAGAAAAAAATCTTTCTTATAAAAAATTAGAAGAGAGTTAAAATTACCAAGGGAGATTATTTAATTAAAAAATATCCTAATTTAATTCAAAAGTTCTAGTCAAAGCTATTAAGGGAATTTTAAACAAAAGATGAATTCCATGAATAAATCATTATTTTGGACTAAATGTCCAAGTTGTCTAGACGAAATTGGATATACATATATTAAAAAAGTGCAATTTACGTTGTCCAAGGTGTGGAAGAATATTTGGTACAGAAGAACATCAAGACAGTGAGCAGATGCAAATAAAATGATTAAAGGAAGAAATCACAAAACTTCAACAAAGAACGAAGCATCAAAAAAGAAATATAAAGATCTCGAAGATCGGTTTCGTGAAAAATCAATAGAAAGTAATGAAGAGATTTTGCGCCTAAGAGACCATAATAAAAAATTACTTGAACAGATAAAAAAGTCCAAGATTAAGAAGCAAAAATTAAAACAAGAGAACGAAAGTTCTAATGAGAAATTCAATGAGAATTTGTCGAAGAAGGAAGAAGAAAATTTACATTTAAAAACTCTGAATCAAAGGTTATTAGATCAAATAAAAAATGAAGAGATGGATACTAAGGACAAGGTTGACAATTGAAAAAATGAAGAACTTTCACGTCTAAGGAATCATAACCAAGCCCTACTTACGCAAATTAAGCAACTTAAAAGTGACAAGAAGTCACTAATTGACAAATTAGAACAACTTCAAGAAGAAGTATTGAAGTCTCGAGTCGTTTCGGTCCAAGTTGAAGATAAAGGAATAAATACCAATCCAGTTAATACCACAACTCAAGAGGATGAGAAACCAAAAGAAGTTAAAACATATTTAGAAGTTGCAGTTCAAATGATGGACGTTCCAAATGATAATTCTGTTGAGAAATCCAAAAGAGACGCAGTTAAATGATTTCTCTTAATATGACATTATCTTGTGATATTTTTGTTATTATTATTAGATCTTTCAATTTATTTTTTCGTATCATCAAGACTAATGCCAAACAACAAATAGAAGAGGACACAAGATGTAGGCACGCTTCCAGGGCAAAACCCCACTCTTTGGGGAAAATCCGGTCAAAATTCTTCCTTCAGTAGATTCAAGATGAGACGACCAAGGCCCTTACAATCTAGAGTAGAGACTCCTTCCATCAAGTCATCCTTGTCATTGTAATGCCACCGAGACATCATGACTGTAATAACACTCAACACCGAGACCTCGTCACTAAAGTGACATCGAACCCTTCTCACTAATTTGCATCAAAATCTTTATTGTTGTAACACCGAGCCCTTATCACTGTATTCATACCCTTAAACTCAAACTGAACCATGATCACTGTAGTTATACCCTTCTCATTGCTGTGGCACTGAAACATAGTTATTGTAGTAGCACCGAAGCTATGGTAATTTGAGCTTCATTGAAGAGATATCTGCACTTCATTTCAGAGATAAACTGAGCTACATTTTAGCGAAAACCGAATTGTCCTTCTCTTATTTTATGCGAGCTTCTGTAGTTGTGTAATGCGAAAACCTCAACTTGGTATATATAGTAGTTCGTCCATCATAAGTGAGCCAACATGACCATATGAATAAATGTGTCACTGTATAAGGCTGACATGAATATATTGACTTGAAGATAATTTATTTGAGGCCGACTTGAAGAGGTTGACTTGAAGACTTTGATGAAGAGGCTGAGTTGATGACTTGATGGAGGAGTCTTTAACCAAACAATAAATGACTTTGATAACAACCCAAAGCCTACAATGGAGGCTTGACCTATAATTGACCCAAACATGAAACCCATGCTTTAACAAGTCAATTTAATAATAATAAAAATTCTTTTTGCTTCATAAATATATTACATTTGACTCAAATACAATAATGAAGATCGAACTTAGTTACATTCTCCAACACTCCTCTTAACTAAGGAGGTAATCATATTTACATATAATGGAAGATCTCAAACCACATCATCTATGAAGAAGTTTAGGCACCGCAATGCCATGGACTAGATTCCTGACCAGGACAATCTATCCATTGGTCTCTCAACAATTTAGGCACCGCAATGCCACATACTAGATTCCTGACTAGGGCAATCTATCTAGGTGGGACTAAGATGGACTCAAGCTTTCAGCCTCTCTAGGTACCATCAGGCTTACTTGCTAACCATCAACCTAGGGACCTAGGTGCGTATCCATGGTCAGAGCTCTATGACCCATGCCACCCTCCCTAATTTGGGACATAGACATCAACAAAAAGTGCCGACCAGATGTCCTCCCAGGCAATGCTTCACTCACAAAGCCTCTCCTTGATCAAAGTGATCGGTAACCAACATGCTATCAAAACCTTTGAGAGATTTAAACACAACCCCAATCAACAATATACTTTCACATATTCATAATTAAACATAAACCTTTGGGGTTTTCCTGATGTTGCTTCTCAACATGGTAGGCCTATCAACCGAATATTTCCTTTTCAACTTCACATACAACAACATATCCTTCAAACTTCATTCTCCAATCAAAACTATTGTAGGAATTTACAGGGTAAGTTCCACAGAAGAATACCAAAAGGACACCGCTCACAACCAGATCTCAAATCAATACACCAGTATTTTTGACGTGGTTAAAACCCTCAGAGTGCAAGGAGGGAAACAGTCCACGGCCTGTCCCAACGTGGGTACAGACAATTTATTAATCAAAGAATGAAAATTTACATAAGCTTCTCTCATGCACGGATTACCCGAACAATGACCCTCCATGCGCTTTAAATAGAACTCATGGACCAATCGGGTGTCAAGCCACGGATCAAGTGTCGGTAATACCGAGGTGAGAGTGAACCGTCGGATCACTACATATCGTGACCGTCGGATTGTAAGTTACAAAATGTACAACGGTAAAGAAACACACTTTACCTAACTCTAACCTAACTCTATACTAGACCAAGTTGAACTTAACTATATCCTATGTGTCGGAATATCCTAACATCCCCCCTTAAGAACAACTTGGGATAGGATTGAAGGATTTACAAATATGACACAATAGGAGAAGGAAGGAGGCACTAGAGCCTATCCCCCCTTAGTGACAACTTCCTGAACTCCAAGCATATATCGAAGTTTAGTGAACTTCGCCTCTGTGAGAGCCTTTGTGAAGATGTCTGCAACCTGATCATCCGTTGGACAATATTGCACTTCAAGAACATGGTCATGAATGAGCTTTCTGATGAAGTGCATGTGTAGTTCAATGTGTTTGCTGCGCTGATGCTGGACTGGATCTTTGCATAGCTGAATGGCACTTTGATTATCACACCAAAGTGTGGTTGGATGCTGCTGCTCAAAGCCAAACTCTGATAGGATCTGACGAAGCCACAAGGCTTCCTTACTAGCTTCCACGGCACCACGATACTCTGCTTCTGCTGACGAAAGAGAAATGGCAGCCTGTTTCTTACAAGCCCATGTAATAGGTCCTGAACCAAGAGTGAAGACATAACCGGCAGTAGACTTCCGATCATCAAGGTCACCAGCCCAATCAGAATCAGTGAAACCAACTAACAGAGGAGCTGCTTTGGCACTGTAATGAATCCCAAACTGTATTGTACCTCGAACATAACGAAGTATTCTTTTAGCTGCTTTCCAATGACTTTCACGGGGGTTTTGCATAAAACGAGCAACAAGGCCAACAACAAAGGAAAGATCAGGACGAGTATGGGTTAAATACAAGAGTTTTCCGACAAGTTGACGGTATAAGGTAGCATCAACTTCAGGAGAAGTACAAGAGACTGAAAGTTTGACTCCAGACTGAAAGGGAGAAGGGGCTGGCTTACAGTCTTCCATGTGAAAATGACGAAGAATATCACAAGCATACTTGGACTGGGAAAGGAAAATACCCTCTTGGGATTGCAAGACTTGAAGACCGAGAAAATAGTGTAAGTGTCCTAAGTCTGTCATTTCAAATTTCTTTTTAAGGCTGGACTTCACATGGTTTATAAGGTTGGGATCACTACCAGTAAGAATAAGATCATCAACATAAAGAACAAGGATGATGAGAGAGTTGCCCACTTTCTTGGTGTAGACAGTATTGTCAGAATGACACCTAGAAAAGCCAGATTCTAAAAGAAAGCTATCCATTTTGGCATACCAAGCTCGAGGAGCTTGCTTGAGGCCATAAAGGGATTTCTTAAGTCGACAAACGAGGCTGGAGTCTGTTTGTATGAAGCCAATGGGTTGTTCCATATAGATTTCTTCCTGCAAGTCCCCATGCAAGAAGGCAGATTTAACATCCATTTGATGTACTTCCCATTTTAAAGAGGCAGCAAGGGAAAGAACAAGGCGGATAGAGTTCATTTTGGCAACTGGAGAGAAGGTTTCAGTGTAGTCAATGCCTTCAACCTGTGAAAAGCCCTTAGCAACTAGACGAGCTTTATGTTTGTTAACTTTCCCATCTGGTCCATACTTGGTTCTGTAAACCCATTTGCATCTAACAAGTTTGCGTCCCTTTGGTAGAGGAACAAGATCCCATGTATCATTTGTCATCAATGAATGATATTCTTCATTCATAGCTGTTTCCCAATGTGGATGGCCTGAAGCTTCTGCAAAAGTGTCAGGATCATGATTTACTGGAGCTTGAGCCAGTAAAGAAGAGGCTCTTTCAAACTGAGAACGTGTACGTCGCTGATCTGTAGGATCACCGGCAAGATCACCTGCTGCATCCCGAGTAGCACGGACCCATCTTGGAAGTTGAGGATCCTGAGAAGGTGGGGAAGGATTATCATCCTCGCTTTCATCATCAGAAGAAGAAATGTTCTCAAAGATAGAAGAGATGGGAAGAGGTGGCACATCCGCCGGACTAGGCTCGCAGGCCGATTTATTTTCATCAAATTTTACATCTCTTCTAATGATAACATTTTTGGACTTAAATGGAATAAGTCTATAGCCTTTTACATCTTCAGAATATCCAACAAAAGTACATTTCTCACTCTTAGGTTCTAAGCTTTATGCTTTTCATCTGGAATATGGGCCCATGCTTCACTTCCAAACACACGAAAGTGACTTACATCTGGTTTAATGGAACTCCAAGCTTCTTCTGGAGTGATATTCTCTAGAACCTTAGTAGGAGTGCGATTGATTATATAATTTGCACAATTAATTGCTTCGGCCCAAAAACTAAGACTGAGTCCTTTAGATTGCAGCATACAATTAGCCATTTCCTTTAAAGTGCGATTTTTCCTTTCAGCTACACCATTTTGTTGTGGAGTGTATGGAACAGTATGTTGCATTTGAATTCCATTTTCGGTGCAAAAGGTGATGAATGCATTTTTAACATATTCTCCACCATTATCAGTTCTTAGCTTAAGAATTTGATGTCCAGATTGTTTTTCAACGAATGCTTTGAAGGCCAAAAAGGTGGTAAATACTTCGCTCTTGAGTTTTAAGAAGTATACCCAAGTGCGTCTAGAGAAATCATCAATGAAAGTTAAGAAGTACTTGCAGCCAGAGAATGAAGCAACAGGAAGAGGACCACATAAATCACTGTGCACAAGCTGTAAAGGGGCTGAGGCGTGCCAAGAGGCACGTTTGTCAAAACTGTCCCGATGATGTTTTCCGAGTACACATCCGGAACAAACACCATCTTTGCAAGATACCATAGGAAGACCTGTCACCATGTTTTCTTTACATAGATGCTGAAGGGAGCGATAGTTTAAGTGACCATACCGCTCATGCCAAAGTTTGCTCACTTCATCATTATGAGCAACAAATACTGAGGGAAGATGGGATGACCCAAAGTTGTGAAACTTATACAACCTTTTGGAATCATCAGCAAGACCAGTAGCTAGAATCTGTTTAGGATCTTTTAGATCCTTGATTACAACATCATGAGGTGAAAATTCAACAATTTTACCTTCACCTGAATGAGTTATCTGATAGACAGATAGAAGGTTGCAGGATAAGTTTGGAACACATAATACATCATTGAACTGACCATTGTCTAGATGAACAGTTCCAGTCCCTACAACATTAAGAGATCTATCATCACCAACATATATATTTTTGGTGTTACAATCATTTAAAGAAGAAAACATGGCTTGGTTTTTGGCCATGTGACAAGAGGCTCCAGAATCAATGAGCCACTCATGAGAATGAGAAGAAGAAGAAGATACATTTAATGCATAACCAGACTGAGATGATTGACGATGACATGCAGAAAATGCCGTTCCGGAAGTTGAAGTTGAAGTAGGCTCCAGATGGATGTTATGTTTCTTCATTGCGGCTTCCAAGGCTTCCATCTTCTTAAAGCATTTAGATTCTAAGTGGCCATCTCGATTACAAAAGTTACAATGTCTTTCAGTCTTCTTCCATTTGTTTTTATTGGGCTTATCATATTGCTGAAATGATCTTTCATCTTGAGGCTGAGTTGGTTTAGGACCATTCCTTTGAGGATAAGACTTCTTAGGATTCTTTGAATTTGGATGCTGCTGGGCGGCTAACGCTTTTGTGGAAGAGTTTCCAAGATTAAGAAGACCAAGGTGTAAGAGTTTTTCTTGTTCTCTTATTAAGGAATCACAAAAGGAGTCAAAGGAAGGGGGCTTGTAGTCTTTGCCTTGACAAATGAAAGCTTCCCTGGTAGAATGGAAAGTGGAAACAAATACAGAGTAGGCTGGCCCTAACTTAGTAAGGATGGAATAAATAAGGTTACCATCATCTTTCTTAACTTTAACACCTTCCAAGAGATATCTAAGGTTCTTGAATTTTGACAAGAAATCTTCAATGCAAGAAAAATTATTAGGATCCAAAGTAAGCAGCTCATTTTCAAGTTGATGGGATCTAATTTCATTTTTAATCCCAAAAACTTTAGCAAGTTTTTCTAATGCTTCATGAGGAGTTTCAATTTCTGCAATGTGGAATCTAAGATCAGGAGAAACAGACATTCCTATCAAGCCACGTGCTTGATCTTGTCGATTTTCCCATTTTTCGGCCTTGTCTTCATCTTTGGGTTTCTTCTCTTGGTCTGTGGCTATTCTGAAGAGACCTTTACTTCTAAGTAAATCTCCCATGTAGGCGACCCATTGGAAGTAGTTAGTGCTGTCAAGAATGACTTGGCATGGACTTTCCATTTTTGAAAAACAACTGAAGCTGAAGATGCTGAAAGTGAGTGGTCCAATGGATAGATCTCGAAAAAATAGGCGGTTTTAAAAAAAACGGCTCTGAAAAAGGCTTCCGGATGAAGAAGTTATGGCTTTTTGAAAAAAAATTGTTGACGTTGCCGGCAAAGTGCGCGAATGTGCGGGAATGAAAAAATCCGCCCCCACAAAATGGAGACTTGAACCCAAGACCTCTACTCTCTTAAAAGGTCTTTGAACCAATTGATCTATACAAAAGATTTGAGAGAGAGAGAGAGAGAGAGAGAGAGAGAGAGAGAGGGGGGGGGGGGGGGGCCTCGATTTGCGTGCTTGCCTTGGGAAGACTCTTTTCCCTACAAAACACAAAACACAAAACCCAACACGAATATCCAAAGAAAAACGAACCTTACGGCTCGAAGTTAGCTTTAGCCAAAAAACTAGAAATTTTAAAAAAAAATCTCAAAGTTAGCTTTTAGCCGAAAAACTAAATATTTTCCTCAATGTTTCTGATTTTCCGAGATCACACTAAGGTGCAGGGAAAAGAGCATACGCATGAGAAAAATCCTTTCTTTCTGTTTCTGATTTGCCCAGATCGCACAGAGTCGCAGGGCAAAGAGCATACGCAGAAATGAAAGGTATAGATCCGGGAGAAAAAAAAGGCTAAATAAACCGAAACCGAAATAAGCAGAGAGAAAATGACAGTAAACTGCAAAAAAAACACTGTATACCTCCCGATCTGAAAAATGACGCAGCTAGGGCTACCGGAAACCTTTTCGCGTGAAACGAAAGGGGTTCCTCACTGAAACAGATGCTCCGAATGCAACAGAGCAGTCCTCTCGGCCCGAAAGCAGTCAGAAACAGCAGATCTAGGAAACGACAGCCGCATGCAGTTCTACCGGCTTCAGATTTGGATCACCAACGGACGCGGCCCTCAAATAGCTCTGATACCATGTAGGAATTTACAGGGTAAGTTCCACAGAAGAATACCAAAAGGACACCGCTCACAACCAGATCTCAAATCAATACACCAGTATTTTTGACGTGGTTAAAACCCTCAGAGTGCAAGGAGGGAAACAGTCCACGGCCTGTCCCAACGTGGGTACAGACAATTTATTAATCAAAGAATGAAAATTTACATAAGCTTCTCTCATGCACGGATTACCCGAACAATGACCCTCCATGCGCTTTAAATAGAACTCATGGACCAATCGGGTGTCAAGCCACGGATCAAGTGTCGGTAATACCGAGGTGAGAGTGAACCGTCGGATCACTACATATCGTGACCGTCGGATTGTAAGTTACAAAATGTACAACGGTAAAGAAACACACTTTACCTAACTCTAACCTAACTCTATACTAGACCAAGTTGAACTTAACTATATCCTATGTGTCGGAATATCCTAACGTTTTAAACCAGGGAGATTTTCTCTATCCAGGCTCCTTCTTAAACTTAGAGAAATTTCTTCTACCCAGCCTCCCTCATAACCTAGGGACATCAACTTCCTAATTCCGTCATCTGAGAATCTTTCGTGGCTTCCATCCATATTATCAGAGTTATTCTTATCACGTCACTTTTTCTTTCGATCATCTTCACCATCTCGAATATTATGTACTTGCACAACTCAGATAACAAGTACAACCAAAACTATGGAAGTGTGAAGTTAACTATATCAGAATCACAAAAGCATTTCAACTTTATATAAATCAGATATCCAAACAAGAGATACATACACTTCAACATTTTGCTCGGGACTTTGTCATAAACCCTAGACTCTTTCATCAAAGCTTGTAAAGCAACTTCTAGAATACATATGTTAGACTTCCTCTAGATTTCATATATAAGCTTTCAACAACCAATCACAACTCAATCAATAATATGACTAGCATCTACTAGGGTTAGCTACAAACCCTAGATTTTCTTATTTCAATAATCACCATATAGATTCATAGATTTCAGATTGTCATATCACATACTAGAGAATTTAACTATTACTAGGGTTTAGCTCCAAACTCTAGATTTACCAAGCATCATCCTAGAACAACAATCTTTGACTAGGGCTTGTTTCCAAACCCTAGGACTCATGATCATTAATAATTAGATCAACACTCATATCTAGGAATTCATTATCATGCATAAGCACATCGTATGTCAGATAGCATTAGTATATTAGACATATACTGACCTAGACCAAGCTAGGGTTTCAATCAATGGACACACATATAGCTAGGGATTTATTCCTAGGATCTTACTTTAAATAAATAACAAAGGTTTTGCTTATAGACCCAACCAAACCCTAAGGATCTAGGGTTTCAATTGATAACATAGCAAACCCTACTTTATCAGAACTTCAAAGGTTCAGGATTTCAGATAACATCATTTCTACCATAACAAGTTAGGGTTTTCATGATCATACCAAAACCCCAAACATGATATCAACAAAAGCTTCAAATAGCATTTTCTAATAACCCTAAGCAGTTTTAGGGTTTCAAATATTAACATTATCATACCCTTAGGTTAGGATTTTCCAGAGAAACCTGTCTAGGGTTCTATAAGATCGATTAAGAATATGAGGGAGGGTAGATTTGTCAAATGATGAATCACCCAAAACAAGAATCATTATGATTCAATATAGCTAGACATGACAATGTTAGTAATAAATTGTCAAGTGAATAAACATTTATTATAAATAAATCAATGTTTTGTAGTTTAAGGCATACCTTTGTTCCTTGACAAACCTTGCCTTGGGATGTCCTCTTTTGTACTCCTTGAGGATATAGCAGATGTTTTTCAACAGAGCTTGGAAGGATTCCTTAAAGTGTCTTCCAAGATCTTTTATACTATAGTACATACTTACAAGCACAACATGTGATACCAAGGACATAATTTAATTTCTTAAGTCAGATCTTCTACATAATCATGGAGGAGGGAATCTTATGATAAACTGTTCATTCTTTCAAACATCAGTAGGACTTTTTATTTGACATCCTAGATTACATGTAAATCCTAGAGGAAGAGGATTAAGGTTCTAATATGTTATCTAGAGAATACACTCTAATATGTTATCTAGAGAATACACTCTTTATACTAGACTAGCTATAAACAAGAATTATTGAAAATCTAAAAGCTTATGTACATACTTACCTTGTGATTACATACCTCTGATTTGACACCTCATTAGACTTGCATGTGCATTTTGACAATACTTACTTGATTTTCCTTAAGTTGGTCCCTTGTGCTTGTATTCAGATCCTTGATATATCTCCACAGGCAGCTGTGCCAAGTTCTATTTCTTCAACGAGTGGAAGACATAATATTTTTCACTGCTTTGACCTTATCATTGTAACACCACTGAGACCTTATTAAGAGCATCGAACTGATGTCACTGTGATACTACCGAACTAAAGTCATTGTGATGGCTTTAAACTGAGGTCACTGTAGTGGCACCCAAACTGTGATACTGAAGTAGCACCAAGTCACCTTGTAATATCATCGAAATTATGGTTACTGTGGAGGTACTGAACTGTGGTAATACCAAATCTATAGTAGCACCAAATTGTGGTTAGCATCTAAGCTTATCCTTGTAGTGCCATCGAAACTCTGAAATGCCTTGTTCGAACTCCTGTGTAGGTGATGTGAAGTCCTCACCCTTGTAATAGCATCGAGTCACTATGAGAGTATTACTGTAATAACATCACTGTTATGCATCGTGACCACCTCACTATTTTGACAACGAAACCTTGTCACAATGATGAAACCTAACCTTTATCATTATAGTGGTACTGTGACCTTATCCTTGTAATAGAATTGAGCCTTTCTTACTGTGATAATGCCTAACTGTGGGAGCATCTCACGGAACTGTGGAAGCATAGAGATCATCTTTATACCCTATCTGAGATCCTTGTAATAACAAATTCTTCTTTGCACAAGGACCGAACTTCCTTACTGAGGTTTATTGAAATTCATTACTATGGTATTGAATTTGAACTTCTTTTCTCTGAATTAGGTCCGAACTTGTCACCTTGAGCGATCTTGATTTAACTGTCATGTTCTTTAAGACAAATGTAAACAAAACTTCTCACTGAGAATGCTTCAAAGGTGTATAAGCGTTCTTCAAACTGCCTTTGACCTTGACGATAGCTCTGATACCGTGTTGAGAAATCCAAAAGAGAGGCAGTTAAATGGTTTCTCTTATTATGACATTATCTTGTGATGTTTTTGTTATTATTATTAGATCTTTCAATTTATCTTTTCTTATCATCAAGACTAATGCCAAACAACAAATAGAAGAGGACACAAGATGTAGGCACGCTGCCAGGGAAAAACCCCACTCTTTGGGGAAAACTCGATCAAAATTCTTCCTTCAGTAGATTCAAGATGAGACGACCAAGACCCTTACAATCTAGACTAGAGACTCCTTCCATCAAGTCATCCTTGTCACTGTAATGCCACCGAGAGATCATCACTGTAATAACACTCAACACCGAGACCTCGTCACTGTAGTGACATCGAACCCTTCTCACTGATTTGCACCGAAATCTTCACTGTTGTAACACTGAGCCCTTATCACTGTAGTCATACCCTTGTACTCAAACCGAACCATGATCACTATAGTTATACCCTTCTCACTACTGTGGTACCGAAACAGAGTTATTGTAGTAGCACCGAACCTGTGGTAATACAAGCTTCATTTCAGAGATATCTGCACTTCATTTCAGAGATAAACCGAGCTACATTTAAGAGATAATCAAACTGTCCTTTTGTGATTTTATGCGAGCTTATGTAGTTGTGTAATGGAAAACCTCAGCTTGGTATATGTTAAAATTGGAAACTAGGGCCAAAATCCACATGGGTCATCTTATTTATGACATCTGATATTTTTCTTGGATTCCTCTCTCCGAGAGGTGTAGGATTGATCTAAAGATCATCCGACTCTGACATGTACAAATGAAGTTATGAATTTATTTTGATTATGGTCAAATTGTCAAGGTCGGCTAGCAAACTTATGTAGGCTCAGAAGCCCAACAACCTCATCTATTAATCCTCAACGTTGCATATAAATAGAAGGTGACTTAGCCTCATTTGGACATACTCATCTTCACACTTCCCTCTCTCTCTCCACATGTTCGAAATTTCAGGAGAGCGAAATTTTAGGAGAAAAATTTTAGGAGAGCGAAATTTCAGGAGGCCGAAATTTCAGGAGACTGAATTTCTGAATAGTTTGACCAAGCGTTGATCAGCATGCGTTGACTTCCTTTGACTGTGTTTTTGTGAGGGCTATCTCTGTTTGGGCAGGATGCATTTTTGGGCACAGAAATCGAGGCTAAACGTTGACTATCCAATGTTGATTGCAGTTAGGGATGACCGCAGGTGGGCTGTTTGACCAGAGTTTGATTGGGCTGAATTTGACTGTTTTTAGGGCTGTTTTATCTTGCTATTTAGAGGCCGAAGTTGACTGAAGTTGACCGATTTGCTGAAGGTCAAATCTGCCTTGTTGACCAGCATTGACTTTTCTGGTTAGGGCTCTTTTGTTGTTGTTATAAATGATCAGATTTGTAAATTGTACTATCCTCAAGAAAAGATTGTTGGGTTTTCCAATGTAAAAATACCATGTCTACTGTGTATGCCTATCTTTCTATGATCTTTACTATTTCTCCTGCATTTATAGTTGAGATTTTCTATGTATAATTATTCAATGATATCAGTGGCATGCGAAAATTTGTTTGAAAATCATCAGAAAGTAATTATCAATGGAAAAAATTGTATTGTTTTGCACATGCCATAGAATTTCAACGCAAAACTTCCAAGTAGATTGGATGAGGTCACCTTTTAGAGGGAGAGAGGGAGACTGTACCGGTCGAGGGCTTTGCAGCTGATTTTCACGTGTGTTTTCAAAGGTTCGAGACACAGATCCACAAGGATATCCTAGCAAATTTATAAACCAATAATAGTGCTAGAAGGGCTTAGCATAGGGGATACAAATCTATATATGGCAACAAACATAAGGGTTTGGAGAAAAAGCCATGGTGAAGAGGGATGCTTAGGAGCATATGGAGGCTCCTAGTAGCACATTTAGGGAGAGCAGGCCTCCGAAGAAGGACATTTTTCCAGGATTGGAGGGACAACCAATTCCAGGTGGCTCTTCAAAAGCACCTCCCTCACTAAGAGGGAATGTTGATGTTTGTAGTTCAGGTAGGTGTTTCTACAGATGCCTAAGTGTCTAGGCATGCGAAAGTCCCCCAATAAACCTTGAACCTTAGCAATTACCCTAGTGATTAAAGTAATTCTTTTTATAAGAAAAAAGTGAGTTAATCTAATCTAATGCAAAGGATATTTGCATTAATGAATTAGATGTAATCGCAGTTATCGATCTCGACTGATGTTGTTGTCAATCACTTAGAGGTTAGGGTTAGGGATTTGGTCATAACTTAAGCTTAAGGGTAGGCCAAGGGAGAAGAAACAAGCACAAGACACAATAATGCATGAGCACAAGACATTGAGAGGACATCTTAGTGATTGGGTGGATAGGGACTTCCATTCAAGTGTGCTTGGTCTAAGGAAGGTGCAAGGAGCAACAAGGGAGACAAATCTAGATCAGGCACGAAGATCGATGTGCAAATTTGGGGCATGATTAGTTGGATAGCTCTAGGTTTATTGTTGTATATGTAATTTCCTCAGAGGGCCATTTTCCCATTAAGGGAGCCTAAGTAGGTTCGAAAGATTTAATGGATTTGAGTATGTAGAAAACTTTTGTGTGCTTATGTGATTGCGATTGGTTGATTTAATTTGCTTGCACTGAATGTTTATGCTAAATCTCTAGCTGTGTTTTTATTTAGTAGATCTAATTTGTTAGGAAATAATAAACCAGGCACTAGGGTTAGAGTTTAAAAAATTTGACCGAAAATTGTTCTCCATGTTACAAAAAATCCTTGTGCCCACAAAGTGTAAAGTCCCAAGCGCCAAAGTACTAGCTTTGTGTAACTTATGAAGGTTACCTATTGTCACCTCAATAGCCCTTCCTCTCTCTCTAGGTTGGCTTTTCTCCAACACAAGAGGTTATTCAATTACAAGGCCTTCATAACACATTCTTTTCAAGAGATTCCTACGATTATCCAATGACATTAAAAGCATGCAAAATTTAAGCCTCACATATGAGAGAATGATGCCTACAATCTTTTATTAAGCTTGCCAGAAATGATGTACAATATAGCCCAAAGGGAGAACTCCGCAATCCCCAAATTCCCAACTGTGAAAATGTAGTGAGTGAAAGTCTTCTGGCTTGTGCCTGTTGAGAAATCAGTATGTTGATTTCTCTTGTTCCTGTAGATTTCTCTTAACTTGATAATTACTTGTGAATGTTTGTTGGCTTCTTATTAAATTTGTATTCTCTTCATCAAGCAATTATCAAAAAGTACAAAACATGAAGATCACAAGACATAAAGAACATGAGATTTAAGTTCCAAGCCGAGGCAAAACCCCATAGGGGGGAAAACCCAAACAATCCTCTTCTTATAGAATCAGATCAAAGTGAGATACCCCAGACCCAAAACCAAGATTGCCATAATAATCCCAAGTCAACCCTCCTCCAAGTCTCCTCAACAAGTCAAAGTCAACCCACAAGTCAATGCTAGTCAAACCTTGTCAAATGACAAAGTTCAGACCTGCAATCTTCGGACCTGTAATTTCACAGAGTAACCACAAAACCTTCGCACGTGTGAGCAGAAATATAGTACAAAACAATAATTTCTCTCTCCTTTCTTCACTCTCTCTCTCCTTTGACTTTCACTGAAAATTTTCTTCCTTTTGCACAAATTTCGATGTGAATGAGTGAGTAAGTGATTGGTTTCCAAAGTGGTTGATTTTCCCTCTATATATACACATACAGGAGGTCAAATAGTTGCCTCTAGGACCGACTTGTCCAAGGAGGGCTGAATTGGTCTTGTGGTGACATTTTTGACTCTTTTGACTCGAGATAAAATATTTTTCTTTTTTCTTCCAATAAGTCCAAATGGGACTTTGACTCAATTACATTTATTTGACTCATAATAAATTTCTTTTTAACTCAATAAACCCGATAAGCATGAAGAACATGCTTTGACTAGAAAAATAAATAATAATAATGAATAAATGAATCAATATAATAATTACATCAATACTACGTTTGAATTTCATTATGAAGACCAACACTAGTTACATTTTGAACACTCCCTTTTAACTAGGGAGCTATTCATAATGACACAACAGGATACTCTCAAATTGAAATATTCTCATAAGAAAGGATTCAAATTGATAAGCATCATCATAACCAACATTGTCAAAAATAGCAAGGCCTTGACTAACAAGCTCTATCTCTCCACTAGATCAGAGCACAATATTGGGAGGCATAAATTTGGACACCACCACCACCTCTCAAGGCACATACCCTATCCGGATGTTCACTAGGTATGTCCTTACAGGACTATTTTTATCATGGATATCACCCATCCTCAAAGAATATCTGTCCTCTGGACTATTCTTATCTTGGATCCAAATCCTCAAAGAATATCAGTCCCAGATGTTTATCAAATCCACCATTTTCCCTACCAGCGCCTTCACTAGGCTTACTATTGTTAGTCGTGGCCATATTGCGTGGCACATGGAGAATATGGTGTCCATCCTCACTCACTCTCAACCAGGGAGGAGATCCTCACTCTCTTTCAAACAGGGAGGAAGAACCACAAGCCTAAGCTTGTCTCAAAAGTACTCATCAATGCTTGTGAGAATAATTTCGGCAAAATCACATAAAAAATCCTTTGTCGACGCGTTTCAAACTAACCAGTGTGGTTCATCATCAGGACAAGTTAAAGATCCAATCAGAGTGATAAGTTAAATAGGGACAGCAGGCCATTCCAACAGCTATATTTTAATGAGTAACGGATAAACAGGACCTCTAACGACTAGGTTTGACCAAGGCCCAAGGGGAGGGATCAAGGTTGATAAAAAACTTTTAATTAAATTATTTATATTGTTAATAATATTATTCATATAAATTAATAGAATAAATATAATAACATCGATCTTAGTCTTATGGTAAATCTCAAATTTTAAGTGACCGTTGTCTAATGAAGATATTAATAATATTATTATTAAATACACATTATTTCTATTATTGAAAGTAAGATTTAAATTTAGAAGATAATTGAAATAAGAGAATTAATAATAATATATATATATATATATATATTTTTTTTTTTTTTTGACCTTCTAAATAATATTAATATTTTTTTTTCTAAGTAAAGGCTAAATCTATTAATAAAGAGAAAATATTTACAAGGAGGTCAAGACCTCAGAGGAGGCCGAAGCCATCCAACAACACTGACCCAGAGAACATAAGACCAGATAACCCGATAACCCAATTCCCGGATTGAGATGACCCAATACATAATTCCCAGAATCCATACATACAAAAAATGCTGGCCAAGGTGGTAAACAACATTACAGGGCATATGAGAACTGTGGCCATGATAATTTCTGTGCTGCCCTGATAACCATATGCAAAACTGAACAAAAACAAAGGCCTGATAAACTTGCCGAGCCAAGACCTGATACAGAGCATATGACCATGAGAGCTGATAACTATGCCGAGCCAAGACCTGATACAAAACATGTTGACAAAAGCCAGAATAGCATAACACATAGGATAGAAGAACCAGAAGGGAAACTGCAATAGCAGGCGCGGTTCCAGAGGCATCATGCATTTTGCAAAGGGTCCCGAGCATCCTTCTCCACCCGGCAAGGAGAGCCCATCCACATGTCATCGACATTGTCCCCGGCGCCCGTGTCGCTACCACCTGGAGGAGCTACCAAACACAGATTGCAATCAGATGGGTGCGCCGGATCGACCGCGGTCAAATTGTTCTGAGCATTATCTTCTGGAGGCTTAGGGACCTCAGGAACGTTCCCCTCAACCTGCAAGTCACCATGATTAAACACAGTTCCTACCTCATCTCCCTGGAGCACGCTATCATCCTGAGACTGCGAGGGTGAGGTATGGACAGAGATACTGGGCCTGTCTTCTTCCTCAGCCAAAATGACAGTAATGCTAGCTGAGAGAATCGGTCTGTTGAGACGACTGTGAAATTTAAAGTGGGTGGTTTGGAATGAATTATGCGGGAAGGGCTTACCATGATCAGAGGACGGGGATGCCGAAGCCAAAGGTATGATATTCTGGGGAGCAGGCTGAGAACGTTCGTAGTTTCCACCGTTGCCTCCACGGCGAGAGCAACCACGATGACGCACCATCGTTAGGAGAACAAAGAGACCTGAGGGAAGAGATGAACAGGGCCAGACGGAACGGGATCGCAGGTGGGCAAGCCAGGTAAGGAGCTTACACCGGAGAAACCACCAAGCTACCAGAGCAACACTGGGATGCAGGAATAAGGACAGGCTGATGAAGAGAAACCCGATAAGAATGATAGTCGAAACCACAGACGAAGCCATGAATATAACAACCTGCGAAGAGTCTCGAACAGGGAGCGCATTCAATACCGAATGCTTGAAGAACTGCCGGTACAGAGAGTGATTCATATCATCTGCGGGAGGAGATTGAAGGCCGTGCAGGATTGCCAGGTGCAAATCCAGCTGCCGGCTTGACATGAGCCCGCATTGAATGAGCCTCGAGAGCACCCGCATCCGGGTATTATTAATATTAATATTACTATTATGATAAAGTAATAATAATATAAACTAATATCATATTACTAATATGATATAGTCATTAATAGTAATATTATTATTATTATTAACTTTTAGCTAATATTACTAGCTTATAATCTGAATAATTTTATTAAAAGACTAATATTATTACTAGGGCTACATTTTTGTATTATTTATAATTGTTAATGTTATAACTTTTATTATAAGGTTAATTTCATTTTCTAGGAAAATCGGCCGAGGGTGAAAGATTCATTTATTACTAATTATATTAAAGAGTAATACAATATAATTCAAACCTGATCAAGGGAGGATAAAAGAAAGCACGAAACAAAGGAAAGCAGGGATGAAGAGGTTAGGAAGACAGGGCTGGGATCCAGCAACTACTAATCTTCCAGCCGTCATCCCTATTAAGATTATTGGGCCTTTTCTCGATTTCAAGGGCCTCTCTAAATTTTCGATGGTGAAACTGCGCAACTTTTGCAATGACATGAGCCTCTTCTATACAAACATGATGTTTAGTCTTCTCGGCATGCTCTGCAAGGGCTGAGGACTTGGCCCTTCCATGCTTTAAGTCTGCCGAGTGCTCATTAATCCTTTGATTAATAGAACGACCGGTCTCACCAATGTATGGTGTCCCACAGGAACAGGGAATGACATAGACACCCTTCATGTCTTTAGGGTCGACAAGATCTTTTACAGATCTCAGGGAGCTACGGATGGTATTAAGAGGTCTAAAGGTCGTGGGGACATTGTGCTTCTTAAGAATCCTGGCAATCCTGTCAGTGGTCCCTTGGATGTAAGGTAGGTGAACCCCCATGACCCGATCTTTAGGATCTTTTTGGATTGAAGGCTCCTTTCGGGCCTTGCGGAAGGCTTTCTGACCCAGGTGTCTACTGTAACCATTTTTAACAAAGACATCTAGGAGATGAGCCTTCTCCTTTTCCAAGCTCTTTTCATCAGATATTCTTAAAGCACGGGTAGCAAGCGTGCTGAGAACACCCAACTTCTGAGCAGGGAAATGATGGGAGCTAGCATGGAGATATTGATCAGTATGAGTCTTCTTTCGAAATACCTGGTGGGAAAAGGAACCATCCATATTCTTAGAGATGAGAACATCCAGGAACGGAAGACAACCATTGACTTCCTTTTCCATAGTGAATTTAATGGCGGAGGACTGATTATTGAGATGACGGAAGAAAAGATCCAACTCAACATGACCATGAGACCAAATGACACCTGTGTCATCTACAAATCTCTTCCATAGCTTCGGTAAGAGACGGGCGGAGGCCAAAGCTTTGGACTCAAAATCCTCCATAAAAAGATTAGCGACAACAGGGGACAGGGGGGAGCCCATGGCAACCCCACAGGTTTGCTCATAGAACTCTCCTTCGAAGCTGAAAAAGGTGGAAGTAAGGCACAACTCAACTAACCGAGCGGTATCAGGGTCAGTGAGCTTG
Source organism: Pinus tabuliformis (assembly GCA_031772625.1). Classification (NCBI taxonomy): domain Eukaryota; kingdom Viridiplantae; phylum Streptophyta; class Pinopsida; order Pinales; family Pinaceae; genus Pinus; species Pinus tabuliformis. The sequence goes on along the minus strand of CM062811.1, from coordinate 3,457,245 downwards.
TTGATAACCTCCATGGCCTCATTGATGGGAATACAAGTGTATAGGGAGACCACGTCGAAACTTACCAGAATGTCCTCGGGTTCAAGCTTAATTCTCTTAAGATCATCAACAAATGATGCAGAGTCTTTGACGAAAGACTCCGTGCGACCAACCAAGGGTCTAAGCTTCAAGGCGAGGAATTTGGCAAGGAGGTAAGTAGGACCACCTATGGTATTGACAATGGGTCTCAAGGGAACCCCCTCCTTGTGGACCTTTGGAAGGCCGTAGATCCTAGGTGTAATGGGGTTGCCCTCTATGAGTTTCTGGGATAAAGGATTAGTGGAATTACAAGACTTGATCGCAAGAGCTACTGCTCTAGAAACCTTCTTAAGAGGATTTTTGGAAAGCTTTTTATAGCTTCCACTATTGCAAAGATGATCTAACATCTTGTTTCGGTAATCCTCTCTGTCAAGGATGACGACAGCCCCTCCTTTATCCGCTTTCAAGACTACGACATCGCGATTCTGGTTTAAGGTTTTTAGAGCCTCAAACTCAGCCTTGCTGATATTACTCTAGGGAGGTTTTGCTCTCCTCAGGGCCACGACACAATCTTGCCTAATCGTGTCTTTAGTTTTATCAGGAAGGCTCTTAATACCAAATTCCACGTCGCAGATGATGTCTTCAACCGGAATTTTCTTAGGAGCTAAGGCAAAATTAAGACCTTTTCCTAAGAGACTAAAAACAGACGGGGGAAAGGAAAAGCTGGACAGATTGATCACCTTATTGCCAGGAGGAAGAGGACAAGAATATCCTCCACGATTATGATCAGGGTTATGATTGCTGTAATAATTATTATTATTGTTATTAAGAATATCCTTACTACTACTACTTAAGAATATCCTTACTACTACTACTATTATTATTATTATTATTATGGATATTAATGTTTTCATTCCTAACTACTTCCTTATTATTATTATAATTATATTTATTATTATTTACTTCACTATTATTATAATAATTTTTCTTATCTTTGTTCAAAGTATTATTATTATTATGAATATTAATATTCTTATTCCTAGCTACTATATTATTATTGTTAGTATTTTCTTCACAATCATTGTTATAATTATTATAATTAATATTATATTATTTACTATACTATCATTATAATTAATAATAATAATATTATTAATACTATTATACTCATTATTTCTTCCACTATTATTATGGTTAATAATAATAATATTATTATTATTAATATTACTATTATTTACTATCCTATCATTATAATTAATAATAATATTATAATTCTTATTCCTATTATAATTATTATCTCCTTCACTATTATTATAGTTGATAATATTATTGTACTCATCTTTGTAAATATCATAACTATTATTAAACAGGAAAATCTCACCATTTCTATACACTCCGTTCATGCGAGAGCCATAACCGGGAGACGAACCAAAACGATTGTCGTTAAGATCTGCGGGGTTCTTACCATCACGTGCCTACATGCCATTAGGAAATCCATTGCACATCCGCTGTTGAGAAGAGGCCAGAGACCCGCTGACCGGAGACTTACCATTAGATGAAAAGGCTTGGATTGGATCCGGGGCTGAGAGGACCGAAGGCACCTCATCAACAAGCGACCGAACGGAGCTGAAGAGCAGAGGGGAGGCACGCAGGAGGGAGGAGTTTGACCTATCATGGAGAACAAACCACAGCGCCGGGCGAGGGTCTAGCAGCAAGAGAGTTTACCGGTTTAATAGACTGCGGCCAACCGGGGTTGCTGCTGGATTTAACACGATCTAGGCTGGGAGGTTGGAACGACAATCCAAACTCTAAGCGGTCCTCCGAATTGCCAGCACTGGAGGAGGGCGGATCTGAGTAGATCGATAAGGGATCGCCTGAAACCCTAGAATTGAGGAAAGAAACCTGGTTCTCCGAGACTCGACTGTTTGATGGAGGATTTGAAGCTAAATCAGGGGGCGAGGCGGAACACCTTGATAGCTTAAGAAACTTAGCGGACTGTCTGAGCTTGAGTAACTCCTCCAAGCGCTGGGATTTAAGAGTTGAGCAGGCATCGATCCTTGCCCACAGGGACGCGGAGAAAAGACTCGGAAGTTCTAGATGCGAAGCCAGAAGGAGTCGAGAAAGCTGGTCTAGATTCTTCCTTACTCTGCAAATCTCAGATCTAACCAACCCTAAGCTGGCTCTTAAAAAAACGCCATGATTTCTGGGGATATTAAGGTTATGCTTAATTAGGGCAAAGTCAAGAATAACTGAGGAACTCCTGCATCGCTTTAGAAATGCCAGATCGAACTTCAACTTTGAGACCTCCATGCGTGCCCGTTCGAAACGATGAACTTTTTTCGCAGTGGCTTCTCCGTGCAGGGAAATTATTATAGAATTTAGACTTCTGTGATCCATAATATGTTCGGCTCCTATCTGCATCATACTCTCGAATCATCTCGACCTTTCCTGGTTTTCTGACAATCTTTATATCGAATCCAACATGTTATCAAATAGTTCATCAAAAACCTGATGGAGCCAAACTTCTTCATAGTTGATTACGTAAACCTTCTCATCATAATGCAACAAAATTATGCTTTCACTCTTTTACAATAAATTGTATTGGCTTCCAATCATTAGTAGCTTCTTTATTAGCAACAATTACCTTTCAAGCCAATCAATGTACAACCAATTATAGCTCCCTCGTGGGTAAGCTTCTTCTTGATCAATATTGAATCCAACAAATCGATAAAAACTGTCTCATGACTTCTTGCTGCCTTTTCTGCCTCTATAGTGTACTTCTGCCATGTATTCTTCCTGGAAGCCATACCATATCCCAAACATTATTGATGTTAATCCTCATTATTGGAATTGCTAAAAGTAATCTATATATATATCCTTGAATCAAGTTGTAGGATAATATAATATATGTCAATCTTTGCTGTCGGCTTCCTTTGAAGTCTTCCTTTCACATTAAGTATCAACCAATCATAAGTTCTGCCAATAATTTGTTCTTACTGCCATATGTTACACAACCATCAAAAGAGACTTGACTTTCTTTTATTTGACCAAGCTAGACCATGCCTTTTTCTCTTCTGATCTAAGTGCATCAAGTTCTTCCTTCAACTTTCTTTGAAGATACAAGTCCTTTTGGAGATCGCTGTTTATAAGAAGTTTATGAAAACTTCCTCCAAGGTAATTGTACTTCTTCCTTCCAAGCCGCTATCAAATTGCTTCTTTACTTCTAGATTTCTCTTCAACGCATACTGTTAAGTTGTCTGTGTTGAAGAATGTAACTAGGTTTGGTCTTCATAAATGTATTTATGTAATGTACTTGTCAAAAGAATGAAAAATAACTTTTTATTATTGTTACAATGACTTATTAAAGCATGGGCTTCATGCTTGGGTCATCATTTTATTAGTTAAAGTCCCCATTGTGGACTCCTAGGATTAATATTGAGTCATTAGAGTTATTATATATTTTATGAGATCCTTCTTATGTTGGAATTTCCAAGTCTAACTGTTAGAAATCTTTCATGTACTTTCTAATTTATTTTTGCCTACTTGTTCTGTTTAATTAACAAGTTATTTACCATGTAAATACTGAAAATAAATACAAGTACATGCTCAACACATTACAGATCATCAACTGAAGGAAAAACAAGCACACAAGTGACTCTGTTGTTTTTGGACCAATGTACCCGGAAAAACCCTATGCGGGAAAACCAATGCAGCTATCTGAGGGTTTTATTATTAAACAGTTTCAAAATACAATCTGGGTGCCAAACCGGCTCACCCAACAGAGAATGATCTCGATAGTAGTACCTCTCAGTCGGAGACAAATATTCTGGCTAAAACCCCGGATGAACAATCCCACAGTTGTCAGCTCCAATCTGTCCCACGAAATCTCCAACGTCTGCCTCTAGGGACTGCGTTAGCCTCTCTGGCCCAGCGTCAGCCCAATTCGCCTTGCGTCAGCCTCTGGAGGCACTGCATCAGCCTTTAGAGCCTCTGCGTCACCCACGCTGACTCTCTTGGCACTGCGCAACTCCTGGTTGCCTCTGCGTGGGCCTTGACTGGCTCTACATGGCCTCTAGCTTGCTCTGCGTCCCTCTCTCCTGGCTACTACGCTGATGCTCCCGGTACCCTCTCTGCCTCTCTGCTTCTGTATTCACTGCCCCTCGGCTGCAACTCTGATCACTTCTTCGATTTCCTTGGCATGCCCTACCCCAGAAAATCGAATTCTTGATCAACTCGATGTGTTCTCCAAGTGACCCTCAAGACTCCTCTTATACTTTTCTCGTTGACAATTCAACGACCGAGATTAAGTCCATAATCAATGACTAAGATTAACTCTGGCTTGATCCATGACTTTTGGACGCTTCTAACACAATATTATGTTAATTCACATTAATATTTTATTTTCCCTAAGTTTAGACTTAGGGACTCCATTAAAAATATTAATTATTTTAATATCTCCCAAACTATTTAGAATCTGCCCAAACCATTTCTAGGTATTGGATATCTCATGTGCTTTAGCCTCTCCACCAATTTTTGTGGCTAGAGCACATCCGATGCTACCCCAAATCAACACTCCTTAGCGAGGATTGTGCTCTAGTAATACTCTTCAATGAGCATCACCCTGATCATCCGACATCGGTCTTGGTGCTGATGCTAGGCCTGCTGCCCAACATCCTTTGTACTACTGCATCATGTACTGCTACCCATGGCCCTGCCACTGCCACTGCTGCATCCGTACAACAAACCCTCTCATCATGCTACATCGTGCTGCCCATAGCACTACCACTGCTAACTGCTGTACTACAACTCAATTACTAAGAAGTAAGTAACTAATCTCCCAACTCTGACATCTCTGTCAGGCTAGAGACACCCACGATGCTGAAACTGGTTCTGTCGTTGACAAGTGCTCCCTCTCTGACCTCTACACTGCTGCAACAACTCCATGCATCTTGCACTGCTACCTCACGTTGTCCTGGGACTCCTGCACTGTAGCTCCCTCTGTCGCTCCATCCGCATCCGTCTCTACTGACATACGCCAGTACTGCTACTCCTCTTCGGGGCTTCCATAGCAAGGTATAATCCAAGAGACTGGGTACCTTGAGGATCCTGCCCCTCATCACCTGTAGTCCATTTGACTACAGCTCGATGTCACCCCACTTCCTCTCAAGTGGCGTGTGAGCACTCATGGCACACTCATCATCTGTCTCCATTTCTTTCTTCGCCCGTGTTGGCGCAGCCTTGGTCTCATAAGCCTCTCCCGTGCTCTTCTTCCTCGGACACTGGCTCACATAGTGACCCAGTTCCCCACAATGGAAGCATTTGACCTTGGAGAGGTCCTTCTTTCGTTTCTTCTGCTTTCCCTCAGATGCTAGGGCAACATCCTCCTCTTCCTCCTTGATTCTGACTCCCTTGCTGCTGCTTCCCGCCTTGGTCAGTGTTTTGATTTCTTCTTGGCGAAGAGCCACCCATAGTTCCTCCCAATCTGGATGGGTCGACCTGCCCAGTATGCTTTGGACAAACAACGCCCAGTCTTCTGAGACTGCGTTCAGGGCTGTCCTCACCATCAATTCTTGATCCTGTGTGGCTCCTATGGAAGTCAGCTGATCCCAGATCTCCTTCAATCGATTGAGGAAGGTGTCGATTTGTTCTCCCTTCTGCATCTGGTATGACCGCAACTAATTTTCTAGTAGCATCTTCCTTTGCACGGAAGTATGCTGATACAATTTCATCAGGGCCTCCCACATCGCATTTGCCATTTCCTTTTCGGCAATATGTGGTACTACATGGTCCTTGACCCCGTCAAGGATGATGCTCTTGGCCCTCGCCATTACCTCCTTGTACTTGTCGTTCTCAATTCGGTCAACTGGGATCGCTATCATCTTCAAGGCAAAGTGCTTGAGACGATTCTTGTCTAGAATGGACAAGATTCTGGCCTTCCAGACTACGAAGTTTGAGGCTTCGTCCAGTCTGTCCTGGTCTCTTACCCCGTTCACTGCCATTTCACTGTTCCTCTACTTCCCTTCTGGAAGTTCTCGGTGTGACTCCCTCTGAGCCTCGATTAACCTCTTGGAAACCCCTCTGCCAATGTTGACATGCCCCCACTCTAATTGTTCGTGCAACTGCACCACTGATTCGGATTTCTTAGCTAGAAATCCTCGGCAACAACTGCCGCCTTGGTCTTGCCATGTTAGTTACTGTTCTGACCACAGTACCCCACCAGCCTCACTCCGCAACTTACCCACAACCTCCTATGCCTCAACAAATTGAAGGTTAGAGCTTCTAGGCTCTGCGCAATCTCGACACTAGCAAATTCCTCACCTCCTGGCCACGGGCGTCAATCCTTCCTGATTGAAAAAGATGACCAAGCACTACGTAGGTCAGGTTTGCTCCCTTCTGCCACTGCGTTGATCCTCCTCCCGACTCAAACTTGATGATGCAGGAACTGCGTCACCCCTTCCTTGCTGCTTCTTCGCTAGGAACAACTTCTGTCACTCGAGACAGCTGTTTCTGCTCTGTTCGGCTGATGCCCTTAGTTCTCCTATGATCTGTAACCACGCTCTGATACCATGTTTGAATTTCTAAGTCTCACTATTAGAAATCCTTCATGTACTTTATGATTTATTTATGCCTACTTGTTCTGTTTAATTAACAAGTTATTTACCATGTAAATACTGAAAATAAATACAAGTACATGGTCAACACATTACAGATCATCAACTGAAGGAAAAACAAGCACACAAGTGACTCAATCGTTTTTGGACCAATGTCCCCGGAAAAACCCAATGCGAGAAAACCAATGCAGCTATTTGAGTGTTTTATTATTAAGCAGTTTCAGAATACAATCTGGGTGCCAAACCGGCTCACCCAACAGAGAATTATCTCGGCAATAGCACCTCTCAGTCAGAGACAAATATTCTGGCTAAAACCCTGGATGAACAATCCCACAACTCTCAGCTCCAATCTGCCCCATGAAATATCCAACGTTTGCCTCTATGGACTGCGTCAGCCTCTTTGGCCCAACGTCAGCCCAGCGCCACCCCAACTCGCCCTGCGTTAGCCTCTAGAGGCACTACGTCAGCCTCTAGAGCCTCTGTGTCACCCATGCTGGCTCTCTGTGCACAACGCTTGGTTGCCTCTGCGTGGGCCTTGACTAGCTCTACGTGGCCTCTAGCTGGCTCTGCGTCCCTCTCTCCTGGCTACTGCACTGATGCTCCTGGTACCCTCTCTGCCTCTCTGCTTCTGTATTCACTGCCACTCAGTTGCAACTCTTATCACTTCTTTGATTTCCTTAGCATGCCTTGCCCTAGAAAATTGAATTCTTGATCAACTCGGTGTGTTTTCCAAGTGACCCTCGAGCCTCCTCTTATACTTTTCTTGTTGACAATTCAACGACTGAGATTAAGTCCGTAATCAACAACTAAGATTAACTCTGGCTTGATCCATGACTTTTGGACCCTTCTAACACAGTTTTATATTAATTCACATTAATATTTTATTTTCCCTAAGTTTAGACTTAGGGACTCCATTAAAAATATTAATTATTTTAATATCTCCCAAACTGTTTAGAATCTGCCCAAACCATTTCTGGGTATTGGATATCTCATGTGCTTTAGCCTCTCCACCAATTTTCGTGGCTAGAGCACATTCGATGCTACCCCAAATCAACATCTTTGACTTTTGAACTATGTAAAAATAACTATTTTTGAGTCAAAAATGAATTATGTCACCTCCACACCAAGTCGACCTCAACTGGGCAATTCGACCTCACCAAAAGCCTATATATTGGAGCAGATCGAATTCATTTGGACACACTCTCTCTCACAAGTTTGATATCCAAGAAAGAGTTGGGAAAAAGTGCAGAGTTGGAGAAGGAGGCTAAAAGGAGTGCGAAGTTGGTCAAGAAGGAAGGGAAGGACAAAATTGAAGTTTTGGACTATCTCTCTCTCTCTTGTGGGCTACTTTAGTAGATCGAAGTCTCTTTGCCATAGTGGAAGTTGCTACTGCTACTAGTTGCTGCCTGTTGCTGCCAAGTTGAAGTTGTTGGGGTCGAAGTGCTGCTGCTTCTTGGTCGAAGATTTGGATTGAAGAAGGAAGGGCTGACTTGGTGTGGATGAGGTCTGTGTATAGGTTGAAGAGTCTTAGGAAAAACTATTGAAGGAAGAGATTTTGATTGGGTTTTCCCCTAGATAGGGGTTTTGCCCTGACAGAGTGCCTACACCTTGTGTCTTGTGTTTTTTTGATCTTCATACACACATAATCTGGCAATTGCTTGATGAAAGATAATTCAACAAGTAAAAGAAGGCAACATAATTCAAAAGTAATTATCGAGAAAGAGAAATCTAACCCTAATCCTACTAGCATTGATTTCTCAACATGGTATCAGAGCTAAGGTCAAAGAAGATATAATATCACTTCGTTGGCTTGAAGGAAATGATTACTCCCTCTATGACAAGAATGGGATTCAATACTACAGGAAGTTGGATCAAGAAGATTTTCTACTAATTCAACAAGGTCAAAAGTCAAGGGTTCCTAGCTGCACTTACAGGTTCACTTAATGATGATAATGGATCGTTGACAGTGGAGCATCAAGGCATATGACAGGAGAAAGTAAACAACTTTAGACTCTATCAAAGGAACCATCTTCTCATGCGGTGGAATTGGGAGACAACAAAAGCTATGCTGTTAGAGGCATGGGATCAACATCTTTGAAGCTGGAGAATGGAGCAAAAGTACATCTCAATAACATACTATATGTTCTGGGTATGAATTTGCTTTCAATTTATTTCTTAGAAGATAAAGGGGATAGAGTTGCTTTTGTTGATGGAAAGGTCTTGGTTTGGGGAAAAGATTCAAGTATTGATAAAGCTAGGGTTATTGGAGTTCGTGAAGGAAGCTTATATAGATAAGATAAGATAAAATTATTTTATTAATGTCCAACAAATGACCATAATAGGTCAACGGGACTGTCGGTTACACTGATTACATCATGCCAAGCCGGTGGACCAAACGGTCCCCTTTAACATTTCTTTTAAAAAGCAGAAAATACATCTATAATCTAAGTAAATGTAAATGTAGAAGCTAGAAGCCCCCGACTTCGAAACAAAGCACTGCGATGAAGCAGAGAAGGAGAAGAAGAAGAAGAGAAGAAGAAGAAGCAAGAGAGGAGTCTCCTGTCCAGTTCCTACTCCTAACTTTTGAGGTCGAGAGAAGAAAAATGAGAGAAGTTTGTCAAAGTCTACTGTCCTGTGGGCATACTGGGCTGTCGCTGCTGTCGCCTGGAGGTTCTAGGGCGCCTCCCAGGGGTGGATCCAATCCTGGAGCGCTGGTGCAATCTGGTGGGTCGGCTCCCCCGGGACCGCACTGATCTAGTCTCAGTGCTTGTGGGTTGGTCAATGGTTCTTTTGGTGCCTTGTGCTGATGGTAGCGCCCTAAAGAAGTCCGTGATCTTCTGCGTGGTGTCCGATCTGGTGGGGGGCTGAAGAAAATGGGCCCGAAATTTGAAGGCCTCTTGGAGATAAAGGGCAAGGCATCTCAGATTAACATATCTGAGGAAGCTGGTCAAAGTCTGAGAAGACCTGAAGAGACAATGGAAACGACCTCGAATCTCGTAGTAAGCAGGGCATCTGAAGATGAAGTGTGTCTCTGTCTCTATCTCCTGTAAGTGACAGAACTGGCAAATCCTATCTTCCCTATCGATGTGGTGATCTGTCTCCACCCAGAGTCTGTGAGACCCAACTCTGAGTTACCCGAGGGGGATTCTAAGGGCATGCATCCAATGCTGGAACGTGTACTGGGGTCTGATGATGAGCCCATCCTTGATCTCTAGGCAATGTTCTGCGTAGAAGGCCATTTTTGGACGCAACCCATTGGGAGGATTGGTCCATGTAGTCTGAATGTATCGTCTGTAAATATCCTCCTTAATGATTTTATTCAGCTCTTGCTGATTGGGAAGGAGGTGGCCTGGAGCACTCAGAGAGTACTGTAAAGGAGGGAGATGGTCAATCTGGATTCCTGAAGCCTCCAGAAGCTTTGTCACACTAGTGTACCAACATGTGGATTGGTCTGTCTGCATACGGGCGATGTTCTCCGAGGAGCAATATGCTAAGTATGGGTATCTGTCACGACCCTTCCTCGTGTCTGCCAGGCCTTGGAGCTTGTGCAGGAGTGACACTAACCTAAATATCACCTCTAGGCGGAAAGGTTGAGCCCCGAACTCTGCTAGAATGATGTGCTGAGGAACTGTCTGCTTGCACCTAATGAAACGACGCAAAAGGAGGGTTTGGACCCGCTCCGCTGAAGCCCAATTTGACTCTAGGAGAGAGGGACCCCAAATCTTTGAGCCGTAAAGCACTGTGGGGCGAATCAAAGTGTCCATGATGCTCATTTTGGACGAGATGTCTTGGAAATGGTGCTGGAAACACTGCCTCTCCAGAAGGGCTAGGGAGCCATATCCTTTGTTGATCCGAGGCTGAAGGGCTGGTCGCATGCTGAAGCGAGGCCCTGAAAACTGAACTCCCATATATGTATAGGTGCTGACAATCTCGATCTCTTCTCCTTTAAATAGGAAGTGGAAATCCGAGGTTTTCTTGACTCCATTGAAGATAATCACTTTGGTTTTACCCAAGTTCACAGTTAGATGCCTCCGGTCACAAAAAGCTGTGAGAGCATCCAGCTGTCTCTGAAGGCATTCTTGGGAGGAGGCAATAAGGGCAATATCGTCTGCAAAGAGGAGGATGGAAATCAGGATCTGGTGAAGAAGACACCCTTCTATATCCTGGATATGCTCCTGGAGGAAGGACTTAAGCTCATCGATATAGATCCCGAATAAAGTAGGAGAAAGGGGGCATCCTTGCTTGACTCCAATGGTGCTTTGGATGAAATCCGACATTCCTCCGACTGTGCAGAGACGGCCAAGGACGGCCTCATAGAGGCACATGATAGCTGTCAGGAGAGTCGAGGAAATGCCAATCTCTCTTAGCCTCTGGAAAAGATCTTCCCTCGGGACTAAGTCAAAGGCCTTCCGGAAGTCTACAAAGCAGCAATACACTTTAGAGGATCGATGCCTAGTCTCCTCAATCATCGCACGAAGAGTAAGGATGTGGTCGATCGTCTGGTGGTCTGGGTGGAATCCTGCTTGGCCCTTGGCCCTGAGTTGTCTCTACTCAAGGAAATGGGAGAGTGTCCTGTGGAGTGCTGTAGCATATAGCTTGGAGAATGTGTGCCCAACCATGATTGTCCTGTAGTTGTTGGGGTTGGAAGTAGGCCCTGACTTGTGGATCGGGTAGATAATGTGGTGTGACCAACCATCCGGAAATCCATCCCGAACCACCTGGTTGAAAAGGTCCACCAGATATCCTACTAGGGGGCGAAGTCCATGCTTGAAGAATTCTGCCTGGAAGCCTTCTTCGTCTACTGCCCTGCTGCTATTCATTGTCCATATTGCCTCTCTGATATCTTTGTCGGAGAAAAGGTGGCAGGAGGTGGGGGGGGGGAAGTAACCTGAATCAGAGGCTGCCCAGGAATGTCATACAGCTGGGAGGTGTGAGAGAACATTGAGGCAGGATCAAGGTCGACTGGGGTAGGTGAGCGCCGGGAAAGGATGGTCCCCCAGAAATCTTTAGGGGAGCGAAGGAGGAGAGTAGAAAGAACCTGTCTCCTATGGGCAATGAAAGGGCGCTTCATTACACCACCTCCTCAAGCCCTAGTTCATATGAAAATCAATCCCATTGAGCTATGGCATAGAAGATATGGTCATCTTCACTACAAGGTGATTCCCACTCTTAAACAACTAGTTCATGGCATCCCCGATATCAAAGAAGATCATGAAGGAGTTTGCAAGGGATGCTCTTTGGGCAAACATACAAGAAAACCATTTTCAAATAGTGAAACAAGGTCCAAAGAGATACCTCATACATTTTGATGTGTGTGGGCCTATGTCTGAAAAATCACTTGGAGGTCATCTTTACTATGTGACATTCATTGATGATCACTCTAGAAGACATGGCTCTACCTTCTCAATAAAAAGGATGAAGTATTTGAGAAACTCAAGGAGTTTAGATGTGAAGTGAAAACCGTAACCGAAAGAAAAATAAAGACTTTGAGATCCAACAATGGTGGGGAATACACTTCTAAAGAATCGATTGCATATTGTAAAGAAGCAAGAATTAAGAGAGAGCTTATTGTTCCCTACTATCCCGAACAAAATGGAGTGGCCGAAAGAAAGAATAGGACAATTGAAGAAGGTATACGAACAATGCTCCTTGATCAAGACTTACCAAAATTTCTATGGGGAGAAGCAGCAATGACAGCTGTATATATTCAAAATAGAAGTCCTCAGTAAATTCTTGAAAATATGACACCCGAGGAAGTCCTCCGATGCTTTGCTTTAAAGAATGCACCCGCTTTGTGCAACATTACTTTAGACTCTAGAGTATAGTGTCATTGTCCAATGACAATGTCATGCACAATAATGACCCCAAGGTGTTGTTACCAATGTTGTCAGAACCAAACTAGTCACCGAACCGGTAGAATCAACAAACTGGGAACTGGTAAAACGTTAGCTTAAAAAACCAGTCAACCATAAGCACATAAAATATTCAAATTTTATAGAAAAACATATATATTCATGTGCATCTGTATGAATCCAAACCATTTATACACAAATAAGCAAAAGTTCTCATTTATATATTATGTTAGAGTACACAACCAAAATAGCACCAAGTGCAATCCATCTCTGAACTGAAAATACATCAACAGACAAGCCCTATATGGTCTCTATCCTCAAAAAAAGATCATGCTTCAAGCCTTTGCCTATATTGGGATCTTCGCCATCAATATCGCCCTCTAAGCATTAAAATAAGATAGAAAACACTTAGCATGTCAAGTCTATTTTGTTTGGCTGATGGGTACATTTTTAGTAGGATCATGATAGAGGAATTCAACAATCAATGCCACTAACACCAAGGTACATGGAGGGGTTGGGGCTCTTGATTAAATGCTAGTTCCATACCCTCGCACATGACAAAATCTAATGGAAACATTGCAATCTCCCCAATCCTGAAATCCAAAAAAACTGTTAAGTTGCTGGATTTTGAGCGGGATCTAAAATTCTACTTTCTCCATATGAAATCCAATGAGTTCAAAACCACACTCAAACATCCTGTGTCAATTAATGGTAATGTTAAAATTTTAAGTAAAAGGATGAAAATGAAAGATAAAGGAGAATGCCACTTTTACCATTAATTGCATAGCATTAGTAGGGAAATATGGTCAAATACTAGGCTTCCCCAGTCATAAATCATTGCTTTTTAAAAAAAAGTTGCGATCAAAAGGTCCTTGATAACAAAGAAAATTTTAGAGGCTAACATTCATAGCTGGGCTAATTTTACATGTTTTTTCAAAAAAAAAGATTCGTCAATTTCCATTTTTCCTAAAAATGATTTGCCCATGTTTTATAGTATAAAACTATTTTACCTTAGAAATAACCAAAATTATATAGAGACTATATAAAATCATTATAAATTTGAATATTTTTACAAAGATATCACCAAATATTTTGTAGTTTGCATATTAGGGACTAATAAGATTCACTAGTTTCTAAATTTTAAGATAAATTTCCATCCTTGAAATTTTCCTTGCTTGATAGCATTGTACAAAACTGTCTGGTTCGGTACTGAACCAGCCAAAATGGTCTGGTTCACTGACTCGAACCATTTTTTCCCTCCAATCGGTCGGACCGGCTGGTTCTGACCGGTCTGGTCCGGTTCTAATAACATTGGTTGTTACACAAGGCAAGTCAAGACCACTCGATCGTGAACCTCCATAAATTCCATCTATCCTCCAAAACACTGTACTCCACTGGGTCAGCTGCCTCCTACAAAAACATTGTCAAAGCCCCAGGTGTTTGTGAGCCATCTCCAATCCATCAAAATAGGAAACCAAGTTGCAACATGTCAGCTAGTGCTTGAAGCCCTCCTCCTTGATGCACAATGCTCCACATCCCTTGTGGGGCGCTCTATAAACAAGTGGCTCCTCCACGAGGTCTCAATGAAGGGTGTCCACACTACCAAGATATATCCAACTCCCAAAGAAGAACACAGCCTGCAATCAATTGAAGTCAAGCACCCATCGAGCAAACTATCTAAACTGTGCATATCCATCATGAACGATCTTTCATGCTACAATCCATTTGGGACCATCTAGGGGTTGAACATACACCATGTGCTTGATATCTTATGAAACACCCACAAACATGGTGTAAATACTTTCGAAGTATAACCCAAAATCTAATAGTCTACTCCTACGCAGTTGATCAGTGAAGTTTTATTGAAAATAGTCTTGTAATTCTATCATTTTATTAGGTAATAACAAACTGTTTTAATGACAAAATATTTAGGGCTAAAGCTTCTCTTTTTGCTGTATAAATATATTCTCAATTGGTGGTGTGGAGACATAATTTGTTTTAATCATGCAGATAGTATTTTGTTGAAAGGTTTGTAGTAATATAGCTTGAAGTAGTGGATATATGTTAATTATGATTTTTTCCCGAAAGTTCAGGAGAGAAATCAGAATTTGCATACGCATCCATTTCCTGAAGTATGTTTCATAGAGGGTCTCTTGTTTGACTATCTGCATTTAGTTGTTACTGTGCAATGATATGTAAAAATGACATCCGCATTGAGGGGGGTTTTTAATCTCTAAGCATAAGGCTTTGTTGGAATGCTTAATTTGTCAGGGTCAAGCTTTTACAAATGCCTATGTCTACTAGATGTTTTGATTTAGGAACACCCTTTTTTTGGCACAAAAATTTACTCTAGAAAGAATTGCAGTACTTATTTACCTTGAATAACCTTACATGGCATTAGATGCTTGAAAAATTAAATATGGTAGAACTAAATGTTCAGATGTGTGGAGGATAAGTATCGTTGGAAAGTCCAACAACCTGTGCAGAATTTAAGTGGGTTTGGTATGGATAATGCTGGTTAGTGCGGTACAACATATTGCTTAGATGGACTCCATCTGTGATGCTGGTGTTATCAGACATGTTTGTTCACTGGGTGATGCCTCCTCTCAGCCTATGATGTATGGTCAGCTGGTAGAATCTGTTCTGCTTTTTGGACTTTTGTGACAATCTCTTTCCTCACCCTATGGTGCAGTAAATCTTGTATCTCTGAGACTTGCTGGGAAAGTTATTTATAGTATTACATGTTTGCCTAAATTATTCTCTCAGGTAGTTGGGTACCCTTGTTTCTTAATTGTTAAATGGAAAACTAGTTTAACATTTTTCTGTTGGCAGGGCACGAGAAGAGTCATGTGATAAACATGGCCTAAAAGCTTGCCGAGAAAAGATGCGGAGGGACAGACTAAATGACAGGTATGCTTTTCTCTATAAGCATTGTTTTGCCAGTTCCGGTGATTCACAAACAAGTTTATTATTTTTGCATATGATGTGCTGGAGTTTGTAATGCACTTGCAGACAAATATTTTGCTTCGAAATCATTTATTAGTGAACTTGTACTGGGTTGACTAACTAGCTATCACTGCAGGTTCATGGAGCTAAGTATCTTGTTGGAACCTGGGCGGCCTCCAAAAATGGATAAATCTGCAATATTAAGTGATGCTCTTTCTCTTGTGAATCAACTACGAGAAAAGGCAGGCGAGCTGAAAGACTCAAATGAACGACTTCGGCAATCCAATAAGGAATTGAAGGCAAGATATTTCAACTGATATTGCACTTTACTCTTACACTTTTTCTAACTTAATAGCAAAACCATTTCCCTCCTCTGCATCTATTCCATGGTCGTATACTTGTACCTGCCACATTTGATAGCATATATTTATCATAAACCAGGACTCTTTATATCTGTTGGGATCCATGAGATTAACTTTAATTTCTTTCGTTTATATTTAGCGTGTTTGGACTACAATTTCTATTTGCAGACAGAGAAAAATGAGCTTCGTGATGAAAAGACAAGGTTGAAAGCAGAGAAGGAAAGATTGGATCAACAAATGAAGGTTATGATGACTTCACCTCCAGGGTTCATGCCGCATCTGGCTGTAGCGCATGCATTCTCAGCTCAAAGTCAAGCAGGAAATAACAAGACTCTACCTATTCCAGGTTTTCCTGGAATGGCAATGTGGCAATGGATGCCACCAGCTGCAGTTGATACATCTCAGGATCATGCGCTACGGCCTCCTGTTGCTTAAGCACATTCTTACCATATCTATTGACTTGTCGTCAGTGTCTATTATGACCAGCAAAACTACGACTTTTTTTCAGGTGTTATGCTTTTGTTGGTGTTACTGCTTGCATCATCGTGGTAGTCTCTCATTTCTACAGTCATGTCTTCTTTCTGTTGTGGGGTCGAACTCATTGCTGCAGTACTGAAACATGAGTAATTGAATTGAATCTTAAAAGAATGATTCGTGAGCTTTGGGTGGCCACTGGGTACTTATCCCAACAGGCATATAAACAAGAATACAGCTGAGAATAATCTAGTCTTCTCGTGGTTTCAGTTTCTGTTCCAGGAAGATGTCAAATTCATTGCATATTTGGATTAGTGTTCCTTTCCCTACGTTGGAATTAATAAGACGCATAACTACTTTTCATGCTTTTATATCCATAGGAGTACTGTCTCTACTAAGATGTGATTGGGAGTTCCAATGTCTGTTCTAGGACTGTTATCCATAGTAGCCAGTGCACACCTCTGAAGTGAAGGTCAGAACGTGGGTGCATAGTAAGTATGGAATTACGTTTGAGAACTGAGCTTGGCCAGCTCCAAATGAGAATGTTGAAATTGGATTTTAATCAAATGCATGATACTGACGAGATGTATCGTAAATGAAATATTTCCTTAGTTCAAGATTCTATATTCCACTAACTGTACCCGCCACAACCATGCATCTTAGGATAAAATAACCATGTGCTTTGTGTAAGTATCAAACCACTTGAAGGGCATCCTCTAAGAAGCTATGCTTATGTTCATTATCATAACACTAGTGTCAATTTTAAATTGTTTTCATTTTATATTGCAGTTCATGCCTTTATTATTATTATTTGCAGTGGATTAGCTGAGATTCTCTATTAATGATATAGGAAAATTACATGTAGTTACAACAGTCATCGTGGAGCTTCTTCCAAAACTAGAATTACCTGATTAACATGGAGAACCAGGGTGCAAGAGCTTGTGGTGCAATCTGTGTTCGAAATACTGAGAGGGGGGTGAACCAATATTTCTTTCAATTGTTTATTTGCCAGTTAAGATTTTTGTTAATTAGAAGCACAAGTTATGCCAGAACACAAGAAATAAAATAAAAAATAACTTGTATAATAAATTTTCAGGTAACAATGATGAGGACACCAATCCTCTTTTACAAATTCTAGCTCAAACTTTTAGAAACACTTCAATTCTACAAGGCCCCAACCTTGTATGAGGACACCAATCCTCTTAAGCAAATCCAGGCACCAACCTGGTCTATATGAGGACACCAATCCTCTTAGGCTCCAACCTTTACAAATACTTCAAAATACTGATTAAAAGTCTACCAAGATAGCTCTAATCTACCGCTTCAAGGTGTCTCCATGGACTGCCAAAGTGGCTTCAAGGCTGCCCCAAGATGGCTTCAAGAGGCTGTTTCAAGATCTCTTCAGAGGCTGCTCCAAAGACTTCAAGAGGCTGCTTCAAAATGTCTGCAATGGCTGCTCCAAAAACTTCAAGAGGCCGCTTCAAAACGTCTCCAAGGGCTGTTCCAAAAACTGCTTCAAAAACTGATTAGATGAAGCACCAAAACTAGTTACCCACAAGGCCGAATTCCATATCAATGGGAGGCTGAAATCAATGCTCAATAAGTCTGACTTCTGTCTCAATACAAGTCTGTTTCGTTCTCAAAACATGCCGGATTTCTGTCCTTAGGCGGCCAAGCTCTGACCCTTACCACAGATACGAATTGTACACAGGGGGGTGGGCGGCAAGTTCTGCTCCTCACCACAGGGCTGAGTCTGAGGTAAACTAGGCCAAGCTGCAGGTGCCAAGGTCTGTCCTGGGGAAACCAAGGTCTGCTCCACAGAAGGCCGAGTTCTGTCCACAAGAAGAGGCTGAGTACAGGGTTTGAGTCTGATTTCCATCTCACAAGAAGGGTCAGATGAATGCTGAAGAGCCCAAATTCAGATCAATAGATAGCTTCAAAAGACACTCAAAACCTGATCAAAAACCCTCCAAGAACCCTTAATCCATAATAGAAATAGAAACCATAAAATCCTTCCTTCAATATGCTTCTAGGTTCATGAGATATGAACCTCTTCACTTTCTTCCTCACGTCTGAATCCTTTGTCTGCTTGCTTGACTTAATTGCTGGCTGAATAGAGGAAAAGACTCATTTATACTGTTCAAGTCGCCCAAACAGAGCCGACTTGACTGGGGGTGAGATAAGTGGTTTTTTGTCCTAGAAAATTCATTTCTCCTCAGTGAAGAGGAGTTAGGGGGCATGCTATACCTCGTTGGAAAGGGCTTAAAGTAATCTTTAAGTCTATGCTATTCTTCCCTTAATTTGGACATCCTTTGACATCAATAACAATTAATTTCTCAACAATCTGTCCATGGAAATAATAATTATTAGAGTACAAGTTGTTGAGAAATCTAGAGCAGTAAAAGTAGGTGATTTCTCTAGCAATGATAACTGCTTGTGAATATCTTTTTACCTTTTCTTGATTAATTCTTATTGAGCTTGATTATTATAGTGTTCTTCTCATCAAACAGTGACCAAAAATATGATGAACAATAAGACAAAGGACACAAGATATAACCTATCAGTCAGGGCCAAAATAAAATCTTCAATTGATGAGTCTATGCAATTCTTCCCTTAATTTGGACATCCTTTGACATCAATAACAATTAATTTCTCAACAATCTGTCCATGGAAATAATAATTATTAGAGTACAAGTTGTTGAGAAATCTAGAGCAGTAAAAGTAGGTGATTTCTCTAGCAATGATAACTGCTTGTGAATATCTTTTTACCTTTTCTTGATTAATTCTTATTGAGCTTGATTATTATAGTGTTCTTCTCATCAAATAGTGACCAAAAATATGATGAACAATAAGACAAAGGACACAAGATATAAGCTATCAGCCAGGGCCAAATTAAAATCTTCAATTGATGATTTCCAAGACCAAGACCCTTGACCTACCAACCTCTCCAAGACCAAGTCAAAATGCTTCCTTGAAACAATTCTTCTTCCTTAAGTCAACGCTGGTCAAACTGATTGTTTCACCACAGATCTCGACTTCTCTTCAGATTTCGGCCTATTGTCACAGGCCTGCAATTTTCGGCCTCTTCAGAAACCCTAGTTGCAACATGTGTGAGGGATAAACAACAATTTATCCCTTGATTCCCTTCTCGCTTGGATAGTGTCTCTTTCTTCTGCAATTCAGCTTGAAAGGTGACTTGATTTCTTCCTTGATTTGACCTTCTTGGATGACTGTGATAACTCGGCTACTTCTGCAATAGATAATACCAATCCTCCTCGCACATGTAAGAGATATTTACCCCAAAACAGACCCAAAACACTTCAGTTCCTTCTTCTTATTTCTTCTCTAGATGAGAGGCTCCTTTTCTAGTGATTCTCGCACTTCTTCCTCTAGTTCGGATACATGAAATGAATGCTCTCCAAGTGAAGCTGAGTCCTCCTTTATATAGTGATCTGCCCCTGAAAATAAGTCGACTTGTCCTTATGCTTAGGCCGCAATATCCTTCTAGAACGATCTATATCTTCTTTGGAAGTTTGACTTGTTTGAGTACTTGTGACAAGGTCTTGGCAGGTCTTTTGACTCCTATAATGACTCAAATACATACGCAACATGCTCAAGAAGGGTCTCTCATACATGACAAAGACTTATTTGACTTTATGACCTAATGACCAATCCTAAGAGCTCACAATGGGAGCTTGATCTATAAAAATAAAATTCCTTGAGCATGAAACCCATGACTCAAGCATAACATAAATAATTTTATTTTTTCTTCTTTACATCAATTACATAAAATCATGATTACACATGTCATTATGAAGACCGAACCTAGTTACATATTTCAACACTCCCTCTTAATTAGGGAGGTATTCATAATCCATACAAGGTACTTGGACATTCCCAATCTGAAGAATTCTCATAAGAAGAGTCGGATTGGTAACCCATCTGTTTAGCATCATATCATCCAACATTGTCACATAGCAAGGTCAAGACTATTTGCTCTAGCTCTCCACAAGATCAGAGCACAATGTTGGTGAGATCAATGATTTATAGACACCTTCATCATTGTCTCTCTCGAAACATACCCCACCCGTGTTCTCTTTGAGCATATTCCACCAAGACTATTCTTATCTTGGATTCCTAGTCGTCAAAGGATATCGGTCCTCTACGACTACTCTTATCTTGGTTGCCCTACCACATCCTCATAGAGTATCAGAGGCCAGATACTTACCCAATCCTCCATTCTTTCTTCCCAAGTGAAGACAAGAATGATGTGTCTATCTCTCCCTCTCAATTAGGGAGGATATTCCGATTTCAATAAAAGAATGTACCCATTCCTATAAAAGGAATGTACCCAAGCTCCCTCTTAACTAGGGACTTGACCAAGCTCCCTCTTGACTAGGGACTTGCTTCTAGCACCTCTCTAGGTGGAGATCATGAGACAACCAGCGGCTTTGTCATGTCGCTTCCCAAGTGAATTTGTAACAAGTTTTGGTCTCTCCCTAATTTTGTACAAATTTTTGTTAAGTAAAGGGCGCAAGCAATTTTGACTTAGGGACTTAGTAGAAATGAAGGTTGGGTTAATTTTCTAGTGGAAGGTAGGGGCCACCCATGTGGGAAAACGCATTGGGCAATTTGAATTGCCTTGGAGAGGAAATCATATTGCTGTTGGAGGGGCCCACATGAGGAAAATGGAGGCCCATGAAGTTATAAGGAGGAAGAGCTCCTCACTTGGGGATTCCTTCATACTTGCACATCGAAATCACTTCATTGTTTGCTCGAGCTGCTTCGTCGAGTCATATGGCTGTCTAGCCACGAATCTCTCAAGCGGGATATTCAACCTTACCTCCGGGGGACTATGAGTGCCACCCTAAGAAGGCATCTTTAGAGCACCTTGAGGAGCACCGAGGAAGATTCATAGCCAACACATTCAGCCCACAAACCAACAGTGCGTATTTCTGGGCCAACAGAGAGGGGAACACACAGTTGTGATCAAAGCTTCATTGGGCCAGCTCTTGCCGGAGAAACTTGGAGAGTTGAAGGATATCAGGAGGCTAGCCTTGGAGAGGAGTTTTGGAGTAGGCGAGTACAACAATTGGGCAGTTCAAAACTCAGCCTTGGAGGACTGCACAGAGGGCCAGACTAGGCATTATGTGGGCCTTGAGGGAAAGAGCCACAACACTGGGATTACATCAGGGAAGGGAGGAAATTCATAAGGGATCACATCTCGGTGATTTGGGGCAGTTTTGGAGAGCTTCCCAGCGTCATTAGACAGGTTGAGTTTGCCAGCTTGAGTAGGAGGACGGGCTCCTTGGGCTCGAATTTCAGGAGTCTGAATTAGGCCAAACCCTTCCTGGATTTTGGTGGGTTTTTGCTGAGGATCAGGGAGCTGAAGTTTCATAATTTTATGAGCATGGGAAGCAGTGATTCCAACACTTCCTTTCTAGCAGACAACACAGTTTTTGGGCAGCGTTGATCAACTCTGGAGCAGCAGTTGGGCAGCCCTCAGATCATCATTTGCTCACCTGGGTTTTGTCATGCTTGTGCTTGGGAGACAAGCCCAAGTGCACCATTCCATTCATTGTTGTATTTGCCCATGATGATTTAATAAAATGGCTCAGAAGTTCTCTATTTCTAGCGTTTTCATGGGCGTATGGTGATTGCTTCTCATTTTTGATTGTTGGTTTGTTTGCTTCCTTTGTTTATCACTGAGTTTCCTAGTTAGGAACGTTACAGTGGTATCATTGCCCAGATCTTGGCTCAGTTGTGGGGAGTTTCTCCTATGAGAGAGGGGGACCAACAGAATATTACATACATGAGGCAGAGGTACTGAAGCAGAGAAAGAGACTTGGAGATCACTCTAGGCATTGAGGATAGGGGGAAGGCCGTACTAGTAGAGGAAGTCATGGGAGAGCCCAAGAGCAGCAGGCAGGAGATGGCCTTTGATAGCCTCTTAAAGGCTCTAAATGATCTGGCAAAGGGGTAGAAGGAAATGCTAGAAGAGATTAAAATGTAGAACTAGGAGAGAATCACTTCTAGGGGATTCCTATTCGGGGAGACTTTGGGGGACTCTCAGCAATTCAACCATTCTTCACCCGTAGCACAACCTCCATCAGTGAGTGGGCCAACTCGAGCTACACTGCCCTCTTTCGTGCCTTTGGCGCAGGTTGAACCAGTAGGGGCTAAAGACCCTTCACAGATGGGGGAGCACTCCATGGGTGCAAACTTCAGGGAAGCACTCTCTTTCAAAGATTTCTGCAAGCTCAAGAAGAATGTGAAGAGCAAGGGTTATGGAGGACAGGGCACACAAAGCTATGAGTTATAGAGGACGATAGGGAGAATGTACTTCCCCATGTACGATGGCACTAGCAAGTGCACTGCTAGGGCCTGGATTGAGAAGATGGACACTTATTTCCAGCTTAACCGGGTGACGAAGCTGGAAGCCATTAAGATGGCCACGCTGCACATGGAGGGGGAAGCCCACGATTGGTGGTTTCATGGCTTGGCTACCCTGGGGCATGTTAATGTGACTTCATATGAGGATTTCACCAAGAGGGTGGTGGAGTGCTTTGACCAGAGGGATCCAAAGGCTCACTTCAGGGAGCTAACCCAACTCCAACAGATAGGCAACCTAGAACAATACATATTGGAGTTCCTGAGAGTTTTAGTGATGGTGCCAGACCTATCAGATGCTCGGAGGGTATACACCTTCATAGAGGGCTTACTCGAGCCCCTACGTGGATTGGTGAAGTCACGCAGACCCCCCATACTGTAGGAAGCAATTATGTGTGTCGACGATTTACAGGGGGCCATCCCCAAGACACGAGCACCCTTTCCTACACATACCCCCTACCCCCAGAAGGGGAATGACACTAGATCCCCACCTCAGAGAACCACCCAGGGACGAGGGCAACTGGATGATGAGACATGGAAGGACCTCAGGAGGAGGAAGTTGTGCTTTACTTGTCGGGAGCCCTGGGCACTAGGCCATCGGTGCACAACTAGCAAAGCACATTACATTGAGGTCTTCTCAGATAGTGACTAGGAGGACGAGGTGGAGCAGGAGTGTGGTGTGGGAGATGGTAAGAGCCTAGCATAGAGGGGACCACCACTGCCACGTCCACAGGGGGGGGGCATCCTCTGTCCCATTTGGGGGAGTCCTTGCTTCTTTATGTGGGGTCCCCAAATTTCTGATATTGAGGATCAGAGGCATGAGATAGGGGCAACAGGTGTTAGTCTTAGTTGACAGTGGGGCTACCCACAACTTCAAAGATGCCTAGTTGGTTCAGAGGAGGGGCCTCACCACAATTGAGTTTGAGGGCTTTTCAGTCTTGGTGCCGGGTGACCGTACCATGCAGTGCACTACTCTATGACAGACCATTTCTTTGTGGTCGATGTGCCAAACACCAACGTGGTGATGGGTGTCCAGTGGCTCTACTCCCTTGGTCGAGTTACCACTGATTGGAAGAAACTGGAGATGGAGTTCATCGACCGGAATGGAAAGTCGGTGGTACTTAGAGGCATGCACTCGTACCCACCACAAACAATGTCAACACATAGGATGGAGGCAGATCTGCGACATGGAGACATAGAATGCGCAGTAGAGCTGAGGGTTTCAGAGGTTGGAGGGCAGGCCCAACCACCACCTCTAGACATACAAGCCTTGTTAGACAGGTACTCAATGGTATTTGGAGACATCCCACCAGGGCAACCACGAGACAAGGGATTCGAGCACACCATCGAGCTGGAGCCTGGTGTGCAAGCAGTGATTACCACCCCTTATATGCATCCTAAGGCTTATAAGGATGAGATTGAGTGGGCCATCAAGGAACTGTTGGCATTGGGCCACATTAGGCCAAGTTCAAGTACCTTTGCTTCCTTAGTGGTGCTGGTGAAGAAGAAGGATGGAACCTTGAACATGTGCATTGACGATCGAGTCCTCAACAGGAAGACCTTGAAGAACCGGTACCCCATACCTTGCATTGATGAGTTGATGGATGAGTTTAGAGTACTTCTCTAAGATAGATCTATGTTTGGGGTACCATCAGATTAGAGTGAGGGATTAAGACATCCCCAAGACAACTTTTCGATGCCATTATGGGCACTTCGAGTTCCTAGTCATGCCCTTTGGTTTGAACAATGCCCTAGCTACCTTTCAGTCCTGTATGAACCATGTGTTCCAGAGGCAGTTGAGGAGGTTTGTATTGGTTTTATTCAATGACATATTGATATACAATAGGATTTGGGAGGAGCATCTCCAACACTTGGAGGAGGTTCTTCATATTTTGGAAGAACAACAGTTCCATGCCAAGCTGTCCAAGTGTGAGTTTGGCTTGACCGAGATGCTCTACTTGGGGCATATCATTGGCGTAGATGGGGTGAAGGTCCATGAGAAGAAGATAAGAGCTATCCGTTATTGGCCAATACCTAGAGGTGTGACAGTGCTGAGGGGCTTCTTAGGTATCTGCACGTATGATTGGAAGTTCATCAAGGGTTTTTCGCAGTTAGCAGCTCCGCTCATGGATCTAACAAAGAGAGTGGCTTTCGCATGGACAAATGGGGCCTAAACATCTTTTGACTGCCTCAAGGAGGTGATGAGCAATTGTCCAGTGTTGGCACTTTCGGACTTCTCCCATCCCTTCCTTGTGGAGTGTGATGCATCCGAGGAGAGAGTTGGAGCAGTGCTATCTCAGGATGGGCAACCCATTGCTTTCGAGAGTCGGAAGCTCTTACCCCATGAGAGGTCATATTCTATACATGACAAGGAGATGATGGCCATTATGCATGCCTTGGCCAAGTTCCGACAATATTTGGTGGGTAATAGGTTCCGGGTGAAGACTAATCACAACAATCTTTGTCACTTCATGGGGCAATAGGGCCTCAACGACAGAGAACCGAGATGGGTCAACAAGGTGCAGGCCTATGATTTCAACATAGAGTATGTGCAGGTGAAACACAATGTGGTGGTTGATGCCCTATCCAGGAGACTTGCAGGCCTATCACTCATGAGCATTTGCCACGATTGGAAGGTCCAGTTATTGATTGAGATTTTAAGGACAGGAGGGCATGCGAGATTTTGGAGCGTACCCACGCAGATGAGCGCTACCGGGTGATGGACAAGGTCATCTTCTACAAGGGGCGCATATTTTTGGTTCCCAACTCACAGTTGAGGGAGAGAGTGCTCCAAGCAACACATGACTCGCCATTGTCAGGGCATTTGGGGTTCAGGAAAATGTACATGGCAGTCAAGGAGCGTTTCACATGGAAGGGCCTCAAGGGGGACGTGTTGAGGCACATACATGAGTGTGAGGCATGTAAGAGGAACAAATGGGAGTTGATTCATCGATTATTACAACCACTCCCCATCCTCGAGGGGAAATGGGAGAGTATCTCCATGGACTTCATCACGGGACTCCCCACAGTAGATTGCAAGGATTGCATCTATGTAGTAGTTGACCGGTTGACCAAGTATGCCCACTTTTTCGCCATCCCTACCAGATATTCGACTTCACTGGTTGCAGAGCTGTTCTTCAGGGAGGTCTTCTGGTTACACGGGCTTCCTAAGAACATAGTGAGTCACAGGGATAATAGGTTCATGGGAGGCTTCTAGCGGGAGCTCTTCAGGTTGGTTGGTTCTGAGCTCACCCCTAACACAAGCTACCACCCCCAGACAGATGGCCAGACTGAGCGAGTTAATAAGTGGTTGGAGGGGTACCTGAGGAACTACATGACTAGGCAGTAGAGGGCTTGGATTAGGTGGATGCACTTGGGCGAGTATTGCTACAACACCACCCATCACATGTCCATTGGTATGACTCCTTTCCGTGCCTTGTATGGTTATGATGCATTATCTTTTGTTGACGTTGTTTTGGGAGACAACCGGGCCCCAAAGGCCAAAAAGTGGATCCAAGAGAGCCAAGACATCCTCAAGGCTCTCAAGGATAACTTAGTGACAATGCAAAACCAATAGAAAATGTACGCAAATAGGCACTGAACTGAGAGGCATTTCGAGGAGGGGGATTTGGTGTACCTCTGGTTACAACCATATGGGTAGTCCACATTGAATCAGAAGGGGGCCGAGAAGCTACAACCCCATTTTTATGGGCCGTATCGGGTAGTCAGACAAGTTGGGGAGGTGGCCTACGAGCTGGGGCTGCCTCTGGGGAGCAATATTCACAACATATTCCATGTCTCATGCCTTAAAAGGGTGCTGGGAAAACATGTGACAACAACAGTGGAGTTACCCCCACTGGATGATGAGGGCCATTTGGTTTTGGAGCTTGAGGCCATTTTGGAGAGATGGGAGAGGAAGCTGAGTAGCAGGACCATTAGGGAGTTTTTGGTGCATTGGAGGAACCTGTTAGATGAGGATGCCACCTGCGAGGGTGAGCACATTCTAGAGCACCCAGTGCTGAAGTTGCTTGAGGGCAAGCAACATTTGGGAGGGGAGGACTATCATGTCCCTTCACAAATGAATTTCTAACAGGTTTTTGTCTCTCCCCAATTTTTGTTAAGTAAAAGGCCCAAGCAATTTTGACTTCGGGATTTAGAAGAAATGAAGGTTGGATTAATTTGCTAGTGGAAGGTGGGGCCCACCCACGTGGGAAAACGCATTGGGCAATTCGAATTGCCTTGGAGGGGAAATCGTATGGTTGTTGGAGGGGCCCACATGAAGAAAAGGGAGGCCCACAAATTTATAAGGAGGAAGAGCTCCTCACTTGGGGATTTATTTACATCGAAATCACTTCACTGTTTGCTCGAGCTGCTTAGCTGAGTCAACTGGTTGTTTAGCCACGAATCTCTCAAGTGAGAGATTCAACCTTACCTTTGGGAGACTACGTGTGCCACCCTAGGAAGGCATTTTCAGAGCACCTTGAGGAGCGCCGGGGAAGATTCATAGCCAACACACTCAGCCCACAAACCAACAATGCGTATTTCTGGGCCAGCAGAAAGGGGAATACGCAGTTGTGATTAGATCTTCATTGGGCTAGCACTTACCGGAGAAACTTGGAGAGTAGAAGGATATCAGGAGGCCAGCCTTGGAGAGGAGTTTTGGGGCAGGTGAGTGCAACAATTGGGCAGTTCAAAACACATCCTTGGAGGACTATGAAGAGGGTCAGACCGGGCATCACGTGGGCCTTGAGGGAGAGAGCCACAACACCGAGATTACATCTGGGAAGGGAGGAAACTCATAAGGGATCACATCTCGGTGATTTGGGACAGTTTTGGAGAGCTTTCCCAACATCATTTAGGTAGGTTGAGTTTGCTAGCTTTAGCAGGGGGACGAGCTCCTTGGGGGTCGAATTTCAGGAGTCTGAACTAGGCCAAACCCTTCCTGGGGTTTTGTTGAGGATCAAGGAGTTGAAGTTTCATAATTTTCTGAGCACTGGAAGCAGTGATTCCAACACTTCCTTTCTAGTAGACAACGTAATTTCTAGGCAGTGTGGATCAGCTCTGGAGCAGTAGTTGGGCAGCCCTCAGATCATCATTTGCTCACGTGGGTTTTGTCACGCTTGTTCTTGGAGACGAGCCCAGGTGCACCATTCCATTCGCTGTTGTATTTGCCCATGATTCAATAAAATGTCTCAGAAGTTCTCTATTTCTAGCATTTTCATGGGTGTATGGTGATTGCTTCTCGTTTCTGATTGTTGGTTTGTCTGCTTGCTTTGTTTATCACTGAGTTTCCTAGTTAGGAACGTTACATGCTTCTACAACTCCCTGTTTCGATGTCATGAATTTCTTCTTTGATATGAAGCCTACATCTTTTGGGACTTCTTCGTCGGGTACAAACCATCTATCACTTTTATTCATGAATCATGTCAGTCATGTCATCCTTCTTTCATTGGAAAGTGATCCATTAGTCCATATCTGGCCTTCCTTCATACCTTGCTACCTTCTTCATGTCATTTTTCCTTCAGGATCTTTCATTCTACCACATTAGCCCATCTAGATATTGTTTGAAGATAGAAAATTAATCATTAAATCAAGATTACCTTTGTGATGGTCTTTTCATCGTGACATCTCCTTGTTTGCATCAACATCCTGCATATATATTGACACATCTCCAATAAGATATATAATGTCAAGGGTCCCTTTTCAGATTTTTTCAGGATCTTCATATCTTTCCCATGGAGATATCATAGTCAAATCTTTTAGTCCTTGGATGTTGATTGCCATCTCCATAATTGCATTTTTCATGATCTCTTTCTTTCTTTGTTCACACATTTCTTCCTAGGAGCTTCAATCATAGTTCATTCAACTTTGTCAACCGCATCATATTTCATATGAGGACATAATATGTAGACTTCATCTAGTCAATGTGTGAACCATCTCTTCATGCATCCTTCCAAAGGGAGAGATCCCTTTCTTTTGATCATGCTCTTGAGGTAGATCATTTATCCATGATATCTACAACTATATGAATCAACGTAAACTTTGAAACGGGAACTGATGCTGTTACCTGTTTTTTAGAGATAGCAAAAAAGTGACCCGATTTTGAAAAGGGGTGATGCAGAACACGTTTTTTTTTAGAGCATAGTTTTTGGCACTTCAATTTTTTTTATGTATATTGCTTTTTAGAATGGTAGTGATTTTCATGCTGATTTAAAAAAGTGGTTATTCTGCATCAGACCCTTTTTTTAAAAGATCTATTTTTTGACTTTAAATTTTCTAATGTATGAAATGTAAATAATTATTTTGTAAATTTAATAATTTTGGAAGTGGTCTTCTTTTTCATATTTTCTTGTTTTTATTTTTATTTTTATTTTTTTTGTAATGAGGTTTTTATTGATTTGCATATTTAAAGAAGGAGGTTGATATTTTGCATTTTCAATATTCTACATATTTATACATCGTTAAGTAAATTTTCAATCCACATGAAATAATTGTCTATAAAAAACAAATATAAAAATATATATATATATAAAACGAAAATAAAAAATAAAAAATGTTAAAAAAAATATCACATATTTATACATCGGTAAGTAATTTTTCAATCCACATGAAATAATTGTCTATAAAAAACAAATATAAAAATATATATATAAAAAACGAAAATAAAAAATAAAAAATGTTAAAAAAATATCTCATAAAACATAAAAGAATTTGGAAAAAAAAAACAAATATATATATATATATATATATATATATATATATATAATTTATAAAGAAATGTCTATTTTTTAAATTAAAAAAAAATTAACTCAAATTATGAAAAAAAAAACCAAAAAATAAATTCAAATTATAAAAAAAAAACAAAAAATGCCTCTTTTTTATTTAAAAAAAGTAATTATTTTTTATTAAACGTACATTTTATATTAAGAAAAAAGATTAATTTTTTTTTAATAATCTTTTTTTTTATTTAAAAAAATTATAATCTTAACAATTTTTTTTGTTTGTTTGTTAAATACAAATTATTAAAAATATTTTAATTTTTTTAAACTTTTTTTTTAATAAAAAAACCATTATATTAACTTTTTTTTTTTTTTTTAATAAAAAAACCAATATTTTTTTTTTTTAATAGTTTAAATTTTAAATTAAAAAATTAAATTTGTTTAAAAAAAATTAAAATATTTTTAATGATTTGTATTTTTAAATAAAAAAAATTGTTTCAAAAAAATTATAATTTTTTTTAATAAAAAAAAGATTGTTTATATATATATATATATTTTATAATAAAATATGTATGTTGAATAAAAAATAATTACATTTAAAATATATATATATATATATATATATATATATATATATATATAATAATAATAAAATATGTATGTTGAATAAAAAATAATTACATTTAAAAAAAATAAAAATACTCTTTTTTTTTGGTAATATTAATTTTACTAGTTTTTTAATTTTTTTCGTTAATAATTAATTTACTATTATTATTATTATTATTTTTAACTAGTTTGTTTTAGTTATTTATTTATTTATTATTATTTTTATACCCCAATTTTTGCTAATGTTTTTTTTAGTTTCTCTATTTTTACTTGCTTATATATATATATATATATATATATATATATATCAATTTTTTATGGTTTGTGAGATAATTTTTTTTTTAACATTTTTTATTTTTGTCTTTTATATATATATTTTGTTTTTTAAGTAATCAACATTTTAATCTTAATTTTAGTAGTTTTTAATTTTTTTTTGTTAATTTTCTACTTTTTTAAGGTCTGGTTTGTTTTTAATTTTAATTTTAATGTTTTTTGTTTTTTCTTATTTTTTATTTTTTTACCTACTTTTTTTTACTTCCTCTTTTTTTTTTTTTGTTATTGGTTTACAAGATAATTTTTTTTTGGTGACTATTTATTTGTTTTTAATTTTTATATATATTTTTTAGTTTTTTAATTCTTATCATTAATTTTGTTTTTTTTTTTTACATTTTTATAATTGATTATTTATTTATTTATTTATTTTCTTTAGTATATATATTTTAATTTATGTTTTTTTTTGTGTTTTTTAATTGTTTTAATTTTTAATTAATTAATTTATTTTTTAATTTAATGTTTTCGGGGTCATGATAAAATGTTTTACGCCATTATTTCGAAATGTTGAAATTTTACCTTTGAAAAAAAAAAGTGTTCTTCCAACATTAACACTTTTCATTTTGAGGGTGTTTTTTGGATAATTTTTGCGCAAACATTTGGTTTTTATTGCCATTTTTAAAACATGTTGAAAATTTACCCAAGAAAAAAAAAGGTGTTATTCCAGCATCAACACTTTTCGTTTTTAGCACTATTTTTGATGTTTTTTCGAGGTTTTTTGGCCAGAGTTCCCATTTTGAGTTTGTAGTTCCCATTTCAAAATTTACATTGATATGACATGACTCAATTTTATCAAATACACGCATACATACATCTTTTCTTCCATTAGGTCATCTATACTTCCTTAAACAACTCCCTTGATTGAAAGAACTTCAATCACCTTGACTTGCTTCACTTCTTATGACATCATACCTTTATTCCATGAATCCCATAAGGTGGAATTCTTGGCGAAACACTTGTTTCTTCCAGTAGGCGAATCTTCCAATGAAGATTCCAATGGAGAATCTTGATCATCCTCATTCAGCAAATGCTCCTCTTGAATGATGTATGATGAGCTCTATGCTAGATGACTTTCTTTTTCCCATAAGTACTACTTATGCATCGAATGAGGTTACCAAGAGCTACATTGTTCTATAGGTGACTCCTGTAGACCTTTGTTTCAACTATCTTTCATGCTTCTTTATGATGATGTCATGAGCTATTGTTTTCAATCGTATGCTTCTATGATTCCATGATGCATCCTCTCATGCTTCTTAGTGATTCTATCATGATAGCTATACAACATAAAACTTGAAAATAGAAACTTGAAAATAACTAGGTGAGGAAGACTATCTCAATCATAGTAGAGCTATTTTACTTCCTCTTTCGTGGATTTCTCCTTTTCAACTTCCTCCACTTATTCAATGATATGGGCTTCTTCCCTTCCTCTTTTGTTGTTGTCCTTCTTAAGCTTAAGGCAATCTCTCTTGTAGTGCCCATATTCCTGACATCCATAACATTGAAATTTTGCCATATTCTTCTTTCTTTTATGAGGGCCAAATTTCACAAGCTTCCCTTTTCTCTTTTCCATGGCAGCATATGCTTGAGTTTGCTCGTTTGATCCTACCTCAGTCTTTTCCTTCAACCTGGTCTCTTCAATTTTGCATAGTGACCACAAATCATTGAATGGAGTAGCTTACTTCTTCCCATATATCCTTGATGTAAAGTTACCCCATTCTTCTGGTAGTGCATTTAGTACTATGTTAGTCATCTCCTTGTCAGACATTATTTCTCCCAATTCTTGTTGTTGGTCCCTTATTTCAGACACCCTCATAAAGTATGAGGCTATTCCTTCTTCTTTTGATATATTCATCTTGTAGAGTTCTTGTTGTTAGAAAATTGGAAAGGCTCAAAAATTTTCTTATGTTGATAATTACTTGTGAAATCCTAGTGTTCTTATTAACTTCTTTATGTTCTTCTTTTATCTTTGCTTCATCAAGCAATTGCCAAAAGCAAAACACGAAGATCAATGGACACCAGATGTAGGCACCCAGCCAGGGCGAAAACCCCTTTATAGGGGAAAACCCAGTCATAACTCTTCCTTCATTAGATTCAAATTGAGATAGACCAAGACCCTAGACCAAAAGGCCATTTTCCTCCACCAAGTCAACCTTTAAACTATTCCTACAACCTTCAAAGATTGACTGCATCAACACTGCTTCAATACTACATCAAGGATGGATTCTGACCCTACTGCATCAAAATTTCAGCCCAACTTCAAGACTTCAATTTCGGCCTTGCTGCAGCTTCAATTCCTTCTCATGTGTGAGATAAGAGAGAGAGAATTTCAATTTCCTTAGCTAGGAAAAGACTTCATTCTCCTTCGCTAACCCTTTCCTTCTTCTTCCTCGCAATTCACACCCTTTCCTACTTCTAGCTACTACAATTCGAACTTGTTGAGTGAGTGATTCAAATAAGGTTGAGTTGCTCCAATATATAGTGATTTTTTGAGGTCGAATTCCCTTTTTGAGGCCAACTTATCCTTCCTTGATGTTGACTTGGTGGAGGAGGCCTAGAAGACCTATTTTACAATAAAAAAATTTCTTTCTTGACAAATAAATCCCAATAAGCGTTCTTTACATTATTACATGGACAAAGACACTTGACATAAACCCTAGAAGCCTGCAATAGAGGCTTTGACCTATAAGAAATTGACCCAAGCATGAAACCCATGCTTTAATAAGGCAATTTCTTTAATAATATTTTTTTTTTCTTTCTTTTAACAAATACATGACTTAAATACAATTATGAAGACTGACGCTAGTTACATTCTTCAACACTCCCTCTTAACTAGGGAGGTATTCATAATTACATATATATAGAGGTACATGGAAGATCTCCAAAATGAACTACAAAGAGTTATAGCACACTCAGTGCTGTGGACTAGAAACATGTCCAAAGTATTCTATCTGGGTGGGACTAAGATGGACCCAATCTTTCAACCACTCTAGGTACCATCATACTTGCTAACCATCAACTTGGGAATCTAGGTGCGTATCTAATGTCGGGTTTCAATAACCAACGCCACACTCCCTCTTCGAGATCTAGACATCAACACATAGGTCGACCAGATGTCCTCCCAAGCATCTGCAATTAGATGCTTCATCTCTCCCTAATAAACTAAACCAGATATATCCATTTGTCCAAGCATGATTCCAAAGTGTCCAACCTTCTTATGGAGAGATTTACCTTTACAAACACAATCCCTAATCAACAATAAACTTTCAAATATATATATACAAGTAAACACAAGCCTTTAGGGTCCTTAATAATCCTGATGTTGCTTTCATCATTAAGTTATTAATATATAATTTGTTAGAAGCTTTCTTCTTCTTTCATTTCTTCGGTAGCACCAAATACATCCTTAAATATTCTCAAGCCTTTTGTTTGCAACTTTATGAATATTTATCGATAGTACTTTTGTTTACTTCAAAGTATTCACTGTCATAATATGCCCTCCCTCTCAACTGGGAAATGTACTTTTTCTAGGCTCCCTCTCAACTTAGGGAGATTAACCACTTCCTTTTTCTATAGCATCGAAGAACCTTTCACGGCTTCATTCCTTCTTATGGCACCAAGGTCATCTTGCTTATCATCATTCATATAAATTCCTTCATGATGCTTATTAATATCATATGAGCATCCTCATCATCTTGAAGATTATGTACCTGCAAAAACATGAATAGCAAGTACAACCAATATACATACACAAAAGCATGAAGTTAACTATATCAAAACTATTTCAATATAATGGAAGCATCAAGACAATCAAATACTTTAGACATCAAATACCTAAACTTAGTTAGGTTCATAATCAACAAGAGACACATACTAGGCTTCAACTTCTTGATAGGGTTTTGTCACAAACCCTTAGACTCCATCTTCAAGACACAAAGCCTTAGATATCAACAATTCAATCAAATAACAATCCTACTATACATCTAAGGTTTCAACAATTTTAGACTCTATTAGGGTTTGTTACAAACCCTAGTTTTTATTATCAAAACTAAATCATATCGAAAAACAATATCATTATATCCTAGAATATCAATCTCTACTAGGGATTTGTTACAAATCCTAGAATTCATAAAAGATCAACAATTAGGTTAGCATGCTAACATATGCATATCTAGGGTTTCATGCACTAACATCTCATATCAATATCCATATCTACTAGGTAAACCCAAGACACAAACATTAATACATCAAAATTAAGTATACAACAATTTCATTCAAGCTAGGGTTTCGATCAGAGGAATACACACCTAGGGTTCCATTCCTAGGATCTTACTTACAAGGGTTTTGTTCACAAACCCTAAAGATTTATGGTTTTAATACATAACTTAGACATTAACAACAAATCCTAAAGAACTAGGGTTTTTATTATAACGATACCAAAACCCTAAACATAAAATGAATAGGATTTCTAGATTTCATCAACAACCCTAAGTAGACTAGGGTTTCATAATATTGACATACCCATAGCAACAAGAGGCTAGGGTTTTATAGTGAATTCTAAAGTTAGGGTTACATAAGAATGATCAAATAATATCATGAGGGTAGATTCATTCTAATGATTAATTACGCTAACAAGAATCTTTGCAATGGAAAACCCTAGACAGAAAGATGTTAGTAATGTAATGCAAATTTGAAAAGAGAATGAACATACCTTTCACATGAAGAGAATTTTATAATAAAACTTATAGTCTAAGACATACCTTGAGTTGTTCCTTAACAAACCTTGTAGGACATCAATTATTTGAAGGGCTTCCTTTGCAACATAACTTCTTCCATGCTTCAAGTTTATCCTTTGAAGTCTCCTCCATAACCTTTGTGTATTCTGCAACCTTTTCCTACCAAGGAAAGTACAAATAAAAGGTTATTAGCATATAACACAAATAGATCTTGATATGAAAGGGGAATCAAACATAAAAGAGGAAACAAGGAACAAGATACTTATCTTTAGTAAAACGGTGAAGGCTCTCTCTTAATCCAATCTTGAGGGATACCTACAACTTATCAAAATAATTCAAAAATGTTTTAACACGACATGTTAGACCTACAAATTCTGGAAATCAAAACATAAGGGAAAACAATACAAGACTAAGAAAGGATATGTAAGAGAGCACGTAGTGGTACAAGTCCTTGACTTCTGATTCTTCAGTCTTGTTCTTAGGTTGAGCTTCATTGATAACATTTGCTTGATCCCTATCTCTCTTCTTATTCCTTGGATTCTCTGGACATTAATTTTGTAGTGACCCATTTTGTGACAATTGTAACATTCAATCTTGGATAGGTCAACTTTCGTCTTTGGGCCTTTGAACTTCTTGAAGGTTCACTTCTTCTCGTGGTGCACATAATAGACAATAGAGAAATTTTCTTCCTCATCCTCCTTGTTAATTACCAATGGTAGTCGAGTTTCTTTTTGATTACATGCATTCCACATTTGTTCAAATGTTGGAGTATCATTCCAATTGTTAAGTCCTGATGCAAATGAAATTCAAGATTTTGGTAGTCTTAGAAGAACAATGATTATTTGCTCATTTTTTGGGACAACTTCATCTATTGCTTGTAGTTCATCTCTGATTCTATATATTCTTATAAAGTAGGATAATACAATATCATCTTTTGTCATCTTAACAGTCCTTAATTCATTCTTGAGGCTTGCTATTTGACCTATGTTCTTGATGGTGAATAATTTGATGAGAGCCTCATACATTTCTTGAGCGGAATTTATGTTGGATATGTATGGAATTAGGTTGTCCTTAACTCCATCCACTATTAGGTTCATAGCCAAGATTTCAGTTTCTCTGAATTTTGCTTTCTCTGTTTCACTGCTTCATCTATAGGCTTCTTGCTATTTCCTTGAACAAGATCCAAAACTTTGTTCTTTTCGAAGATGAGATCTATCCTCTTTTTCCAGGCCCTGTAATTGGAGGCTCCTTCTAGTTTGTTTTTTGCCTTCATTGAGGTTGACAAAGTTCATGTATATAATAGGTTTATTCCTTCATATGATCCTCTTTAATGACCTTTCCTTGATCTCCTTTTCTTCAATAGATCTTCAACCTGTCTTTTTCTTCCTTCTTCACTTTATCTCTGATACCATGTTAGAAAATCAGAAAGGAAAAAAGATTTTTGTTATGTTGATAATTACTTGTGAAATCTTAGTGTTCTTATTAACTTCTTTATGTTCTTCCTTTATCTTTGTTTCATCAAGCAATTACCAAAAGCAAAACACGAAGATTAATGGACACCAAATGTATGCACTCAGCGAGGGCTAAAACACCTTTATAGGGGAAAACCTAGTCATAAATATTCCTTCAGTAGATTCAAATTGAGATAGACCAAGATCCTAGACCGAAATACCTTTCTCCTCCACCAAGTCAACCTTTAAACTGTCCCTCCAACCTTCAAAGTTTGACCGCTTCAATATTGCATCAACACCGCTTCAATACTGCATCAATATTGCATCAAGGACATATTTTGACCCTATTGCATCAGAATTTCGACCCAGCTTTAAGACTGCAATTTTGGCCTTCTTGCAACTGCAGTTCCTTCGCGCGTGTGAGACAAGAGAGAGAGAATTTCGACTTCCTTAGTTAGATAAATAATTCCTTCTCCTTCGCTAGCCCTTTCCTTCTTCTTCCTTGAAATTCACACCCTTTCTTGCTTCCAGCTACTACAATTTGAACTTGTTGAGTGAGTGATTCAAATGAGGCTGAGTTGCTCCAATATATAGTGAGTTTGTGAGGTCAAATTCCCTTGTTGAAGTCGAATTGTCCTTCCTTGAGGTCGACTTGGTGGAGGAGGCCTAGAAGACCTATTTTACAAAAAAATGAATTTCTTTCTTGACAAATAAATCCCAAGAAGGGTTCTTTACATTATGACATGGAAAAAGACACTTGACATAAACCCTAGAAGCCTGCAATGGAGGCTTTGACCTATAAACAATTGATCCAAGCATGAAACCCATTCTTTAATAAGTCAATTTATTTAATAATAATTTTTTGTTTCTTTCTTTTGACAAATACATGACTTAAATACAATTATGAAGACTGACACTAGTTACATTCTTTAACACTTGTTTTAACAAGATTACTTCTCCTACAATGCTTACGAAGAACAATTCTACAAGTTTGTCATATATTTCTTTTGATGTTTCTAGTTTAGATACATAGGGAATGGGGGGATCCTTGATGGATTCTATGAGAATCCTTTGAGCCCTTACTTCCCCTTTCATATACCTTGCAAGTTCTTGAGCATCTTCCTTTGGAGGTGTAGAGGTAATTTAATTGCTTAAATTCCTTAACATAAATTATCAACTCGGGGGTCTGTGGACTTGCGAGGCACACGTGCACCATATGTGCTAGAGATCGGTTTCCAATTTCGAAAGAGAAATCTTAATCTATTAAATGAAAAATGACAATTCACTAAATATTCTAGAAAGCAATAAATCACACCGCACACTTTCGGAAGTAAAAATCATTTGCGAGAATTGAAAGCACAAATTTGCATGAATTGAAATGGTATACTAAAACATACTTGTAGAATGGAAAAGCACAGTCTATTGAGAATCAAAAGAACATCATGTATTCTATAAATTCACAAATTACATCAAAAAGAAGAATCTTCAACTATAAACTCAAACTCTATGCTACAAGCCTATCACTAACTTATCTCATTACATCCTCACTTTACATCTCCTTCCACGATTCTAAACCTCTCCAATATTACAAGTTTCACATTACAATTTTTTCCCCTCCATGAAAGGAGAATGTTCTCTTATTTATACAAAAACTAAACAACTATTTCATTAATGGTGATCCACCATTCTCTCCTTAGATCCATAAAAGTCTCAACCAATTATACACATCCAAGATTTTTCTCCATGAGATATGTTTGACTCCTATTCCAAATCTCCTTCCAATCTTGAAGAGAATTCGAAATTGAACCTTGGAGGCCACATAAGAGTGTCTTGGAAACTTCCAAATCACCTACACATGTCACCAAACTCATTCCACCTTTAGGTATAAGTAAATACATATTATTTTTCTAAATTTTAATCATAAATTCACTTTAAATACTTGAAACTAATAACTTTGGAAAATACAAATATGAACTCATATAGTAATGAAAATGGAGGCTAATGTAATGACAAGGTGATGAAATGAGGTAATAAAGTGGGAATGCACATGAAAGTGTATGACATTGTGAAGACATTTTGGAGACCCAACATACCCCCCAACTGAAGTTATTGCATGTCCTCATGCAATCTATTGCATTGATCATGATTTGATCTTTTGAATTGTCTTGCTTCTATATGAACTTTGGCTGATGTTGATTCTTCTTTCTACTTTGCATAATCATTTGATAACTTTGTTCCTTTTGCAAAGTGTTCTTTTGAAAAACATTTGCTTGCAACATATTACTTTCGTTGGATCTTGTGTGGCAACCAAATTTTATTAGTATTGGCTCATTTTTGTGTTGCATAAAAAGACTTTTGAAATCATTTAATCAACCATCTAATGTGCTCATTCTTTGATCATCATTTGCAAAACATATAACTTTTTGAATCATAATGAAATAATAGTTTTGAAAAGTATGTTGGTTAGGATGACATGTGATATAAAAGGTGATGAAATATGAATGCAATATGAGGTATGAACATGAATTAGTATCCCCTCACCCCAACTAAAGGTATTTTTAGTTTTTATGAAATGAGAAAGGGAATATGATGAAGCATTTTCCAAAAATTAGAATTTCAGTATTGAAGGAATTATATGATAAAAAACTAGAAAAGAACATACCTTTACTTACCTACGAAGTGGAAAAACTGTGCATATGTAGAAAAGTTGTGGTTGCTGTTGGATCACAGATCAAAAGATGAAGTCTGAAAGTGGAATTGTGGTACTCTCGTATGGTTGGAAACATATTGCTACGACTGTTGATGGAGTCATGAAAAATATATAGTCTTCACCTGCTACAAAACCCGATGGTACAATTCTAGTCATGCGAATAAATGTGTTATTGTCGAGCATGAAGAGAAGTCATTGTATTACCGGCCATTAATGAATGCCGTTAACCAATATCAGGCAAACTCACCATTAATGTCAATGAGTGCCAAGGTACCTAAATAGATCTTGCAAGGTGCGAATAGATGAGCTGATGTCGAGCCACTTGCAAGATCCAACGATCAAGGGACATTGATGTATTCCCATGATTGTCAGCGAGAGAACTTGTCATTAAGGCATACAAGCTTTAAGGTACTAATAAGGACTTTAGCCTTGAACCTAGAAAATGTGCTGATGTTTGATGAGCGCCAATATTGCAGCAAGGATGCTGCAACTCCTGGGCTACCAACTTTACTTATCAACCCGGAGTTCGTACAAACTTGGAGGTGACAGTGCTATATGCACAAGTAAAAGTGAAGGTCCTGCCTGTTGTCACTGTTCATCCGGCGAGAGACCCTAGTGGTTCAAGCCAAACTTCTATAAAGTCAAAAGAAGCTCGATTGTTTGATGGAAGAAGAACAAATCTATTTTAAGAGAGCTACTCTACTGCAGTAATGAGGAAAACAA
Organism: Pinus tabuliformis; assembly: GCA_031772625.1. Taxonomy (NCBI): domain Eukaryota; kingdom Viridiplantae; phylum Streptophyta; class Pinopsida; order Pinales; family Pinaceae; genus Pinus; species Pinus tabuliformis. The sequence goes on along the minus strand of CM062811.1, from coordinate 3,417,320 downwards.
CATGTAATTCTAAATCACAACATATCCTAATTAACCATTTAAACAGCTATGCTAAGCAGAATTGATAAATCAACACTAACCTAATGCTGCTATCTAAGTTACAGAAGTAAATAGCATCAAACCATACTAATGTGTGAGCAAGAAAGCTAAACTAATTTTTTTTTTCACTTTTCTTGTTTGTTTGTTTTTAAATCAAACATGCAATTTAATTGTTCTTATGGATGTGACAGGTGGATGGAAGGTGGTTGATGATGGCTAGAAGGTTTATGGAGTGATTGGATGGTGTGGAAGGGTCCTAGGAGGCTTTTTGTGACTTCCTAAAGGTTCCCCATCAATTTGGCCTCAAAACAAGTCGTTTCAGGAAAACCTACAGGATGTACTAGAAACCTACATGATGATCTTGTAGGAATTGCAAGAAACTTACAGGATACAACTGAGAGCTAATTGTGAGGTGTTGGATGTGTTAGGAAGCTTGGAAAGGGTGTGCGATGAGTGGGGTAGGGTGTTAGAAGGTCTAGGAACACTCATGAGTCAATATCCAAGAGAAGAGATGGCTAGATTCACTCAATGTGTCTAGGGGAATTTCAATAAAAAAGGACAAAAAAACTAGTGAGTGTGATGGTGGAACAAGAGATGGTTAGGGTTTATGAGGTGGAAGATGGATACTGGTGATGAAGTCTAGAACTCCTCTTGAAGTACCTGCAGTGCTTAAAACATGTGTGTCTTTCAAGAACTATGCAACAAGATACATCTTCATAAACTAGGAAAGCATGAATCAATTGCCCATATTATGCATGAAGAAAGTGTTGAAGGAAATGAGAACATGAGTGAGATCTTATTGCAAAAATAGAGTAATGGAAAAAGATGACAATGAAATGAACCAAGTATTGAATCAAGACAACAAACTCCAAAGCTCATGCAAGAACTAGAAATCTGTGTTTCTGGGGTTGCTGAAGGGTCTCTTCCTCAAGTCATGGTCCCAGAGGGAGGAGGTGAGGTCGAGACACCTGCTGACAATCTTATGGTGATCTTTTTCTCCTTGCTAACCTGCTAATTGAAAGAAGACACAAATGGAAGCAAACTAACATACAACCAACCTACTCTACACCTAAGTCACACGGTTCGAATTCGAATTCGAGTTCGACAATGATTAGGTTCGATTCAGGTTCGAATTTTCCGATCAGGTTCGAATGAGGTTCGGCATTAGGTTCGACTATACATATTTTTCAATATATATATATATATATATATATATATGACAAAATAATAGAAAATTCAAAATCGATCCATAAATAGTATTTGTCAGGATTTTGGGAAGTTATTCTTGAGTATCTGCCAACAATCTATTCTGTTTGCAATAACTTAATGGAGTTGAACTTCAACGATGCTGTTATAACTTATAAGTTATGGTCATAACTTATGGTCTGAAGGTGAAACTGAAATTGAAATTGAAATTGAAATTACATTAAATAACAGCAGTAAGGTCATCCAAGTACACCACCGCCATCTTATATTATTCATGCCTTCCATCTATCTTCCCAATAAATATCTCTAGTGAGTAGCAGAGATTAGAGACAGCGGCACTAAATGGTATATAACCAGAGAAGACGGAATGAAACATTATCTCATATATAATTATTATATATATATATAATTATTTACTTATATTTTTATGGCAATATTTTCTCAACACTATATATATATATATATATATATATATATATATAACAATATTTTTTCAACACTAAACTCTAACGCTGTAAACCATTCTTTCATCTTGTCATCGTCATCGTATAATAAAATTAGCAATATTTTGTATTTGAAAATTTAAATCAAAATTTAAGATATATATGTATAAATTATTTTTTATATAATAATTAACGTTATTTTCTAACATCACCGAGGCTCTAAAACACAACACGCTTAATTAAACTATAAAACTTTAACCAGAGTAAAGTCAGCATAGTAGATTCAGTGGGTCATAGCTTCACCATTACAAACAGTAGCATGACGTACGTAATTCCATTGCTCGCTTCCCACGGAACATAGTTTATTGAATCTTTCGTCTCCCATGGAATCCCTTCGGGTTCGAGTTGGTTGTGCATCGAAAACTTAATTATAGGATCCAAAATAGTTACACTAGCACAGTTAAACAGCTAGGCAGCCGCAGCAATGAAATTATTAACACATAATTGGAAACGGAATGAGAAACAGGCTGGGAAGCGATGAAGAAAACCGATGTGCGACCCAAAACTGCCAAAAAAAAACCATCGAACCTCAAAAAAACCGCTGAAATTCGCCTTAAAGTACGTTTAGGTTCGATCTTCAAATTCGATTTTTCAGGTTCGATTTTCAAGTTTGATCAGGTTCGATTAGGTTGGAATTCGTTCAGGTTCGCCGATCAGGTTCGACTTTCAGGTTCGACGAACCTGAACGAATTTCAAATTTTTTTTTCAGGTTCGGCGAATTTCGAACCTGAACCTTCAGGTTCGCCAAACCCTGTGACATAGCTCTACACTGCTGTAATGGAAATGCAGCGACTTAAGCAAATAAACAATTAAACTATGAATCTATGCTAGCATATATGTACAATAAAGAGGAGCTTTGGCTGTTAGGTTTGGGCCCTAACCCAAGAGCTTCAACCCTCTGAGCTAACTCAGTGTTGGCTCAAAACAAAACTCATTCTTATTATCAAAATAATGGATTACATCAAAAACTGTTACAAGTCTTGCAATGCGAAAATAGAGTAGAGTTTTACAATCAAAATTCCGAATCCTACTGAGATCCTAGGCCTCTCTACTTATACATCTAAAGTCTACAATGACTTCCTTAAAATTAGGGAGGCTGGGCTCCCAAACTCGAGATAAAGTGGTGATTTGTCTTTCACTTGCTCGACTGCCTTCTAGTCCTCATTATTTCGCTGTTTGCACTCCGAGCTGATGGAGGAATATTCGAATGGAGGGGTAGTAAATGAGGAGGACTTACCTCCTATAATTCCTCTCCTTTGTCCCATTCGAGTTTTGACCAAGGTCTTTGCCAAAAATCCTTTCTTTTATCTTTTAATCTTGCATTAAATGCACATTAGACCACAAAACAAAAATTCCCAACTCTAACTCATCTCATAAACAAAATATAATCAAAAGTATGCAATAAGTTGTGAGAATAGTTGGTTTTACTAGGCTAGGAGGTGAATTAAGGCCTATATAATTACCCAATGATGAGGCTCATCATCACCCCCCTAATGAAAGTGTTGCTCATCCTCTAAGCAACTTAGTCAATGTCCATGTCCTTCATGGTTCTGGTAGCCTCTCTGACATCCCATGCCTCTGCAGTGGTCTCTTCTTCTATGATAGAAGCTTGCTTTCTTTTTTACTTCTTCCCACTGCCTCTTTTCCTCTTCTTCTTTTCTCTCTTCTAGCATCCCTAGGAGTAGTGGTGGATTGAGTTTTAGGCCTATCCAATTGACCTTCAACCTTTGCATTGACTTCTTATACATAGGTGTCCTGTTGAGTGTCGCTCTCAATCTTTGAGGGGAGTGATATTCTCTGATCTTCAAGCTGTGTGGCAGTGTGTTCCATCTCCTTAGGTAGGCATGTATACTATCATTTCCTAGTAGCCTTAACATATCCTCAAAATGTGAAATTGCTTGCTCTTGGGCAACAAGATATCTAGGTTCCATTTGAGGATCATTTGTAATCAAATTATGGGTGTCGATTAGGGCCATGGGATTTGATTGTTCAGCTCTGATGAAAAGAGGTTCATTTTTATCTCTAGCCAATATTCTTTTCATCTTTGCAGCCCTTGATTCCTCATGGTTCATCCATGATGCCAAATCCATTAATTGTAGATCTCCTAGCTTGGCATTAGGGTCCCAAATATTCATGTTTGTGAGGACCATGTTGTGCAAGTAAAACTCATCCATTTTGGCCCTATCTTTTAGTGTACTTTGATCACAAAGATCAATAAACTGCCTGTAGTCTTGAAATGGCATGGTGCCCCTTTGTGCTAGTGTTTTAATCTAAAACTGCAACCATTGTTATTTGAGGTAAAGAGCATAGGATTTAGCTAGCATCCTACACTAGATGGCCTCCAAGGAGAGGCTGGCCATACATGCTAGTTGGTTCTCCCTTTCCTGCAGTTGTCTCCTCAGCCATGCATTTTCCCTCTCAATTTGATCTCTCATTATTGCTTCTCTGTCCCTTAAGCCACTTAGCTCTTTGCCCATTTCTTTGAGCTTCTCTTCCATGTGCCCAATGTCTTCCACCCCTTTTGACTTTGCGATTTGCATCCATCAGTGGGTTTTGGCCCTCTCCTTCTCAAGTTCGAAAAACAATGGGATAGCGAATTTTTGAGGAATCACCCTGCCTCCATCAATAAACCGGTAGTAGGAGTCTAGGTTAGGTTGGGGGCTTGGTTGCTTTGTTGCAGGGTCTTCTTCTTTTGTTTCTTGTTGCTCGCCTACCTTGCCTTCCAATTTCTGTGCTTCCTGTAGTTTTTGCAGAGTATCCTGTAGGATTGTTTTTGATTCCTGTAGGTTTTGCTGTGGATCTTGTAGGATGGCCTTACCCTTTAAGGAAGTTGATCTGGTACTAGGCCTCCTTACATAGGTGATTGGTGACTTAGGGAAAGGCATTTTGTCTCTTGGTGTAGGGGAATATTCAATCTCAAAAGGAATTTTTGTTGATATTTGTGGCTTCCCTTGTTTGATTCTTGTGCTCTTTCTTGTTCTGAAATATAGCAGGGATTGCCTCCTTCTTTTCCCTTTTTTCTTGACTGGGGTGCTGAGAGCAGTGATGGCAGCTGCTACCTCCCTCTCAGTAGCCTCTGGAGACACCCTAGGTGACTCCTCTTTTTGTTCTTCCTTTTCTGTTTCAATACCTTCTTCCTCTCTGTTTTTCTTATCTCCTTCCACTTGCTGTTCTTCCTCATCCCCATCAGTTTCTTCCTTAGTTTCCCCCTTTGTTTCATCATCCTCCTCCTCTTCTCCCTCTTCTTCTTCAGCTTCATCATGTTCCTCTGTGTCAGCTTCTTCTTCTTCGTCCATCTCATCCTTATCTAACTCTGTATCTTCTTCTTCTTGTTTTTCCTCCTCACTGATAGAAGGAGTAATATCATAAGTGAGGGTTTTGATGTCATCCTCCGCTGACAAGTCTCTGAAGACTGAACATGTTATAGGGATTCTGAGGTTTTGGAGGGCATCCTCAATGAGGATCCTGATCAACCCATGGTGAGCCAATTGTTGGGAATTCCCTTCCTTTACTTTGTTGTTGGAGTCTATGAGTGATTGCATCAAGAAATAGGGTATATTAAGTCTATGGTGAACTGGTGTTTCTACCCCAAATTTTAATTCTTCAAGGATCCTAAAATGGTAGCCATAAACAACATTATATCTACCCTCACATGAGATATATTTGATGAGTTGGTAGCCTACCTCACTCCATGGGTACGGTAGACTCTCTCTCCTTACCCCATTTTTATCCTCTGTGGGTTTTTCACTTTCTAAAAAGAATTTTCTTTTTGCCACCTGACTGTCTCATTTGTCTTCTTTTCTCCATGGAATTCCTAGGGGAGTGTGGTGACCCTACCGATGAGCTTTGGGGTGAGATCTATAGTGAGGCCTCTAACTAAAACAATGGCATGGATTCTTCTTTGTGGAGTGAGGGATGAGCAAATTCTTGAGCCATCTCATCATCATACCCTGTGAATTTTTCGAAAAACCCCATCTAGTTGTGTCTTGTAAAGATTTCAAGCACTTGGGGGTGTTGTTGTATCCTCACAGTGTTTGTGGGTTCTCTCCTATTAAACCCTCCTGTCATCTTGCTTGTGATGCTTGAGGAGAAAATGAGAGGGTTGACACAAAATTTTTAAATTCAAGAGGAAAACAAAGTTTACTGTGTATGTAATTCAGCTCCCACAATTACTAAATTTACTAGATTTTAGAGCATTTCTAGTTCATTTGCTTGTAAATGGGGATGTATTTTTATAGCCTACCTCTTTAGAATGGTGGCAGTGGACAATTCCCATGATATCCCTTCTTGATCTCTTCTCTGCCTATCTTGTAGACTGCCTTTGTGTATCCTGTAGACTGATCCTGTAGACTGTATGTATCCTGTAGACTGTATCCTGTAGACTCTTCCTATAGGAATTCCTGTGCATGCTCCTGTAGAAATTCTCTTGCAGAACGATGGATCCTTGCTTCCGATGGGTGGCTAGGGTTATGAGAGCGACTTGAGTGAGGGAGTTTCGAGGAGGTGGAATGCATGAATGCATGCAAACGATGCTTTATTTCCATTTATGGTGTTTCGGGGTGAGGTGGTGTGCTGGCAACAGAGGTATGTTTCCATTTTTGGACCATTGGTCCCCACTACCACCTCATCATTTCCCACTCCTCGTAATCAGCTCCCACCTCGTAGATCCGTAGTTAACCACTTCTTGTCCTACTCCTCCTCTGTCTTTGAGTTGATTGCAGCCACGTGTGAGAGGACACTCGGTTTTGCATGCGCTGACTGAACGAAGGTGGCCAAGTTAACTGGCCACCTTTTCACTTATAAACCAACTATCTCGTAACCTTTACAACTTTTGATTAAATGATGCATATGAGTGAGTGAGTGAGATACTTACCTGTGGTTTTGATGCCATGCTGCAGTTGTTGAAGATTAGAGGTGCTGCATTGTTTATTTGCTGCATGGTCATTCTTCTTCCTCCTCTTGTTGTTTGCTGATGGTTTCTTGGCTTTTGTAGGTATCTGTGACTGAAGATCTGATGTTGCTGCTACTGTGGAGCTCCTGGATCATCCTAGTGAAGACCTGTAGCTGATGATTGACATTCTGTGGGATAGGCTGCTACAGGATTTCCTACAAGATGTCCTGTAGCTGCTTCTCCCTCAGAATTTCTTAATCATGTCACTGGTTGGGGCTGTGAGGATGGTGCAATGAATGGACAGAGGGAGTAGGAGTGTGTGTGGAGCAAGGGACATTCAGGTAATGCTCTTACTCTCCTCTGTTTTTTTTTCATAACTGGTAGAAACTGATCTCTTTTTGTTTTGAATGGTGAGTGCAGGGATGATGATAATGGATGAGGTGAGGTGTTAGATCATGTATAGGATGAATTTTAGGGACCTAACAAACCTACCATGTGCCCTCAGATTGCTTCCTGTAGGTTTTCCGGGCCACTGTAATTCCTACAGGATCATCCTGTAGGTTTTCAGGGGATCCTGTAGAAAACACAGTCTTCACATAAATTGAGGACTGCCTCAAAGAGGTTTCACCTAGGGATATTCTTATTCGCTTTTTGTTTTTTTTTTATTTGTTTGTTTGTTTTTTTTTTCCATCATTGGGATTCCTCACGAGGTTTTCAACCCAAAGATGGGATTCAAGCGCCTCATGGAGGTTTTCACTTGAGTCCTTATTCTTTTTCCTTTTTAGTGACTTGATGAGGGAGGAGCTGGAACCTTCTTACCACTGCCATAATATTCTCCGATACCATTTGTAGTTGGGCTGGGGACAGATTGCTCTACCATCATCACTGTTTTATTTATATTGTCAATGAACTCTTGCTTTGATAAAGGCCTCTTGTACATTTTCAATCGGTGTCTATTGACAAGCAATGGAATGCCTTCTTCATCTATAATTCTGATTTGCATTGAACCATTATCATGGCATCTCTCCACCACATAAGGTCCGAGCCACCTTGTCCTTAGCTTGCCCTTGAAGTCTTTATACCTAGAATTATATAACAATGCCAGATGTTCCTCTGAAGCTGAACTATCTCTGTATGTAGGAGGGCCTGCATTCTGAATTATTCTAAGCCATTCAATTGGAACAATCTTTCTTTCTGTGCATGACTGAGATCCAAATCTAGTTGGGCTGCCATCCTCAATGTGTTATATTCAAACTCAATGGACAACAAAGCCTTTTTCCCATAGACCAGCTCATAGGGTGTAAATTCAGTGGTGGTCTTCCATGTGGTGTTATAGGCCCAGGTGGCCTCAACTAGTCTCTCTGCCTAATCCTTCTTACTGCTACTCACTACCTTGGTTAAGATGCCCTTCAGTGCCTTGTTGGTCACCTCCACTTGCCCAATAGCTTGTGGATGATAGGGAGTGGAGGTCCTATGCTTGATTTTGTGATGGATGAGCAGTTCTTCAATCATGTTGGAGGTAAACTGGCTGCCTTGGTCTGTGACTAGCTCTCTAGGGTACCCAAATTTGTAGAATACATTCTCCCTTAGGAACTCATCCACCTTCTCTTCTGTCGCTGCCTTAATTGCCTTGGTTTTAGCCCATTTAGTTAAATAATCAGTGCACACAATGATGTACTGTTTTTGCTTTGAAGGAGGGTTGATAGGCCCAATGAAGTCCATGCCCCACTTGTCAAATGGTTCGAAAGTCACTTGAGGCTGTAGGGGCATTTCATCTCTTGGAGTAGGCTTTCCCATCCTCTGGGACCGATCACGCTGAATAATGTACTTTTTCACATCGTGATGAAGAGTGGGCCAATAATAGCCTGATTGTAACACTTTGAATGCTGTCCTCTTTGCTGCAAAGTGACCTTCACAAGGCCCATCATGACAGGTCAAAAGGATGTCAAAAAATTCCTCTTCCCATACACACCTCAATATTTGATTTGGGCCAAGTTTGAAAAGATTGCCCCCAATCTAGGTGAAGAGGGCTCTTTTCCTGACTATCTTGTTGTTTTCTTTGGAGGGCAAGTTTGGTGGGAACTGTACTGATACCAAATAGTTTTCTATATCAACAAACCATGGAGAGAAATAAAATAGCAAACAAGTGCTCGTTTGGTAACTGGTCATCCACCATTCCTTCTTCACTTGTAGGCAGATTCACCCTAGATAAAAAGTCTGCAACAACATTTTTTTTCCCAGGCTTGTCAACAATGGTTAGATCAAACTGCTGTAATAAAAGAAACCACCTTATAATTCGAGTATTCAGATCTAGTTTGTTCATTAAATATTTGATTGCAGCATGGTCAATATGCACAAATGTTTGATAGCCTGTAATGTAATTCCTAAATTTGTTTAATGAATGCACAACAAGAAGGAGTTCCTTTTCGGTTACTGTATAATTTAGCTCAACCTTTGACAAGTTCTTATTGATAAAATAGATGGCATAGGGAAATTTATCCTCTACTTGACCTAAGGCTGCTCCTATGGCTTTGTGTGAGGCATCAACATGAATATGAAAAGGGAGGGCCCAGTTTGGGCCTCGGAGAATTGGTGCAGTGGTTAACTTACCCTTTAGAATGTCTAAGGCCTCTTGACAACTTTTTGACCATATAAACTCAGAATCTTTGGCCAACAACCCAAATAAAGGAGAGGCCAACTTGCTGAAGTCCTTTATGAACCTTCGGTAGTATCCAGCTAACCCCAAGAAACTCCTGACATCTCTCTGCTTTTGCGGAGGTGGGACCCTTTGGATGATTGCTATTTTGTTCAGGTCCACCTGTAGTCCTTGCTGAGATATTGAATGAACTAGCACGGTACCTTTAGTCATTAAGAATTCACATTTTTACTGAGAGATAGGTTCATTTCAATGCATTTGTGCAATACTTTTCCTAGATTAGTCAGGGCTTCTTGAAAATCACAACCATAAGGTGTAAAATCATCTATATAAATTTCGACAGCATCATGTACTAATTCGGCAAAAATACTCAACACTGCTCTCTAGAAAGTGGCAGGAGCATTGCATAGGCCAAAAGGAAGGACCCTATAGGAAAAATTACTGCAAGGATAGGTGAATGTGGTCTTATCGTGGTCTTCTAGGCAGATTTGGATTTGGTTGCACCCACTGAATCCTTCTAGGAAAGAATTTTTTTTTTCCCTACCAGGCTGTCTAGCACTTGGTTGATGAAGGGTAGGGGAAAATGATCCTTCTTTGTGGCTTTTCTCAATTCCCTGTAATCGACACAAATCCTCCACTTACCATTTTTCTTGGGAACTAACACTAAAGGAGAGACCCACTCACTGTCGGAGATAGGGTAAATGAATCCTGCATCTAGCAGTTTTTGCAGTTCTTCTTTGACTATATCTTTAAGAGCTGGATTCATCCTCCTTTGTGGTTGCTGGACTAGCTTGCAACCTTCTTTGATGTATATGTGGTGAGTACACACTGAGGGGTGTACTCCCTTCATTTCCTTGTAACTCCAAGTGAAGGCTTCTAGGTTTTCTCTCAACATGTTGCATAGCTTTTCCTCTTCGAGAGCAGAAAGAGATGGATTAATTTTCAAGGTTTTCTCTAGGCCAAATTCTATGGTTTTGACACGGAGTGGGTTGGAATCGGCCAAGCATAAGTCAATTGGATGATTTTTCTGGGTTTCCCTTACTTCTTCTTCTAATGGTAACGATCCAAGAGTTGGACTTTGGAGTAGGTGTTCAATTAAGTCATCCTCATCTTGCTGTCCTCCTCCTATGGTTGCTTCCAAAGCATAAAGTTGGGTGGAATAAGCCTCATCTTCTTCCTTCTCCTCTAACCATAAAGGTAAATCATGCTCTAGAGAAGGTTGAGCAGGAGGGTATAGGACTAACTGTTTGGACATATGCCCATTCTTGATGGTCATATTCCCAGCTCTGCAGCTAATGTAAGCATCGGTTGTGGCCAACCACGACCTCCCAAGGATGAGAGGATAACCAGTAAGTTTAGCCTTAGGCTGAAGAACTAGAAAATCTGTAGGGTACTCCTAGGAGTTAATGGAGACCATCACATCCTCCACAATTCCCTCAGGGGTGACTGTGGAACAGTTGCAAGTTGCAGAACTGTTGTGGTCTTCCTAAATGACCCTTGGAGGTTGAGCTTGAGCATGGCTTCCTTGGTCATCACATTAATGACAACCTCAAGATCGATCAGAGTGTGTGGGATGATGGTGCCATTGATGTGCACATATACTACAGGGCTTCCAGGGTCCAAATATTTTGGGCATATTACCTACCCCAACATTAAGTCGGACAACTTCCCAATGACATTAATGGTAGGGGCATCCATTTTTCTTCTTCCTGGATGCTTGAAGAATTTCTCCCTAATCAACTTATTGTAAATGGGAACATATTTTATTGCCTGGAGAAGGGGTATCTTTACACAGATTTTTCAATTCTCCCAGAAGTTCAGTTTCTTCTGGGGTAGGCTGGAGTGGTTGGGCTAATCTCTCAGGAAAAGGTGGATTTAATTTAAGGTTGCCTTCCTCTCTTTCTTCCTCAACCTCTCTACGTGGAGGGGGAGGTTGGTTATCCGGGATAATTCTCCCAGATCTTAGGTTGATCTCTTGGATTTCTATAGCATAAGATGGATATGATGTCTCTTCACTGTATACTTGTTGAGCCTACCTATTGTTTGGGTTCAGATTTGGCTGGGCAGGCATCTGGGGTGGCTTGGGTGGAGCAGAGTGTAAGAGTTGTGGTTGGGTAGGTGGTGGAGGAAATAGAGCTGGAGCATTGTTGTATTGTGGCCTCCACCCTTGGAGTGGTGTATTCCACTGAGGTTGTGGTGGAGCGTAAGGTTGAAATGATTGGTTGGCTGGATGGGAATGATACTGAGATGCATAGGACCAAGGAGGGGGTGTAGACCAGGAAGGATGAGCAGGGGGTCCCCATGAAGGTATAGTTGTGGTTTGGTTGGGGTTGTAATATGCATGGGATGACCCTTGCATGCCCTGCTGGTATGGTCTAGGCCCAGGAGGTCTCCTTTAGTTGATGTAGCAAAGCTGCTCAGTGACCCCTTCAGCTCCTTGATATATTGCTTTGAGTTCGGGTAAAGAAGGGAACTTATCTGTGGAGTGGTTTTCTTCACAGACGAGCAAATCTCAATACAGTTCAATGGACATTCATTCCTAGGATGCCTCTTGGTGCATCTAGGGAAAAATATGGCCAAGGCTCTCTTTGCTTCCTCTTGCTTCCTTTTGATGTTCATGGTGTCTAATTGCAATGCAATGGTTTGCAACATCTCAATTTTGAAATCTTCCAACATATTTCCAATTTCACCCTTGATGGATGAGTTGGAAGATGATGTATTGGCCATAGGTTGACTACCCCTACCCTTTTTCTTGGTTGCCCTAGAATGGTTTCTAAAGACAGTCTTGATATCCTCATAGGGTAATTGTTAGATATCTCCTCCTGCTAACAAAAGTAAGGTATCCAGAAGATCTTCCCTTACTTCTCTGAGCATGACCAGCTTTAGTGACTCGGGGTCAAGTGTGAACTTGACCCTTTTATAACTGAGCTGGAATCTTTCTTCATAGTCTTCTAAGGATTCATCCTGGCCCATGGTCATCCTGAAAATTTCTTCTTTAGTATCCTTTGACCTACAGTAGTCCCGATATTTGTTGTTAAAAGCCTGCTGCATCTGAGCCCAAGTTGTGATGCTATCTCCAGGTAAATCCATGAACCAGCACAATGCTGCATCCTTGAGAGTAGATGGAAACAATTTTAATTTTTTATCATCATCTGTATAGTCATAGGTTCGGCATATAACAACAAACTCAAATAGGAAAGTGTCAGGGTCCTCTGTGGTCAGGCCATGGAAATGAGGTAGGGCAGAGGGGCTTATATTCTTCATCTTAGTGTCCCCGTTGGTTTCCCTGATGGGGAAGGCACCCTCAACTCTCTCTCTATTCCCTCTGTCATTTCGGTTTTCAGCCATTGGTTCAGTAGGAATGGGTTCTTCTTCTTCTTCTTCCCCTATAGGTTCTTCAAATATGTCAGGTTGCTCACCTAAAGGTTCCTCCAGTTCATAGCCACCGAAGAAGAGAGAAGGTTGGCTGTTGGATGCAGTGGGGGTATTTGGCAAGAATTTCCCTAAATTGTCCCTATTCCTACGAGGCATGAAAGGAAATGTTTTTGGGTTGGTTTTTGTAATATTTTTTTAAGATGGAAAGTACTTTGCAGAAATGAAATTGCTGATTGAATGAAAAATCATTGACAGAATGAAGAAGCTACTTGCTGAATTGAAATTCTACTTGCAGAATGGAAAGGAAAGCAGATAATGAAAGATGAAAGATGAAAGAAAGGAAGCTACTAGATTACGTGTGTAGAAATAAATTAATGGCAGAAAATTGAAGAAAAGAAGTAGAAGAAAAGAAAACAGTAATCACATTCTACTCAGACACCTCCCCGAAAATGGCACCAAAAAGTGATGAGCGCCAGTATTGCAGCAAGGATGCGTACAACTCCTGGGCTACCAGCTTTACTTATCAACCCAGGTTTCATACAAATTTGGAGGTGACAGTGCTATATGCACAAGTAAAAGTGAAGGTCCTGCCTATTGTCACTGTTCATTCGGCAAGAGACCTTAGGGGTTCCAAGCCAAACTTCTATAGAGTCAGAAGAAGCTTGATTCTTTGATGGAAGAAGAACAAATCTATTCTAAGAGAGATACTCTACTGCAGTAATGAGGAAAACAACATTTAATGTTAAATCACACCATATCCGAATTAACCATTTAAACATTTATGCTAAGCAAAATTGCTAAATCAACACTAACCTAATGATGCTATCTAAGTTACAAAAGTAAAGAGCATCAAACCATACTAATGTGTGAGCAAGAAAGCTAAACTAAATCTGTTTTCACTTTTTTTTTTTTTTTTTTTAAATCAAGCATGTAGTTTAAGTGTTCTTGTGGATGTGACAGGTGGATGGAAGGTGGTTGATGATGGCTAGAAGGTTTATGGAGTGACTGGATGGTGTGGAAGGGTTCTAGGAGGCTTTTTGTTACTTCCTAGAAGTTCCCCCATCAATTCCGCCTCAAAACATGACGTTTCAGGAAAACCTACAGGATGTACTAGAAACCTACAAGATGATCCTGTAGGAATTACAGGAAACCTACAAGGTACAACCGAGAGCTATTATGAGGTTTTGAAGGTGTTGGGAAGCTTGGAAAGGGTGTGTTATGAGTGGGATAGGGTGTTAGAAGGTCTAGGAACACTCATGAGTCAATATCCAAGAGAAGAGATGGATAAATTCACTCAATGTGTCTAGGGGAATTTCAATAAAAAAGGACAAAAAAACTAGTGAGGGTGATGGTGGAACAAGAGATGGCTAAGGTTGATGAGGTGGAAGATGGATACTGGTGATGAAGTCTAGACCTCCTCCTGAAGTACCTGCAGTTCTTAAAACATGTGTGTCTTTCAAGAACTATGAAACAAGATACATCTTCATAAACTAGGAAAACATGAATCAATTGCCCATATTATGCATGAAGAAAGCGCTGAAGGAAATGAGAACATGAGTGAGATATTCTTGCAAAAATAGAGTAATGGAAAAAGATGACAATGAAATGAACCAAGCACTAAATCAAGACAACAAACTCCAAAGCTCATGCAAGAACTAGAAATCTGTGTTTCTGGGGTTGCTGAAGGGTCTCTTCTTCAAGTCATGGCCCAAAGGGAGGAGGTGAGGTTAAGAAACCTGCTGACAACCTTATGGTGATCTTTTTCTCCTTGCTAACCTGCTAATTTAAATAAGGCACAAATGGAAGCAAACTAACACATAACCAATCTACTCTACATTGCTGTAATGGAAATGCAACTACTTAAGCAAATGGACAATTAAACTATGAATCTATGCTAGCATACATGTACAATAAAGAGGAGCCTTGGCTACTACGGTTGGGCCCTAATCAAAGAGCTTCAGCCCTCTGAGCTAACTCAGTGCTGGCTCAAAACAAAACTCATTTTTATTATCAAAACAATGGATTACATCAAAAACTGTCATTGGTCTTGTAGCTCGAAAATAGAGTAGAGTTTTACAATAAAAAATGCGAATCCTACTAAGGTCCTAGGCCTCTTTACGTATACATCTGAAGTCTCCAATGACTTCCTTAAAATTAGGGAGGCTCAGCTCCCAAACTCGAGATAAATTGGTGCTTTGTCTTTCACTTGCTCGACTACCTTCTCGTCCTCACGATTTCGCTGTTTGCACTCCGAGATGATGGAGGAATATTCGAATGGAGGGGTAGTAAATGAGGAGGATTTACCTCCTATAATTCCTCTCCCTTGTCCCATTCAAGTTTTGACCAAGGTCTTTGCCAAAATTCCTTGCTTTTATCCTTTAATCCTGCATTAAATGCACATTAGACCACAAAGCAAAATATCCAACTCTAACTCATCTCATAAACAAAATATAATCAAAAGTATGCAATAAGTTGTGAGAATAGTTGGTTTGACTAGGCTAGGAGGTGAATTAAGGCCTATATAATTACCCAATGATGAGGCTCATCAATGTCGATAGGCAGACTTGTTAGAAGAGAGAACTTAATGAATCCTCCATCATCTAACTCGAACATAAAACAATAATTTTGAAGGACAATGGATGAATTTGTTCGCAGTGGATCAAGGTTTATTTGAAAAAATGAAAATCGAAATAGAATGAATTAGCTTTGTAGGGGAGCTGAATGGTTTTATTGTTGGGTTACATGTTAATGAAAGCGAGGCAGGAAAGTATAATGACTATGAAGGAGAATGAGATGAAGATTTTATTGACTGAATGGGTAGGAATGTGATAGTAAAACTGGTATCTGAGATGCTTTTATATGTTGTGATGGATCTGATTTGACATTCTTTATCCAAAATAATGTGTTCATGCTTGGATATCTTATCTTTGATGTTACTCTGATCATGTTCTTTTGACATAAATGTGGTCTTTGAGAGACACTCCTTGCTTATGGTCATCTGTTTAGCTTCACCTGCAAAAAACTTAGTATTTTTCTGCAATGAAATGTAAGATTATCAAAAGAGAGAGGTGATCAATCTCTCTATTTGTGAAATTTACACAAAAATCGAGAATTAGTACTAATAAAACAAATTCATGAAAGAAAATCGAATGAATTTTTACTTGTTTCGAAACTAGTGCCTTTGTTTACCTGTCATGTCTTGTTGGCAATTTCTTCATTCTTCTATTGTTTCAAATTCTGATGAAAGATTTCTCATTGTGTAGATCTCATCAAGATATTTTCGTTGACGTTTGAATAGTTGAAAACCTATGTTGTATGAAAAAGTTGCGCTTATTTGAAATTTTTGTGATACAATGAAAATAATCATGTGTAAATGTGGCATGGCGACATGATGTTAATGTGAAAGATGAAGTAGATAGATGATATGGCATGTTGATCATGAATTGCTGATTAGAATGCATCACTGACAAACAGTTCATTGAGTTGAATACAAAGCCCCATAATTGTTTTTCAACTACATAATGTGCACAGTTTCTGTAGCTAAAATCCTGAACAGAGAGTTAAGTACACACAACTATGTATTTTTGTTATGAACAAATAATTAATCCAATCTTCAAATTAAGTAGTATTTCTTCCAGAAAAACTAGCAAATACCGTACTTGTTTTATTTAATATTTACTGGAAAATGACTAATGAAAGAGAGCAAATTGTATTGAACAAATTTTTACAAAAAAAGGAAAGGAATTTCTAATCTAATTATTTACCTGTAAACTTCTTGGCTAAACAATGGTAGAGAGATATGTTTTCCATTCCATTTCTCATGTATAGTTTTTCTATCAGGTCCTTTTATATTGGATGAGTGAGACTCTCCACGAATCTTTGTTCCAAAAACATCGTTTTGTTGCACATCTCTAATGATAGTCAATGCAACTGCTGTGAATAGGCCATGTATTTGTGGCTTGCAAGATTATATTTTTTACTTCACTAGATTGTCTTTGAAGCGCACCCATAATTGTTTAAATTGCCCAATTACTTCCTCTAATATGTCAATTGTTGACTTGAGCTCATTAGTCTGCCTTATATGATTTGCTAACGATACTAGCTCAAGGTCACATCGAACATCTTTGTACAAGGGTCACGATTGTGCTTGCATTTGGTGCATTGATATTATCGTTCTCCTTCAAACATTTTTTACCACCATAACGAATTATAAAGTTCCTTCGAAGCTGGGTATTAGCGCGAAGTCTAACCAGATCATTGACATTGAGACAGATTCTCCTTGATGGCTGTGTTCCTGCTGTGTTTGTGTGGTTCAAGCACCACACCCTGAGCTAGGAAAGCTGTGCCTTAAAATTTGATAGGTTTCTATAAGGAGGGGGATCTTCATGATGCTTGTGTTCACCAGATAGAGAATAGATGGAAAGGGAACTGCATATAATGATTCATGCAATGGTAATATTTTTCCACTTTTCCATTTTATACGCATCATCGTGCCCCGCTGAAGAAAAAGAACGTTTGGAGGAGGCAGAACTGACATTGACAGAAGGTGCGAGCCTTGTCCTGAGAACAACTGGAAACAATTGAGATTTCATGGCCTGCACCATTGAAAACCCTCCGTTCATTCTTTGTCATCGACACTATTAAACTTCAAACGGTATTGAATTACCTCTGAAGCTTTTCTTAGGTATTCTCGCTTTACTCCACTTTAGACTCTGATATCGGTTGCAAAGCTGAACCGGGCCTAACAACCGGGTGGATTGACACATATCTGGGATATTCATCGTCATAGAAACCATTTAGGTAGCTATCCGACGTCCAATAAACAAAGAGCCTTGGTTGATAATCACCATATTTAAGTTGAGACACCATCCATCCAACCTGAATGGTCTCCAGTTTTTGTCCATTTTGTTTCACGAACCAAATTTGGCTGGCACTGAAATAACCATCGAAATCAAGATTTGGTTTCCATGTATTTAAGCCAGCAGTTACGGTATGATCGGACGAGAATCACACATCAACATACTCACAAATACTGTAGTCTTCATCATCATCGTCATTGTCCATTCATTGTGAATCAGATTCCTCCACTCTTCACAGTACACCCTTTTGGAGCGTACAGGTACGATATCTGCTTTGATCTGGGCTATCTACTCAAAAGCCGTCATGGCCATGTCGAAGTGGGTTAGAGGCGAGTTGCTCCACCCACCATTGTCATTGGCTTCAACGTAGTTTAGTGGGCAGAAATTGGTGGCCATGACAATGACAGAAGTGCTTGGGTGGCAACACTATGGATCCGCCTTCATCCTGCGTCAAATCTCGTAGCACCCTCCACAGCTCAACCTGTTGTTGAACAACGAGGTACTTAGAGTGATGATGTTTGTTCCATACCCTTCCATGCCTCCATTGCTGAATTCTCAATTTGGGTTAGATTCCTCGTCTGGTTCCATAAAATAATTTGCAATGAAGTCATTTGTGCGAATGATGATAAACGCAATTGCTGTAGTCAACAACATGGCATCCTTCTCACTACCTCCCACCAACGTGGCCACCTGACTTCGATATTCCTTGAAATATTTGATTTCTTTCCACATTGGAATAACGGATAAAGTGGTAGTGGTGAGATTGTCTAATCCGGTCCCTGATGAGGAGAAACTGACGCCTGTGATCAAGTATTTTTTTTTGAAGGTTCGGATCAAGATATGCTCGTAGAAGCGCTTTGATGCCAAGCCCTACAACCAAATAGCCTGGAAAAGATTTCCATCGTAGAATCTCCCACTAGGTTTTCTTCCCACGAAATTTCTTCCATAAGGAAGGAAATTTCTCTTTATTAGTGTGGGAATGTTGTTGTTGTTTCCAGGATCTCCATACAAGTCTCCAAAAACAATACCGCTCCAACATTGCGTGTCTCAGCATAAACTTCGAACAAGAATGCCAGAAACAGAAATGCCCATAGCGACGATCGAAATGTGGACATGGCAATGCCGTTGAAATGTGGGGATTTCTGCGCCGTGCATCCAAAATTGCCAGAAAATCAAGCAGAATCTCAGAAAATCAAATCTGCCAAAAAATAAAGCAAAATCTTGACTAGAAATTTCGAGAAATAAGGAACCATAAATGCGTCTAGATGCCAGAGATATTGGCCAGATTAATCAAGCAATGAGATCTCGGCTAGTTTCTAGATAAGATTTTGGCCAGCGACGGACATGAACATTCTCCTCCAATGTCCAATTCACTAGCGCTAAGAGAATTGAACTATATTTGTGCCCTCATGATATAGATCCCATACTTGACCTGCACAAAGTGATTCACCGTTCTGTTAACGAAATCTTCGCCCCCAAGTGAGTTTCTCTGGCAGTGTCTTTGACTTTAAATATTTCCTCTTCAATCATTAGAATTGAGACTTCGAATGTTCTTCCTCCCAAATCAAATATGAGCACATTCTTTTCTTGAGTAGAAGTGATTTTTTTTGTTGAGGCCATAAGTAGTGGCAACAGCTGTGGGCTCATCGATGATCCTTAACACATTTAAGCCAGCAATGAGACCAACATTTTTGGTTGCCTACGAGTCATTGAAATAGATAGGAACAATAACCACAACATCCTTTACAGTTTGGCCAAGAAAAATGGGGTGGCTCGTACAACACCACCGAAATAAACATTTTGAAAATTTTGTCAATGTTGATTTTTTTTTATTCTGTCCTATCTAAATTTTTGTTTTTGTTTTTAAATTATATATATATATATATATATATATATATATATATTTCAAAATCTATTACAAAAATAATTAAAAGTCTATGCAACAAAAAATATTTCTATATAAAAAAATGAAAAATTAGAAAATGAAATTACATTGTAACTGTGTAAAAATGAAAACTAAAATTGCATGAAAAATGAAATTGTAGGTAAAAAGAAAAAAAATGAAAAATGAAATTAAATTTGGAAAAAATGAAATGACATTCTAGATTGCAAACTCATCCCTATGTACGCCTTCTCGACAACGACGCTAAAATGTAGAGGTAATATAATTGCTTAAATTCCTTAACATAAATTGTCAATCTGGGGTCCGTGGACTTGCGAGGCACACGTGCACCATATGTGCTAGAGATCGGTTGCCAATTTCGAAAGAGAAATATTAATCTATTAACTGAAAAATGACAATTGACATAAAAAAAAATCTATTCTAGAAAGCAATAAATCACACCACACACTTCCGGAAGTAAAAATCATTTGTGAGAATTGAAAGCACACATTTGCATGAATTAAAATGGTATACTGAAACATAATGGCAGAATGGAGAAACACACTCTATTGAGAATCAAAAGAATACATTATGTATTCTATAAATTCACAAATTACATCAAAAAGAAGAATCTACAACTATCAACTCAAACTCTATGCTACAAGTCTATCACTAACTTATCTTATTTCATCCTCACTTTACATCTCCTTCCATGATTCTAAACCTCTCCAATATTACAAGTTTCACATTACAAATTTTTCCCCTCCATGAAAAGAGAATGTTCTCTTATTTATACAAAAATTAAACAACTACCTCATTAATGGTGATCCACCATTCTCTCAAATCCATATAAGTCTCAACCAATTAGACACATATCCATGATTTTTCTCCATGAGATATGTTTGACTCCTATTCCAAATCTCCTTCCAATCTTAAAGAGCATTCGAAATTGAACTTTGGAGGCCACATAAGCGTGTTTTGGAAACTTCCAAATCACCTACACATGTCACCAAACTCATTCCACCTTTAGGTATAAGTAAATACATGTTATTTTTCTAACTTTTAATCATAAATTCACTTTAAATACTTGAAACTAATAACTTTGGAAAATACAAATATGAACCCATATGGTAATGAAAATGGAGGCTAATGTAATGACAAGGTGATGAAATGAGGTAATAAAGTGGGAATGAAGGTGAACGTATATGACATTGTGAAGACATTATGGAGACCCAACATACCCCCGAACTGACGTTATTGCATGTCCTCATGCAATCTATTGCATTGATCATGATTTGATCTTTTGAATTGTCTTGCTTCTATATGAACTTTGGCAGATGTTGATTCTTCTTTCTACTTTGCATAATCATTTGATAACTTTGTTCCTTTTGCAAAGTGTTCTTTTGAAAAACATTTGATTGTAGCATATTACTTTGGTTGGTTCTCGTGTGGCAAACAAAATTTATTAGTATTGGTTCTTGTGTAACAATATTTTTCTCATTTTCGTGTTGCATAAAAAGACTTTTGAAATCATTTAATCAGCCATCTAATGTGCTCATTCTTCGATCATCATTTGCAAAACATATAACTTTTTGAATCATAATGCAATAGTAGTTGTTTGGAAAAGTATGTTGGTTAGGATGAAATGTGATATAAAAGGTGATGAAATATGAATGTGATATGAGGTATGAACATGAATTGGTATCCCCTCACCCTAGCTAAAGGTATTTTTAGTTTTTATGAAATGAGAAAGGGAATATGATGAAGCATTTTCCAAAAATTATAATTTCAGTATTGAAGGAATTATATGATAAAAAGATAGAAAAGAACATACCTTTACTTACCTACAAGTGGAAAAACTGTGCATATGTAGAAAAGTTGTGGCTGCTGCTGGATCATGGATCAAAAGATGAAGTCTGAAAGTGGAATTGTGGTATTCTCATATGGTTGGAAACATACTGCTATAACTGTTGATGGAGTCATGACAAGTATATAGTTTTCACCTACTACAAAACCTGATGGTACAATTCTAGTCAAGCAAATAAATGTGTCGTTATCGAGCATGAAGAGAAGTAATTGGATTACTGTCCATTAATGAATGTTGTTAACCAGTGCAAGGAAAACTCACCATTAATGTCAATGAGTGCCAAGGTACTTAAGTACATATTGTGAAGTGCGAATAGATGAGCTGGAGTTGAGCCACTTGCAAGATCCAACGTGACATTGATGTATTCCCATGTTTGTCAGCGAGAGAACTTATCATTAAGGCATACAAGCCTCAAGGTATTAATAAGGACTCTAGCCTTGAACCTAGATAATGTGCTGATGTCGATAGAGCAAGACTAGTTAGAAGGGAGGCCTTAATGAATTTTGCATCATCTAACGTGAGCATAAAACAATAATTTTGAAAGACTATGGATGAAATTTCTTGCAATGGATCAAGTTTTATTTGACAAAATGAAAAGGGAAATGGAATGAATCAACTTTGTAGCGGAGCTGAATGGTTTTATTGTTGGGTTACAGGTTAATGAAAGCGAGGCAGGAAAGTATAATGACTATGAAGGAAAATGAGATGAAGATTTTATTGACTGAATGAGTAGGAATGCGATGGTAAAACTAGTATCTAAGAGGCTTTCAAATGGTGTGATGGATTTGATTTGACATTCTTTATCCAAAATCATGTGCTCATGCTTGGATATCTCATCTTTGATGTTACTCTAATCATGTTCTTTCTAAAGAAATGTGGTCTTTGAGAGACATTGTTTGCTTATGGTCATTTGTTTATCTTCCTGGAACCTGCAAAAAACTTAGTACTTTTCTGCAATAAAATGTAAGATTATCAAAAGAGAGAGTTGATCAATCTCTCTATTTATGACATTTACACAAAAAACAGAAAATTGGTACCAATAAAACAAATTCATGAAAGAAAATCGAATGAATTTTTACCTGTTTCGAAACTAGTGCCTTTGTTTACCTGTCATGTCTTGTTGGAAATTTATTCATTCTTTTATTGTTTCAAATTCTGATGAAAGCTTTTTCATTGTGTATATCTCATCGAGATCTTTTCGTCGACGTTTGAATTGTCTAAAACCGATGTCATTTGAAAAAGTTACGCTTATTTGAAATTTTTGTGAAACAATGAAAATAATCATGTGTAAATGTGACATGACAACATGATGTTGATGTGAAATATGAAGTATACATATGATATGGGATGTTGATCATGAATTTATGATTATAATGCATTGTTGAAAAATAGTTCATTGATTTGAATATAAAGATGCAAAATTGTTTTTCAGCTTCAGAATGTGCACAGTTTCTATAGTTAAAATCCTGAACAGACAGTTAAGTACACACAACTATGTATTTTTGTTATGAAAAAATATTCAATCCAATCTTCAAATTAAGTAGTATCTCTTCCAGAAAAACTAGAAAATACCCTACTCGTTTGATTGATTATTTACTGGAAATTGACTAATGAAAGAGAGCAAATTGTATTGAACAAATTTTTATTAAAAAGGCAAGGAATTTCTGATCTGCTTATTTACCTGTAAACTTTCTTTGGCTGAACAATGGCAGAGAGATTTGTTTTCTGTTCCATTGCTTCATGTATATTTACTCTATCAGGTCCTCTTATACTAGATCACCCACTAAAAACGAGTGAGACTCTTAACGAATCTTTGTTCCAGAAGCATCGTTTTGTTGCACACCTCCAATGAAAGTCAATGCAACTGTAGTGAATAGGCCATGTATTTGTGGCTTGTAAGATTATATTTTTTCCTTCACTAGATTGTCTTTGAAGCGCACCTAGAATTGTTTAAATTTCCCAATTATTTCCTCTGAGATGTCAATTGTTGACTTGAGCTCATTACTTTGCCTTACATGATTTGCAAGCAATACTAGATCAAGGTCACATTGAACATCTTTGTACAAGGGTCACCACTGTGATTTCATTTGGTGCATTGATATTCTCGTTCTCCTTCAAACATTTTTATACCACCAGAACGAATTATAGAGTTCCTTCGAAGTTGGGTATTAGCGCGAAGTCTAACCAGATCATTGACATTGAGAGAAATTCTCCTTAATGGATGTGTTCCTGCTGCGTTTGTGTGCTTTGAGCACCACACCCTGAGCCAGGAAATTTGTGTCGTAAAAATTTGACAGGTTGCTATAAGGAGGGGGCTCTTCATGATGCTCGTGTTCAACATATAAAGTATAGATGGCAAGGGAATTGTATGTAATGATTCCTACAATGGTAATCTTTTTCCAATTTTCCGTTTTATATGCATCATCATGCCCCGTTGAAAAAAAGGAACATTTGGAGGAGGCAAAACTAACATTGATAGAAGGTGCGAGCCTTGTCCTAAGAACAACTGGAAACAATTGAGATTTCATTGCCTGCGCCATTGCAAACCCTCCATTCATTCTTTGTCATAGACGCTATTAAACTTCGAACGGTATTGAATTACCTCTGAATATTTTCTTACGTATTCTCGCTTTACTCCACTTTAGACTCTGATATCGGTTGAAAAGCTGAACCGGGCCTGACAACCGGGTGAATTGACACATCTGGGATATTCATCGTCATAGAAACCATTTAGGTAGCTATCGGATGTCCAATAAACAAAGAGCCCTGGTCGATAATCACCATATTTAAGTTGAGACACCATCCATCCAACCTCAATGGTCTCCAGTTTCTGTCCATTTTGTTTCACGAACCAAATTTGGATGGCACTGAAATAACCATAGAAATCAAGATTTAGTTTCCATGTATTCAAACCAGCAATTACGATATGCTCAGACTAGAATCACACAACATCATAGTCACGAATACTGTAGTCTTCGTCATCATCTTCGTTGTCCATTCATTGTGAATCGAATTCCTCCACTCTTCCCAGTACACCCTTCTGTAGCGTACAAGTACGATATTCACTTTGACCTGGGCTATCTTCTCAAAAGTTGTCATGGACATGTCGAAGTGGGTCAGAGGCGGGTTGCTCCATCACCATTGTCATTGGTTTCAACGTAGTTTGGTGGGCAGAAATTGGTGGTCATGACAATGACAAAAGTTCCTAGGTGGCACCACTGTGGATCTGCCTTCATCTTGCATCAAATCTCGTAGCACCCTCCGCAGCTAAACCCCTCGTTGAACAACGAGGTACTTAGAGTGACGGTGTTTGTTCCATACCCATCCATGCCTTCAATCCTAGACTTGATGCCTGCATTGTCGACTTCTCAATCTGGGTCAGGTTCCTCGTTTGGTTCCAGAAAATAATTTGCAATGAAGTTGTTCGTGCCAATGCTGATAAACGAAATTGATGTCATCAACAACATGGTAGCCTTCTCACTACCTCCCACCAACGTGGTCACCCGACTTTGATATTCCTTGAAATATTCGATTTATTTCCACATTGGAATAACAGATAAAGTGGCAGTGGTGAGATTGTCTAATCCAGCCCCCAATGAGGAGAAATTGACTCCTGTGATTAAGTCTTTTTCTTTGAAGGTTCGAGTCAAGATACGCTGATAGCAACCCTTTGATGCCAAGCGCTACAACCAAATAGTCTAGAAAAAATTCCATCATAGAATCTCCCAGTGGGTTTTCATCCCATGAAATTTCTTCCATAAGGAAGGAAATTTCTCTTGATTAGTGTGGGAATGTTGTTGTTGTTTCCATGATCTCCATACGAGTCTCCAAAAACAACACGGCTCCAACATTGTGTGTCTCAACGTAAACTTCAAACAAGAATGCCAGAAACACAAATGCCCATAATGACGATCAGAATGTAGACATGGCAATGCTATTGAAACGTGAGGGGATTTCTGTGATGTGCATCCAAAATTTCCAGAAAATCAAGCAGAATCTTAGAAAATCAAAATTGCCAGAAAATCAAGCAGAATCTTGGCTAGAAATTTCGAGAAATAAGGAACCATAAATGCATCTAGATTCTAGAGATCTCGGCCATATTAATCAAGCATTGAGATATCAGCTAATTTCGAGATCGGATTTTGGCCACCGATGGACATGAACATTCTCCACCAACTTCCAACTCACTAGCGCTAAGAGAAATGAACTATATTCGTGCCCTTGTGATATAGAGCGCATACTCGACTTGCACAAAGTGATCCACAGTTCTGTTATTGAAATCTTCGCCTCCCAAGTGAGTATCTATGACAGTGTCTTTGACTTTAAAGATTTCCTCTTCAATCATTAGAATTGAGACATCGAACGTTCTTCCTCCCAAATAAAAAATGAGCACATTCTTTTCTCGAGTAGAAGTGGCTTTTTTTTGTTGAGGCCATAAGTAGTGGCAGCAGCGGTGGGCTCATCGATGATCCTCAACACATTTAAGCCAGCGATGAGACCAACATCCTTGGTTGCTTGCGAGTCATTGAAATAGAAAGGAATAATAACCACACCATTCTTTACAGTTTGGCTAAGAAAAGCCTGTGAAATCTCTATTTATTTGCAAATTTTTAGAAAAATGGGGTGGCTCGTACAACACAACTGAAATAAAAATTTTAAAATTTTTGTCAATGTTGATTTTTTTTATTCTGTTCTATCTAATTTTTTTTATTATATATATATATCCAAAATCTAGTACAGAAATTAATTAAAAATCTATGCAGCAAAATGATTTCTATATAAAAAGTGAACAATTAGAAAATGAAATTACATTTTAACTGCGTAAAAATGGAAACTAAAATTGCATGAAAAATGAAATTGTAGGTAAAAAGAAAAAAAAATGAAAAATGGAATTGAATTTGGAAAAAAATGAAATGGCATTCTAGATTGAAAACTGATCCCTATGTACACCTCTCTAGCAACGATGCCAAAATGTAGAGGTAATTTAATTGCTTAAATTCCTTAACATAAATTGTCAACCCGGGGGTCCGTGGACTTGCGAGGCACACGTGCACCATATGTGCTAGAGATCGGTTTCCAATTTCGAAAGAGAAATCTTAATCTATTAAATGAAAAATGACAATTGACATAAAAATAAATCTATTCTAGAAAGCAATAAATCACACCACACACTTCCGGAAGTAAAAATCATTTGCGAGAATTGAAAGCACACATTTGCATGAATTGAAATGGTATACTAAGACATACTTGTAGAATGGAAAATCACACTCTATTGAGAATCAAAAGAACATCATGTATTCTATAAATTCACAAATTACATAAACTACAACCATAAACTCAAACTCTATGTTACAAGCCTATCACTAAGTTATCTCATTACATCCTCACTTTACATCTCCTTCCATGATTCTAAACCTCTCCAATATTACAAGTTTCACATTACAAATTTTTCCCCTCCATGAAAGGAGAATGTTCTCTTATTTATACAAAATTTAAACAACTACCTCATTAATGGTGATCCACCATTCTCTCCTTAGATCCATAAAAGTCTCAACCAATTAGACACATATCCATGATTTTTCTCTATGAGATATGTTTGACTCCTATTCCAAATCTCCTTCCAATCTTGAAGAGAATTCGAAATTGACCCTTGGAGCCTGCATAAGAGTGCTTTGGAAACTTCCATATCACCTACACATGTCACCGAACTTAGTCCACCTTTAGGTATAAGTAAATACATGTTATTTTTCTAAGTTTTAATCATAAATTCACTTTAAATACTTGAAACTAATAACTTTGGAAAATACAAATATGAACCCATATGGCAATGAAAATGGAGGCTAATGTAATGACAAGGTGATGAAATGAGGTAATAAAGTGGGAATGAAGGTGGATGTGTATGACATTGTGAAGACATTTTGGATACCTAACACGAGGTTTGGTGATTGAGCCCTTAACATGTTCCACGACCTCATTTTCTATGAGGTTCAGATCTGTCCTTTTCTTCCATGCAAGAAAGTTTGATGCCCCAACCAATTTGTTGCTTTCCTTGCAAAAATACATTTTGACATGTTCATATGCAGACATAAATATACTTACTTGTGGGGGTGCTCCTTCAACCTATTGCCTTATTGAATTTTATGATGATATAGATAATAGAAAACTTCTTGATGAAGATGGTTTTCTTCAAAAGTGACCCTTGACTCCAAAGAGAGGGAGATCACCTTGAATTCTTTGATGATGCCAACAACTCCTTTCTTATTCCTTTCCTTGGATGAGTATACTTCAAGATGCCTTGATTTGATGATTTCTTCAATTTATGTAGAGGTAGGGTCTTTTGAGGTCTCTTTCCTTGTGATGATGATTTGAGCGAGGATCCCAAGAATGCCTTGAATGAGGACTTCTTCTATTATCAATATAGGGGTTTTGACAATTCCTTCAAGATGATGATCTTGTCTTCAAAATGCATTGGAGATGAGAGGATCTTCTTGATTCTATGATGCCCTTGATACCTTTCTAGAACATCGATCCTTGAATGATTGAGTGTCCCTTATTGAGTTGCCCTTCCCTTATTTGTCACCTTTTCTCTGATGCCATGTTGAAAATTCTAGGGAAGTGAAAGTAGGTTATTTCTCTAGCAATGATAACTGCTTGTGAATATCCTTTTACCTTTTCTTGATTAATTCTTCTTTAGCTTGATTATTATAGTGTTCTTCTCATCAAATAGTTACCAAAAACATGATGAACAATAAGACAAAGGACACAAGATATAGGTTATTAGCAAGGGCCAAAACCTTTCCAAACTTGAGAGGAAAATGTTGGGTTGCGTTAAATTCTTTCCACAACTAGCCCACGTAGTTAACCGGGGGGCGGGGGGGTGTGGGGGCAGAGTCCCCCCTTCATTGCGCCGATTGCAGAGCAGGGGGGAGGGGGGGCGGGTAGAGCCCCCCCTTCGTTGCGCTGATTGCGTAGCAGGGGGGAGGGGGGTCACAGGGGGTTTGAGGGGTGCATGTAACCCCCCTATTAGTTCATATATCACATCTTGCGTCACCTACACCATTGTCCTGCCACTATATACCTATTTTCTCTAAAATTATGGTGAATTCGAGGGTCACTGTCATAATCCTCGCACCTTAAAAATGATAAGAAATCAATAGTTATAGTCTAATTCCAGGGGGGGCCTCTTTTTACAATAAGTATAATGAAGAATGCAATATTTTATGATCCTAAGACTAGGTTTCCTTTGTATGTATGGTTGGAAAAGGGTAAATTATAATAAAGTGGGATTATGAGGGGCTTTGTCCTATATAACAATATACCAATAAAATGTAAACACTCAATATTTAGGGATTAATAAGGAGTATTTTTTGTTAGCATGGGGATTGTATATGGCTTACATGCCCCCCCCTCTTGAAATAAGTGTTGTCCTTAACACTTGGTTATCTTAGTGGGTGTTTATGCATGAACAATGCATCATCCCATGTCACTTCTTCCATTGGTTCATTCTTCCATTTGATGAAGTACTCTTAATTAATTGATTTCTCAAATACTCATTCTTTGTTTCTAAAATTGTTTTTGGTTCTAGTATTATTTTCCCTTCTTCATCAATCTCTAATATAATAGTTTAGACTAGGATTTTATCACCGATTACCTTCTTTATGCAAAAAACATGGAATACTGAATATACACGTGAATATGGAGGTGTTGGGTCGTGTTATATTCTTTCCACGACTAGCCCACGTAGTTAACTAGGGGATTAGAGGGGGGCCTCTTCGTTGTGCCGATTGCGTAGCGGGGGGGTCACAGGGGGTTTGAGGGTTGTAGGTAACCCCCCTCTATGGGTTTCGGGCGGACCTATCTATGGTTTTGTGCATGATTTTCGCACATGGTTTTGGACGCAATGGTTTTTGGTCCATGGTTTTGGACGCGATGGTTTTCGGTCCATGGTATTGGATGCTTCGGCATGTATAAATATGTATTGTAAACATTGAAAGGAAAATAATGAAAAATCAAGATGGTAGTCCCGGTTTTGGGATCCAGGGGAAAATCTCTGTGTATATGTGTTTTATGTGTTATGCTCTCGCATTGCTTTTTTTTGTTTTAGAATTCGTATGCAGGTAATTTCTGTACGGGGTTAAAACCTACATTTGTTATCAGAGCTATTTTGGCTTCAAGGGGACTGATTCGAATTGGATCCATAGAAGACTGTCAAAGAACCATGACTGTATCAGGTCGGGAAAAATCTCTAAAGAATTCAAAACAATGATCAAAAACACCCCTGAACCAGCGGCAATGGCAGCCAGCGTGGAACGATGAGGACCTTGGTCAATGCACGCTGACCGAGGCCCATGGAGACTGCGCAGGAGGTCAAATTAGCCCCTGGGAGCCCCGGATCAGAAAAAGGAGGTGGAATTTGATGCTCGATTAGTGATTAGGGCTAATTGTGCATCGTTGGGCGAACATGGCCATAATAGAAAAGCTCGAGCACTCGGTCCCGTGGGGGAACCGGAGAACTGCGGGCAGAAAGCGAAAAGCGCTAAAAGTACAAAGGGGGGACCCGCGCTCTGGAAACCGACGGTATTGATCGGGGTGCCATCAAATGGTAAGAGGTTTTAGACGAGAGCGGAGCGGTTCCATTCATCGATCGACGCGTGGCAAGCGGAGGTGAGAGAAAACCACCGTTGATCGTGCGCTATCGGTTGAGCAAGTCAATTGCATGAAACATGCGTATAGTGTTAGATCTGGAGGCCCCAGATCGGACGGATGAGATCACACCCGATGGAGGAAGCGGAATAGATGAAGGAATATGCTGCATTTTAGAAATATTTGTAGTCCGTTTGACCGTCACTGTGGAGGAAAGACTTCATCCACGACGTAATTGAAGAAACGAACCGACGACGCAGGATGGTGCGAGTTAGAGGAGGACATGTGGGCACTCCCTGCAAGCTGATGATGATGCTGAGCCAGGGAACCCCAAGCGCAACTGCAGAAGGCGAATCGACAGAGGTGGAAGAGGAACTGAACGGTCTTGGAAATGAATGGATTCAAAGCCATGAATAGAGAAGAAGACAACAATGGAGAGGGACAGAAAACCCCAAAAGACAGAGGAACCAGAATCCCAAGAGGAGGACAGAAGACACAGAGAAAGAAGGCAGTGAAGCAAAAGCAGTAGAAGACAGAGGGCCAAGCTGACCAAAGGCAGTATCGAGCACCAGAGAGCTTGAATATTCAAGCCATCCCATAGAGGAATTTGTCAGGATTGAGCATCACATTTGGCTCTTTCCACTGTAGACTAGAAGGTCATAGAGCTAGTAGGAAGAAGAAGTCTATGTACTCAAGTGGCTTGGGGAATCCAAGAACCACCCTGCCAAGTAAACCTGCTTCAGGAGAACTCACATTGAGTCCCTGTATTGTAATTTCTCTGCTTAAGACACAATAAAACAAGGCCACCACTGAAAGCTGGACTGGAGATGTAGCCCTAGAGGATAGGGTGAACTCCTTATTAATTTCTTGTGTCTTTGTGTTTGCTTACTGTATTTCTCTGTTGTATTTCTATTTAAATGTCTGTGTATTGGGAATCTGATCGATCCGTTGCTTCAATAACATAGAACACACACCAACACATGAGTCTGTAATACCTTTAAACAATAAATCTTTAGCTGATGTCACTCACAGGGTGATAATCAGATCAAGTGGTATCAGAGCTCTAGGCTGTAAGGTTAGACAAGCTTGTGTTGGTTTAGCTGTGAATGCTCACATGATCAAAGCTCAATTTAGGAGAAGGAGAGTTGGTGGAAATTAATCCTGAAATTGGGAGAGTCTATCCTCGGAAGACAATGTTAGAGGAAGGTTCTGCGGGGTCAGACCCTCAATTCATAGAAAGTTTCCAAGCTATAAAGTCTATGGTAGATGAAATGTATAGGGACTTTAGAAAGCATAAGGTGGAATATTCATCAGGTTTTAAACAAAATAAAGAAGAATATGAGTCTCACTTCCATGAACACTCCAAATGAAAAGGGAAAGAGGAAAGCTTTCTCACACCTCCTAATAGCCCTGTGCATAATAAGAAAGCATCTTTGATTAATCTAGATGTTAAATTTGATTTGCCTATATATGATGGAGAGATAAATACTGAAAAGTTGGACAATTGGATTAGACAAATTGATGTGTATTGCAAAATACAGAACATAAACTCAGACAAGAGTAAGATTCAGCTGGCAAGCCTACACCTAGGAGGCACTGCCTTGGTTTGGTGGGAAGGCAGAACCCAAGCTGATATGAAAAGACATGGTAAGACCATCTCTGTCTGGAGTGAATTTGTTGCTGCAATAAAAAAGCAGTTCTATCCATTAGCCTACATGCAACAAGCCATAATGAGTTGGCAAACTATTCGATAGTTGAAAGGGCAAAGTGTGCAAGGGTATACTCAAGAATTTAGAAAGAGAGCATTGATATTGGGTATCTCATTAGACTCACCAGAGACTCTTTTGAAGTACATTGGTGGTCTACACAGCTACATGAGGCATACCATCCTCATGTTTAATCCCACTAGTATAGATGAGGTATTTGTACAAGCTACTCATCTAGAAGCTAGAGGAAAGAATGGAAATCTAGAAGTTGGGGGACCATCCCAACCCATTGTAAGCAAGAGCAAGGAGAAAAGAAAGAAGAAGTGGAAAGCAAGGAAGGCTAACACTACACAGAAAAGAAAATCTTCGTGCACTCACTGTAAAAAGGATGGGCATGACGATGAGCATTGTTGGATTCTGCATCCGGAGCTGAGACCTAAGAAGTCCGAGGGCAAGAAGAAGAAGACAGCTGCAACTATTCAAAAAGATTTTGGATTAGACTCAGGAGATGAAACAACTATAGTAGCCACAGGTATAAAAGGTAAGAATTCTAAAGCATCTACTAGTAATTCTGCTCAATCTGTTATTGATGAAGAAAATGAGAGAAAAAGACATGAGATTTTCCATATTCGAGTTATTTCCAAAAATCAAAAGATTGATACTTTGTTTGATAGTGGCTCACAAGTAAATCTAATTTCTAAAGCAATTGTAAAGAAATTGGGATTAGCAACTACACCTCACAAGAAACCATACCCATTAGGATGGTTGAATGATAAAGCACAACTACAAGTGACTAGACAGTGCAAACTCAAGTTTCCTTTTGGGTCAGCATTTGTAGATGAGGTTGAGTTAGACATAATTCCTTTGGATATATGTGGAATTGTTTTAGGAAGTCTTTACTTGTATGATAGAAAGGCT
Organism: Pinus tabuliformis; assembly: GCA_031772625.1. Classification (NCBI taxonomy): domain Eukaryota; kingdom Viridiplantae; phylum Streptophyta; class Pinopsida; order Pinales; family Pinaceae; genus Pinus; species Pinus tabuliformis. The sequence goes on along the minus strand of CM062811.1, from coordinate 3,384,775 downwards.
ATTTTCTATAGAGCTGAGAACAAGTATCTACTTGTTAAAGATGGAATCGAATACTTTGTAAGAGCTCATAAGCTCAAGAATAATTATACTCTCATAAACTCAGGACAGATGAAAATAATGATAAATTCATGCAAATAATTCTTACTGATGGTTATAAAGGAAAATAAACCTGATAAAACCAATGTATTTGAGGGCTGTAATGTTGAACAAAAAGCTGATATAGAAAAGGTTGTTTTAGAGTATGATGTCTTATTTCAAGAACCTAAAGGTCTGCCACCCAAAAATGGAATAGTACATGATATTATTTTGCAGTAAGATGTTCCATTTCCTAACATTGGGATGTACAGGTTGTCTGCTTTAGAGAATTCTGAAATCAAGAAGCAGGTGCAGGAGTTGCTCGAGAAAGGGTTCATCAGGCCTAGCACATCACCATGTGGGTCACCAATTGTTTTGGTGAGAAATAAAGATGGCTCGTGGAGAATGTGCATTGATTACCGAGCACTGAATAAGATAACAATAAAAAATCGTTATCCCCTTCCTCTCATAGATGATATTTTAGATCAATTGAAGGAAGCTATTTATTTCACCAAGCTGGATTTGCATAATGGATACCATCAGGTCAGAGTGGCAGAGCAAGATGCATGGAAGACTGCTTTCAAAACAAAGCAGGGATTGTATGAATGGTTGGTTATGCCTTTTGGCTTAACTAATGCTCCTGCTACTTTCATGAGATTAATGAATGATGTACTCAGATCATTTCTTGATAATTTTGTTATTGTGTATCTAGATGACATTCTGATTTTTAGTAAAATGTGGGAAGAACATTTAAAGCATGTTAAGCATCCATTAGATGTTTTGAAAAGAGAAAAACTTTACGTTAAACTCTCAAAATGTGAATTTGGCAAAACATCTCTAAACTACTTGGGTCATATAGTAGGGGGAGGTGAATTGAAAATAGATCCCTCTAAAGTGGCAGTCATTGTGAACTGGCCTAAACTCAGGTCTACTCTAGAAGTAAGAAGCTTCTTAGGAGTAGCACAATATTGGAGGAAGTTCATTTCTAACTTTTCCTTAATTGCAGCTCCCTTACATGCTTTAACAGGATTGAATAAGGTGTTTCAGTGGGGAGGCAAACATCAGAAAGCCTTCGACACCTTGAAAGAAAAGATTAGTACAACACCTGTACTAGCATTGCCAGATCTACAAAGACCATTTGAGATCCAAACTGATGCCAGTGACTATGCCATGGGAGCAGTGTTGACACAACAAGGTAAACCCATATGTTATCATTCTGAGACTTTTAATCCTGCAGTAGTTAACTATTCTACTTATGATAAAGAATTGTATGCATTAGTTTAGAGTGTGAAAAAGTGGAAACATTACTTAATGGGCAAAGAGACAGTAATACATACTAATCATCAACTACTTCAATATCTACACTCCCAAACTAAGTTGCAGCGATCAAGACATTACAGATGGAGGGGGTTTCTACAATAGTTTCATTTAGTCATGAGATATAAAAAGGGCATACATAACAAGGTTGTAGACATGTTATCTAGATCCATTATAAATACATCTACCATACTTAAGCATAATTCCGTGCTACATGAAAGCTACATAGAAAAATATGCTCAGGATGTGGACTTTAAAGATGTATATGCAACTTTGAGCCACGGAAAAAGAGTATAAGAATTGGACTATCATGTGAAGGACTAACTCTTCTATCATTGTGGGAAACTCTGCATTCCACAAACTAAGAGGATAAAGATAATTAGGGAAGCACACACTTCTCTGATATCAGGTCACTTTGGGGTAAGTAAAACAGTTGCACAGCTGCAAAGGTTTTGCTATTGGCCGAAAATGAATGAGACAAGTTCTAGATATGTAAGAGGGTGTGCCATGTGTGCTAAAAGCAAGCCCAATAATAGAAAACTAGGCTTGTACACTCCATTGCCAGTTCCTTCTCACCCTTGGGAAAGTGTTTCCATGGATTTTGTTGGAGGGTTGCCTAAGTCTAGGAAAGGTCATGATTATCTATATGTTCTTGTGGATAGGTTCAACAAAATGTGTATTTTGATACCTTGTAGTAAACAGATTACAGCTGAACAGACTACAAAATTGTTCTTTGAACATGTATGGGTTCATTTTGGATTACCCACTTCCATTGCATCTGATCGAGACACTCGATTTGTGGGGAAGTTTTGGTCGAGTCTGTGGGAACTGATGGACACCAAACTAAAGAAAAGCACAGCTTTTCATCCATAAACATATGGCCAGACAGAAGTAGTAAACAGGATAGTGATCTAGTTACTGAGACGTTATTGTAGCAAACATCCTAAGCTTTGGGATGAACACTTGTGTTATGTGCAGCATGCTTACAACAAAGCAAAAAACTCTTCTACATAGAGATCTCCTTTTGAAACCTGTTTTGGTTTCACACCAAGGTCTCTTTTGGATTTTGTCTTTGGTAAATATACCATGGTTGATGGACATAGTGATGTGGACAAGGCAACTAGGTTCATTGAACAGATCCAGGAGATCCACCAAGCAGTATAGGAACAACTGGAAAGGAGCTAGGCCAAGTATAAGGCTAGGCATGATAAGCATTGGATGGAGCATAGTTTTCAAGTTGGAGACCAAGTCTAGCTGTATATCAGCAAGGATAGGATGCAAGGTGAAGGTAAGAAGCTAAAGCCTATCAGGTATGGATCTTTTAGGATACTTGAGAAGATTGGTGAAAATGCTTTTCACCTTGATTTACCAGCTTACATGCACATCTACTCAATCGTAAATGCAGATTGCTTGAGATTATTTGAACCTTTAATGATTGAGGACCTTGAAGAGCAAAGTCAATTGCCTTCTATTGATGACCTGCTACCTGAATATCTTAATGAGTTGCAAGAAGACACAGTGCTGGAAAGAAAGGTGAGGACGACGCGCAGGGGAGATGTTGAATACCTTAGGATTGGGCTCAAAGGTTCGAAGCCAAGCAGTGAAAAGTAGATTAAGATTGGACAAGTGAGAAAGAAATACCCTCACTTAGTCGATGCTTGAAAAACAACTTTTGGTGGTCCAAAAGATTTTTTAGTGGGAAGGCTGTGATACGAATTAGATCCATAGAAGACTGTCAAAGAACCATGACTGTATCAGGTTGGGAAAATCTCTAAAGAATTCAAAACAACGATCAAAAACACCCCTGAACCAGTGGCAATGGCAGCCAGCATGGAATGACAAGGACCTTGGTCAAAGCGCGTTGACCGAGGCCCATAGATATTGCGCAGGAGGTCAAATTAGCCCCTGGGAGCCCCAGATCGGGAAAAGGAGGTGGAATTTGATGTGCTGGGAAAACAGGGCCATAATGGAAAAGCCCAAGCACTTGATCATGTGGGGGAACCAGAGAACTGTGGGCGGAAAGAAAAAAGAGCTAAAAGTACAAAGGCGGGACCCACACTCTGGAAACCGGCGGTATTGATCGGGGTGCTAAGAGGTTTTGGACGAGAGTGGAGCGATTCCATTCATCGATCGATGCGTGGCAAGCGGAAGTGAGAGAAAACCGCCGTTGATTGCACGCTATCAGTTGAGCAAGTCAATTGCGCGAAACGTGCGTATGGTGTTGGATCTGGAGGCCCCAGATTAGATGGCTGAGATCACGCTCGATGAAGGAAGCGGAATTGACGAAGGAATACACCGTGTTTTAGAAAGATTTGGAGTTCGTTTGACCGCCACAGTGGAGGAAAGACTTCATCCATGATGTAACTCTGAAGAAATGAACCGAAGAAGTAGGATGGCACGCGTTAGAGGAGGACATGTGGCCACTCCTTGCGAGCTGATGATGATGCCGAGCTAGGGAACTCCAAGTGAAGTTGTAGAAGGTGAATCGACAGAGGTGGAAGAGGAACCAAACGGTCTTAGAAACGAATGGCTTCAAAGCCATGAACAGAGAAGAAGACAGCAACGGAGAGGGAAAGAAAACCCTGAAAGACAGAGGAACCAGAATCCCGAGAGGAGGACGGAATACACAGAGAAAGAAGGCAGTGAAGCAAAAGCAGTAGAAGACAGAGGGCCGAGCTGACCAAAGGCAACATCGAGCACCAGAGAGCTTGAAGATTCAAGCCATCCCATAGAGGAATCTGTTCGGACTGAGCACCACATTTGGCTCTTTCCACTGTAGATTAGAAGGTCACAGAGCTAGTAGGAAGAAGAAGTCTATGTAGTCAAGTGGCTTGGGGAATCCAAGAACCACCCTGCCAAGAAAACTTGCTTTAGGAGAACTCACATTGAATCCCTGTATTGTAATTTCTCTGCTTAAGACACAATAAAACAAGGCCACCATTGAAAGCTGGACTGGCGATGTAGCCCTGGAAGATAGGGTGAACTCCTTATTAATTTTTTGTGTCTTTGTATTTGATTACTGTATTTCTCTGTTGTCTTTCCATTTAAATGTCTTTGTATTGGCAATCTGATTGATCTGTTGCTTCAATAACATAGAACACACATCGACACATGAGTCTGTAATACCTTTAAACAATAAATCTTTAGCTGATGTCACTCACAGGGTGATAATCAGATCAGGGACGCCTTTATTGTTGAGGGGTTACGCTCGGGCCTGTGGTAGACCCTGTTCAGTGGGAGATCTGTTGGATCGATTCTGGTGGTGAAAGAAGATGGCGAGCAGTGGAAAGATAGAGATCAAGAAATTTAATGGTCAGAGTTTTGAGTTATGGAAACTCAAGATGGAGGATCTGTTGGTGGAGAAAGATCAGTGGATCATGGTAGATCTAGGTACTAAACCAACTAGAGTGTCCGATGAAGAATGGAAGAAGTTGGATCGGAAGGCAAAGAGCACAATATGATTGTATGTATCAGATTAAATATTTCTAAATGTATCAGGGGAAGCTACGATGAAGGCTTTGTGGGACATGTTAGGGACTTTGTACCAACCTAAGTCTTTGGTGAATAAACTGTTCCAACGGAAAAAAATGTATAACCTGAGGATGAAAGATGGAGACTCGATGAAAGAGCATCTGAACGCATTTAATACTATGGTAAATCAGTTATTATCTATTGATATTAAAATTTCAGATGAAGATAAGTGCATCAATTTGTTGTGTTCTCTACCAGATTCGTGGGATAGTCTAGTTATTGCAATAGGTAGCAATGCAACTTCCTTGCAGTTTGATGAAATAGTCTCATCCTTGCTGACGAAGGAAATGAGACGGAAAAATATGGAGAGCCAAAATGGTGATGCATTGTCTGTACGAGGACGGTCCCAGAACAGAAAAAAAAAATAAGTCATCGAGTGGGAGGTCTAAATCTAGAGGGAGATCTAAATCTCCAGGAAAACCTGTAAAGGTGGTGTGCTGGTGTTATAGACATTTTTGTGCCTTACAGCTATAAGCATGACATGTCCATAAACCAAGGGATCCTAAGTCCCTAAAAGTGTTGTTCCAGCTCCTAAAGAAACAAGGTCAACAAATTACAGCTTCTCCCAGAAGTTCTCCACCAGAAACTGCTCAGAACTAGTCAAATCAGGATCATTTCAGCTGCTCCACTAGCTAGCTGCGTTGCAAAGAACCCAAATACACTGGCTAGGTGCGTTGCAACGCACTTGAATGCACTACCAGGGTGCGTTGAGCGGGAAATGACAAGTGGCAGAGTCATTCCACGAGGTGGAGAGACATTGGAAGCTTCCAGAATCTTCTCCAATGACACTTGCCTCACTGAATTCAACCAATGATGAGTAAGAGGCTCTCAGTCTCCAAGTGGAAGCAAGAACTGACAGAGAGAGGCCACTAATCAATTCATGAGCTGACTCATCCTCTTTGCATACATCTATATATGGATCCCTCACCAAGAGATCCAGAGGCTGGAATTTTGTACATTGCAGAGAATTGCTGTTGGTTTTGAGATAGATATCAGAGTATTGGGTGATTTATGCTTTGTTGGAGGTGAAGAGGGGATTCTATGCTGGGAGGTTGATGCTGGATCAGGAATCATCAGTTGTAACTCCTCCTGGATCTTCTTTTTTTATCAATAAAACTATTTGAGTTTCTCCTACATGCTTGTATATCATTGATGTTTGTTATATTTGTATGTTTAGCTTAAATCTGATCCTAAGCTTTTTATGAACATAAATCCATGTTTTTTTGTAGTTTCCTTCTTCTATGATCTTGCAGGAACTTGGTGACGCTGGGCAAGTAAGGGAGCAGGTAGCTGGAAGCTGTCAAAGAGGAGAGAGATTGGATCAAAGGACTAGCGCAAGACACAGGTTAGTTCATCCTATTCTTCTTCATTTATAGTTCATAAAGGAGAATACAAGAGTAGTTTTCCATGTTTGTTTCTGAGGTCACTGTCACAACTCAGTGGGATAGGGTCGTTCTGAATAGACACTTTTCCCGATAACAAAATGGCGACTCCACTGGGGATCGTGTCTAGTTAGTTTGTTTGTGTTTCTCTTGTTGTTCGTCTCATAAACTTAGAAGTAGTGAATCGAACTGCATTTGCCATTTACAAATGCAAAGTAGACATCTGCTACTTCAATCCATTCACTGGATCTGTTTATGATCTGAACAACTGATTCAAAAATGATCTGATTACCCTTTGTGATAGCTCTTAAACCTCTTTTAAATCAACCCTCTGATTGTGCATTACTGATTGCTTTTACTCGGCCAAAAACCATAGATTAAACTGCAAACTGTGACCCAGAACCCGGATAGAATTCTCGTTTCTGCCCCAGCGCAAGTGCTGTGAAGAGTTCCTGCATTTCAGTGCAGTTCCCGAGAGGGCAACCTGCGTTGCAATCTAGTTTCTCTGTGTACCAGGTGCGTTGATCAGCTTAGCCTTGTGCAGCTGAGGTTCTTTGCTCATTTTTTCCAGTTTTGCCTCTGATTTTTGCAGCCTGTGATCAGTGTGTGTGTCTGTTTAAAAGCCCCTTTTCTTTGCCTTAATTCCGCCTCAGTTGTATAAAAGAAACTGTATTTGTTTTTGTGTGTTTGTTACGTCATTTACAGTTTCCCATTGCAAAAGTAGAATAGTCATACCGTCGTCCTTTGATTTAGATCTGTCGTAAGTGTCGATTTTGATCTTAGGAGAAAGTTTATTTGCTGTTGACAGTTGATTATGCTTTTACTTTTGCCTTTGGCTTGAATTTGTGAATTTCTAGTGTCGAAACAAGTGTTTACTTCAAAATCATAAAGTGTCGTAATCGTCTCTACCTTTTGATTTCGAAAAGAAGCTTGTTTGTGTTTTTCACTTGAAAGCGAATTCAAATTTGTACAACAACTTTCTTTTTAGGCATCAATATTAAGAAAGTGAAAAACAAATACATGCACATGTGCATTTGCATATTGACAGTCTGTTTGGCTTGATTTAGGAAAAGTGCATTTACAGTGTGCTCTTTGCTCTTTGAGAAAAGATTGTGTCTTTCTTTTCCCCTTGTAGCTAGGATTTTCATTGCTGAAAAGAGATAAAAGCTTGCTTATCATCTTTAGATTGCATTTTAGGAATTACATCTATATCTCGTGGTGAACCCAAAAGGCAAACTTCATAAGAAAGATCAACCTAAAATAAATTCAATGAACTTAACAACGCTTTGTAACTTAACGCACAACATTTAGAGGTCTAGGCTAGAGACGTATTCCGGCGTCGTAAAGCCTGGTAACTGTTGTCCTCACTGATGGTTGGGTGATTCCTCCACTTTGAGACGATAAGTGCCAGTACGGACTTGTGCTCCCACGTACCGTCGAGTATATATTGGGAGACCCCTATAGGCATAAAACCTTTATCCATAGGAAGCCGTGTCGGCCACCCTACTGATCGCAATGCACCGAACACAGCATTCGGGAAGATTGACTGTCGTACCGTAAAAAGTATTCTACAGTTTTACGATTGGTTTAGTACTCCCTCTACCTAGACCTCCAGAGCAGTCCCTTTCGTTCCTTTTCAGACTCCTTAACGGAAAAGGTCCATCTGAGCACTTGTCACTTCAGGCTCATTAAAAATCGAAGGAGACTAGAGTCATCTTTTGTTTTTTCTCGACTCTTAAAAACTGAAAAAACAAGTTGTGTCAAAGCGTGTTAAAATTTATTTTAAACGGAATATTCATACCCTCTTCCTACGTTGATCTTTGGGTTGAGAAAATGGAGCCTACCAACCAAGGAATTCCCCTTGGTGGAAATCCTAGTCCCTTCTCCTCTTGGGGAGATGTTGGTGCGCCCCATATGGCCACATTGTCGCTTCCAGGACTGACAATTGGCTTGCCAGTATGGCTCTTCTCAATCAATGTCGTTCAGAACACCACTATTCCTGAACAATCGAATCAGCAATTAGACGAGTCCAGAGTTACCCACCAGCCTTCTACTTCCTCTAATTCTTCCTCTCCTCCTTCCTCTTCGCTTGATGGAACTGGTAAAGCTAAAAACCAAGTTCCTAAGGAGAAGAAGGAAAAGAAGAAGAAAGAGAAAAAGAAGAAGGAGCCAAAGGCGAATGGAGGAAAACGAGTGTCGTCTAACGAAAATCCACACACAGCACCGACCAGGCCTAAATCGCCATGTGTCATTTGTAGAGGAGACCACTTTCACAGAGATTGTCCTTGCATCCCCCGGATACTAAGGGACTGGTCTCCTCGTTTGCACAATCCGGTGTCATCAACCTCTGGAGATCATGTTGAAAGCACACCGTCAACTAGTGAAAGTGAAGCCCCAGGACAAAAATGGAAAACTAGATTTCCTTGTAAACTGTGCGAAGGTGACCATGCCCTCCACCGTTGTCCCTTCTTAGACGAGGCTAAAAGAGTTTTGGATGATCGTCCGGTTTCACCGTTACGACTTCCTCCTGGATATAAAAAACTCTTTCCGAGTCCGTCACTAGTTGAGAACCCAGCTGGCCCACTCAAGTGGTCGGCTGAAGCGTCTATCATTGAAGATAAACCAACTGAATCCATACCAGACGAAAGTCAAAAGGTCGAGGCGGTAGTTGACCCGGTCTTGCCTTCAGAGGTTTTATCTTCGGATGATACAGTCACTGAAGAGAACAAGGATGACACCATCCAAATTCTCTTCATCAACACAGACTCCGACGAGCATGGGGGCAATCCACCCATTCCTTTACCGCAGGAAGGAAGTTCGTCAGAGCCATACCCGACCGTCTACTCGGTCCCACCTCCAAGCAACCTAGTTGTCTCCTTCGATTGGAATCAACTAGGCAGACCCCGCCTACCAGCAAGTGTACCATTCCAAATTATCGTTCAAATATATAGAATGGTCATGGCTGGTGCCATCATAGATGAGGGGGCTTCTGTGAGTATCCTTTCCTCTATTGCTTGGAAAGCGCTTGGTTCGCCATTGCTGTTGCCTGAAATGAGAAATCTGACAGGTTTTGATAAAGGAACCAGTCGACCTTTAGGGATCCTTCCCGATGTGCCCATAACATTGAGAGGGAAGACAGTTCACATGAACGTCATGGTCGTTCAAGGACCCTTGGATTATAACCTACTCCTTGGACGAGACTATATTTATTGCATGGGAGCCATTGTCTCCTCACTCTTTAGAGTAATGTGTTTTCCGCACGAAGGAAGAGTGGTCAAGCTCGTGGACCAGCTTTCATTTCCCAGATCACGCATAGCAAATAGTCATATACCGTCCCTGAATGGTCTCTTCACGCAAGAAATGTCTCAATCCCCAGTCCGTCCTCCCGATGAGCGCGAGTAATTCGGAGGGATATGACTGAAACCCAGGGGGCATGCATCCTGGTCTGCTCCGACAGGAAAACTTCGGGTATAGAGTAGGTTTCCGCGGGAGAATATGACTAGTCTGTACCCCGTCCGTGATTGGAAGAGGGGTTATTCTAGAATAAGATTCTCTTGTCAAAGTTATGTGAGTTGACAGAACTGAGTCAGTCACCTTTGTTTATCTCGGTAGACATCGCCGAAGAAGTGTTTTGTTTGCACCGCGAATAGAACAATCTTTGGGTAACCTGTAAGAGGTAGGCCTCTCCCGATAGAACAAATGTTTTGTCTGCAAATTGAGGGGTAACCTTGAAACCATATTTTATACCTGGGGGCATGCAAACCTTTTTGCATGCAAGCGAAAGAGCGATTATTTATCTGTTTTTTGGATTAGTCGTTTCCTAACTTGCATAAAGAAAGGATGTGGGGCAAAAATCTAAAAGTTGCCGTTTTTATATGAGACATTCTTATCATATGACTGGATTAATCGAGCAGTTTTAGCGCATAGTTCAAGCTCGTTAAAAAATAAACATAAGACCGAGCAAATGTTTCCACCCGTGTTTAAGCTCGTTAAAAAATGAACTATCCCCCCGGTAAATAACCACCGTGAATGAAGCATCTTCAGCCATTAAAGCCTTGGTCGTGTTTGCACCGTCACCTCCACTTTTCCATTGGCCGATCATTCACCTCCATTTGATTGTTTACCCATTTTGAGGAACAGCTGCGAAGAGTGATTTCACTAGCCATCCTTGTGACACTGCCGTGATTGGAAAATTCCAAACCTTACCTGGAATCAGCTGCTACCCATTTTATCACTCGTTCCTCAAAAGACAAGTCTTCTTTAATATCTTTTCGTCTGACTCGTAAAATATGAAAAGATTGCCGAGTTTTGGCCTTCCAACTCGTTAAAGCAACCGGAAGTGCTATCCCTCCTCTAGATTTTAATATTTTTGGACCTGAGGGATTATTGCACAAAAAGATCGAGCGCTTGTTTTGTTCGGCTCGTTAAAACTATCGAAAACTCATCCCTTATGTATTGTTTTATACTTTTTCGGGCTTAAGGGATTAGATGACGAAAAAGGAACTTTGGAGTTACCTTTACGTACCTTTTCAGACTCTCTAAAAATGAAAAGGACCGAGTTATCTTTGTCGTTAGACTCGTTAAAAAGATTAATAGCGACAAACTTGTCTTTAGGCGAGAACGAGTTTCGCTATCGCTAGGCTCGTTAAAACATAGCGATGGGTTTGCCCGAAGGGCAAATTATAGAATAAGCATATGTTATCCTCCTCAAGCTTGACAAAAATAAAGAGGTACTGGTCAGCAATGACTGGGGAAAAATTGGGAAGAAAACTCAAAGAAACTTTATTGGTAGCAAGTCGCTCTTGAACATGACACTTCCACTTCGTGCCTGAGTCGGGTTGGGTTGTTTCATTCACCGGTCACATCACCATGGTCACGCCATACCATCCACATTTGGGGTAAATGCTACCAATCCATCACATAAGTGTCGCCGACATGTTCAAGAGAAGTCATCCAGAGAATTCACCCGTGTCCCATCCACTACCATACATTATACTTCATTCTTTCATGACCGCCACCCTGAACCATATATCACCAGATAGTTTTCACCTCCATCAAAATCATTTGCTCCGTTCTGTGTCATTGATGTGGGATTCATTAAGGCCCTCCTTTGACGGATCGCTTCTTGTCGACATCAGCTCATTATCCAAGAAGTTGATCTAGGAACACCCCATTCAGTACTTTGAAGCTTGCATGCCTCAATGGCAAGTTTCTCACTTCCGGTGACAGGTATACATCAATGACCTTCGACCGAAAGATTTTGAGTGGTGTTCGACGCTAAGTCCTTTATTCACACCACGTGAATTGTACTACAGTACCTTGAGGGTCATTATCATTATCGGTGATTCCTCTCGCGCTTGTTAACAGTTTACATCATTGACTGGTAATCAAGCGATGTCTTTCCATGTTCGACTTCAAAACATTTCTCACATGGATCGACTTGTACTTCGAGTGAAGATCAGACGAGATTGAAGACCCCGGATCTAGTTTCATCCATCCGGGCTGTGATATATATTCAGGAAAAATAAAGACATTGAAATGTACAGCATTGCAGCACAGATAATCATCCTACCAAAAGGATGATGACTTCATCAGAATCATCAGTCTACCATCAGACTATTGTCTATCCTATGTACATGAAAATGAATTTATAAAGCTGAGCATGGGAATGCCCGCCTCAGCTAGATCATGAAAACTGTATGAAGATAATGTATTGTATTGTATCTTATTACAGGTCTCCTCCCAGCATTGAAAGAACTTCGGATCCTCCTAATAAAGCATTTCACCCGATAAATGGCCTCATACTTTAGGGGGCAACTGTTATAGACATTTTTGTGCCTTACAGCTATAAGCATGAAATGTCCATAAACCAAGGGATCCTAAGTCCCTAAAAGTGTTGTTCCAGCTCCTAAAGAAACAAGGTCAACAAATTACAGCTTCTCCCAGAAGTTCTCCACCAGAAACTGCTCAGAACTAGTCAAATCAGGATCATTTCAGCTGCTCCACTAGCTAGCTGCGTTGCAAAGCACCCAAATACACTGGCTAGGTGCGTTGCAACGCACTTGAATGCACTACCAGGGTGCGTTGAGCGGGAAATGACAAGTGGCAGAGTCATTCCACGAGGTGGAGAGACAATGGAAGCTTCCAGAATCTTCTCCAATGACACTTGCCTCACTGAATTCGACCAGTGATGAGTAAGAGGCTCTCAGTCTCCAAGTGGAAGCAAGAACTGACAGAGAGAGGCCACTAATCAATTCATGAGCTGACTCATCCTCTTTGCATACATCTATATATGGATCCCTCACCAAGAGATCCAGAGGCTGGAATTTTGTACATTGCAGAGAATTGCTGTTGGTTTTGAGATAGATATCAGAGTATTGGGTGATTTATGCTTTGTTGGAGGTGAAGAGGGGATTCTATGTTGGGAGGTTGATGCTGGATCAGGAATCATCGGTTGTAACTCCTCCTGGATCTTCTTGTTTTATCAATAAAACTATTTGAGTTTCTCCTACATGCTTGTATATCATTGATGTTTGTTATATTTGTATGTTTAGCTTAAATCTGATCCTAAGCTTTTTATGAACATAAATCCATGTCTTTGTGTAGTTTCCTTCTTCTGTGATCTTGCAGGAACTTGGTGACGCTGGGCAAGTAAGGGAGCAGGTAGCTGGAAGCTGTCAAAGAGGAGAGAGATTGGATCAAAGGACTAGCGCAAGACACAGGTTAGTTCATCCTATTCTTCTTCGTTTATAGTTCATAAAGGAGAATACAAGAGTAGTTTTCCCTGTTTGTTTCTGAGGTCACTGTCACAACTCAGTGGGATAGGGTCGTTCTGAATAGACACTTTTCCCGATAACAGCTGGAAATGCGGAAAGGAAGGGCACTACAAAAGGGACTGTAAATCTAAAGCTCCTGATAAAGGAAAGGGATCTGATGATGCTCCTTCTGGAGAGGCTAAAACCACCTCAAATGAAGGTGGGGATGTGTACTTGGCTTCTTCAAGTACACATTTAGATCATGAGGCATGGTTGATTGACTCAGGTGCATCCTCTCACTTCACTCCCCATAGAGAGTGGTTCTACGAGTATGAGAAATATGATGGTGGTGATGTCTTCTTGGGGGATGATAGGAAGGCTAGAATCATTGGTCGTGGAAAATTAAAGTTGAAGTTTCAAGGTGGAAGGGTTAGAACACTTCTGGGTGTTCTGCATATTCCTGCATTAGCTAGAAATCTGATTTCTGTAAGCAAGATGGATGATGCAGCTGTAAAAACATTGTTTGAGAAGGATACCTACAAGATGGTTTGGGGGGCACTGGTATTGATGCGGGGAGTTTGAATTGGAACTCTCTACAAGCTGCAAGGTAGCATTGTTGTTGATGGATGCAACAGTTCTGTGGTTCCTGAAAGTGGAGCAGAAAATTTAGTGGTCTCTGGAGAGAAGACCATGCTATGGCATCAAAGGCTTGGACATATTGGAGAGAAGAGCCTTCAAATACTTCATGGTAAAGGTATGGTAGAAGGTATGAGTAATAGCTCTCTGGATTTTGATTTCTGTGAAAATTGTGTATATGGAACGCAAAATCGGGTGAGTTTCCGCTTTGGTGGTAAAAGGTTGAAACATATATTAGAACTTGTGCAGAGTGATGTGTTTGGACCTGTGAAGCTTCCATCACTGGGTAAGTCTGTGTACTATGTATGATTTTTAGATGACTTCTCAAGGAATACATGGATATATTTCCTTAAGAAGAAATCTGAAGTCTTTGAAAGGTTTAAAGAATTTAAGGCTCTGGTGGAAAACCAGACAGAGAAGAAGATAAAGCTGTTGATGACAGATAACAGTGGAGAGTTTTGCAGCAAGGAATTTGAAGAATTCTGTAAGAAGTGTGGTATAACACGACAGAAGACTACTCCATACATACCTGAGAAAAATGGAGTTGCAGAAAGAATGAACAAGATGTTGATGGAAAGGGAAAGAAGCATGCTCAGTGGTGCTGAGTTAGGATAGGAATTCTGGGCAGAGGCGGTGGAGACAACATGTTACCTGGTCAACATATCACCTTCATCAGCGTTGGAGGATAAGACTCCACAAGAGGTAGGGATTGGTAAGAAACCCTCTCTTTCACATATGAAGGTATTTGGATGTGATGCATATGTACATGTTCCAAAGGAGAAAATAACCAAGTTGGATAGTAAATATGAAAAGTGCATCTTTATTGGGTGTAAGGATGGTTTAAAGGGTTATAAGCTTTGGAACCCAGTAACAAGGAAGGTTGTGTACAGCCGAGATGTGGTGTTCAGAGAGGTGAAAGATGTTATTAAACATGAAGTCCAACCAAAAGAACTTGAAAAGATAGAGTTTGAGCTTAATGAGGAATAATCAAACTCTACAGCAGAGGAGGAATCAAAATATGAAGAGCTAAAAACTCCGGGTGTGAGAAGATCAGTTCAAGAAAGAAGGCAACTGAAAAGGTATAGTCCATCTGCTCTGTTCAAATTTTGCTTTATTTGTTATTGATGATGATCCCAAAATTGTGAAGGAAGCAGTAGATTTAGAGGATGGAAAACTCTGGAAAGAGGCCATGGTTGATGAAATGTCATCTTTTCACAAAAATGAGGCTTGGGATCTGGTGGAGTTTCCTGTTGGAAGGAAACCCATTGGAAACAAATGGGTGTTCAAGAAGAAGACAAATGCAAAAGGAAATGTGGAGAAATACAAAGCTCGATTGGTAGAAAAAGGTTATTCCCAGGTGCCAGGAATTGATTTTGCTGATATTTTTTCCCCTATTGCCAAGGTAGCTTCTATTATATTACTTTTATCTGTTTCTACTGCTTTTGATTTTGAGGTAGAACAGATGGATGTGAAGACAATATTTCTTCACGGGGATCTGGAAGAGGAGATCTACATGAAGCAACCTGAAGGTTTTGCAGTGAAAGGTAAGAAAGAAATGGTATGCATGTTAAAGAAGTCTCTGTATGGGTTAAAATAGTCACCAAGGATGTGGTATCAGAAATTTGATACCTGTATACGGGGACTTGGCTTCACCAGAAGAAAAGCAGATCACTATGTGTATTTTAAATTAATTGGTGACCATGTTATTTATCTGGTCTTGTATGTGGATGATATGTTGTTGATTGGAAATGACAAAGAAATTATCCAGGATTTGAAGACCCAATTGTCCTCCGAATTCAACCTCTCAAAAACCACTCCACAAAAACCTGCAATCCAAAAAAAAGGTTATAAGTAGCTGAAAGTAAGATGTAATAGAGGTTCAACTTCAGGAGATTATTCCTCCTATGTACCTTCAAGCTTCTCATCTTCATTATAGCAATATAAACTTCTTTTGGTATTATATGTTCAATGTCCATTCTCTTTGTTGTTCTATGCTTGCACTTGAACGATTTGTTCATGTTTTCTTAGTGTCTAAGGCCAGATAACTGTCATCTTATCTCTGCTTTGATAAATTAGATTTGCAAGCTTCTTTGTTGCCTGTAGCTAGCCATCCATATGTGATCATATATGCATCTGCCAGGACAGTCAATATTCTCTTTTGCTGCCTGTAGCTAGCCATTCATTTATGTTTATGTATGCAATCTGTTGATATAGTTAGTATTCTCCATCTATCCATTGAATTTATAACTTATTGAGCATTAGTGGTCTAAAGCCTTGTATTGGTGAGAGCGTTCATGCATGCCTTGAGTGAAAACAGAGCTGAAATGGTTATCTAACTTGATCCAAATCATCATTTATTCCAATAGTTCAGAGAACAATATTGAAGATTATATGTTACCGGGCATCTCCGACCTACAACCGAGGAGAGTTTCTTGGAGTGATAACATCCCTCTGTGGAAAGAAAATAACAAGTGGGAGAATGTTGGGTTGTGTTATATTCTTTCCACGACTAGCCCACGTAGTTAACCGGGGGGTTAGAGGGGCCCCCCTCTTCATTGCGTCGATTGTGTAGTGGGGGGGGGGGGGGGGTCACAGGGGGTTTGAGGGGTGCAGGTAACCCCCCTCTATGGGGTTTGGGGCAATGCCCTAGAAAATTTTGTTTTTTGGACCCTATATTAGGTTGGGCGGACCTACCTATGGTTTTGTGCATGATTTTCGCAACATGGTTTTGGACGCGATGGTTTTCGGTCCATGGTATTGGATGCTTCAGCATGTATAAATATGTATTGTAAACATTGAAAGGAAAATAATGAAAAATCAAGCTGGTAGTCCCAGTTTTGGGATCTAGGGGAAAATCTCTGTGTATATGTGTTTTATGTGTTATGCTCTCGCATTGTTTTTTTTTTGTGTTTTAGAATTCATATGCAGGTAATTTCTGTACGGGGTTAAAACCTACAGAAAACCCACCGAATTCTTCTTCTTATAAAATCTTCAATTGATGATTTCCAAGACCAAGACCCTTGACCTATTAACCTCTCCAAGACCAAGGCACAAGGATTCCTTGAAACAATTATTCTTCCTTAAGTCAATGCTAGTCAAACTAATTGTTTCACCATAGATGTCAGCTTCTCTTCATATTTCAGCTTATTGTCACATGCCTACAATTTTTGGCCTCTTCAGAAACTCTAGTTGCAACATGTGTGAGGGATAAACAACGATTTATCCCTTGATTCTCTTCTCGATTGGATAGTGTCTCTTTCTTCTACAATTCGTCTTGAAATGTGACTTGATTTCTTCCTTGATTTGGCCTTCCTGGATTACTGTGATAACTCGACTACTGCAACAGATAGTACCAATCCTCCTCACACGTGTAAGAGATATTTACCCCAAAATAGACCCAAAACACTTTGGTTCCTTCTTCTTCTTTCTTCGCTAGATGAGAGGATCATTTTCTAGTGATTCTTGCACTTCTTCCTCTATTTTGGATGCTTGAAATGAATGCTCTCCAAGTGAGGTCGAATCCTCTATATAGTGATCTGCCCTTGAAAATAAGCATACTTGTACTTATGCCTAGGCTGACATCTCCTTCTAGAATGATCTATATTTTCTTTGGAAGGCTAACTTGCTTGAGTACTTGTGACAAGGTCTTGGAGGGTCTTTTGAATCTTATAATGACTCAATACATATGTAACATGTGTAAGAAGGGTCTCTCATACATGACAAAGACTTATTTGATTTTATGAGTTAATGACCAATCCCAAGAGCTCATAATGGGAGCTTGATCTATAAAAATAAAATTCCTTGAGCCTGAAACCCATGACTCCAGCATAACATAAATAAATTTATTTTTTCTTCTTTACATCAATTACATAAAATCATGATTACATATGTCATTATGAAGACCGAACCTAGTTGCATATTTCAACACAAGTGCCCTGAAAATAAGAAACAATTCAAAATAGTCTGTCTTGAAAAACTATAGGCATACATATCGACAATCTTTTCCCAAGGTGTTAAGACACCAAATCTCTTTGGGCACAAGTAATATAATGTTGAACATCAAAATCACCTCATGCATAATTCTGATCATCTTTGGTAATAACATTTAATGAGTGTGAAGGTGCCACATTTTATTCAGTAAATACAGACATTTGGTGAGCAGGTTTGTAAGTAATTAACCTTTTTCCATGGAAAACTTGACAGGGAACCCAAGGGATGCTTCCCCACATTCATGGATGTTATTTCTAGTAAACCCGTTGGTATAGAGTATGTGCCTAACCAAGGGGAATCTAAACTAGGCACATGCTGACACATAACCAACCAAATGTGCAACAACATAGACAACCACCGTTTGAGGTAACCCCTTGGGCTTTGTAAGTGATGAACTTTCATAATAGAATGGGTGACAGGGGGATTCAAAATTCAAATTGGGCTCCTACATAGAACTAACCAAATGCTCAGCAACATAGGTGAAAACTAGCTGAGTTAATCCCTTGGACTTTGTAAGTGATAAACTTCCACAATAATATGGGTAAGTATATCATCTTTTTGCATAAAAATATAGTGTAATATCCCCAATTTTGATTTTTTATTTGAGGGGATTAATGGAGTTTATTGGGGAGGTGCTAAGCATAGCACAATTTTTTTAATTTTGGCATTGGAGGCATTTTTGGCGTATGGGACTTGGGAGAAATAGAAAATTATAGCTGTAGTGGAATGTGGGGGCCACAAGAGAAGGAAATTCAACCCAATGGAGAAATTCACACTAGTGAGAAGAGAGAGAGAGAGAAAGGAAGGAGTGTGAATTAGTGGAAGGTGGAGGCCACCAAAGGAGAGAGGCCCAATAGTTATAAATAGGGCTTGGAGGTCTCCATTTGGTACTTTTGATCATTTGACATTTTACACTTTGTTGCTCAAGCTGTTCAGCTGAGTCATAGGCGTTGTTAAGCACCAGAGGTTTCCAAGGGGAAATATCTCCCTATTCTTCGGTGGACCACGAGTTCCACCCTAGGGAGGCAAAATCTACTCATTTTTGGAGTTGGAAGGAAGACCACATAGACAACACGAGTTCTGAGTTAGCTGGGACGCAGTTCTGGGAGCCACATAGTGATTGGAGGAGAGAAGACACGAAGTGAGGGGTTGTATTGTTGCTTGGGAACTCTTTGATCAATTTTCTAGCACAGGAGGGAGATTTTTTAGGACATAAAGCATCACACAATAGCCATTCAAATTCCTGGAGGAGGGTCTGCGTCATTCTGTCCATGGACTGCACAGTCCTTTGTTGAGGCAACTTGTGGGGTGGATTGCAGAGGGGTTTGAGGAGTTGGGCTATTTGGAGTTGGATTGGAGGGGATTGTGGGGGATTTTCCAATATTTTTGTGGAGAAAAAAACACAACATCTACTACAGGTTACATTTTTTGCTTGTGGAGGAGGGCCAAGCATTTGGGGTCAATTTTGGAGCGTCAAAACTAGGACAAACCCTTTCTGGGTTTTTATGTGTTTATTGAGGAGAGGCCGAGATTAATTTGGTAGAATTTTCTAGGTAGATTTGAGGGGTCAAACAGGGATCCCAATTCAGCCAGCAACTAGAGGAACTAGGGGAAATTGTGTTGAAAAGTGTAACTAGGTTCGGTCTTCATAATGGCATGTAATTGTGATTTTTGTAAATGATGAAAAGAAGAAAAATAACATTATGATTGTATGCTTGCTTCATATGTTTCATGAGCAAGCAATTTTATTTTTAGATGGCTCCCATTGAGAGCCTTTACGATTTGTCATAAAAGTCAAATAAAGTCAATGTCATATATGAAGAACCCTTCTTGGGCATGTTACAAATATAAACGAGTCTATAGGATTGTCAAGAAGCCCTCCAAGACAAGCATACGTCTCAACTCTTCAAGTTGGCCTCAAGATGAAGTAGAAAATCATGCCAGCTCACCTAATATGGAGACACACCTGTTGGAACTCTCAGGTCAAATTATTTATATGGAGAACTACTATATATATTAGCATAGGGTCTTCACATTTCCATAGTGAACAAGTTCGGACATCTCTATCTAAAATTCAGGTGAACATTTCAGTGCAAGTTTGCATCACAATTCAGATGTCAAATAAGGAACTTAGATAGATGAGGAAGGGACGACGAGGATATTTTGGGCTATTCAAAGAGACAAAAGTTTGGATTTATGAGTGAAGGTCTCAATGTTATAGCAGAGGAACATAGTTCAGATAAGGGTATATATATTACAGTTTAGTGCTATGAAGAAGCCACAATTCAATGCTATGAAGGAGCTACAGTTCAATGATATATCACAAAGTTTCAGTGCTGCTACAATGATGACTTTTGGGTGACATTATAGTGATTTGGTTCGATGCCATCTCAAGTGTGTCTACAGTTCATTGCTATCAAAATATGCTCAAATAGGAGATGATCTGAGTGCTAAGAAGGTCAAAGCGGAAGAGGAGTCAAGAAGAAGTATAGAATAGAAGACAATCAAGAGAACTAGTATCTTGGTCTTGGAGTGGCATCTAGGTGAAGGGTCTTGGTCTTGGTATTCGTCAATTGGAATCTCTATAAGAAGAATTTGTGCGGGTTTTCCTCTCAAAGAGCGAGAGGTTTTCGCCCTGTCTCATAGCATACATTCTGTGTCTCTTGTCTATTTATGTTCATGCATTGGTAGCTATTTGATTAAGAAGAACACTAATAACTTAAGTAAAGAAGAGCACTAATAACTTAAGTAAAGAAGATCCTAATCTAAAGTTGTAAAAAGCACTCACAAGTAGTTACTAATTGAAGAGAAATCACCTATTTCATGATGCTCTAAATTTATCAACATGGTATCAAAGCTAAGGTATCAAAGTCAAGAAAAGGGCATTTAATCAAGAGACACTCAACGATCGAGTTTCAATAAAGGCATCAAAGCAAGTCGAAGGATATCAAAGCGAAAGTTCAAGATCTACATTGAAGAATTAAGCTCCAGATCGAAGAAGCAGTCTACACCAACAAAAGTTTTGGATCCTGTAAGTCATCATTAAAAGACCACAAAGACCCTCATCAAGTTGAAGAGATCTACAATGAAAGGTAGTCCAAAGTATATAAATCCAAGAGAAGCATTTCTAGGACCAAGATCAAATCATCTTGGAGAAAGTCAAAACCCTAGAAGCATTTTTGATCTGCACTCATTCACCACCGAAGAAGTCAAAGCATATTGAAGGCTAGTTATCCAAAGAAGGCTAAAGGCATTATCATCATCTTCAAAGGGCTATAAGGCAAGTTCCCTCTCATTGAAGCAAGGAACCCTCCCTTATCCTTAAAGAATATCATCCGAGGAAGCATCAAGACATCCTCATCAAGAGGAGCTAGATCAAAGGTGTTGTCATAATAAAAGGGGGAATATCCTTTTATTGAAGAAGGGATTTCATTTGGAAGAAGATCATCCAAAAGGGAACTAATACATCCTTATCAACCACCATCAAAGGGATTAAGTTGAAGATTTCATCTTCACTTATCAAGTAAGTATATTTTATTCTATAACCTAATCTAGTAAAATGACTTCATTTTGCAAGGAGATCTATAAGTTGGTTGGGTCGTCGTACTTCCTTGCATGGAAAAGGAGGATAGACATAGTCCTTGAAGAAAGTAAAGTCATTGATCGTATCCATGGAAAAGTCTCCAAGCCATTTGAAGGTAAAGTACTATCTAAATACTTGGAAAAGGATCTAAGGGCTCAAGAGATTCTTATGGAATCCGTTAAGGATTCCCTCGTAGCAGGATTGGAGACACCAAAAAAGATATGTGATAAGCTGGTAAAACTTGTCTTTGAAGATGCGATAAAGAAGGTCATATCACTTAGATCTGATCTACAAAAATTGAAGGTACCAAAGGATAAAGGGTCATCTTCATAAAATATCAACTGCAAGTTCTGAAGGAGATGCTTTTGGATAAGGAAATGATCTCCATTGTTCCAAATACACTATCTAACAAATGCCTATGAGAATAAGAAAGCTATTCCATTCTACAACTTGTGGTATCTATGCAAGATAGAAGAAGACAAGTTGTGGGAAAAAGGTGTTCAAACATTTTCCGAAAGGAAGGGGAAGTTTGAAAAATTTGGTCCTCAAAAAGGAAAGAACATAGCTAAGATAAAATGCTATGAGCATTACAAGAAATATTGTCCTAAGCTCAAGAAGGGAAATAACAAGAAAGATAGAGAAGAATTCCATTTCACCAAAGAAGTGGAGGAAGCTGAAAGAAGGAAGTCGAAGGAAGAGGAAAAGCATTAGAAGCAAGAGCTCGTGACATCACCATAGGAAACATGAAGGATGTTTGATAGTCAACAAAGAAGGATATAGCTCTTAGTGACTTCATTAAAAGCTCAAGTAAAAAGGAAGAAGTCATCCAGGACAAGTCTCATCATACATCAGTTAAAAGGAAACATCTGCTGGATAGGGATATGCAAGATTCTCAAGATTCTATGATGGAATCCTCATCGGAAGGTTCACCGATCTAGAGAGGAAGCTAGTATTTCATCTGGAACTCCAACTTGTGGAATTCCTTGGATGATGGTATGATGACATAAGAGATGAAGCAGATAAAGGGGTTGAAGCTCTCTTCAATCAAGGAAGCTGTTGAAAGAAGCTTAGATGACCTAGAGGTAAATGAGGTATGTATGCTTGTATTCAATATTATAAATTCATGTTGTATGGTTGTAGGTAACATGGATCACTGCTCGATCTTGAGAAGCATGATCAAAGAAAAGGAATCTTCTATTATGAAAGGTTTCCGAAAGGCATGCATCACACTAGATGAAATCAACATAATATGTCCTCATACAAAAATGAGGTGGTTGACAGTAATTAGAGGAACTCTGATTGGAAGTTCTTGGGAATGAAATATTTGAAGAAAGGAAGGAAGAGATCGTGGACTATGCAACCATGGAAAATGAAATCAACATCTGAGGACTAGAAGATTTGACTAAGAAATCTCCCAAAAAGATATGAAGACTTTAATGGAAGTCTGAAAAAGATGGAGACCCTTGACAATGGATATATTTGGGAGATATGTCAACATGTATGCAGGATGTTGATGCAAATTGGAAGATGTCATGATGAAATACCATCACAAAGGTAATTTTGATTTAAGTGTTCATTTCTTATTTTTGAACAAATATCTGGATGAGTTTATGCAGGGATGCCAAGGGAAGATCTATGGATATCTTCCACCACCGATGCACGGGTATTAGGATGAAAGATACTCAAGTAAACATGGCATGAAGGAAGGCCATATATGGACCGATGGATCAATTTCTGATGATGACATGGCTGACTCATGGATGAAAGTGATGGATGGTTAGTGCCCTATGTAGAAGTCCCAAACATGAAGACTCCTAGATAACGAAAAGAAGTTCATGACATCGCGAGGAGGAGTTCGTCAAGCAGCTAGTTGTCCCATCATCTCCACCTGAGGAGATGTTGTAGGTCCCTAATTAAAAGGGAGTTTGGAAACAAGTTTCTTACTTGGAAGAAACTTGGAAATTGCTAAGCCAAGAGGGAGCTTACGTACATTCCTTTCATAGGAATAAGTACATTCCTTCATTGGAATAAATATGTCCTCCCTAATTGAGAGGGAGAGATAGACACAACATTCTAGTCTTCACCTGGGAAGAAAAAATGGAGGATTGGGTAAACATATGGCGGCATTCGATGTTATTTGAGGATGAGATAGAGCATCCAAGATAAGAGTAGTCATAGAGGACCGATATTCTTTGAGGAATAGGAATCCAAGAGAAGAATAGTCTTGGTCAAACACACCCTAAGAATCTTGGTGGGGTATGTTCCACAAGAGACAATGATAAAGGTGTCTATAAATCATTGGTCTTGCCAGCGTTGAGCTCAAATCTTGTGGAGAGATAGAGCTATTAGTCAAGGCCTTGCTATGTGACTGTAGGTTTATATGATGCTATACATTACTAATCTTATTCTTCTTATGAGTAATTCTTCAGATTGAGAATGGCCAAGTGCCATTATGAATACCTCCCTAGTTAAGAGGGAGTGTTGAAACGTGTAACTAGGTTCAGTTTTCATAATGACATGTAATTGTGATTTTTGTAAATGATGAAAAGAAGAAAAATAACATTATGATTGTATGCTTGATTCATGGGTTTTATGAGCAAGGGATTTTATTTTTAGATGGCTCCTATTGACAACCTTTAAGATTTGTCATAAAAGTAAAATAAAATCAATGTCATGATTGAAGAACTCTCCTTGTGCATGTTACAAATATAAATTGTAGAAATTTCTCTATAGATCAGCTACCTCTGATACCATGTAGAAATTCTGCAATTCTCTACAAGTCTACCTCTGAGATCTATGTATCTATGTAGAAAATATGACTATAGATTAACCCGATAATGTAATGTCAATCAAAGAAAAATACTATAATCTACTTCTATTGTCAATTTTCTTTGCGGAAGCTTAAATATTGAGCAATATCGAGCTGAACACAGATAACCAGAAGAAGAAGAATCAATGCACATTAAGAAAAGAAATTACTCAAGGGAAAGCCTCAGCTAAAAACCCCACTATCTGTATTATCATACAAGGTGGAAATATATCAGAATAATACAAAGCCTTAGCTCTCACAACTAACCAGCTCTCAGTATAATCCTCTTGGATGCTCACAGGAAATCAAAGCTTCTCACAATCCTTGTCTGCCCTCCAAGCTCCTATTTCATTACGCAGTTACCTCTGGGATGATCTCCTTCACCCAGTGTAACAATTCTCTCACACACTGCCCTAACACACTGTCAGAACTGCGCGATCATTAAGGAACCTTATTCCTTCTGCATGCATGAGTTTTCTTTATAGGAGAACACATGCAACTGATAGTACACTGTCCCTGTCTTTAATCTCAACTAGGTCTTTCTCAGAATAGACATGCATGAGTTAATGATGAGAGAATCTTCAGTTATCTGGAGTACACTAGTTGAGCGCATGCATGCATCAACTGACTGATAACTCACAATTAGTTCCTCAAATAGTTTGGAACTAATTTAACTGGACTTAACTTAGTAAACTAAGCTAACTAATTACAATTCAAATATAACTCAATATTATCTCCTTAATTAAGGGATAATCTCCTTAATTTAAGGGATAACTATTGCATGACTTTAGAAAGACTTCTAGCTTGAATTTCTCCAACTAATTAACTCAAGATGAATTAATTAATTATTTTTCAAGCAACTGGTGAGACTAAATTTGAATTTAATTTACAATTTTAATTCAAGGACAAATTAAAATTGGAATATTCTAGATTCTATTTTTATCATTTCTTGTTGCTATTTTCAACACTCCCTCTCAACAAGAAAGGAATTCAACTCGATCCCGATCCTGAACCTTTGGAATGTTCTGCATGCAACACTTCTCTCTAGTGTTGTTGCTCTAGCAACTCCAGAAACAAAAAAAAAAACATCCAACCTGAATCAGTATGATGCATATGTCATCAAAGTCTCTGATTGCTATTGCCTTTGTCAACTGAAAACTCTGCGCTTCTGCTGACTCAGCCTTTCTGCACTATTGTCAATCCTTCTCTGTACTCTTTAGTATCTAATTGCTCTAGCCTCTGTCACTTTGATCTTTGACTGCATCAATCCCATTGATTCCTCCCGCTACTATGTACTTTGGGCTCCCATAGCAAGGTACGATCCATGAGATAAAACCTCTCAATGGACCCTGCCCAATTTTAGCCTTCTTGAGACTATCACTTCACATCGCCCCACCTCACACCTGGAGGTATGGCTGCATGTGATCCCTCTGCCCACTTATCCAATTGTGGCTCCTCCACAATTGTCTGAGACTTCTTCTGGGGCTGCATGTTGAGAGGTAATTTACTCTCTCTCTCAACCACCAAGTCTCTAACATTTTCCTTGCTCTTCAAGACTTTGCATGCATCTTGAACCTCAAGAGCATACAGGTTCTTGACTCGTGAACCGATCTGTTTCACCTGTCTCGTGGTGATGTGTCTAAGGA
The DNA here is from genome assembly GCA_031772625.1 of Pinus tabuliformis. Lineage (NCBI taxonomy): Eukaryota > Viridiplantae > Streptophyta > Pinopsida > Pinales > Pinaceae > Pinus > Pinus tabuliformis. Next base: position 3,359,051 of record CM062811.1, on the reverse strand, counting down.
AAACCTTTCCCTTACAGAAGACAACATCGTAGCCTTTGCCCTCCAACATCGCGACCGATACCAAGTTCTTCTTCAATCCAGGCACATACTTCACATCTGTCAAGGTGATGGGAGCTCCATGCTCCCTCTAAAAAGCAACCATGCCCACTCCTGAAACACTATACCTTTCATCCTCACCCATCTCTATGCGCATCTTGAGGTATTTCTCCTCCAAGGTACTGAATAAACTTTATCGTCGGTCATGTGGAATGAGACTCCACTGTCAAGATACCAAACACAATCCATCATCGATGACACCATGCATGCGATGAGGGTAAAGCCCATTTCGAATTGAGAGGCTAGTGCCTCACCTTTCGATCCTTCTGAGGATCCCTTCTTGGACTTCTTTGATGGGCAGTTAGTCGCATAATGTCCCATCTCTATTGAAGTATGATATGAATTCGATTTGCACCTGCAACCCCGAACTTCAAACTTTGAATTCTCTTCTCCATATACTGTCCACAACTCCGATAAACTTGGCTCCGATACCATGTAGAAATTTCTCTATAGATCAGCTACCTTTGATACCATGTAGAAATTTTGCAAATTATCTACAAGTCTACCTCTGAGATCTATGTAGAAAATCTGACTGTAGATTAACCCGATAATGCAATGTCAATCAAAGAAAAATACTATAATCTACTTCTACTATCAATTTTATTTTCAGAAGCTTAAAGATTGAGCAAGATAGAGTTGAACACATATAACCAGAAGAAGAAGAATCAATGCACATGAAACACAGAAAATACTCAGGGGAAAGCCTCAGCTAAAAACCCCACTATCTGTATTATCATACAAGGTGGAAATATATCAGAATAATACAAAGCCTCTCTCACAGCTAACCAACTCTTAGTACAATCCTCCTGGATGTTCACAGGAAATTAAAGCTTCTCACAAGCCTTCTCCTCTGCCCTCCAAGCTCCTATTTCATTATGCAGTTACCTCTGGGATGATCTCCTTCACCCAGTGTAACACTGCTCCCACACACTGCTCTAACACACTGTCAGAACTGCGCAATCCTCAGGGAACCTTATTCCTTTTGCATTCACAAGTTTCCTTTATAGGAGAACACATGCAATTGATAGAACATTGTCCGTGTCTTTAATCTCAACTGGGTCTTTCTCAGAATAGACATGTATGAGTTAATGATGAGAGAATCTTTAGTTATCTGGAGTACACTAGTTGAGTGCATGCATGCATCAACTGACTGATAACTCACAATTAGCTCCTCAAACAGTTTGGAACTAGTTTAACTAGACTTAACTTAGTAAACTGAGCTAACTAATTACAACTCAAATATAACTCAATATTATCTCCTTAATTAAGGGATAATCTCCTTAATTTAAGGGATAACTGTTGCATGACTTAAAAAGTACTTCTAACTTGAATTTCTCCAACTAATTAACTCAAGATGAATTAATTAATTATCTTTCAAGCAGCTGGTGAGACTAAATTCGAATTTAATTCAAGAACAAATTAAAATTGGAATATTTTGGATTCTATTTTTATCATTTCTTGTTGCTATTTTCAACATAAATGAGTCTATAGGATTGTCAAGCAGCTCTCCAAGACAAGCACAAGTCTCTCCTCTTTAAGTCAACTTCAAGATGAAGTAGAAACTCATGTTGGCTCACCTAATATGGAGACACACCTGTTTGAACTCTCAGGTTGGCTTATTTATATGGACAAATACTATATATATGAGCGTAGGGTCTTCACATTTTTACAATGAACAAGTTCAGACATCTCTCTCTGAAATTCGGGTGAACAGTTCATTGACAATTTAAGATCACAGTTTGGATGTCTAAGAAGGAACTCAAATAGATGAGGAAGGGAAACAAGGATCTTTTGGGCTAACCACAGAGATAGAAGTTCAGATTTCTAAGTGAAGGTCTTGGTGCTACAACAGAGGAACAAAATTCAGATAAGGGTATATATATTATAGTTTGGTGCTATGAGGAAGCACAGTTTCATGCTATGAAGGAGCTACAGTTCAATGATATATCATAGAGTTTTAGTGCTGCTACAATGATGAATTTTTGGTGACATTACAATGATGTGGTTCGGTGCCATCTCAAGTGTGTCTACAATTCGTTGCTATCATAGTATGCTCAGATAGGAGATGATATCAGTGCTAAGAAGGTCAAAGATAAACAGGAGTCTAGAGGAAGTAAAGAGCATAAGACAATCAAGAGCATTAGTGTCTTGCTCTTAGAGTGGCATCTAGGTCAAGGTTCTTAGTCTTGGTATTTGTCAATTGGAATCTCTATAAGAAGAATTTGTGCGGATTTTCCTCTCAAAGAGTGAGAGGTTTTGGCCCTGGCTCATAGCCTACATTCTGTGTCTCTTGTCTAGTTATGTTCATGCGTTGGTAGTTGTTTGATGAAGAAGAACACTAATAACTTAAGTAAAAAAGATCCTAATCTAAAGTTGTAAAAAACACTCACAAGTAGTTACTAATGGAAGAGAAATCACTTAATTCATGATGCCCTAGAATTCTCAACAAATTGGTCCAAAATTTTGAGGTCAACATCTGGCCAACTCCTTCCCGGGGTTTTTGTGGGTTATTGGTGGAGAGCCTGGAATTTTCTAAGCATCGGAGGAGGCCATAGTAGCCATTTATTGCAGCCAACAGTGCAGATTTCAAAGGGAAAACATAGATCTTGGTTGGGGGCAATCACACTTGTGTCCGAGCAGCTGATTTCATCACCTGGCCATTGTTATTTTGCCTTGAGAAAGCCCATGGGCATGCATTTTGATCTTATCTTGTACCCAACAATTATCTTAATAAAATGGATTATCTCAACGCAAATTTTGGCATTTTCTGGGTGTTTAATGTGGTGTAATTTTATGTGTGCTTTTTCTTTGTTTTCTTTGTTTATCATTGTAAATTTCCATTAGGAATATTACATATAGAAAGTAGGTAAAAAAAACGCTGCCATGCCAACATTATCAATTGTAATTTGTAAATTTACAACTACTTTTTAGTTTCTAGAAATATCACAATACTTCAGTCGAGGGTGGTTGATCTAAAATGATCATATGGTAAACTGGAGTAGAATTGATTAATGCCATTAGTGAAACGAATATTAACTTAAAGTGCTTTAACCGTGAGAATTGATTGAAAAGGAATGAATTGACGACATAATTGGAACATAAGCAAGATGCAAACAAAAGTGAAAAGTAGCAAAAAATACAGTGATACTAGATAGCAAGATTTACTACTGAGTGCATCCTTGATGGACTACATCTCCGGGTTCGCTTTCACGATGGGTGTCCACTTTATTAGGATTGAATCCGAGGAGGTTGATTACATAGAAAATTAACCAGATTGATTGTGCACGTAGACAATTCTGGTCACTATCACAAGAAATCTCTCTAAATTAGCTTTCCAACACCTATCACGGTTCCAAATTCTGACTCTCGATGCTCTTGTTACACTGAAAACAAAACAACCTATATCCTCCAGAATCTGCATACAAAACTTCAAAACCACTCTCCCCTCTTTTACATGAGAAAATAATGTATTTATAAGGGTTGTAGGTACATTCGAAGCCTCCCAAGCTAAGATTGGCATGAATGAATTTGATTTGGTTTGGTCTCATGACCTAGAGACACCTTAGGTAATTGTTACAAGGTGGTTGCATTAAAATAACACCAAAACTTAATTAAGAAACCCAAAAATGAATTTAGGATAAACATAAACTGCTAGCAGTCAGGTTAACTGCATGGAGTTATTAACCATCCATGTGAATAGCCTGCGGTCAAGCCACAAAGGGCCACGATGACTTTTAGCCCTGACGGTTCAGACTACTAATGCGGTTGTCTAACTGCGCATGTGACAACTGCTTCACGATTAGCCTAACTGCCTCCCCACTTCGCGGTCCCAACGAGGTTTAGCTGTTGGTTGGATGTGTTCACATGCGATGGTTTAACTTTAATATCTGCGTGGTCAGGCTAGATGGTTTGTAAACCCCATGACTTACTTGCAACCTAGTCACATGCCTTTTGTTGTTGCGGCTAGAGACTCCGCGTGGTCTAGTTTTGGCGGTTAGGAACATGTTATATATGTTTAAACATGGTTTGTAATGATTTTAACATAGGTTTTGTATTATATTTTGTTTGTAATAGTTCTAGAGGGTTAGGGTTTTTAGGAAATATCATTTTAATGCATGGTTTGAGGTTTTAGGCTAGGGCTTAGGTGTTAGGTATAATTTTTAATGTGTTAAGGTTTATCATTAGGTTTAGGACTTATGTTTATGGTTTAGTCTTTTAGACTTTTACACTTTTTGTTCTAAAAACCCTTTTACAACACATCTTCGTCACAATGCGACATTTGCCACTATCTCATGACGACAAACACATGTCGACAACCAAACCCTGAAGGACTGACGACAAACACATGTCGACATACAGGTACAAAACCTTATCCTTCAAGCACCATGAAAAACATATCAACCATTGACATCACCGGTAGAACTGAAACCAACACCGGACAACTTGAACCATAAACATCACTGTCGAAGCTAAAGACACCAGACACTGAATGCTGACGATGAATACTGGCAAAGTTGATAAAGTTCAAGACCTCATCGACCATGATCATTTGAAGATCACTTTGACTTTGAACCACTGAAGACTCCGCTCATGCTGGACTGACAAGATCCTCTCCACTTGAAAGTTGTTGGACCACAAAAGTTTGACTAGACAGATAACAAAAGGGTAGAGCTCCCTCACTCTCCACCTTGCCCAGAAGATATACCAATACATTTGATCAACCACCTGGAAGTGATGACCCTGATGATGTTGATCATGGCATCCTTTGAATCTGTGAATTGTTCCATCCATTTGCAGTATGCACAACTTGCGAAGATGGTTAAACAACTTGTTATGAACATGGCAATTGTCTTTTTTCTATGAAGTACCATGAATTAGTGATTCATAAACATCTTTGAAAACAATCTCTACAGGATATTGTTCAATACTTTTGACATGTATTAACAATATATTTTGCGGAATAACAGAAACATTCAAATATATTCTTGACATCATACCAACTACTTGATTTGATATACTTTCCTGATTCCTGATTACTAAGTGAACTTGTTGCAATAAACCCATCAAAATGTAGTGTGAAAACTGCTGCAACTTAGTTTGATTTTGAAAGTATTGAAGTGGCTGTTGATTTGTTTGAATCACTATTTCCTCATTCATTAAATGATGTATCCATTGATTAACACTTTCCCTTAATGCATAAGTTTCCCTTAGATGTACTAGATACTTTGACACTACTTTAGAAAAGGCTTTGACATGAAAACAAATAGGCTTCCTCTCCACTTGAAAAGAGGCTTCAAAACTGTTTGAAACATGAAATGGTGATATAATATAAGAGAAATATAACACTGACTTTCCCCAATACTGACTTGCATCCCTGTAACTTATAACTCCCAAACTTGGACTGAAATGATACATTTTGACATTAGGAAGAGGAGCTTTGGACATCAATTGTAACTCATGTTGTATTCCCTGCTTATGAGTAAGATGTTTGGGTTCTTTAAATAGAACTAGAAAAGTTTCTACCTTCTTGATCAAACTATCTTTAAACTGAGACTCACAACCTGAACAAGTATCCTTTAGATCCTTATGTTGTTCTTTTACACACATGAGTACAAATCTCTTATTTGAACTTATTAATCGCTTCATTTGATTAGCAACAACTAAATTCAAGTGAGTTTTACTTTTATGTGCCCTGACAATAAATTCAACCCCATCTTTCTTAAGGTGATATTTATGCTCTCCCATAAAAAACACTACATCACAATCATAAAGATAAGGACTTCCTAAGACAACTCCACATATGTCAACTGGGACCACATCTAATTCCACTTCATCAATGTAATTAGCTGTAATGGAAAATTTTAACCGACACTGTTTTGTGACTTTTATCTGAGTTGATTTATTTAGCCATCCTAATGGGTAAGTTCTTGGATTATTCTGTGTCTCCAAACCCACGTTCTTAACTAAATATTTAGATATTAAATTGGCATGTGATCCACTGTCAAACATTGTATCTATCTTTGTGTGCTTAGAAGTTATCCTTATGTTAAATTGTTCAACTCTTTTATCCTCATTTGAAGGATTTATGTTTGATGAAGATGCGGTAGTATTAGAACTTGAACTAGTGTTAGAAGTTTTACCTGTTGAAACTATGACAGTTATCCTCCTTTCATCACCTGAACTGGAACCTAGATATTGTTGGATTACTGCAATTTCTTTCTTTTTATCCTTCTCCTTAAGGAACTTCTTTGGCTTAAGTTCGGGATGAAGTTTCCAACACCTAGATTCATCATGACTGTCTCTCTGGAAGTGAGAAGAAGTAGGTCTTTCCTTATAAGCTATCACTGATCTCTTTCCCTTTAGATTGCCCTTCCTCTTGTTGTCTTTGGAATTCTTGATTTCGAATTGTATGGATGGTTTCTCTGAAAACTTTAATGGTTTTCCACCTGATTCAATTAATGTATGGCTTGAACACACACTTCATTAAAGTCATCAGGATTAAACATCAATAATGTATGCTGCAAATATGAATGTAAATTGCCAATGTGTTTTAATAAAGTTTCACGTGTATCCAATGAAATACCAAGCACCAATTCTTTCTTTCTGAACTCCTAAGTAAACTCTTGAACACTCTGCCCTTTACCTTGCCTCAAATGCTGCCAATCAATAACAACTTGCTGCATGTATCCTAAAGGATAGATATGTTTCCTAAGAGATTTTAAAAACTTAGACCATGAAGAGATGACTTTACCTTTCCTCTTTACATATATTTTAGTTTTACTTTCCCACCAGATTAAAGTTGTTCCCCCCATTCTAAGTGTAGCTAACTAAATTTTCGTTTTTATCATCAGAAATATTCTAAATACGAAAATACACTTCTAACTGCTTAATCCAGTGATCTAACTTTTCAGAATTCATTTCACCATCATAAATAGGTAACTCAAATTTTACATCAAGTTTCAAAAGAGATTTTTTCTTAGGTTTCTTTTATGTTTCAGATTCTGAACTAGAAGAAGAAGAAGAAGATGATGATGATGGAGATGATGGAGGAGAAGGAGGTTTATCAGACTTGCCTTTACCCTTGTCCTTATTCAATGTATTTGAAGAAGAAGCTGCATCTCTTGCCTTCTTATCTTCGTAAAGTTCTCCCAACATTTGTTGCATGTTCAAGAATGCTTGTTGAAATTGTTTCTCGCTCATCTTAGTTTCTGGAGTTTCACCTCTATCAGATCCTGTCATGGTTGAATTATGAGCGACTCTTCACTTTCCAATCTCTAGATCGATCTCCTCGAGGATTCCTTCTCCATGTTGCGACTTTGACCTAGTTAAAATTCACTGGAAAAATTCTACAAACGCAACCTGCTCATATACCAAATTATATGATCTGAAATGATCATATGTTAAACTGATGTAATTGATTAATGCCATCAGTGAACCAAATGTTAACTTAAAGTGATTTAACCGTGAGAACTGATTGAAAAGGAATGAATTGACGATGGAATTGGAACATAAGCAAGATGCAAAAAGAAGTGAAAAGTAGTAAAAAACAATGATACCATAAAACAAGATTGATTACGGAGTTCTTCTTGATGGAATACGTCTCCGGGTCTGCTTTCAAGATGGGCGTCCACTTTATTAGGAATGAATCCGAGGAGTTCGATTACACAAAAAATTAACCAAATTGATTGTGCACACAGGCACTTCTGGTCACTGTCACAAGAAATCTCTCTGAATTAGCTTTCCAACGCCTGTCACGGTTCCCAATTATGACTCCCGATGCTCCTGTTACACCAAAAAAAAAATAGCCTATATCCTCTAGAATCTGCATACAAAACTTCAAAACCACTCTCCCCTCTTTTACATGAGAAAATAATGTATTTATAAGGGTTGCAGGTACATTCGAAGCCTCCCAAGCCAAGATTGGCATGAATAAATTTGATTTGGTTTGGTCTCATGACCTAGAGACACCTTAGCTAATTGTTACAAGGTGGTTGCATTAAAATAGCACAAAAACTTAATCAAGAAACCCAAAAATGACTTTAGGATAAACATAATCCGCTGGTGGTCAGGTTAAATGCGTGGAGTTGTTAATCGCCCATGTGAATAGCTCGCAGTCAAGTCACAAAGGGCCACGATGACCTTTAGCCCCGACAGTTTTGGCTACCGACGCGGTTGTCTAACTCCACAGTTAGCCTAACCGCCTCCCCACTTTGCGGTCCCAACGAGGTTTAGCCATTGGTTGTGTGTTCACATGTGATGATTTAACTGTAATCGATGTGTGGTCAGGCTAGATGGTTTGTAAACCCCGACGGCTTACTTGCAACCTAGTCACATGCTTTTTTGTTGTTGCGGTTAGAGACTCCACACGGTCTAGTTCTGGTGGTTAGGAACATGCTATATATGTTTAAACATGGTTTGTAATGTTTTTAACATAGGTTTTGTATTATAGTTTGTTTGTAATAGTCCGAGAGGGTTAGGGTTCTTAGGAAATAGCATTTTAATGCATGGTTTGAGGTTTTAGGCTAGGGTTTAGGTGTTAGGTATAATTTTTAATGTGTTAGGGTTTATCATTAGGTTTAGGACTTATGTTTAGGGTTTAGTATTTTAGACTTTTACACTCTTTGTTATAAAAACCCTTTTACAACACATCTTTGTCACAATGCGACATTTGCCACTATCTCATGATGACAAACACATGTCAACAACCAAACCCTGATGGACTGACGACAAAAACATGTCGACAACTAGGCACAAAACCTTATCCTTTGAACACCATGAAAACCATATCAAACTTTGACATCACCGGCAGAACTGAAACCAACACTGGACAACCTGAACCATAAACATCACTATCAAAGCTGAAGACACCAAACACTGAATGCTGACAATGAATACTGGCGAAGTTGATAAATTTCAAGACCTCATCGACCATGATCATTTGAAGATCACCTCGACTTTGAACCACTGAATACTGCTCATGCTGGACTGAAAAGATCCTCCTGGATTAGTGGTGTTTGGAATATGCACATCTTACCTTCAAATTACTACCATGAAAATCCATCCCTTGTGTCAAAGGCCTAAAGGCACAGGTAAACAGGACCCTGTAGATGCTCCCAAAATAATATAATATGCAAGTAGCTCTAGAAATGATTGATGGCATATTATTTTACCTACAAAGGTTCAAACCTAGTTAACTAGCATAGTTGTAAGAGGTAGCGCACTCCAGGAAGTAATTGGAACTTTTGTGATAGATGAGCTCAATCCAAGTCTAAGCTAAAGGTAGACCAATGTGATTCCAAGGATCATTAACCATTCCTTAAAATTTTCCGAAGAGAGGATGAGAGAGTGCATCTTTAGTCAAATAATAATGAAATGGAATGCTAAGAAGCTATGCCAAGAGATGCCATTTCCTCTAGAATAACCTTGATGATGAGGCTCATGTGATTCTAAGGAAACTTGGTTTGAGTGACAGGAATCTATTAGTCTCAACCGTTATTATAAATTGCATTATACCTTGTGTATATTAGCATTAGGAAC